>CM033471.1:138433324-139034574 GCA_019447015.1 Hymenochirus boettgeri | reverse complement strand
GTATATAGCACTACATATTAACATTCCTTAAATGCAGAAAGATCTCCAAAAATCACAACTAGCAATTGTGTCCCATAGCACTTGGAAAATCCTATAATTAAAGGGAGTGAACCAAATAACTATAAATATAAGGTGGTGCCTGCAGATAATTTAAATCATAAATTAATATAGTACATGGCACTCAGTTCCCCATCATAGAGTGGCACATACCACTCAATACAAACGATATTGAGTCTGATTGTCAATAAAAAAACAGACTTTATTCGTCTGATTGTCAATAAAAAAACAGACTTTATTCATACCCCCCAATACACAAACAAAGCCCATAAATAATAATAACCCTAATAGAATTTTCTCTACACATTGGCACCTCTTGAGTGAAGATAAATCACTGTTAGAAAAGGTTGGGAATAGGCCCCAGATAACAGCAAGGCGGGCTAAGAATGTGAAAGATTGGGTGAGTTCTAGCCAATTTTCCCAGGAGATAAATACACTAGATAATTGCTTAGGAATAACAGAAAGGAAGAGTTGAGTAAAAATGGGGTGCTACAAATGTAACAGTTGTAGTGCATGTGCACATATGAGAGAGGAGACCAAAATTAAGGATCTGAATGGGAAAATATGGACTATACAGAACTATATTAATTGTAAAACTTGGTGAGTGGTATATGTGGCATAATGCCAATGTGGAATGAGATATGTAGGGGAAAAAGTGAGAAAATGAACAGATAGGGTGCAAGAGCACTTAAGAGCTATGAGAAAAGGGGACATTTTGCGGAGTGCAATAGCGAAACATATAAAATGTGACCATAGAGATCAAGATATGGAAGTAAAATTTATAGGGGTGGAGAAAGTCCGAATTGGGGAAAGAGGTGGTGACTTCAATAAAAGAATTCTGCAGCAAGAATTAAAATGGATTTATAGATTAAAAACAATAAGTCTATTTGGAATGAATGATGATGTACAATACAAAATAAATGTAGGGTACGTCATGCTGACATCTATGTTTTACCATGTTTGATGTAAGTAAATTTCAAAGATGTACAAATAGGTTGGCTTTTAAACTAAACTAAAAAAATTAAAGTTTAAGATAGAAAGTACTTGCCTCAACATCCTTCTCATCATGGAAGATTCCACTCAGGGGCATTTTCTTTACCTCTATGAGCTCATTTTAGGTTCTGTTTGTTCCCCAACTCTGAAGCTGACATTTTCCCTTGCCTATGTTACTATGTTACTATTTAGGAATATATTAAACCATCAATATTCAAATTGGTGGTGCAGCTGATTACGGTAACCCTTTCCTAGTAGCAGTGTGTCCGGATCTGAAATAATGTATGTCTCACCTACGGCTTTCACTCCACTAAATCCGATATATAAACAATAAATTGCAGATGAAACACACAAAGACACAGGTCTGTAACTGTGAATATTGCAAGTTTATTGCAAAACATTCATGCTACATGTTGAAGAAGGACAAGTGGGTCAGAAACATGTAGCACACATGGTTTGTAATAAACCTGCACTATTCACAGTTACAGACCTGTGTCTTTGTATGTTTTACCTGCAATGTATTGTTTAAGTGTTGGAGGGTCAACAATTCGTTTTGCTCAGTTTGTGTATGATGGACCCCTCCTGTTCACAGGAGGTTTAAACACGAGTGTTATAATTAGGGTTATTATTATTGATAGGCTTTGTGTGTTGGGGGGTATCAATAAAATCTGTTTTTTTATTGACAATTGGACTCAATATCATTTGTATTGAGTGGTGTGTGCCACTCTAGGATGGGGAACTTATTGGGAGCCTTGAGTGCTATGTGCAAATTCTATATACCTGTTCATTTATCTCCAAAAAAGTTTGCAAATGTGTTATTACATTTACAACAGTAATTCAGTAACTGAAAAGTACCGTATTAAATTTCTGGTTCTTTTTCTCTGTAGTTAACTATATCCTCAAAGTGTTTCACAATAATATAGATGGGTTTGGATTTGGGCCTACATTTCCCCCATAGTTTACAGCAGTTTTATAAAATATTAGTAAAATAAAACCAAATGTGTAATTAATCATTTCTGGTCTAAAATGACTTGTTTCTAAAAATATAGATTTTTCTAGGATGATACAATTTGCTATGTGTTACATGTATTTAAAAATTACTGTTGCCTATGTGCCTCAGTATATCTGTTGTGTGTCTAATGTAATAATGTCTATTTTTTCAGCTTCATAATCTGCCACAAGACAGAAGTTGTAAAAAATACATTAAATCCTGTTTGGCAGGCATTCAAGATTCCTGTCAGAGCACTGTGCAATGGAGATTATGACAGGTAAGAAATATTCTTCTATTCTACGCTTGTGAAGGTTCTCATTCTTTTATTCTAAGTATGTTTAAGAAAGAGAGATATTAGGTCCAATTATGTCTATATCTCCAAATAAACTGTATTCTCAAGATATTTTTGTCCTGATGAGGCATACACCAAGAACTTCATATTGACAACAATAGTTTTCAATTGGTAAAAATTTTCCAAGAAAAAAAAACACAGCAAGGCAACAGTTTAGAAAAAAAACCAAGACCAATCCAGTTGACAGATATGATAACCTTTTTTCAGTTTTCACCTGTAGCTCTCTTTTGTTGGATTATTTTTAAGCAGGCAAAGCACAATCATTATAAATATATAATTAACAATTAATGTAGTTATTTTGTAAATTAAAAAACACCCTCTTATTTTTGTGACAGAGCGCCAATCACAGGCTTTGCTAAGGTTTTTCTGGAAGCTAATAAGTTATGCAAGTATAGTACATTTGTACTTTCTATTTTCCCCCCAAATATTGATATTATTTTCCATATGTAGAAAAGCTCTTTCTTATCTTCCCAAATACATACATACATACACGGCAGAACAGTTTTCAGCGACTTCTAGTCACAGTTGCCAGAGAAGTTAAATATATACCAATGATACCTCAGAGCTAATTTATTATAAAATCAAAATTAAAAGGTGGTCTCCATACATGTGTCCTCTATCTCAATTCTATAGTTATCTTATTTTTCAAATAAGCCTAGGATGATGTATCTACAGTATACAATAGGCAAATGTTAGGGCACAGACTAGAAAAGGTATATAAACCCTAAATAGGGGAGGTGCTAATCTAGACAAAAATAACAAAGGAAAAAGGAACTAGACTGTAACACTCTAGAATAAAGCTGGTGAAGCAGTAAAAACTATATAATAAAAATCCTTTAATAAATCACACACTGAGATACATAGAAAGCTGCATTAATATGCCTCTAAATTCAACATATACAGGTAAAAGACCCCCCTTAATGTTGGCAAATTTTTGCTTGCAGCCCTGGTCTGGTAATGGCCGACTCTAGAGAGCAATTTCTCTTTTTAATGCAATACCTGACTTAATGCAATGCATATGGCGAAGTTGCCAGTGCACATCGCTGATACTACCGTCTCAGCGATAACTTTTGCTGCAAAAAGGAGATGTTTTATAAATACGGCAAAAATAACGCAGTTTGACATTGCAATGTGTTGCGATAGGGAAATGGCAAAAATAGTGATCGTTTATAAATATGTCCCTAAGTTTCCAGGTGGTGTATAATAAGCAAGAAATGAAACACAGAATTTCCTTTACTCTAATAATTTTATTCTGCAATAAATGGGATTTATTTAATGAATATATTGAACATGGATATATTGAACATTTACATATGGTTTAACACAGTAATTAATACAAATCTTGCTGCCTAGTCACAGGATCAAATGCACCCAGGCTACATCTGTTTGTCTGGTACATGTTACTTAAAGTTATTTTCTTTTGGCAGAACGATAAAAGTAGAAGTCTATGACTGGGATAGAGATGGAAGGTATAGTAGCATCATAGTTTTTTTTGGTTTTTTTTTAATGTTGATAGTAAATAACTTTCTTATTCCAGAATAAAGTTCAGCTAAAAAAAACTAAAGGTTTTTAAAGGACAAGTTAAACCTAAGAAAAAAACAATGGATGACCTAATGAACAACATATTTCCAAATTTACCTTTCCTTGTATTCATACAACCTCCTTATCTAAGGAGATTTCTACCAACAAACTCCCTGTTACAAATGGGACATTCCCTTGTGGAAACTAAATGTAAAACACGCCCACATATCCTTGTAACAAACAACATACAGATCCTTGACACATCACTAAACCTGCTCCTCCTCCTACCGTGATATATCTCATCCACTGTATAATTTGCCCTATATGGGATCAGATTGACTCCAGTACAAGCTGACACTGTACAGGCAAATCAAAGACAATCATACAGCAAACTAGGAATTTCATGATACTGGTACAGCAAGCTGGGAATTTCACGATACTGATACAACAAACTGGGAATTTAATGAGACTGGTACAGAAAATTGGAATATCATGAGACTGGCACAGCAAAGTGGAAATGTCACAGGACTTGCACAGCAAACGGAATGTCATGCACAGCAAATGGGAAAAGTGATGAGACTGGCGCAGCAAACTGGGAATGTCATGAGACTGGCACAGCAAATGGGAAAAGTGATGAGACTGGAATAGAAAACTGGGAATGTCATGAGGCTGGCTTACTATACCTCAGGAAAGTGCTGGCCATCTTGTGTTATGTCTGCAGTCAGGTAAGCTCCTTCCCTCGAGAATTGGTGGAACTCGTTCCAGGCTTGGGCCCATAAAGCATGTAGCAGTTACCTCCATGCATGCGAGTGACGGCATGAGGCGCGTGACATGTCATCACGCCACGCGCACGGCGTGATGACGTCATGCGCACATGACTCTGCACGCGCTGACGTAACGTCGCGTGCTTCATGACATCACTCGTGCCCGTGGCGGGTGGCGCACACGAGCATGGAGGTAACTGCTACATGCTTTATGGAGGTCCACCAATTCTCGAGGGGAGGAGCTTACCTGACTGCAGACATAACACAAGATGACCAGCACTTTCCTGAGGCAAAGTAAGGCTCTGAAGGCACCTAGAAAAAAAGGGACAAGGTAAGTTAGGCATACAGCTTCCATTTAAAATTCATTGTTTTTTTGAGTGTACTTATCCTTTAAGATACTGCTACAACAAACTGGGAATTACACCTGGAGCATGTGCCCAGTGCTAGCTACACCACTATACACTGCTTTCTGAGGATGCTTACATTGCAAAATATTCCTTTAAATAATTTTTCTTATATGCTTTGGTTTACTATTAAATTATAACAAAGGAGTATTATTCTCGTGTTATTAAATTTGACAAATCAAAAAGTATTTATTTTCAACACGTTGTTACAGAGTCCAAATAAGAATAGAAACTTGTCTGCAAATAGGTATAGTAAAATACTGTATGGTTTCATCATTGTGTTGGATATTTTGAAATATTTGGATATTTTGAGTTAGGCTGGACCATGTTTATGTTATTTGTTAAGTCGGCAATCCTGAATTATGGAACTTTAACAAAGTTTAGTTTTTTAAAGGGCATATCCACCCCCAAAATTATAATACCTCCACTACTGGCCCTACTCTGTAATGTAGAAATATCCTTACCTTATATCCCAGCTCCAAATGGTTCTCCAGCAACCCCCCTCCCCCCCAAAGTCCAAAAAAAAGTGGCCACCAGGAGGATAGCAGAGTCCATATAGGACTCTGTCTCCTGTCTTTTCTCCAGGAGAGGTTTGTCATGCGAAGTACAGCCCTTCTCCCCCTCCCTCTCCCACCCATTTGGTATTCCTCCCCTAGTGTAAAACCCTTTTCATATATTATCCATGCTTCCCCAGCTCCAACCGCTATAATCATATTCTCAGAAAGTGCCCGATAGTTACTTACCTTACCTCTCTCCTTCACTGTTCTGAGCAGCCGGCTGTCGCGTAACTATCGGGGGACTTTCTGAGAATATGATTATAGCGGTTGGCTGGTGGAGCATGGACTATAATATATGGAAAGTTTTTATAAAGTGTGGACATACCCTTTAAACACATTTACCTTTCAAAGTTTTATGAGTCTTTTAAAAATAGGGAAGTGATGTCACCTAGCTACTTTGGAACCTGCCTATATCTCTCTGGTGATTAGGGAAGCTGTCCTGCACATATTCCAGCTCCTTTTGTTGTCTAGTGATTGGGGGAGTACTGCACAATTGTCCAGCTCAATAAGAATTTAAGAGCTAATCTTTCAAAAGTTTGTCTTGTTTATGAGAGCAGTCTATCTGGCTGGATTTCTGCCCCTATCTTTCGTATTTTGGACTGTTTATTTTATTTTCATAGGGAAAACAGTGTACAAAGAAACTAGCAGACCAAACCTTATCTCCCTCACCCACCGCTCCCACAGTTTTAAGAATATTTAGTGTCATATGTTGTGTACAATATACAAAACCACTGCAAATGTATTTTAAATTGTTTTTCTATAAGTTAGCATATTTGGTTTTTCATCTATTGTGTTTAAAAACAGAATTTCTTCTAAATAAAAAGTAAATATGTTATTCTCTATGAAGTAATTAGGCACCATAGATTAATGTCTGATGTACCTCAAATTTATTTTATTGTGTTTCTAGCCATGATTTTATTGGGGAATTCACAACAAGCTACAGAGAGTTGTCCAGAGGACAATCACAGTTCAATGTGTATGAGGTGAGCAGAAGTTTCAGTCTATGTCATTACAGTATTTTCAAGCACTGCA
Organism: Hymenochirus boettgeri; assembly: GCA_019447015.1. Taxonomy (NCBI): domain Eukaryota; kingdom Metazoa; phylum Chordata; class Amphibia; order Anura; family Pipidae; genus Hymenochirus; species Hymenochirus boettgeri. Next base: position 139,027,903 of record CM033471.1, on the reverse strand, counting down.
GGGCTGTAAAGTATTTAAAGGTAAAAAAAAAAAAAAAAAAGTATTTAAGTGTTGACTGTTTTCTTTCTTGAAATAACAGTAATCTTGATACATGGGTCAGATTTTGCATTGCATTAAAACAAACCCGTGTTAAACACCAAGAGCTGATACAATACGTTTCCCAATACCATTATCTTTCTAATAAACCAATTGGTTATCTGATGGTACCATCAATAGAAGGCTACGTGATCGGATGACATTTACTAATATGTCTGGTGAAATGCTTGACCGATTTAAACTGAAAATGCTCTGTCACAGTACAATTGGTGTAAATACTTACCCAATATTTGTATATTCTTCAAAAAAAATAAAAAAACCTACCTCAAATTAGGTAATGGCAAATAAACAGGTACATAGAAAAGCACATCAAATGAAGCAAGAATATTAGTGAATATAACACTCAGAATGCTGTTGCAGTCTGTAAACAATATTGTAAAAAAAAGTAATGCATTTGTCTTTGTTTTTTTCTTCATCTTCTTCTTGCGCTATTACCTAGCTAAGGAATCCATGAAAGCGTTTCCAAGATAATGCAGATATTTTGGGCATAGACTTTAATGGACATGTGGTGCAGGTGCAATCAACACAGAATACCTGCCTCTTATTTTCTGTGAACAGACCTAATTGCTTATTAGCTGCTTCTTCATTGCATCAGCTATGTCAGCCCTAATCAGTGCTGATTGGCTGTCTTGATTGCCTGTGAAACATGTGCAGGTTTTAAACAGTACACAGCACACGCAGACACTCACATTTATAGAGTTTTGTGCAGCCATCAAGCCAAATTCAAAGTTTATATTTAAACCTTCTCTTTCTAGTATTGCTGTGGTTATAAAATGCATTGTGGGTGGTGTTTAGTTATTGATTAAACAGCATTGTAAGCATAAAATGAAAATGACGAAAAAAGCTTACTAAAGAATTAAGATGATTAAAATTCTTATCAGTTTTAAAGGGCATCTGTGGGAAAATGAACTTTTTTTTCTTCCTTTCCATGTGTTCTATAATCCCCCCCAACCCCCAGAGTGTCTTTACTTTCTTCAGTTTCCCTCTCTGTCCTAAGATACACAGATTAGAAGAGTACGTAATTTCATTCCTCTACTTTACTTGTACTGTCAAGTCAATAGTGTAACTACCTGGGAGCAGGGAAAGCGACTGCAGGAGACCCGGGAGCCAAATGGGGCCCCCACCTTTCCTTTTTTCTTAAGACAGATATAGCCTTCTCCAAGAAAACTACTGTGGCTGAAGCACAGATAGGGGCCCCATCATAGTTTTGCAGGGGGGTCAGTGATTCCTAGTTACGCCACTGTGTCAATCAAATCCCTGTGACGTGACCCTCTTCCCTGCTCAAGTCCCTCGCTCCTCCCTGCTCTGTTACAAACCGAGATAAGAACATTAGCAGGGGGTGAGCGGTAGCTTTGACTGCAGAAATAAGGCTGCTCTTGACCCCCCTTCTTGATAGATTTCACTGTTTGATGAGTGAGGGAGAGGGAGATTGGGTTGCGGCAGTAAACTGTACTGTTCTCCTTCTTCTGTGTCTCCAGGACAGCTTGCTTTCTACTGGCCACTATGCATGGGTGTGTTTTTCAGTAGGTTGAACTTTTAACCCCTACTGCACATGTGAAGCTTGTCGGGCAGCCAGTGTTTAGACATGGAGGAGGTAATAGAGGGTAGGGGGAAGGGGGGAGTGCTGCAGAGAGATCTGACACCATGGAAAAACAGAGTCACTGACAGAGATAGGAGAAAGGCAGCACAGAGTACATTTAATATTGCAATGGGCAATGTGTTTTTTTCATTATAGATGCCCTTTACGTGTAGAAATATTTAAGAGGCATAGTAAAACTCTATAATGCTATTTAATATTAAGCATATACAAAACATTAAGGGAAATGTGGCGCATCTAGGCAACTTGCTGCTCATGAAACATAAATGCTAATATTTAATCTAAATAATGAATATTTCTTTGCCCAAAAAATTCTGTTGCATTAAATGGTTTCTTTTGAGTAGTAATTTGAATATTTTTTTGCTTTGTTGTTGAAAGATTGACTTGTCTAAGCTCTGAAGAGAGCTTGTTTTCACAATTTGGCCACTCTCCCTCCGTAAATAATAAATATGAAAATATTTATGAAAACTTTATACTTTTAAGAATAAATATATTACTTTAAAAATGAACTCTAGTTTGTTTAATGATATATTTATGTTTTAGGGAAATCAAGAATCAAGTTTTATTTAAGTGTCATGGAAAGAGCTTTACTAATTTGTTAATAACTAATGCATCCCCCCCTTTAGGTTATAAATCCAAAAAAGAAAGGAAAAAAGAAAAAATATTTAAACTCTGGAACTGTAAGTAATACATTTTCAACAGCTTTGTATTTTTTATTTTTTCATGACATTGCTAACTGCATCTTACACTTAAGTGTAAGATGCAGTTAGCAATGTCATGAAAAAATAAAACTTTCTAAACTTTCCAAAACATAATGTATTCAATATATTATAAACAAATTAAACAACACTGTGATCTTAAGGATATTAATATCACAGTGTTGTTTAATTTGTTTATAATATATTGAATACATTGTGTTTTGGAAAGTAACATTTTAAGATGATTGTATATTTATAATGTATATACTTGCACTGATTGTTTGCACAGGCACTTTATGGCCATCACCTGAAGAAGGGGGAGAACCCCCAAAACGTTGTGTGTATTTTGGACTTTTTTCAGCACTGAATAAATAAGTTATGCTGTAAAGCACTTTTGGAGTGTGCCTCCCTTACAATACTTTTGCATGCACCAATTAACCTTCTTACATTTTTTAATATTTCCTGAAATTGTGGCACTTGCTGCATACTCCTAATTACCTTTTTTATTAGAAAATCTCTCTATAATATGCCCATTTCGATTTTCAAATATGCCGCCAATATTATGTTTCACACTCAAAATTTAAAAAGGAGGACACCCTAAAATAAATAAAAGGATATCTCCACTGGGGAAATTGAAGAAGAACGGGAGGTAAAGGAGCTATTCTTACTTCATGTTTTTCAATAAAACCTGCAGGAGTCATAAGAGAAGATATGGAACTTGATCAGTCTTGCCCTCCTCAGCTAATCCGACACAGTTTGTACTGTATTCGCATACAACACGAAAGCCTTATTGCGCTTTAGTTGCCCTTAAAAGTGGAAATTATTCTATGTGTATTTTTCTGTTTGTTTTTTTGCCATTTGCAGAGAAGAATATTTTAAATTGAGTTCTTTCTAGATAATGTACAGTAATATAACTGATATTACCTTTTACATGATGGTGCCTTATACTGTTTTTTCTCTTTTAGGTTACTTTACTTTCCTTTTTAGTTGAGACAGAAGTTTCATTCCTTGACTTTATTAAAGGAGGGTAAGTGGTTCTTTTAATTCCTGTAAATACAGATGAAACCCTTTTTAAAGATGCAGCAGGCCAACTCTTAACCATTGCTTTCACATTACGCAGATTCCTTGCTTGCAAATTACAGATATGCAACAACAGCAGTTGTCTCAGATTTAATTGTGCTGCAATGTTTTTTGATATTTACTTGAATGCTATATTGGCTAATGAATGAATGTCCAGACCCATGTTTTAGGTTTCTCAGTTGAAGAGATGCTAGAAATGTTTTGCATTTCACAGTGTAAAGACTCAAAAATCTAAAATAAAAAAGCAGATCACAGATGAATACATTGTATATCGTTCTGTTCTAGTATTTGCCAAATGACTGTTCATTTTAAAGAGCCTCTTTATAGTTGTCATATGCAAATATAAAAAGGTTGATAAGTTTGGGCTAATTTTCTCACACAATGCAAATGGATTTAGGGGTGCAACAGTAAATACATTTCCAGCTTTCCACTTGCTGTTCTAGCCTGGTTAGAAAAACAGCATTTAGGTAAATTGCGAGGTCTGCTGGCATTGCCATTAGGCAATCATTTAAATATCTTGAGAATGGCTAAAAGTAGTTTGTTGTGTACTTCCTGGCCTCAAGCACAACCCTAAAACCAGGTACAGGTGGGTTACACTTTATATCCCATTTAAATCCTCCATTATTTTTTTGCCCCTAGCTGCCTGCTCTGACCATGTGCTATCTTGTAAAAGTGCATAGAGGAGGGAAGGGGGAGAACAATATTTTGATGTATAACAGGTTAATCCAACAGAGGGGTGAAAATGCCCTTTAAACAAAAAATTCTTAAAAAGTTTTGTTACATTTTTCGCCACTGTTCTCGCTGCAAAAACTCATTACGGCCACATTTCGCTTTTCAACATACATCATTGATTTAACCTCTTCATCATATTTATAAAATGGCGAAAATGTTTTTTGCACTAGGTTCAGCCATTCAAAATCGCTAAGTCTGAGGTGGTGAAAAGGCATAAGTGGCCATTTATCTAGCTTGCCAATGTGTCCATGGAAGGTGTCAGCACATTGTTGAGTGTTTCTCGGTGTTAGACTATTTTCTAGCATTTACTGTTCATTGTGGAGAAACACGCCACTGACACCTTCCATGGACCCATAGGCAGGTTTTCTTAAGATCTGATTTTCTTTATTTACAAATAAAGTCAAATGGGGGTTCAAGGGACATATTTATATAGGGGCATTATTTTCGCAAATTTTTTCCGCCAGACTTCACCACAATTTTTTTAAACATTCAATTTTTGTTTTCATCATAGTTATTTTAAAGGCAAAAATTACTTGGAAAAAGTAGCACTTTATGCTGAAAATGTGTTGAAAATTTAAGTTCAATGTATATGAAGGTAAATAGGCAACACTTCCTGGTAGCTTTTCAAAGTAGTGTCAAATTGGTTAATACACACTGAAACATGTTTGTTATTTATTGTATTGCAAAAAAATTCAACAAAAGGCATAAAAGGTGGCAAAAAGAAATGTCAAAAGGTGGCAAAAAGAAATGTCAAAAATAGCTCTTTAATTTCACCTTCTCTGCTTCATAAATGTGCCTCTAAATTCAACATTTACAAGGCCCCCCTTTAAAGGAGAACTAAACTTCAGTTTTTCAGATCCTAATGTGAAAGTTTTTCTAAAAACCAAAAAACCCAATTAGAAATTAACATAACTAATCGACTACTAAAAGCGGAAAACAGCTATATAGCCAACCCAACAAACCAAACTAAAACTGAATGGACCACTGCACAAACTCTATACAATACCACCATAAATGAAAAAGTAAACAAGAAAATGTTCTTTGCCAAAAAGAAATATTTTGAACATGGTAACCAATCAGCCAAATTGCTGGCACAACTGGCTCATGGCCCACATGACTCTAATACCATTTTAGCAATAAGAGACCCAATACAGGGAACAGTCACTACCACCTCAGACATTCTAAATACCTTTACTACTACCAAAATCTTTATTCATCACAACTCACCATGACATCGACACAAATCAAGAACTATTTAAATCAAATAACCTTCCCCACACTCACTGCCAATGAAAGCGCCCAGTTAGAACAGGACTTCACAATAACAGAAATAATGACAGCAATAAACGAACTTAACAACAACAAATCACCCGGACCAGATGGCCTGCCAGTAGAAATCTATAAAAGATACAGTGGACAACTAGCCCCACAGTTACTTCTATTACTATTACACATAGGAAACCACCAAACTCTCACACCCTCCATGTATGATGCTCATATCACGCTAATCCCAAAACCGGAAAAAGATACACTGGACTGCAGTTCATACAGACCCAGTGTTCTCCCCAGAATTTTTTTCAAGCCGGGTGGCATGAAAAAGTAGCCGGGTGGGGTGGGACAAGGAAATTTGGTGGTGGGGAAAAATGTGCACTGCATCATGCTCATTATATAGTTTTACAACATCTGCAGGGAATTGTAGTTCTACAACATCTGAAGGTAACCCATGTAAAATGGCAGCACAAATACATGTGCCAACCTTTTGTGGCCTTGGGGATCTTGGAAAAGCTAGTTAACGTGCTAAAATAAGCTTACAAGTGTAAAAAAAGGGTCTGGACTGGGCAGTTTTGGCAGGAGTTTTTACTGACCTATTGGTACACCTATTAAACCTACATCTAATTTTTTTTTAAATCACAAGTGTTCTCTTAAGAAATTTTTTCCAGCCGGGTGGCATTAAAAAGTAGCCGGGTGGGCCGCCCGGCTAAAAGACCCTAGGGAGAACACTGCAGACCCATCTCATTATTAAATGTGGACTACAAAATAATTACCAAAATACTGGCAAACAGACTAAAACATGTAATCACAACACTCATACATCCAGATCAGACCGGTTTTATGCCGGGGAAATCCACCTCTATAAACATAAGGAAAACACAAATACATTGCCAGGTAGACCATGACAACGCAGGCAACCGAATAATATTATCCCTTGATACACAAAAAGCTTTTGATTCGGTAGAGTGGCCCTACCTATGGCAATGTATGTATCAATACGGATTCGGTCCTAAATTCATCAACTGGACTAAACTCTTATATAGCCAACCCAAGGCTGCCATCTCACTCAACAGGATATGTGCCAAATATTTCAAACTAAAAAGAGGAACTAGACAAGGCTGCCCACTGTCTCCTTACCTTTTTGCACTTGCCATGGAACCCTTGGCGATACAATTAAGATCAAACCAAGATATCAAAGGATTTACATTGGGGGCAAAAACCTCGCTCCTCAGTATATATGCAGATGACTTACTCATCTACCTAGCAGACCCACATCAATCCCTCATAACTACACACAACATAATCTCCCACTTTAGCCCAGTGTCCAGCCTCTATATCAATTGGAACAAGTCCTCCCTGTTTCCTTTAGACCCCGGTGCCATGCCCCCGCCGCAGATCCGAAACCTAATCCCAATAGTTGAAAGATTCAAATACCTGGGTATCACGATTACCAAAGCACCGGAAGAATTCCTAACATATAATATCACACCACTACTAAACTGGGTAAAGGACAAAGTCAAAACATGGAAACAATTTCCAATCAACCTAATTGGACGTGTCAACCTAATTAAGATAATTCTATTACCCAAAATTCTCTACACCCTACAACACGCAGCCACAACAATACCAAAGACCTTTTTCGCAAACATACAGACTACAATTTTGTCACTTCTCTGGGGCTCAGGTAGAGCAAGAATCAAACTTAAAACCCTCCAACTACCTAAAACTGCAGCTGGCCTAGCTTTGCCAAACTTCTATTTATACTACCTAGCAAGTCAACTCAAGTATTTCATAGAATGGGTGATCCCACCGCCACCTGAGCCACAAGACACACCACCTCCACCCATATACGATATGGAGAGTATGCTCCATGCATACCTCCCAACACTACCCATCGTATTCCTGGAAAGCAAAAAAAATACACTACCAAATGGAGGTACAGCACTACACCGCCAAATGCATAAAATATGGCAAGGAACATCTAAACATCTAGACATTTGGGGCGTACTAGGAGACCATCCCATATGGCACAACAATAGATACCAAAACCTAGCAACATTTAGCGCATCAGAGTTCTGGGAAAAAAGAGGGATCAACTATTTCCATCAGATAATACATTATTATGTGTCTAGCAAAAGATAAAGACTCTACATGTACTAGTCCATTACTTATTAGCCCTTGTGGCCTAGTGGTAGAAAGCTTTCTTTTTAGAAAGACACAGAATAGAAGGTTGCTGGTTCGATTCCCCATACTTACTTTTATTTTTTGCTGAAATGTTAAATGTTCTGTTTCTTTCATCCATGCTAGCAAAGACATACACTGCAAAGATTACTTTTCTTTTTTGTATGTAAAGCATAGGAATTTATCATTGTTAGGGACAGGAGCATTTCTAATGTTTACACAAAAACTGCACTGGTATCTGTGTTCTGTGTCAGAGGGAGGGATCTCTGAGCTGTAACATGATTGGCTGTCAGCTTCCAGGAAGCAAGACTGCAGTTTCCTGTGAAGTGTCCGGCGGACACTTAGATGGGTGTTCCCAGATAAGGTGAATTATGGGAGCTGACCCTTAGTACACACAGGCTATTTTCATAAATCACCCAGCATCCACAGCAAAGGGAGACATGAGACACTGCTTGTTGTTCGTTTGTGAATGTGCTCTCTCTATTGGGACAATGTTGTCTTGGGACTTTAGTTCTCCTTTAATGTTGGCAAATTTTGCTTGCGGCCCCGGTCTGGAAATGGGTGACGCTAGAGAGCAATTTCTAATAAGGTGAAGTTGTGCACATCACTGATACTTCCGCCCAACATCACCGCAGCAATACCTTTCGTGGCAAAAAGGAGCAGTTTTATAAATATGGTGAAAATAATGCTCTTTGCCATTGCGATGTCCTGTGATAGAGAAATGTTGAAAATAGCAATCGTTTATAAATATGCCCCTTGGTCTTCATCTGTTGGAAAGAATATTTTATGTTAAGGGACTTGTTAATGTAAACCTTTCTTAAGGTGTAAAGTACATAGCAAGATATTTGTTTATAATAATTGAATAAAAGTTTTTTTATCTGTGTTTTCTCACAGACTATGTTGTGCACAATATAAAGAAATGCCTAATTTCTCATAAAAGGGTTAGACTGTTGTCTATTTGGGGTGTCATACATTGAAGTTACTATTTATTAACATTTTTTTTACATTTGCTTTATTAAACCAAGTTCCATAATAGCAAAAAAAAATCTCCAGGATACATCATTACATCCTTTTTATATACAAGTCCTATATAAATAACTATAAACCTTTATGTAATGGCCTATTTTAGAGAGAGTTATGGTGGGTATACGCATGACGACAATTGAGAAATATTGTCAGATCTGGTTGGGCAATTATTGGTCATGTGTGTGCTAAAAAAAATTACCGTTCTTGCAGCTGATGACACATTATCATTGTCAATTGAAGATCGTTGGTTTCTAAACAAAAATTACAGTAAAATTCAGGCTTCTGCTTTATATAAAGGGAGAAAATAGCTGTAATGTATAGTAACTCAAACAACAAATCGCCATTTAGAGGGGTGGTCAATCAGGTGAATACATGCACCAGTGAACACATATTACCAAAAGATTCTATTGGAATCTGCAGTGTACTCTATGACCACTGTTGTACAGTATGTATACTTTTTCTTACCCATTAAAACAATGTTGTTTCTCTGCCAGTATACTTAGGCGCTGTTCCATTAGAAATGACAGCATGTTTGTCAAAATATCAAAGCAAAAAGTGCATCACAATATCATTAAAGATGAAAGCATAATAAAATGGAAGGGTAAGCATTCCCTTCTTATGTTGAAAGAAAAGGCAATATATTAAAAAGTTTCAGCAACCACAGGGAAAGGATTACAGAATATTCAGTTTTAGAAACCTGCAGTTTGAGCACAACAGTAAGATTTAAGGCAGTTAATTGGATGACATGCTTTCACTGTACGCAACTACTGTGCATCATAACCTTTTTTGTTCTAGTAGCAATCCAATTTAGAACCCATAGGAAGCTCTCAGCAAGCTTGCTGCTTGGTAGAATTATTTGAGAAAAAACATTTTGGAACAGTTACAGCTGAAACCAGAGAGGAAATTTGGAAATATAAAATGTAATTTGTTATATGTTATTTGTAACATACTTTATCGCAGGTTGTAATATTTATATTTTTATATTTAATAAAATGTTGTATTTAGTAGCTCATGAAGATTTAAAAAAAAGAGGAATTTTTGATTTACTGTACTGTATGACAATCTGTTTTATATATATATAAAGAAAAGAGAAGAAATTTCAGTGCACACAACGGAGTTTCCAACTGTATAAAGTGCTTTATTTATACACGCATATTGGCAACGTTTCGGTCCAGCATCTAGGACCTTTCTCAAGCCTTTCACAATACATTACATACAGGGTAATATGCATGTATGTATGTATCATTTTATTTATAAAGCGCCACTTGGGTACGCAGCGCTGTACATTATGAAATACAGAGTATACAAACAAGGGGATAAGTGCTAGCCATTATACAGATAAATGAAAATTAAATTAAATACAGTTTCATACTTAGGTTAAGAAAGCATATATATAAATTATGTATAAATTGATATAAGTTCAACATGCCTTGACACATCAGGAAAGAATCTAATAATACATATTATACAAAGTCATACATATTGCATATACAGGAAATACATAATATATGTACACAGAGTGATTAGTTACTTACAGCAATACCGTGATACAATAGGAAAGAGGACCCTGCCCAAAAAGCTTACAGGCTAGAGGAAGTGGGGGTGAGATATAAAGTGACGGGAATTGGTAGGCTGTAAATAGATTGGCAGTGGAGTGTGAGAGGTGGTTAGGATTGGGTTGGTTTAGTGAGAGGGCCAGGTTATATGCTTGCCTGAAGAGGTGGGTTTTATGGTCACGTTTGAAGGTATTAAGTGATGGTGAGTGACGGACAGATAGAGGAAGCAGAGGGGTAGCACGAACAAAGTCCTGAATGCGGGCATGGGAAGAGGTGACAAGGGTGGATCAGAGGATGATATGGAGGGGCTGTATTGGATAGTGCTTTATATAATAGGTTTAGCAGCTTGAATTGGATTATTTGCTCGATGGGCAGCCAGTGGAGGGACCGACAGAGAAAAGAGAGGTTAAAGAAGCGAGAAATGAATGAGCTGGGCAGCAGGATGGATTGAAGTGGTGCCAGGCAGTTGTTTGGTAACCCACAGAGGAGTGTGTTGCAGTAGTCTAGCTGGGGTATGATTAGGGCATGGACTAGGATTTTTGTAGCTTCTTTCAAGAGGAAGGGACAAACTGTTTCTGAGTTGTTAAAGTGTTGACATGGGGGTTGAAGCAAAGACCTGAATCTAGTGTTATTCCCAGGCAACTGACATTGGTGTGTTGTTAATATTGATAGTAAAACTAGGAAGGGGAACAGATTGTGAGTGTGGAAAAAGGACAAGTTCAGTCTTGTCCATGTTTGGTTTGAGGAAACGGGAGGACATAAAGGCAGAGATAGCACTAAAGCACTTGGGGACCTGGGATGTCAGTGTAGTGAGATCTGGGGCAGAGATGTAAATTTGACAAATATCATCCACATACAGGTGATGCTGAAATCCAAATGAGCTAATGAGTTGTCCAAGGCCATAGGTGTAAATGGAGAAGAGGACCAAGTACTAAGCCTTGCGATACCCCCACAGGAAGGGGGCGAGAGGTGGAGCTAATTCCAATGTGCAAAACATTTAAAGTATGCTTGTGAAGGTTCTCATTCATCCAGGTCATGGTATATCTGTTGTATTCAATTAGATCAACCGGACTTGAAGTTTAGTTCTTGAAGACGTTTCGCTAGTCATCCGACTGGCTTTCTCTGAATTGAACCGTCTTCAAGAACTAAACTTCAAGTCCGGTTGATCTAATTGAATACAACAGATAAAACATTTAAAGGTTCTACCGGAGAGATAGGAAGAAATCCAAGAAAGTGCAGTGTCCTGGATACCTAAGGAGGCAGTAAATTTAAGGCTTCTGCATTATATAAAGGAAGAAAATAGCTGTAATGTATAATAACTCAAACAACAAATCGCCATATAGAGGGGTGATCAATCAGGTGAATATATGCACATGTCAACACAACTGATTTGATCAAAAATGTTATACTAAGCATACAGTACTTGCACTCCTTCCAGTAATCGTGTTTGAAGAAATAATGTGTCTTCTTGCAGGGTTTCTGCTTTACACGTAGCTATTGGGTACCCCTAGATATCTCCTAAAAATGCATATTGCCCCAAATTCATGAAGGCTATATTTGTTTATGGGTTATTACTTGAGGTTTTAAAGAGAAAAAAATGCCTTCTTGGAAGCTTATGTATCCCCCACCCATTTAATATTTGACAAGAGTGACGGCACCTACAGATATATGGCCATATTTTAAAGGGCATGTCCACCGTAAATATAAACTTTTGATATATTATAGATATTTAGAGCTTAAAAAAAAAAATTAAAAAAAAATCATTGCTTATTCAATGGTGCGCACTGGGTAAGGCACCAGCTTTAGAAATACACAGTTCAGAAGGTCACAAGTTCAATACCACAGACTTTTTTTTGTTTCTATTATGTTCCAAGCAAAAGATGAAGCTCCTAAATATACCTAACTTTTCAGCTTATTCAGTGGTGGCTCATCTGGTAAAGCCGCCAGTTTTAAAAACACACAGTTTAGAAAGTCACAAATTCAAATCCGCAGACTTACCTTTATTTTTTGTTTACATTACATTCCTAGCAAAGGATTCTACATGTAGCAGTGTTCTATATAGTTCTAGTGTTCTAGGGGGGACCCTGGATTTGGGACAGAGGGGGGCCTGGATTTGGGATAGAGTGGGCCCCCTAGATTTGGGACAGAGGGGGGACCCTGTATTTGGGACAGAGGAGGTGACCCTGGGATTGGGACAGAGGGGGGCCCTGGATTTGGGACAGGGGAGGACTCTGGATATGAAACAGATGGTGTGACCCTGGATTTGGGACAGAGGGGTGACCCTGGATTTGAGACAGAGTGGGGGACCATGGATTTGGGGCAGAAGGGACACCCTAGATTTGGGACAGGGGGGACCCAGGATTTGGGACAGATGGGGGATCATGTATTTGGGACAGAGGGAGGACTCTGGATTTGGGACAGAGGGGAGACTCTGGATTTGGGACAATGGGGGACCCTGGATTTCGGACAATGGGGGCCCTGGATTTGGGACAGGAGATGACCCTGGGATTGGGTTGGGGGGGCTGATTTGGGACAGAGGGGGGGACCCTGGATTTGGAACAGAGGGTAACCCTAGATTTGGGACAGAGGGGGGGACCCTGGATTTGAGATGGGGGGCCTGGATTTGGGACAGAGGTGATGACCCTGGATTTGGGATAGAGGGGGACCCTGGATTTGGGACAGGGGGACCCAGGATTTGTGACAGAGGGGGGACCCAGGATTTGGGACAGGGGGGATGTTTAGTGTATTAATTCTTTTATTTCATTTTTAAATTAATTCTAGGTTCTCTTTGTTCCATTAACACTAAGCTTTCTTAATCCACAATTTAAGTGTTTATAATTATATTTTTGTCTCCTGCTTTAGAATCTGCCCCCCCCAATGAAGTAGGCAATATAAAAAATACTAATTACAGAAAGCTTTTGTCACATACAACGAACTGCACAATCTCTATCATGACAAGCATACTTATCTGCTACCGATAACAAATAAAATGGTAGTAAAATTAGTAAGTAAATTAATTAAGTGCCAGCTGCTGCAGTCTTAGTCATACTTTACTGCAACGAGTGCAACAGAAAACATGGGCTAAGCAGGATTGATTCACTGTCATTTTTTTTTTAACCGTAGAACTGTATTTGTTACCTTTCATAACTATAATCATAGTAAAGGAGGATTTTCCCTATTTATAAAGGTTCTCTGTGATGAAAGAATTACCTGCACAACATTAATTACCAAAATCTGGTAATCATTGTGGCCCTTGGAAGGCCCTTCTGGGGCCTTAAAACTTGGACCCCCCCTCCCCGGCACTTATAAGTGCCCTTGTGGCACTGACAAGTGCCTTTTGGGGCTTAAGGGGTCCCACAGCTCCAACCAGGACCCCCTCACCGGCCCTTGAAGGGCCCTTGTAGCACTGACAAGTACCCTTTGGGGCTTAAAGGGTCCTGCAGCTCAAGCTGGGACCCGCTCCCTGGCACTTAGAAGTGCCCTAGCTGCACTGAAAAATGCCTTTGTTGGGGGTCTTGCAGCTCGAAAACAAGACTCTTATTGGCTCTTAGAAGAATCCTGTGGCGTGTCTTCTTTCTTCCCACAAGGGTCCTTACAAGGGCACTTATAAGTGTCGGGGAGGGGGGCCCGGTTCGAGTTGTGGGACCCTTTATGCCCCAAAAGGCACTAGTCAGTGCCACAAGGGCACTTATAAGTGCCAGGGAGGAGGGTCCTGGTTCGAGCTGCGGGACCTCTTAAGTCCTAAAAGGCACTTATCAGCTCCACAAGGGCACTTATAAGTGCAAGGGAGGGGGGTCCCGGTTTTGATTTGTGGGACCCCTTAAGCCCCAAAAGGCCTTTCTAATGCCACAACTGTCTTTCTAAGGACCCGGGAGGGGGTCCCGGGTTGAGCCGCGGGACCCCCAAATGTCTGGCACTGGACTGTTGAGTAAGCCTCGAATGGCCGAATTTGAGAATCCTCAAACAGCCGGAAATCCTTGAACGATCGGATATTCCACAAGATCCCCGATCTGCAGACCTTTGAGATCCTCTGCGAAGCCAGGTTTGCATCCGCAATCCAGCCGTTTCTAGTAATAACAAACCTTCAAATTGAATAATGCATGAGCAAAACCTGCAGATAACCATTGGTTTGATCCTTATTTCTTGTTTGGTTTATGCTTAAAGGGCAACTGTGGTCTCAAAACAAATTAGTGTTAATGAAAGCCTTTAGTATTTCCTTTAACATGAGCCAACAATCTCATCTATGGCTTGAGCATGTGAGAAATTACATTGGGGTGAATGTTCAAACTTCCTGCTTCCAGTAGGTTGAGTGACATCACCTGACCTCTGTCCCACCCATCCGCCCCGGGAGAGAAGCATGCTCAGTTAAGACGACTTAATGCTGGGGAAATCAGGAAGTACCTGGGGAAAAAATTTACAGTTGAGAAGGGGAGCTTATTAATGCAGGCTGAGGCTGGTCACATGGCTGAAAACAGGAAGTGTTCAAGCTGTAAGTAACATTGCTGAACCTTTCCAGCAATAACTTCTCACAAATTTTATCTAGAGATGTGATTTAGGTTTTATTTTGAAGGTGTGATGGAAGGCTTTTTATATAATTTTACTAGTTTGGAAGAATTCAAGACCAGTTACCCTTTAAGAACTGAATGATATTGAAGATTGCTAGCTATTTATTTATTCGTTCCATTTTTACAGGTAGAGAATATCACAAAATGAAAAATAAAAAGTAAAATGTTATTTTTAAAAGGTATTTTTCTTTAGGATAATTACTAAATAATCATTCACATTTATTGTGGTGAATTGTTAATGAGCCTTTAACTTAAGTGTTATTATATTTTTAAAGAAGTACAAATAAACTACATAAGAATAAAATAAATATTCCTAAAATACAAATTTGTGAATTCTCCATAGATGGTCTTTAACTCTTTAGACGGATAGGTAGTATTTTTTTCCATTTGTTTGAATGCTGTGTTATAGTTACATGAAAGCTTGACATTTTTCTGACAGACTCATTTCAATGTATCTATTTAAATGATGCAGTTATAATTTCTGTGTAACCAAGGAAATCACACAGATCAAAGTAATCATTCCCTTGGGTCATTATTATTATTGATTTATATAGCGCCAACATCTTCCGTGGCGCTTTACAATTACAGTCAT
This sequence comes from Hymenochirus boettgeri, assembly GCA_019447015.1. Taxonomy (NCBI): domain Eukaryota; kingdom Metazoa; phylum Chordata; class Amphibia; order Anura; family Pipidae; genus Hymenochirus; species Hymenochirus boettgeri. The sequence continues at coordinate 139,012,508 of CM033471.1, read as the reverse complement.
ACATTACATACAGGGTAATACATGTTATACAAAGTCATACATATTACATACACAGGTAATACATAATATAAGTAAACAGAGTGAGGACTTTCTTACAGCAATACCGTGATACAATAGGAGAGAGGACCCTGCCCAAAGAGCTTACAGACTAGAGGATATGGGGTGAGACATTCGGTTGCGGGAATCGGTAGGCTGTAAATAGATTGGCAGTGGAGTGTGAAAGGCGGTCATGACAATGATTGGGATTCATCATGGCTATTGTTTATTAGAGAATTGATTCATCTGCATGATGATGGCACCCGCCGCCTTGTGGCACTGACAAGTGCCTTTTGGGGCTTAAGGTCCCACAGCTCGAAACCAGCCCCCCCTCCTCTTTATATAGGTTTGCTTCTGATTGGTTAAGATTTTAATTCAATCATATTTTAATATTTTATTAAAAAAATATTATATTTATATGATTGGTTAAGATTTCAATCCGAGCAAACATATGATCACAATTGCATTTGGTCATTCAGCAAACCTATATAAAGAGGTGCAAACCCCTGCGGAACTCAAATGTCTTCGGAGTGATGGCAGAAGGAAGGAGATTCCGTTGCAACATTGGCTACATTATTGGCTGTGGCAGTGTCACTGGCAGCCGCACTGACATCACCCAGCATCAGTGATATTGGCGGCATTGGTGTTACTGTCGATATTTGGCTGCAACATTGTAGAAGAAAGAAGATGCCGGAGAGCTGAAAGGTCCCTTTTAGGACCAGGGGTGGTCCCGGTGATACCACCCACTATCAAAAAGGCACTTACGGTACTAGAGCTGCAAGGGCTCTTCTAAGAGCCAGTGGGGGTCCTGGTTTCCAGCTGCAGATTCCCAACAAAGGCACTTGTCGGTACCTCAAGGGCACTTCTAAATGCCAGGAAAGGGGGATCCCGGATCAAGCTGTGGGACCTCCTAAGCCCCAATAGGCATGTCAGTGCCCCTACCCTGGTGAGCAGAGGGATAAGCTTGGACGTTTCCACCACCCCAAAGTGGGTGAATTGAAATGGCCGAACTTATTGCGAGAAAGCCGTTACTGCTGCTTTATAAATGCGAGCGGTAAAGGCGATGTGGAAGAATTGCCAAAAAGCCTATCACATCGATAATGACTTTTTGCTGTTGGATATCGGTCTGATTTTGGTGATAATGGTGGTGGAAAGTTAACAGACCTTTATAAATATGTCCCATAGTCTTTCTTAAAAGAAGAGTGTTAAAAGGTTGTAGGTCTTTCCTTAGATTACCAATGAACAGCCTATATGTACTACACTGCAATAAATGCTATTATCTACTCTAAAATTTGGTTAGTAAGCTATTGCGCATATTTATTTCACCAACTTTTTGCCATGACTCATCACATCTATAATTTTGCCTTTTAAGTTGCTTTTTGCCATAAATCGTCAAGTCTGCATAATTTTATCCTAGTGAAGAATAGGGACACCTATTAAAGAATAAGGATGATAAACACATTCCACCAGGTGATAAAACAATTTAAATATTATGGGCAGAAATTACATAATGAGTAATTTTATTAATTGTGGTAATTGCAAATGTGTTTTCACCATGCTTTACCTAATGTTTTGTTTATGCCACATATCGCACCTTTAGAAATATGCCCCTAAATATAAGAGTGTTGTGAAAAAAATAGGCAAACAAACCCAATATTACTGTTGGGTAAATATGAACCCTACAGGATTTTCAAACTCAACAGATTTCTACTTTACTGTAAATTGTTTGATTTCTTAAACTATGTATAAAGCTACAGTTTCTGACAAACGTCTTGTCCCCTGTGTATTTTGCAGTAACTCCTGCTATTAACCTGATTTTTAATTGATCAATTGGTGTTAGAAATAACTCATATGAAAAGCTAAAGCCCTCCCAAATAATATTAAATGTACTGGTAAAAAATAGTTTCACTGAAAAAAGATTTATCATTTAATCAAGACAGAAAGGTCAAAATGTTGCAAGACAAAAGTGTAGTCGCCTATACAGAAAATGGTCTACATTACAGCCAAAAAATTTCAGCAAATTAAGTAGTGGTGCTGTGAGATCCATATTTAATATCTTGTATGACTTCCATGAGCATAAAGGACAGCATCCATGCGGTTTGGCAATTTATTGACGAAATCATCAGAAAGAGCCATGCCTCCCAGAGTTCAGCAGTATTCTTTGTTTCCGTCTTCCATGCTTCCTCTTTCATTCTACCCCACATATGCTCAATGATGTTCATGTCAGGTGACTGGGCTGGCCAATCTTGGAGCATCTTGATCTTCTTTGCCTTAAGGAACTTTGATGTGGAGATGGAAGTATGCGATGGAGCACCATCCTGCTGCAGAATTTGGCCTTTTTTTATGGTTGGGAATATATGGGGTAGCTAAGATTTCTTGGTATTTTACACCATTGACGTTGCCTTCCACCCTGCAGATCCATCGCACACACTCATACTGGATGTAACCCCACACCATGATTTTGCCCCCACCAAACTTCACTGTTTTCTGGGTAAATCTTGGCTCCATGCGGGTTCCAGTAGGTCTTCCTGCAATATTTGCGGCGACTGAAGATTCATCTGAAAAATCCACCTTTTGCCACTTTTCCAGCTTCCATCATTTTAGCAGGCTGTGGGACTTGGCAAATGCCACACGGTTTTTTCAATTGTTTTGTTTATTGCTGGCTTATGGGCACTGATTCGACCATGGAGGCCATTTTGAGACAGAATCCGACAAACTTTTCTGGTTGACACAGGGATTTCAGGTGACCTTCTCCTGGAGCTCTGCTGCAGTTGAAAATGGTCTTGCCTTGGATTTTCAAGCCAACGAGCAGTTGTCTTGTGGGGTCTGCTTGTCAAAAACCTGTCAAAAAAAGTCTCTTCAAATCTTTTCTTTATCCTTTGAACTTGACGCTGAGAGACATTGAAGGTGTGCGCCACATCAGCAGTGGATTTGGTCTTCATCCTCTTGATAAGCAACACTTTAGTCTCAGTGTGAATCTTAGGCATGTTTGCAGAGGTTTATTTGCAGTTGATGTGAAGGTCTAATGTACTGGGTTTCTTTTTATACACACCTGACACATAATTGATCCATTTGGGGGGTACCGATTCAATAATTATAGACTCATTCAATAATTATAGAATTCGGGTTCAAGTTTGGGTCCATCACTACCAAAGAACGCCCCAAAAATTATACCTTGTGGTTTGGAATTTCCCTAAATATCAGTACTGTAAGATTACCCCATTTAACAAGACTGATCCAGAGGGATGAATGAGTAAGAAAAAAGCACTGTTACATCCTTTGCTGGTTGGTTTTTTATGTATAGTAATAATATTACGGTCCTACTATAGTTTTATTTAGTAAATATGTGATTGGGTAATAATGGTTAAGTAATCTGCCAAATGACTTACAGTATTGACTACATACATTTCCAGCAGCGGTTCCCTTGTTATTGTAAAATTACTATTATGGGTTTTAAAAATACTATTAAAGGGAATGTTCAGTGGAAAATATCAATATTTAAAAAAATTATAAGTTTATATTATACATACCTAGTTATTCTAGATACTCTCCCCATTATGAAAAATCAGTTAAATTTCTACCCCTTGCTATTCCCTGCTGTTGGCATTAGTGAGCTGCCATTTCAGGTTCTAATGGTCCTTCTTCTTCCCAGGATGCACCACTTCCTTGTAATGTTCATAACAGTAATTTCTACAGATTGGCTGTTGGTGATGGGCCAAACATGCTCAGATCTCTACTGAGCAACTGAATCAACCCAGGCACTGGATCAAGGGCAAAACCATAATGGTCTCTATTAGGGGTCCTACAAACAGGAAGTTAGTATTTCGGAAGTATTTATTTATAAACAGACAAAATGCTGAATGGGCAGGTTAAGGTCATTGGGATGGGAAAATACTGCTCTTTTATCTTAAAAGCATATGTATTTCCACTGAACTTCCCCTTTAATGTGAGGCTGAGAAATGTACTATTTTTTTTTTTTAACTTAGTTAATTTTGTATTGCAAACTGTAGTAAAGGGGAACTGTGGTCTCCAAATAATTTGAGTTTAAATGGCCAGTTTTCTACCTTTAAAATGGGCCATCAACCAACTCTCTACGTGCTCTACAGCCCAAGATATAAAGAAATGACTGACCAGAAAGTTAATGGGTGGGAGGCTGACTTGTGACATTCCTAAGGCTTCTCCTGCACAGTGCCCTCTGTGGAAAGGCTGTTTCCACAGAGTTTTCCTTTAGGGGGGTCAGAGTGGCCCACGACACCAGCGAGTGGGTGGGGCTTGTGCACCCATGGGTGGGCGGGGCTTGTGCACCCACGGGTGGGGCTTATGCCCCCGTGGGTGGGCGGGGCCACATGGGGCTGTAAGAGAATGGGCCAAGGGGGGCCTGCAACTGGAGGGACCATGGGGTCTAGGATTTGGAGGGACATTGGGGGCTGTTTCAGAGCAGGAAACAGTCCAGGTCACACTCATGCACACCGCTGTTGGCTCAATGTCAGGCAATTCCGTAGGTGCAGTCCCCCTGCCAGACACTTCTTTAGCACTAGTAAATATAGGGGAGCACACTACAAATGGTGAATCCAAAATTTTCGGGACGCCTTGTCCCTTCCTCAGGTATGGGTCTCAGGTATGGGTATACCTGAGGAAGGGACATGGCGTCCAGAAACATTGTTGTTGTTTTTCACAATAACATTTTGGATTCACCATTTGTAGTGTGCTCCCCTATATTTTCTAGTGCTTTCAGAGGAGGAAGTGCAGGGGACCTGTTGATGCTGCTGCCATATCACACACAAAAATGTAAATATCTTTAAAACTATTCCAAATAAACAATGAAAATAAATTGCACACATTTTTAAGAGAGCAATTCCTATCAATTTACCTTAAGTCATTTTTGGACCACAGTTCCGCTCTAATTAAGTGGTACCGTATATAGTCGAGTATAAGTCGAATTTTTCAGGCTTTAAAATTAGCCTGAAAACCTAACCTCGACTTATACTCAGTCAAGTCCTAATTTAGATGCAAATTCTGCATTACAGATAGTAACCAGTAGGTGGCGCTGTGTTAACCTGCATAGAAAGTTACAGGAGCTGATCTGCCTTTACACTTCCTGCTTCCTGTATTCTGGCTGCTGGACTCACTCAGCACTGTCACTGGAATCTGTAAATCTGAAGGTGTCTCCTCAGTTTGGGGTAAAAAACAGCTGCTAGTACAGTCAGCAGACAGCTTGAAGTACAAACTCTCAGTGACATTTTTAACTATATTAGGGTAAGAGGAGTCCCCATTTACTAATATGGAGGCGGATACAGAAGTTCCCCTTTACTATATGGGGGTCAGAGTTCCCTTTACTATATGGGGGTCAGAGGGCCCTTTACTATATGGGGTTCAGGAGAATTGTAGATGATGGTAAGCTTAATTGAAAGTTTACTGAACCTTGCCACTCCACATGTTTAGAAACTGAAACTCGCAACAACAAAGCATGCTGGGAGTTGTAGTTTCCAAACATGTGGAGTGCCAAAGAATTGGAGGTTACTGGTACTGGATTTGTCTATTACTGTATGGGATTCATGTATGGGAATTCAGCTGTCCATTTAAAGGGCAACTAAAGCCTAAAAACAACACAGAATCAGAAGGCAGTAGTGGTGATAATTTCTACCCTCGACTTATACTCGAGTCAATCAGTTTTTCAGGTAAAAATAGGTACCTCGACTTATACTCGGATCGACTTATACTCGAGTATATACGGTATTTACTATGATATTCTTTTTTTTTTTTCTATGCAGAACGCAAATTAACTTCACAGTTGCTATAGATTTTACAGCATCAAATGGTAAGTAATGTAAAATCAAAAATAATGTTGCTTAAATAGGTTTTGTGTTGCTTTAAAACAATCTTTTCAGTGTTCAAAAATACGTCTGTATTTTTGTGATGATTATATTCTTTTAAATGTGTACTTTTTTATCTTCTTTTCAGTTCTTCAATTACAATTTTTAAGTATTATGATTTTGATCTCTTGGGTGGTAATTATACACTTTCATCTATTTCTGTTGATCTCGGAACTAATTTTGTTAGCACCTGTTAAACCTAATACCCATGCCGCCAGTTACCTCTGCTTACATACTAGATTTTTATTGGCATCATGTTTTCTTATAGGATGGGGTTAATTTTATTTTTAAGGTTATGTCTTTCATAACTCTGTACACTGTAAGACCTTGCAAGCAGACTGCAAACAGGTTCATCTGGTTAATTTTTTATTAGATTTTTATATTATACTGAACAGCTGTCTTATTTCCCACAGGACTGTCCTATTTTTCAAAACCTGTTCTATTGTTTCTGATCAACAACATTTGTCTTTCATTTAAAAAAAAATAGACAGGGTTAGTGCAGGTTAGAGAGGGGTTTATATGGAACTTGTGTGCAGTTTGGGCTAATTTTAGAAAACCAGAAGTTTGTGAGGTATGCCGCATTGGTCCAGAATCAACTACCAACAACATAAGTATAGTTAATTGTTAAGGGGTGATACTTCTATAAGACATGTACATTAATGCAGTTCATTCTTAAATATATATGAATGTAAAGTAATCTTTGGCACTGTGTATCTCTGTGACAGGCATGTGTTGTTCAGTAAAAGTTCGATAGTTTGAAAATGGATCCATTAAAGTCAATGGGGAAAAATATTTTGAAAAGTTCTGATAAAATACAGTTACAATAGCATTGGTAACTTACTGTAATTGGCTCTGGGAACTGGAAAATGGTCTGGGGAACACGTACATATTACCAAAACAGGCTATTTTCAGGCTTCCGCATTGAATTTTTAAGGGTTACCAAAATTGGTCAGTACATTCGAAGGTTATGGCCAAATTTGAGGGTTAGCGAACATTACATTCAAGGGATATCACTGTATTTGAGGGATACCAAACCCCTGCATTTAAGGGTTATGGCCGAATTTGAGGGTTATTGGACGCTAACCCTCAAAAGTATTGTTCGCTAACCCTCAAACTATGCATTCGGTGACCCACAAATTCTGCGATAACCGTTGTATGTGGCGAACGATTCCGATAACTCTCAAAAATTCAGTGCGGAAACCTGAAAATAGCCCAATTGTCTGGTTATGGAGTGCCGCATTCTTGGGTTATGGAGCGATAAAGTCGAGGGTTATCGATGTGAAAATTCGAGAACTCTCAAATTTCTGATTTATTATCGAAGATATGATCATGAGTTTGAAAAGCCCGAAAATTTGTAGTTCGAAGAGTAATAAAAAGTCAGAGTTCATACGAAATCATAAAATTAAATTAGATAAGCTAAAAGCATGACCCGGAGTTATTTTAAAGGTATTCTCTTACCACAGTGACACGTAAGTAAAAAGAAAAAAACATAGAAGGCATTAAAAGGCATGTCAACCACAAAAATTGGTATAAACAAAGTTTTCTTTTGCAAAAGATGCTTCTGAAGTTACTTTCAAAACCCAATCCCTTAACCAAAAAACAATTTTTGTAGAGAGGATCAGGATGATCTTAAAGAACAAACATGCACATGCCCTTGCCCTGCTGTTTTCTACTCAGTAAAGCACCTATTGAGAAAATACATAAATTGCAAAATGTAAAGCTGTAAGTGGTAATTAATTGTCCCATCGTTCACCCCAAATCAACAGTTCAAAAAAGAGCCAGTGAAAATTGTTTAAACTGAAAAATATTTTTCATTAAAGCACCAACTATTCTATATATCTTTCATGTAATCTATATTCAATAAATGTTTAGTTCTAATGTGAGCTCCATTTAACACTTGTCTCACTGTACGTCTCCTCACATTTACATGATCTCCACCTATCTTAATGGCAGGAAGATAGTGTGCCACAATATTGATAAAATAAGTAATCACACAATTTTAAAGAACTGTGAGTGCTTTCTCAACTTATTTATTCCACCATTTTTCCTGAATTTGCAAACACATACCGTAGTAGTTTAAAAATACGACTGCATTCATGGAGGAAAATGGAAGTTGGCATAGAATTGTTGTACCTGGGTAGGAAACATATGAGTTATTGCAAACACCTCTAAATGTATGCAGACAGCTGCTCTACAAGTTTATTTCCCCTTCAAGTGCAATTATTCAACAATGCTGTTACAGGGGGTAGTAAAGTAAGTCCATGAACTTTATGCTAGTACATTTTAGAGGATTATATGCAATAGCAATACAGTAACTGATATTAATTTTCTAAAAATACAGATTTTAATGCTGTATTAATCTTTATATATACATTCCTTTTCCAGGGAATCCATCACAACCCACATCACTACATTATATGAATCCTTACCAGCTAAATGCATATGGTATGGCTCTAAAAGCAGTAGGAGAAATAATACAGGATTATGACAGTGATAAAATGATTCCTGCATTAGGATTTGGAGCAAAGTTACCACCAGATGGAAGAGTATGTCATGAATTTGCTTTGGTAAGACTTTATTTCTCAGTTGAATATTATAACTTTTTATATCCACATTCCCGGTATTCATTTAACAAAAAATAAAATATTATATTTATATCTTTATATTTCATCTGCTTTACTTGCCCTCATGGAATGCAGGACACATTTGCTTAAAGTCTTTTTTACATGGTTTATGGTTCAGATTTTTCAAAATACCCTACTGTTGTTTCATAAGATCCATCTTTCATATACCTTGGAGAAAATAAAATATTGATGGTATGAGTTTAATAACACCTCTGATTGGTTGCTGAAAATAAATAGCATAGGCACATTTTTGCACCTCTTGTTAGTCTGTTTATGTGTGCTTATTTAAGCAGATGGTATGCCCCATTTGAGGCAGATGATACACAAAGTTTGCCATAAAAAGCTGTAATTATTTGTTTAATAGACTAAATGTACCATACAAATTTTGATTACTTCTATTATTATATTCTTTTTATCATTTTGTACTTGTGCAGAATGGAAATCCTCAAAATCCATATTGTAATGGGATAGATGGAGTGATGGAAGCCTATTATAGAAGCTTAAAAAGTGTACAGCTGTATGGACCAACAAATTTTGCTCCTGTTATAAATCATGTGGCACGGTAACAGAATTTATACTTTTTATTGCATCTGAATAGATTTTGCTAAGGTTTTTATCCACTGTATATACTCTAGTATAAGTCGACCTGAGTATAAGCCGAAGTACCTATTTTTACCTGAAAAATTTGTAAAATCTGATTGACTCAAGTATAAGTTGAGGGTTGAAATTATGACCACTTCTGCCTTCTGATTGTGTATTGTACTGAGGCATTAGTTGCCCTTTAAATGCACAGCAGAATTCCCAATTCTGCTTTCCATGTAAAGGGCAATTAAAGACTCAAAACCATACAGAATCAGAAGGCAATCTTTTTAACAACCATCCTCCTGATTATGTATTGTTTTGAGGCATTAGTTGCCCTTTAAATGGACAATAATCCCATACAGTAATCCCCAATTCCTTTGCACTCCAGATGTTTGGAAACTACAACTCCCAGCATGCTTTAGTTGCTGGGAGTTGTAGTTTCCAAACATCTGCATTGGCAAGGAATTGGGGGTTATTTTATGGGATAAGTGTCCCCTCCCTCCCCCCCAGTTCAGTGTTAAATGCCGCCTGACATCACTACTCGGCGCCAGGAAGTGAAACAATTGAGGAAGTAGTGACGTCAACCGGCAGATGCGGAGCGAGCGGCAGCCGGATTGGTAAGTGACCCGAGTATAAGCCGAGGTTTGGTTTTCAGGCTATTTTTAAAGCCTGAAAACCTCGGCTTATACTCGAGTATATACGGTATATCATTTTCACAAATTTTCATCAATTTCATGCTGGTTCCATGTGGCCTCTTTAATGGAGTTAAAACTCCGTACAAGGCAGTCACTTGTAAGCAGTCAAATATTCATTAGAGACACTTACTGTGAAAGATGCATGTTTTCCATGGATGTTTAATTTTTTGAGAACCATTAAGCTAAAATTGATTTCACATAAACAAAATAAATTTTCAAGGTTCAATTTATCTTTCACAGTACTTGGCATTGTACAGGGTCAGTGAAATCCATATTCTTAAAATAACTAACAAGTAAGGAAATTGTACAGTATATGGTTACGGATTAGAATTTTAAAAAAGCACAGCAAATGATAAACTAATACTAAACTTTTTGCAGTATTATTTAGAGGGTACTTTATTTTGCATACTTTTAGTTCTCCTTCTAATTACTTTTATCCTTCAAATTATTTGTTGTAAAATTTTTATTAATTGAAGTCTATGGGCAAGATTTTTTTTTTTCTTGATGGGTTACAGAATGATGATTAAAATGATGTATCACTGTCCCCCACAAAGTCAACCAGTAGCAAACAATACCAGAATTTTTAACACTGAAAATGAAAGCCTTTTAGTGGAGGGGTGGAGGGGTTTAGGGGTTAGGGGAGCTACAATCAGGCAATAGGAGGAGAGAGACGCCGGCTTTTCAAAGTTTGCGCCGGGAGATGGTTCGGCGTTGTGACTTCATCACTGCCTACCCGGAATCGCCCGGCTGTGACCAGAGCAGCGCTTGATTGGTGCAACAGGTAAGTTTGTGACAACAGGATCATAATCTGAAATGTATGTTTGCAAATTCGAGAAGCTTGGCTGACAACATGGGAGATGATGGCATTGACTGAAAAGTATGATGTAATATGTAGCAGAAACATGGTTGAACAATTCTCACGACTGGGTGATATGGATGTTAAAGCAGAGGCAATATGGGTGGAATTGGCCAATAGGAAGGGGGGTAATTTCACTGTTGGTGTCTGCTACAAGCCGCCAAATGCTAGCAGGGTGAGTCAGCTTTATATGCAGATGGCAAGCGCTGCAAGTTTGGGGAGTATTCTGATTATGGGTAACATTAATTACCCTGACATTGATTGGCGTAGTGGAACTGCCAACACAGAAAAGGGTGATGGCTTACTGAATTTGCTGCAGGATAATTTTCTCTTACAGATGAAAAGTAGAGCTGTGATACCTTTTATTGGCTAACTTCATCTGGCTAAATTAGCTAGAGGCTCAGGGAGTAGTGATCATGAAATTGTCGTTTAGCATATGTTATCAAAAAGAGTCAGGAATAGAGATGGGATCCGGGTTCGACATGAACCTGGATCCAACACGGAACCCCTTGGATCCTCTGGATTCCGGGACTTCGGAAGACATTTTCAATAATTTTTTGAAAGTACGGGGCTATTTTCGATAATTTTCGAAAATAGCCTTGAACGTTCGAAAATCCTCAAAAATACGATCGGAGACCATTTTCAAGTTTCTGTGATTGCATTTAAGATTAAATTAAAATGTCTTAAAATTTTCTAGATTAAATCACCTATGTATCTTTAAGGACAGTTATACTAACCTTTCACATGCTCCACAACTAAATATTCAGGTTGAGGACCTTAACAGCTAAGTCATCACCGCTGGGTTCTTAAAGGACAACTCCACCCTCATAAGAATATCTTTTAGAAAGAATGACCTCTTTAAAATATGTTGATATATCATACTTTGTCCTATGAATTCATTACTGTATGCCTGCTATGCTTCTGGATGCTTCATGGAAACTGAGCTATTTAGAAACCTGTACTGAGCCTGGGCATGCTCAGAAGAGGCAGACGGGGTTAACATTCAGTCATTGGCTGTGATGTCAACTGTCAAATCCATAACTGACAGTTGCTAACTGGAAGAACCAGCAAGAAGCAGAAACAGAAGCAAAAGGACATTGTGTAGGATTTCAGGTTAGACTTATATATTTCAGATTTCAAACGATTACCGTTTAGGGTTTTGGGGGGAGATTTACCTGTATGTAAGTTTTCAGTTTAGGGCTGGACTTGCCCTTTTATTGATTAGCTGGAATACTTACATGAAGTTTCCCTCACTGCTCTGATCTTCTCTGCCCCTCAGCTACTGTCTGTGACAATTCTCCATATGGACAATGGGAAGACATACGTCTTTGCAAAGCATGACTTCCCATTGGCTACATCAAGGACTACAGAGAAAAGCAGGAAGAGGACCTGAATGGCAAGGGAAAATATGCCTCCAACTTGTGTTTTGTTGCAGGTTAAGGCCAATAGTGGGGAAATATTTAACAAGATGAAATGTTGGGAAAGATTCATCATAGTAATTCCCAAATACATAAAATGGGAAAATATTGGAAATGGGGTGGAGCGTTGTTGATTATCTGGTGGAAGATTATCCATTGGGTTTAGGGCTGATTTATCCCAGTTAACTGTTAGCCCTCAGTAGAAGCTAAATATATTCATCAAACCTAAAGGCTGTTGTTAGGGATCTATGGGGGTTGTCATCATACATAATTATTTCATTGGCATAGAGGCCCAGTTTATCCAGAGGACGGCAAAAAAAACTGCTAAAGGGGGGGGGATTCCTTCAGGACTCCAAATGGCAATCGGAAAGTATCCCTGGTTTAACCGTAACTGCAGTATATGTATTAATGCCAGTAATTCTCAATATTTTTTAGTTTTAGAAACTTATCTAGCCCACTTTTAAAACTATTCAGTGAACTTACCATTACCACATCTGCTGGAAGACAGTTCCACAGTTTTATCGTTCTCACTGTAATTAAACCTTTCGTAACCTGAAGATAAAAACTTCTTCCAATCTAAAAAGGATGTCCACGTGTCCTCTGATATGAACGATTAGTAAACAATGCATCAGAGAGTTTACTGTATGGCCAATTAATATATTTGTATAAAGTGATCATATCCCCACGCAACAGCCCTAACTTTTCTAATCTGCCTGCATAGTCAAGACCCTCCATTCTCTTTATTATTTTAGGTGCCCTTCTCTGAAATGCTTCCATTTCCCTTTTGTATATGGGATTAGAAAACGGCACCGCATATTCCAAATGAGGCTTTACCAGTGCTTTGTAAAGAGGGAGAATAATATTTTTTCTCTGGAATCTATTTCCCTCTTTATACAAGACAATATCTTGCTAGCTCTAGCCGCTGCTGTCTGGCATTGTTTGCTACAGCTAGGTCTGTTTTCTACCAGAACCCCCAAATCTTTTTCCATTAGAGATTCAAAACTGCACCGCATATTCCAAATGAGGCGCTACCAGTCCCTTGTAAAGAGGGAGACTAATATTTTTTTCTTTTGAATTTATTCCCCTCTTTATACAAGACAATATCTTGCTAGCGCTAGCCATTGCTGTCTGGCATTGTTTACTACAGCTAAGTCTGTTATCTACCAGAACCCCCAAATCTTTTTCCATTAGAGATTCACTTAATATTTAAACAAAAGAAAAAGGTATATAAATACATAAACATGTATTAAGGGCATAGATGGTTGCCAACAATATTGCTAATAAAACAGGTGCATAGCCTGGAATAGAAATGGTCAGATAAATATATCACAGGGATAGAAGAGAAGGTAGGTAAAAGAAGATAGAGAGGAATGCAAAAGTACAAAAATAGATATAAAACTGGACCAGGTAAATACAAGGGCACAAAGCCCTAGAGCATTCCAACTGTATATAGGGCAACAAAAATAAGAAGAGTGGAGAGGGCAAATGTACCTCATAGAGTGAAAACGGACTGGAAGTGGACACTAAAAATACAAACAAATAGCAAGTATTGATTGTAACAAAATACCCATATCCCTAGACAATATAATATAATAAAAACAAAATGCAAGAGGCCTCCCATGGAAGGGTTAATAGAATGCAAGTTGTACTACTCAAAGAAATGATGGCTGCATCAAAACAGCAAGTGGCTGGGGAAACAACAGTTAATCATAAGTGGAGTTAAGCAGGTAAGATAAACTGCATACAGTCACTGGGTGGGGAAGAATTAATTGTAAATTCCCAAAGTAGTCAAAAGTATGTAAAGTTCTAGGCCCCCGTATCGGGAGCACACCACAGTCTCACCAAACGCCACCTCTGATGAAAAATAAGTGTCCTCCAGTCCCCCTCCTGGTTCCCATTGTAGTAGAAGCAGGCATACCACCGGGAGCCACTTGCCAGCAAAGTCACCCCAGACCAAAGCACATCTCGGGACAGACACACCCCTTCTTCTGGGTCACATAATAGGGGATGGGCTATGGGAACAGCGCTTAAATAGCCAATGCCACAGCCTTGTGCAGTCTCTTGAAAGTCCGGTAGGAAACCTCATCCTTGATCAATTAGGTTCCCATATCCTCATAACCAATTGAAAAAACATATGGGTAAGTACAATAAAAATACACTAAGCAGCTTAAACACACTTGTCATACTTATAATTCAAACCGTCTTAAGCATATATATACAGCAGAAACTAGCTGCTGCTTGCTGAAACGAAAGTTAACGTGGCATTCAATAAATAAATGTTTATTAAAAGTTTTTCAAAGTAACATATGATTCTGCAATTCCTCATTCATGCTAGGATGTCTACTTTTCATAGTAAAAATCTATCTGCTCTCTCTGTGGAGGATATTCTTATCCCAGTCTCCACCCCTTATAGGTGGTAGCACTTTTTCCCTCCGCCAGACAGAGAGACAGCTTGGATTAGAGGCATGTTTTTGAAGGAAATGTCTGGCCACACTGCTTTCCTCTCTGATATTTCTAATATCACATACATGTTCTAATACCCTAGTGCGTAATTATCTAATAGTTTTGCCCACATAAATCATAGGGCAGCTACATTGGAGAGCGTAGATCACCCTTTTGGATCTACAATTGATGAAACCAAGTGGGATCCTGGATAGACACAAAGTGGCTGGATGTCAGTGACTGACCAATCGTAGGGGCCCTACGAGGTATCAACCTAGGTGACTCCCCCAAAAACATTCTGAGGTTATCATCCGATTGAAGGATGGGCCAATATTTCTTTAAAAGTTGTTGTGCCCAAGCCCAGTCACTATTATAATCAGTGACCACATTAACCATCTCGCTGTTGGTTTTAATCCTGGTGCCAAATATTTGGGTTTCCTTTTTAGGATATTTAGCCCTCTTATAGGCTTTTCTCAACCAGTTGGTAGGATAGCCTCTATCTGAGAACCTAATAAACAACTCAGATGCTGCCTTTTCTAAGTCTCCCAGGGATGTACAGTTACGTCGGGCTCTAAGGTATTGTCCCACGGGGATGCCCTAAAGTAATGAGGTAGGATGCATACTCTGTGCACGCAGCATGCTATTCCCCACAGTATCTTTCTGGATATGGATGGATATTTTGTTACAATAAATACTTGCTGTTTGTTTATATTTTTAGTGTCCACCTACCACCCGTTTTCACTTTATGAGGTGTTTGCCCTTCCCACTCTTTTTATTTTAGTTGCCCTATATACAGTTGGAGTGCTCTAGAGCTTTGTGCCCTTGTATTTAACGGGTCGAGTTTTCTATCTATTTTTGTACTTTAGTACCCTTTCTATCTTCTTTCACCCACCTTCTCTTCTATCCCTGGTATATATTTATCTACAGATTTACTTAACAGTTATTTATGGTTTAGGTGGCACAAGGTTGGTTAAACCCCAAATGCATCACCTTACATTTATCAGCATTGAATCTCATCTGCCATTCTGCTGCCCATTTTGATTATCTAGGTTAGCTTGCAGCAATTGCACATCATTTGAAGTTTCCAGAGCTCTGCATAGTTTAGCGTCATCAGCAAAGACAGAGACCTTGATTTCAATGCCCCCTTCTAAGTAATTTATAAATAGATTAAAATGAAGTGGCGCCAGTAAGGAACCCTGAGGCACTCCACTTAGAATTCAGCCCACATAGATGTAGCTCCATTGACCACCACTCTCTGTTTGCGATCCAATAACCAATTCTCTATCCATGTACAAAATAGCAAAATCCAAGTATACTACATCTACTGCTATGCCAGAATCTAAATTCTTGCTTTATAAAACTTCATACATTCTTGCTTCATAAATTTGTTTGGCGCAATCTATTTCTCATAAATCCATTCTGACTACTTCTAATAAGATCAGTTCTGACTGATCAAAGTCAGTCATAACAAAGTCAAGGATATGATCCTGTAACAAAGTTTCCAGCACCTTTCCTACCACTGATGTTAGGCTTACAGGTCTGTAGTTACCAGGGTGGGAACGACTACCTTTTTTGAATATTGGTATTACATTGGTTTTTTCCAGTCCGGCAGAATATGACCAGATAAAAGTGAATCTGAAAAGATAAGAAACACTGGTCTAGATAAATCATCTCAGAAACCATCTCAGCCCCATTATTTAATGTTCCCACATTCTCAGTCTTCATCTTTTTACTATTGATGCATTTAAAAAATATTTTTAGAGTTTATCTTGCCTTGTTTTTCTATCCGTATTTAATTTTCTATTTCAGCTAGTTTAATTGCTTGTGCTATGTGAGGCATAGGGTGATGGGTTCCAGCGTTAGTGTTGGGAATGTTGCTTGCTCTAGGTATTCTGTAATTTCTTAACATGAGTAAGTTAGATGTAACTTGTATTACTGTACTGTACTGTAGGTTACTGTAAAATAGGCAAACATTTTTTGGGGAGGAGTGTACCAGGGTACCTTGTGGGGTTTGGATAGTGAGTATTATATTGAACTATGTGTGGTCCTTAATCCAAAAGTTTTGCCAAGTGCCCCCCATTTTTTAAAAGAATTGTTTGCATTTAGCTTTCTCAGCTATCATAGTATATAAGCATTGGGCTTGAGCGGTTGAGGGACCTTGCTGTATGTGTTTTTTCTCTGCTTGTGTAAGTAATGTTTACAGTGTGTTTTCTAATTGTTGTGTTGTGTGTTTAATTTATGAGATAATTGAGTTAAGTCAACCCCATATGCTTTAAGAGAGTCCCATACCATATTTGGGTTATGTGAGGAGGCATTGAATTTGGTGTAATCTTCCATCTGAAGATGGTCTGGTTGAGGGGACTGTGACAGCCAAAACAAGTTAAGCTTCCAGTTGCATGTGTTGGGAGGTGAGGTTGTAAGGGCAGAGTAGATGAGAGTGGTCTGTGATTCCACATGGTAAATGTGAGATTTGTGGAGTTTTCTTGGCAAGGAACATATAGTCAATTTTTCTTAAATTATTATTATTATTATTTAAGTAGGTGAATGGCAGGTGTATTCGAGTTTGTATGGGAATTGCCTCCATACATCTACCCATGATTGAGTAAGGGATACTATTGGGGTAAACTGCCCTGCGCGGTGAGATGAGTGCAGTGAGGTTGGTGTCCAAAACGGTCCTGAAGCTGGTTACACACAATCTTTCAAAGATGACTGACAGAATCTGGCTGTCACAAGCGTTTTCCCCATATAAAGTATAGGGAGATCATGAGTGCCATACTCCCTACGATCGTAGCTGACTCCTTTTATTTTAGTACAGGGGGCTGACCATGTCAGATGAACTGTTTCCAATGCCCAGTGCGGAACGTTCGGTGGCATTGGAAACGGTCGTTTGGCAGCACACATATTAGCAATATTTATATATATGCCCATATATCGCTAATGTGTGTACCCAGGTTTAGTTGGAGAAATTATTTAAACGTTAAAATTGCCCATGCAGATAATATGTGCATCTGGGTATAGTGTAATATTTCTCTTTATTTAGTTGAGTATTTCTTTTTGTAAGTTAAGGGAAACAGTAGTAGAATAGGAATATTCAGTGTATAGAACAACATAACTAATGGGCTTTAAGGCAGCAAAAAATTCAACAAATTAACACATGACAAGGTTCTGATTAAGCATCTAATGGATCTGATTTGGAGAATGTCAGGAGTGTCCAAAGCTGTCAACAAAGAAAAAGGTGGCAAGGGAATTCACCTCTGGCTGCAGCAGTAGATTCGCAGAGGGGTTAAAGGCAGGGAACACAGTGAACTTACCCACAATCCCACTCCAGCGCTGGCCTCCGACAGCTCCTGACACTCACTTTATTACTGTACTGTATTACAAGAGGTAAGACATAGCTCCTTTACCTCTGCTCTTTAATTAATCTGAAAAAAGCTAAGTCTTTTGTGATTTACGCAAAGCCAAAACTGGAAGGGAAATCTTATTTGTTTTTTCAGGGCTTAGACTCCCCGAAATGTTGTGTGTATGGTTCAGCACTTGAACAAAAATGATTGATCTTAAGTATCTTTGAGTGTACCTCCCTCTAACCTATATTATTGATACTTACCTGATGTGGCACGGGCCGCAGGTGGTGCACCTCATATCCTACGTGCTTCGTTGGCTTGAATAGTAATCTACTATGTAGAAAATATTAAAAATAAACAAACATCATTAAATAAGAAGCTGATATATGGGCACAACAGATGATAGCTGAATTCTAAAAGCATGTCACATTAAAATATAATGCTTACAAATATGTGCATCCATGACTCATAATGAATGTTATATATGACTTGGGACTATACAGTGGTATATATCCACATGTGACCACAACATTTGTGTATTTATCTCTCCGAGATAAATCTACAATGTAGAAAGTAATAAAAATAAAGAAAAATAATTTATTAAGAAGAGGGAGGTCCAATTTTTTGAATGGTAGTGAAGTCACATTATAACATTTTTTTTCAAGGTGTACTGTACAAACACAAGAGTGAGCATGCATCTACTGTAGCTGTAGTAGGGCAATGTCAAACCTAGCGATGTGGTTATTAATGCATTGAGTAATTATAGGACAAAATAATATTCTCTGTACTATTATGCAGTTATTTAAAGGTTGTTCTGTATTTTACCACGGGTTATCGTAAATGTATGGGCGATGGTATTGCACAGATGCGATTGTTAAAGTGCAAAGTAGTGATACTGCTCCATTATAAATATGGCCCATTGTGTCAATAGCACGTTGCACTTGTAGGCAACTGCAAAGACTTTTAAAGGCTTCTAATGTGCGGTTTTCTAAATTTTCAATATATCAATATTATTTGTAGCAAGATTATTAATGTTTTATTCATGAACAATTATTTGCTCTTAAGGAAAAATATTTTCTTTCTTTGTAGATATGCTGCTTCAGTAAAGGATAGCTCACAATACTTTGTATTGCTGATGATTACAGATGGAGTTATCTCTGACATGGCTCAGACAAAGGAGGCTATAGTCAATGTAAGCTAATGATCCTGGTGTATCTGCTTTGTTACAACATGCATTCTTATATCTATAATGCAAACATTAGTTTTTTTTACTTCCTTTCAACTTTGTATGGGTGTTTTTACACTGGATGTATTATTGTTAATATAGGTATGAATGTTAATAAAAAATAGGGCAAGAGGTTTCAATAAAAGGAATTAGATGACATACGGACTCAAATAGAAAACAAAATATTACTAGAGTTCAAACTGTTGGGGAAATGTTAGTGACCACTATTAAATTACATTATATACAGTAGTGATGTTAAAAAGTATCTTTCCCAATAAAGTTTCACCCTTCTGCTCAGAGAGCTTACTATACATTTTCTTCTATGATTTTATGCTACAATGAAAAAGGTTTTGCAATATGAACGTTTATCACTCTTGAATGGAAGCCATGTTCACCTTGCTACTTTTCTTTGAATATTATTTCGACCCAATCCATTGGTCACAATATAGTCTAGTTGACTAGAGGTGCATCAGTGCATCTAGATCACAAATAGGTAAGTATTGCAATCTCTTTTTAGGTTAAAATGGGAGACAGAAGCAAGAATAGTATAGTATAGTATTTGAGGTTGAATAAAGACATGCGTCCATCCAGTCCACCCCATCTAGCAATATCCTCATTTCCTGCCTAACTGTTGATCCAGAGGAAGGGGGAAAAAATTCCTTCCTTGATCCAGGGCAATCGGAAATTTC
Source organism: Hymenochirus boettgeri (assembly GCA_019447015.1). Classification (NCBI taxonomy): domain Eukaryota; kingdom Metazoa; phylum Chordata; class Amphibia; order Anura; family Pipidae; genus Hymenochirus; species Hymenochirus boettgeri. The sequence continues at coordinate 138,992,727 of CM033471.1, read as the reverse complement.
CCTGGATCAACTCTACTTTATAATCAATACCAGTAACTTGCAACATTCCTTGTTTGCAGAAACTGACCAATGAACCTGCCATAACAACGTCCAGTGGAAGACCGTTCCATTGTATGGCCTGTTAATGTATTTATACACAGTAATAATATCCCCACGCAAGCCCCTTTTCCTCAGAGTACATAATTGTAACTTTTCCATTCTCTTTTCATATTCAAGCTCCCCCAATCCCCTTATTAATTTATTTGCCCTTCTCTGAACCATTTCCATTTCAAAGATGTCCTTTTTGTACACAGGATTCCAAATTTGCACTGCATATTCCAAATGAGGCCTTACCAATGCTTTGCAAAGAGGGAGAATAACATTTTCCTCCATTGAATCCATACCTCTCTTTATACAAGACAATACCATGCTGGCTCTGGCTGTTGCTGCCTGCCACTGCTTGCTACCTTTAAGTTTGTTATCTACCAAAACTCCAAGATCCCTTTCCAACAGGGATTCACTTAACACAGAGCCATTTATAGTATAAGCAGGACTAGGATTTTTAAGTCCAAAATGCATCCCCCTGCAACGATTGCACATCCTCTAAAGTTTTTAATGGTCGACAAAGTTTTGTGTCATCAGCAAACACCTTGCTGACAATACCCAGTTCCAAATCATTAATAAATAGATTAAATAGAAGTGGCCCCAACACAGAACCCTGTGGCACCCCACTTAGCACTTTAGTCCATAATGATGAAGCCCCATTAACAACTACTCTCTGCATCCTATTCATTAAGCAATTTTCTATCCATGTACAAATGTGCCTCCCCAGACCAACAGACCTTAGATTATATATTAGTCGCCTATGGGGGACTGTGCCTACTTTTGCCCTTGCAAAGTCCAAGTATACTACATCTACTGCTATGCCAGAGTCTAAATTTCTACTTACTTCCTCATAAAATCCAAGCACGTTAGTTTGACAAGATCTATTCCTCCTAAATCCATGCTGTGTACAACTTATGTTTAGGGCTAGGTGCCTTAAGCAACCCAAGCCCACATGGTAATGTGATGGGTTACGGTACTGGGTCAAAGGAAGTTCAAATAGGACTGAGTTTAGAAAATAGTATTGTACTGGAGCAGCAAAGTCCGCTGGTCAACTTTTTTTTCAAGGCACTGGAGAAAAGTCACAGAGTTTCGATCTATAGCCCCAGACACTGGGTGGAACAAAGCCCCAGTTTAGGTTGGGGCTCTCTGACGCTCTCAAAGATGAGTTAGCTCGCGTAGGGGTCCCTTCTTTGGAAGAGCAAATTAAACTGGCTGGAGAGCGTCGGAGTGTGCGAGCACGAACGGATGTGCTCGCGCAAGAAGAACGTGCGCACGTGATGTCACCACGCGCCGAGAGCCTGGACCTGAGAGGGGCGCCGCGGGATCTTTGAGCCGGTAAGCCCCTTGTTACATTACCCCCCCTTGAGGAGGTGCCTCTGGACCCTTAAGTTTCTCAGGAATATCATTATGGAATTTTTGAATTAACGCTTTAGCATGAATGTTTCGGACAGGGACCCAAGATCTTTCTTCAGGACCACAGCCTTTCAAGTCAACAAGGTATTGCAGAGAATTTTGAACATATCGGGAATCTAGAATTTTGTTAATCTTGTATTCAGATTCACCTTGAACTTCTACATAAGGTGGAGGAGCATCCAAAAGTTCAGTATTGTTGGCTGGCTTGAGCAAGGATACATGAAAGGTGTTGCTACTCTTAGGTAACGTTACCTTATAGGTCACCCTATTGATCTGTTGTTTAATAGGGTAAGGACCAATAAATTTAGGACCCAATTTTGCGGAAACCAGATCTCCGGGAACAAAACTAGGTTCTACAGAACGATGACGATCAGAATATTTTTTCTGACGACTGGTTGCTTGTTTAAGATTAGAGGATACTTGGGTCCACATGGTAGTTAACTGATTAAGCCAATCTTCCAATATTGGTAAATCTGAAGATGCATCTGAAAAAGAAGAAAATTTAGGATTCATGCCATAATTACAGAAAAAAGGTGAAAATTTTGATGAAGAATGTACAGTATTGTTAAGAGCAAATTCGGCAAAAGGTAGACATTCTGCCCATTTCTCCTGTTTCTCCAGAGATAAAACATCTGAGATACTGTTCTAAAGATTGGTTAGTTCTTTCAGTCTGACCATTAGTTTCAGGATGAGACCTGGAGGAAAAGGAAAGAGAAATACCTAAAAGGCCACAAAAAACACGCCAGAATCGTAAACTGTGTCCGACTCCCCTGTCGGACACAATGTTTTCAGGAACCCCATGTAATCGAAATATATGTAAAAAACAAACAATTGAGACAGCTCTTTAGCAGAGGGTAATTTAGCTAGAGGAATGAAATGTGACATCTTACTGAATCTATCAACTACCACCCAGATTACAGTATACCCATCAAATTTGGGTAAATCTACCACAAAATCCATGGATATATGAGTCCATGGCTTTTTGGGAATAGAAAGGGACAAGAGGGTACCAGCTGGAGCCCTTACTACAGGCACAAACAGGGCACATTTTGACATAGGCCTTAGAATCTTCCACCATAGAAGGCCACCACACATGCCTGGATAACAAAGATAAGGTTTTAGTTTCTACAAGATGCCCGGCTAGCTTGGAATCATGAAATTGTTTTAAGACTTGTAAACAAAAGGACAGTAGAACAAACAGACAAGCATCTGGTTTACTTGGGGGAACATCTACCTGAAAAGGAATCAAAAGTTCAGACAAATTAACAATTACATTTTCCGTGGTTAAACCCCTAATATATGGTGAGGAGAGATGATAGGCAAGGGAACTTTAGTGGGCAACGATTCAGGTTCAATTAAACTACGGGATAAGGCATCGGCTTTGATATTTTTTGAACCTGGTCTATAAGTAATATTAAAATTAAACCTAGAGAAGAAAAGTGCCCAGCGGGCTTGTCTGGGATTTAATCTTTTGGCATTCCCTATATATTCTAGGTTTTTATGGTCAGTATAGACCGTGGTGGGGTTTAGTGCCCCTTCTAACCAATGCCTCCATTCCTCTAAGGTCAACTTAATAGCCAATAATTCCCGATTCCCTATATCATAATTCCTCTCAGCAGCAGAGGATTTTCGAGAATAGAAAGCACATGGATGGAGACGTTCTGGGGAACCTGAGCACTGGGAGAGCACAGCCCCTACTCCTACCTCCGAAGCGTCCACCTCAACAACAAAAGGCAGATTAACATTAGCATAGGTTAGTATAGGAGCTGAACAAAAGGCTTTCTTAAGTGTCTCAAATGCCAGAATAGCTTCTTCTGACCACTTAGACACCTCAGCCTCCTTGTTGGTCATGTTAGTCAGAGGTGATACAATAGAAGAGATGTTTTTAATAAATTTACGATAAAAATTCGAAAATCCTAAAAATCTCTGGAGACCCTTGAGATTGGAGGGAGGTTTCCAATCCAAGATGGCAGAGACCTTTTTAGGATCCATGGACAAACCCCGGTCAGAAATAATGTACCCGAGAAACGGAACTTGCTGTTGTTCAAACAGTTTTTTTATGTGTTCCCTTAACTTAGACAGAACTAGGTTGACATGGCCCTGATATTCCTGTAAAGAGGAAGAATAAATTAAAATATCGTCCAGATAAACTACTACAAATTTATCAAGGTATTCTCTAAAGACATCATTTATTAAATCTTGGAACACCACAGGTGCATTACTGAGGTCAAAGGGCATGACTAAATATTCATAATGACCATATCTAGTATTGAAAGCTGTTTTCCACTCATCGCCAGCCCTTATTCTGATCAAATTGTAAGCACCTCAGAGATCCAACTTAGAAAAGATTCGTGCTTTCACCACTTGAGAAAAGAGTAATCGATGCAGGGTCTTAAACCACCATCTTTTTTTTCTACAAAAAAGAAACCATCTCCTGCAGGAGAAGTGGAAGGTCTGATGAACCCTTTATCTAAGTTCTCTTTAATGTAGGTTTTCATGGCCTCACTTTCCGGACCTGTCAGATTGAACAGATGTCCACGGGATGGCATGGTTCCCGGTAAAAGATCGATAGGACAATCATAACGTCTGTGAGGTGGTAAAAAATCAGACCCCCGTGGAGAGAAAACGTCAGCAAAATCTCTATACAGGGAAGGAATACCTTCTAAGGAGATATTAGCTACATGAATAGATAGACACGAATCAATACAATCAGAACTCCACTTTTAAAGCTGACCAGTAGACCAATTAATAAGTGGATTGTGCTTCCTAAGCCAGGGCAATCCTAATATAATAGGAGTGATAGGAAGCTTAAGGACAAAGAATTTGATAGACTCAGAATGAAGGACCCCAATTTTTAAACCCACATCTGCAGTAACAGTTAAAGGTTCTCTCATTTGAAGAAGGGAGTCGTCAATGGGCTTCACATACAGAGGTTTGTGCATTTTAGTCACTGGGATTTTCAAAAGGTTAGCAAAAGAAAGATCCATGAAGTTCCCAGCTGCACCACTATCAACAAAAGCCTGGGTCATTTGGTTAAGAGAACCAAATGAAACTTCAGCAGGTAACATCATTTTATCAGAAAGTTAAGGAATTACCTAACCACCTAGAGGAGATTCCTCTGACCCCTCTAGGTGCTGGAGTTTCCTGGATTCTTACGGGGGCAGGTGCGGGCGAAGTGTCCTAGTTCCCCACAGTACAGGCACAGACCAGCCGACCGTCTCCGGTTCTTTTCTTCCACTGAAAGTCGAGATGAACCCAACTGCATAGGTTCCTCAGACGAGGGTTTAGGCAAAGAAGGAAGAATTGAAGGACTAGGAGAACCTACAAAAGTGAATTTAGCGGGAAGAATTTTACCTTGACGTTGTTCTCTGAGATGTCTATCCACTCGTATGGTGAGTTGGATTGATTCATCAAGGGTTTTGGGAATAGGGTGATTGGCCAAGACGTCCTTGATCGACTCAGATAGCCCAGACTCAAAGTGACTTTTTAAAGCAGGATCATTACACTGAACTGCTACTGCCCAGCGGCGGAACTCTGAAGCATACTCTTCCACCGCCAGTCACCCTTGACAAAGGGTGCGCAATTTGGCTTCTGCCATCCCAACCAAATCAGGATACGAGTATAAGACTCCCAACGCTTCAAAGAAGCTCTCTACAGAAGACCAGGCTGGATTATCTGCTGCCAGACCAAAGGCCCAAGTTTGAGGATCCCCCTGTAAAAGAGAAGTGACAAGACCCACCTTCTGTGTCTCTGAGCCTGAAGAGACAGGTTGCATCTGAAAATACTGCAGACAGGAGTCCTTAAAGTTCTGGAACTTCTGCCGACTACCGTCAAACTTCTCAGGTAATGGAAACTTGGGCTCCATAAATGGGGCCACCGGGGGGAGCACCAAGGCCTGACGATTTTCCTGGGCTGCTACACGTTGGGCCAGTTGATTGACGGCCCCAGTCAGGAAGCGTAACTGCTAATGAATGTCATCCATGGCCCATATAATGTAATGCTCCGGATTCCCTCGTATTCCTTCAGTCCAAATACCCCAATGGGGGTCTTAGGCCATCTATTGACTACCGGGAACTAAATAAGGTGACTATCAAGAACTGCTATCCGCTTCCACTCATCCCAGAACTTTTCCAACGCCTCTGTTTAGCTAAGATCTTTTCGAAACTTGACCTCAGGGGAGCCTATAACCTCATCCGAATCAGAGAAGGGGACGAATGGAAGACGGCCTTTCGCTCCCGTTATGGGCACTTTAAGTACCTAGTCATGCCCTTTGGCTTGTGCAATGCACCAGCAACCTACCAGCACTTTGCCAATGACATTTTTCGAGACTCCTTGGATGACTTTGTAATCGTGTACCTCAACCACATTTTGAACTTCTCCCCTGATCTTACTGCTCACCGTCTCCACGTCTCCAAAGTTCTTCTTTTTCTTTGTGAGCATCAACTCTACGCCAAACTTGAAAAATTTATTTTGAGGTCACGACTGTCCAGTTCCTTGGTCTAGTTATCTCTCCAGAGGGAATTATTATGGATGCCTCTTAGGTGAAAGCCATTCTTAATTGGCAAGCTCCTTCTTGAGGTTGAAAAGAGGTTCAACGTTTTCTCAGGTTTGCCAACTTTTACCGAAAGTTTATTTAAACTTCTCCAAGGTTGTTCTCCTCATCACAAATCTCACCAAGAAAACAACCAAGTTCCAATGGAATCCAGAAGCCCAAGATGCCTTTGTTTCTCTTAAACAAAGATTCACCTCAGCACCAATCTTAGTCTACACTGATCATTTGTTCTGGAAGTCGATGCCTCAGATGTGGCAGTAGGGGCCATTCTCTCTCAGAGGTCCGGAGAAAGAGATCTTCCTCACCTAGTGAAGAATTGTCACCTATGGATAAGAATTATGATGTCGCTGATAAGGAACTATTCTCCATCAAAGCAGCATTCAAAGAATGGCGTTACCTCTTGGAGGGGGCAATTCACCCAACTGTAGTCTATACAAACCATAAGAATTTAGAACATCTCAGGACAGCCAAACAGTTGAGAACAGTTGTGCCTCGGCTATTCTGACTCGTCGCTCTCAGGTACTGGGGGCCGCAACCTGGTGTGGTTCAGCAGCGCAACATCCCCACCATCAGGGGCTCTGGAGAAGAGCAGGCTATACTTAGATTCTGCGCCACAGTGCTTGTGGGTACTCTTCAGCCTTCGCTAAGGAATCAGGTAATCCTGACACCTTTCCTATTTCATTTAATTTGGCTTCCAGGGGAGCACACAGGTGGAGCTATATTAGGCCCCTGTACAATGTGAAGCACTGCTGGTTGTAGAATGATGTGAATTGTGTTAAATAAATGCTGCTCAATTCTAGTAAGTGTCAAAAATTACATTTACACATAAGCAGCAGCCATATTCTTCCATTAGATGCTTGTTTGGGTAATACTCTCAGGTGGCATTTAAAATGCTGTCTGAGAGTGGTATTCACTGCTGCTATAGAAGAATAAAGTGGACTTTTATTCTTTTATACTGAAGAAATGCTGCTGGGGACAATTTTTATCATGATTAGAAAAAAACAATATAGATTTAGCCTTGTACTAATCATTGCACCAATCCCAGTTAACTTTAATGGCCATATGCAAACTATGGTTTACATTTTTTAATTTAGCAAGATCGCTAAACCTACAGACCTTTGACATGCAACTAAAGTTTACCCAATCCAGTCTGACCTCTGAGCATGTTGCAATATAGTGCAATATATTTCTGGCTAAATAGTCATTCAACTCTGGGTAACTCTTCCCACCATACCAGCATCTCTCTTTTTCTCTGCCATGATGGACAGAAGACATGATCCATCATGCCTCTGTTTGCTTTATATCACACATGCTTCTGCGCCTTGATTTAAACATCTCAAAATGTTATCTTTATACTATTTATATCAACCACTGTCAAATTCCTGCAAGTATTCATTTCAAATTTTACTTTTTATGGGCAGCATGGTGGCTCAGTGGCTAGCACCGATCCCTTGCAGCGCTGAAGTCCTGAGTTCAAATCCACCCTTGGACACATCTGCAAGGAGTTTGTATGTTCTACCTGTGCTTGCGTGGGTTTCCCTTAGGCACTCCATTTCCCCCACAATCATAAATACATACTGATAGGTTGTATGTGTCAAATAAATGTTCTTAGATTGTAAGCTCTTTGGAGCAGGGCCTGATGTGAATGTATACATGTAATTGTAAAGCGCTACGGAAGATGTTGGTGCTATATAAATCCACAATAACAATTAATACTAATTTGTTTCTTTGAAACATTGCCTCTAAGCTCAGTATCCCAAGGCACCTCAATTTACCATTCTAAGGTAACCACACTCTTGCTCCATAACAACACGTTTAAGGCTCTAGCAAAGATTCCAACCACCCCCTACAAGAGTATCAAAATTAGACAGATTTTCTAAAATGGCACACTTCATTCCTCTGGCTGGGCTTTATCTCCATTCCATTCTTGTCTTCAGTCTTCCTCAAAGAGATTATTAGACTGCACGGGATCCCTGATGAAATAACCTCAGATCTTGGGTCCCAGTTTGTCTCAAAGTTCTGGACCAACCTCTGTGAAAGCATTCAAATTAAACTTTGCCACTTCTGAATATCATCCTCAGTCCAATGGCCAAACGGAATGGACGAATCAGACCCTGGAGCAATATATCTGATGTTTCTCGACTGCTGCACAAGATAACTGGCCATCTCTTCTTATAACTCCAATAGCGGAGTTTGCTTATAAGAATTCCGTCCATTCTTCTATCCTGTTCACTCCCTTTCAAGTAAATTATGGGTTTCACCCTAGTTTCATCCTGGATTCAAGTAAATCTTCATTCTATTCTACTCCGGCAGTTCAAGAGTTGATAGACCAACTCAACAAGTGTCAAGATCAGGTCCACAGGAATCTTGAGAAGACTCGGCGTACTCAGAAAAAGCTACGCCTCCTACTTACTCCATCAGGGATCAAGTATATATGTCCACAGCTAATTTAAGACTGCGTTGTCATTCTAAGAAGTTAGGGCCCAAATTTGTAGGTCCATTTCAGATATTTGGAAAAATTAATGAAGTCGCCTACAAGCTCAAACTTCCTCCTACTTTCAGAATACACCCTGTCTTCCACGTTTCTCTCTTCAAACCTGCTCCTTCAGGGGTCTGACTTCCTCCAGCAGGGTCTCCAGTTGTCATAGATGGCCAAGAGGAATTTGAAATTGAGTCTATCCTGGATGTTCGCAGTAGAGGAAGCGGTCTACAATTCCTCATAAAATGGATGCAAATAAGGAACAAAGACTTCTGGGACCCGGAAGAAGGGAGTTGGATCCCGAAATGTACGTCGGTCATTGTGGTAGTACGGAGGTGACGGAGTGCAGCTGCAGTTTGTGTCGGGCCTTTTCCAGTGTGCATAGCTCAGTCCGTGGCGAAAGTTTGAAAACCGGATCTTAACAGTGCGGATTGCGCACGGACCTTTGGAGGAAGCATAACTGGCGGAACCTTAGGACCATAGTCGGATGACCAAGCACATATTCACTGCCTGGCTTAATGTCCCATGGAATGGAGATGCTGAAACTTATGGGTGAGATCGTTCTGTTATATATCTGCTTACATACATGTGCCGAGTTACATTGTTTCTAAAGGGGTGGACGCACCCTTGAGATATATATATCTATACATCGTACTTACGATCCCTAGACTGTGCACCTATTTATTGACTATATACCAGCGTCTGTTCATTTTAGCCTGTTTTACACCCTTATGGACATCTGGGACTCTATGTACTTTTATATGCAGCTAGCCACCTCCGATTCCCACCCATCTTCTATGTAGTTTTTTATGTGGTTTTTTGGAATGTGGTGCATGTGCTTCATTGGCAATATATCTATTATGCTGTATTTATGTATTTAATAATATATGCTGTGGTTTTTTTGAATAATAAAGTAGTGTATATCTTTGGATAAGTAGTGTGAATGCACTCTCTGTGTGGGACACCATGGAATATAGTTCCTGTACCCACATGAATTAGATTGTTCATGGTTTATTGGTAGTTGAGTGCCATGGAACCTGGTGTTCCATGTTACAGCGGAGTCCTTTTCTTATCTCCCCTGATTTTTATAGTATACTTCTGGGAATTTACCATGTTTCCATGGAGGCTTTTAGGAAGCTATATCTTTAAAAAGACGTTTACAGCATTCCACAAGATGAATGCAAAACCAGAGTGCCAACTACAGACCGGTTTTGGCTTTATTGAGCCATCATCAGTGTAGTGCAGGCCTCTGGTTTTGCAGTGTGAAGCGCCTATAGACCGACATCACCAATAAATTGTCTCCCTATCCTATTTAATTTGTTGGTTTGGTCGGACGTTACCAATAAATTAAATAGGATAGGGAGATGTATTGTGACGTCAGTCTATAGGCGCTTCACACTGCAAAACCACAGGCCTGCACTACACTGATGATGTGTAGTTTTTCCTTATTTGCATATTGCTGAAATGGTAGTTTCTAAGCCTTTATTGTCTGCCTATCCTATTTAATTTATTGGTGACGTCATAAAATGGAAGAATTTTGAAGTTGAAGAAAACTCTTGGGAGCCAGCAAGGAATCTTCCCTCTCCTCTGATTAAAGGTTTCTTCAAGAAGCACCCAGAAAAATCTTTTTTGAAGGTCGTCCAGAGGCCTTCCTTAAGGGGGGGGGCAATGTCAGGATCACTCCTTACCTGCACCGGGTCTCATGGCGACAGGGAAAGTCCGGAAGATGCGCAGTGCGCACGCATGCATCGTCCTTCAGGCGTGGATGGGGGTCTTCATGCGCACAGGGCTGTGCGCAGACTGGTGCACATACGGACGTGCCCGCGCACGGACATGGCACGAATGCTGGATGTTTGTTCCCACACCGGCTTCCTGATCTTACCCATTCCTCGTTCCTGTCCCAGTCCTTGTTCCTGTGCCTCAGGTCTTCTGACTTGTCGCTCGCAGGTACTGGGGGACGCAACCTGGTGTGGTTCAGCAGGGCAACATCCTCACCATCGGGCTCTGTAGAAGACCTGGCCATACATAGATTCTGCGCCCCAGTGCTTGTGGGTACTCTTCGGCATTCACCAAGGAATCAGGTAATCCTGACAATAATTGGAATAACAATCAGCTCCTGAGGACCCGAGGATGAATTTTATCCGGTCCAGGAGATTTATTAATATTAACCTTATTTAGTTGTTTCTGTACCATATCCTCAGATAACCAAAGTTCACTTGCATCTTTTATACCATCATATACTCTATGATATCTGTACTTGGATTTTCTATAGTGTATACAGAGGGGAAAAAAATATTTAAGACATTTGCTTTATTGCTATCCTCCGTAACTAACTTATCCCCAATAATTAATGGTGCCACATTTTCATCCTTCATCTTCTTACTATTAATATACTTTTAAAAAATGTAGGCTTAGTGATGCTTTGTTCAGCTATGCTAACTTCATTATTAAAGGGCAACTGTGGTCTTAAAACAAGTAAGGGTTAAATGAAAGCTGGCAATATTTCCTTTATAATGAGCCGACAATCACATCTCTGGCTGGAGCCTGTGAGAAATTTAATTGGGGTGAATGTTCAAACTTCCTGCTTCTAGTAGGTTGAGTGACATCACTTGACCTGCCACGCCCATCTGCCCCGGGGGAGAAGCATGCTCAGTTAAGACTTAATGCTGGGGAAATCAGGAAGTACCTGGGGAAAAAATTGACAGTTGAGAAGGGAAGACTATTAATGCAGGCAAAGGCTGGTCACATGACTACAAGCTGGTCACATGGCTGAAAACAGGTAGTTACATTGCTGAACCTTTCCAGCAATAACTTCTCACAAATTTTATCTAGAGATATGATTTATGTTTTATTTTGAAGGTACAATGGAAAGCATTTTGTATATTTCTTACTAGTTTGGAAGAATTTGAGACCACAGTTACCCTTTAAAGGGCATGTCCACCCTGAAATCTATCTTTTTCTATAAGGTAGGTAGTAGCTACCCACCCCAACCGCCATAATATATTTTTAAAAATATGCCCCGATAGTTACTTACAGCCTATTCTCTCCCGTGTCGTCTTCTATCCAGCTCCCTGCTTGCGGAAGTTGCAAGCAGGGGCTGGTCCATCCGCGTCTGTGATTGGCTTAGACGTGGCCAATCACAGACGCGGCTGAGGTCATTGAAGACGCCGCGGGAGAGAAGGGTCCGTAAGTAACTATCGGGGCATTTTTTTAAAAAAATAATATGGCGGTTAGGGTTGGGCAGCTCTTACTTACCTAACATAAAGAGGATTTCACGCTAGGTGCCACGGCCTCAGAGGATGGATTCGTATGGTGGGAGGGGGGTTTATGAGGTTGAGGCAGAGAGAGGCACCGGATGAGTCACTGACAGCTTCTACACTGCAGTTTCCAGGACTTTGAACAGTCACTGCGGGAGAACCGTTTGGAGTAGAAATGTCAGGTAAGGATTTTTTTAAACTAAAGAATGTGGCCAGTATGGGGTTAAATTTCAGTTTTGAGGGTGGACATGCCCTTTAAGTGCTCCTGTCTGCATTAAAATTATACATTCGATTAAACAAGGGTCATTTTGGGGTTTTAGTGACCCTTTAATCCAATTTGCATTTACAGATAAGTCCTTATGTATTTATAGACTTTGGGCCTTAGCTGAAAACTGAGCATGGCATTCTTGAAGAATCCTTGGTACAGATAAAGATATTGTTCCTCCTGACTGACCTTTCGCCACTAGCACCGAGTATGCACTGAGCGATCGTGTGGCCCATAGGAGATTGACATTTACCGACATATCTGAAGTAAGTGTTGCCATTGGTTGTTTGTGCTGCCCTGTGCTGTTTTTTCCCCCTGCAGGGGCGTATCTAGGGTCTAAGAAGATCCGGGCACTCCTGGGCACTCCATGCGCCGCGCGCAGCGCGGCGAAATTTTTTTAGGCCACGCCCCTTTCTCCGCCCAATAGGACAAACCACTAGTACTTAAGAGATGGCCAAAAAGACAAGACAGACAGATAGATAACCACAAACATAGACACACAGCCCGGATAGTGATAAACAGACAGAAAGACAGTGAAATAGACAGCAGAGATAGATTTGGATGATAGAGAGACACAAATTATGACACAAAGGCACAGTAAACTGGCAATATCAATTATACTGGTAGCAATCTGGTAATTTTAAACTACTGTTGTGTCAGTGTGTTCAGTCGCTTGGCCATACCTTTGGCCAGGGAGACCTTTTGTAACTTTTACATGGACTCTGCCCCTATCTATCTGTCCCTCTCTCTGTATATCGATCTGATTAACTTGACTATATATCTATCTATCTAACTCTGCTATCTATCTATCTAACTCTGCTATCTATCTATCTGCCCTCTCTCTCTCTGCTATCTATCTATTAACTCTGCATCTATCTATCTAACTTGCTATCTATCTTCTATCTATCTAACTCTACTATCTATCGTATCTATTAACTCTGCTATCTATCTATCTATCTAACTCTGCTATCTATCTAACTCTTGCTATCTATATCTATCTAACTCGCTATCTACTATCTATCTAACTCTGCATATATCTATCTACTATCTACTCTGCTATCTATCTATTAACCTTGCTATCTATCTATCTATCTGTCTAAATCTGTATCTATCTAACTCTGACTATCTATACTATCTATCTATCTAACTCTGCTATCTATCTAACTCTGTATCTTACTATCTATCTATCTAACTTGCATCCTATCTAACTCTGCTATCTATCTATCTAACTCTGCGATTATCTACTAATCTGCTATCTATATTACTCTGCTATCTATCTATCTACGTAACTCTGCTATCTATCTATCTATATAACTCTGCTTCTAATCTCTCTATCTATCTATATCTAAAATCTAACTCTGTATCTATATATCTAACTCTATCTATCTAATCTATTCTAACTTGAGCTATTCTATCTATCTATCTATCTAAATTATCTATCTATCTAACTCTGCTATCTATATCTATCTATCTACTCTGCTATCTATCTAACTCTGCTATCTATCTATCTATCTAACTCTGCTATCTACTACTATCTATCTACTCTGCGATATCTATCTATCTATCTATCTATCTAACTCTGCTATCTATCTATCTGATCTATCTATCTATCTACGCCTATCTATCTAACTCTGCTATCTATCTAACTCTGTATATCTATCTTATCTACTATTAACTCTGCTATCTATCTAACTGCTATCTATCTATGCTAACTCTCATATTATCTATCTAACTTGTATCTCGACCTGATATCTATCATATCTAACTTGCTATCATCTGATCATATAACTCTGTCTCTATCTATCTATCTATCTATCTATCTATCTAACTATCTAACTCTGCTATCTATTATCTAACTCTATCTATCTATCTATCTAACTCTGCTAGCTATCTATCTATCTCTGCTAGCTACTATATCATCTATCTATCTATCTATCTATCTATCTTATCTATCTATCTAACTTGCTATCTATCTAACTCTTGCTATCTACATCTATATCTAATCTAAGTCTCTATCTATCTAACTATGCTATCTATCTAACTATGCTATGTATCTATCGAACGCGGCATCATCTACTAACTCGTCTATCTATCGAACTAGACTATCATCTATCTATGCTATCTACTATAACTCTGCTCTCTATCTATCTATCTATCTATCTATCTATCTAACTATCTACTATGCTATCTATCTATCTAACCTATCTAGCTATCTATCTACTTGATAGCATGATCTATCTTCTGCTGCTATCTTCTATCTATCTATCTATCTATCTCTATTATCTATCTATATCATCTCTGCTATCTATCTATATCTAACGCGCTATCTAACTCTGCTATCTATCTGGTAGGAGAAGGCCGGGAGCGCAGAGGCCGTCTGTATGTTTGCGCCGGGCGCGGTGACGTCATCGCGCCGGCGTGCGCGTGACGTATCGCGCCGACGGAAGTCCGCCGGGAGTTCCGGAACTAGGGGCACAAGTCAGGAAAACATTCGGGGCACTTTGCAAAACATCCGGGGCACGTGCCCCGAATGTTTTAACGTGATACGCCACTGCACTAGGTGTTATGTGCCTTATGTATTATATGGAATAATACTCTACCTACAGGATTATATACGGACATTATTTACTAGGCCTGTGTTCTATATCGTCAGGGAACTCCTCAGTGGTGTAATTCCTTAATTTACACTGTAGGTAGCGTATATCCTTTATATTATAAGCCACAAAAGGGTTTCAGGCACAATTGCACGGGACAAGCCTTTATAGACCAAGTGGTATATATGTCAGAAATTTCCCAGGTGATTTGTAAATATTCTTATGATTTTCAATAGGAATAAAATTTTATTTTCATATACAAGTTTTATTAGTGTGTAGCAAGTATAAATGATTCCAAGTGCTAATTAAAGTTACAATATTGCAGGATATTATATAAACTCTTGTGCACTATAACAATGTATCCATGATAATAGAAAACGATTACACTGTATTTTTACAAGTGAAAAGTAAATTCTGTTCTATACACTGTAGTTGTTGCACAAATCAGCATTCCCAAATGTAAAGTCTTAAAGTATAAACTATACCTAAAATTAACTATTTAAAAATGAGAGACATCTTGGATATATAAAAATATCTTTTATCATTGAAAATGCAAGCTTTCAAAACCCTTAAGCTAGGACACACCTAGCGATTTTTCCTCCTGACCGACCATTTAGTACTGCAAAAGCAGCCCATCCGACATTTACCGCAACCGATCGTGCGTTCCATAGAGGACCGCACGATCGGCCGAGGTTTCCACCATGTCCGATCGTCCTTTTGTCCGATTTGGACGAACGGTCGGTCGGGCATGGCCACATCGGATGCGATAATTTCGGTCGGACCGACCGTACACTGAAGTATCGGTCGATCGGACGAAATATCTCATCGTGTGTACCAGCTTTAGGCTTCTTCCTCAGGCATGAACAATACTGAATCTTGTAAAGCACATTGGGGGTTATTCAATAACAGTTTATCATTTAAAATGGTGCTAATTTTGCCCCAACCAATCAGATGTTAGCTTTCAAATGTTACATAAGTTCTGATTGGTTGGGGCAAAATTAGACCATTTTAAACGATAGGAACTTTTATTGAATTCTCCTGATAGTTTTATACACTAGAACAAAGCCTTTTTGGCAGTACACAGATGTTATCTTTTGCCCCCATGCCTGGCAATGGCTGTCGGAAATAAAACAGTAAATCACATTCAATGGTGCACAGGCAATAATAATAGAATTAGCAAAGGTTATAACAAAATGGTCATTTACAACTTTACCTCTAGTGTCAATGGAGGGTCTGATAAATGAGATATTTATGGATTTTGGTGTTTTGGTCTGATTATTTTACATGACATTTAGATTAGAAATATAGTGACACATGAAATTTAGATCTTTGTTGAGTGCAGAGTCCAGCCTCAGAGTTTACATTCCCATTCTAACCTCTCCTTTTGGGTTCTACCTGTGTATGTATAAAACAGTGTGCTTACAAGATTCAGTATGTATCATGCCTGAGAAAGAAGCCTAAGGGTTTCGAAAGCTTGTATTTTTGAATCATTCTAGTTAGCCAATAAAAGGTATTATTTTATATCCAAGATGTCTCACTTTCATCATGGCTAACACGGTACAAATTCTCTACACTACTATATTTAAAAATGGAAATACCGAGGCAGGGTTGTAGGATTATTCCTACCTCACAATATTGTTTTATTTAGGAGCACTAATAGTTTTCATTTGCCAGGTCAGTCCTGGACTAATCCTTTATTAAAAATATGCTATATATAAAAAAATATAAAAAATGCTGAAGCCAGGAGGAAGACTGGCAGGATTAGTTTTCTTTGGGCTGGTGCTCCTCACAGCAAACATATCGGAGGTAGGAATTACCAGTCTTATTTCCCTGTCCCCAAAATTTTGATTATACCAGTGGAGAACCATTTAAAATGGACAGGACATGTACTTATTTGCAACTTACTGGAATAGTATCTTACATGCATGGGTGTGAGAAAGCTTTCACATAAATAGGTATAAAATTAAGCTAGTTCTCTTTAAAACTTACCATCAAACTCTGCTGGTCCCACACAACAATAATAATAGACATTGGATATTTTGAGGCCTTAAAAAACAAATAGAAAAAAAAATGCCTATATCTGCAATATCTAACAAAAGTGCCAATAAAAAAATACACAAGCATAAATGTAAAAAAAAAAAAGTAGAAGGAAGCCACTTTTAGATTTAGTCAGTTTTTGGTAGGTATGTTTCTATATGAAGTTTAAAATTCATTCTTCATGCACTAATTAATATTTGTTGATGTAGTAGTGGGCCTAATGATTAAACTCAAAAATTTTCCTAAACGGCTTAAATCCATAATAAGTATCTAAACATTGAGGGTTTCACTATAATAGTTGGGTAGTTTTTCAACTGTATTTTGATAGTACAGTTAAATTCCATAAGTGCAAAGCCAGATACACAAGAGTGCATTTTCCTAGAGGTAATCTAAGGCATTCATCTCTGGCAGCGAATTGTGGCCCTTGGTTAAATGAACCAATTTTAAGGGGCAGTGGGGAAGTAAGCAGCAGTGGAAATCACCTGCATTTGACAGTGTTGCCCCCAGAAGCGGTGATATACAGATTTTCAAAATAAACTGTAAGGCAACTTTTTTATTTTAAGAGTACATTAGGCTATTTTATATTGCAGGTATAGTCAACTGTAACCATAATAGCTGACAAACTTTATACCCATCTTATTATATGTGTGGTTCATAGCATTTACAAGATAATGTTAATTTAAACATAATTAGGGAGATTCAATAAAAGTTCTTATTGTTAAAAATGGTGCTTATTTTGCCCCAACTAATCAGATGTTAGCTTTCAAATATTAAATAAGATTTGAGTTGGTTGGAGGAAATTAGCACCTTTATAGATAAGAACTTTATTGAATCTCCCTGAATATATTGTAACCTGTAGGAAGGCTCTATGTCATACTTTAGAATATATATATATACTAGCAAAAGTGTGCCCATTGGTGCACAGTGGAAATGAATCCTGGGAGTAGTTTCCAAACTCTGGAGGTCTACTGGTTGCCTATCCCTGATTTATAAATATCCCTTCCTGTCCAGCAAAAAGCAGCTCTCCTTTTTGTCTTGAGAGGGGAGGGGTGAGAGTGAGAAGACTGCCACGTTTTACAAAGGAAGTGACTTATAAGTCTGTGCAACTTCCTACTAACACTTCCTACTTCCCTACTAACACTGTCAATCTAATCTAACGACACCATGGATACAAACATATAAGGGAAGTAATAATATGTTCCTTTGTAAGCTTCCATTGCCTCCCTGGAAACTTCCTGGGGTGTGGTTTAACAGTCCATTTTGAAGATACCATTACAAAACAGGAGATGGGGAATATACAAGTACTTTTATTTATTTATATATTTTGCCTATTTTACACTTCTATATACTTTAATGTCATTACACTATTTGTTAATATTGATATAACTATTTATAGTGCTTAAACACCACATAAACACTGTCCCTATGTATATAAGTTTTACCCACCCCACCAACATAGTACCTCCGAAAAACCCATTGTATTCCCCATGAAATTATAATATATATATATTCGAGTTGGCT
This sequence comes from Hymenochirus boettgeri, assembly GCA_019447015.1. Taxonomy (NCBI): domain Eukaryota; kingdom Metazoa; phylum Chordata; class Amphibia; order Anura; family Pipidae; genus Hymenochirus; species Hymenochirus boettgeri. The sequence goes on along the minus strand of CM033471.1, from coordinate 138,974,525 downwards.
CGAACTCGGTTTTCAAGTTCGGTTTTGTGTCCATCCATCATCATATGTAAATGTGAATTGCCTCATTTTGCTAATGAAAATTCCTCATTTCCTGTTAAGCTGTTTAAATAGGGGTGTGGTCTGCCCTATGCTTATTGCTATCTGTTAGAGTTTGAGAAAGGGGACTATGTCCCTGAAACGTTGCTACTTTATTGGTACAAGTAGCATATAAATAATAAAGTAGACATTGTTAAAAGTCCGAGTACTGTATTATATTTGCACATTTTTAAAGGAGTAATACGTGGGCTCCACATATACTTGCACCAGGCATTGGATTTTGGTGGTGTGCTACAAGTGGAATTGTAATCTATATGCCAGACGTGTAGGTACATGTTAGCCGGCAAAGACTTTCCACACCCTCAAACGGGGAAAACGTATATCATCAACCATAGACTCACTTGTACCACCACACACACCATATATCTGATTATGTGCCCTGGTGGACTAGGGTATGTGGGGAAGACACACTACCCTCCGTGAGAGAATGAGAAAACCACAGGGCTTCAATCAGGGCAGCTCTGAATAACCAAGGCTGAAGAATGATGCCCAACGAAAAAGAAGGCACAAACTGGTTTGAACAAACAATACGTTTAGATGAGAGCCATAGACCATTTTCAGTAATGACTTATGGTGGTGACAGAGATAGAGAACTCTTAAATTTAGAAGTTAAATGGATAAAAAAAATTAAATATGGTCTCACCAAAAGGACTAAATGAACAAATCTCCATTTCTTGTTTCCTGTGACACTGATTATAATGGATATGGTCACCCGTGTGTCATTCATATATTACGCTGAGGGCTGGAGATCCCTGGAGTGTACGTACGACACTGGTTTTTGAGGCAGGGTTTCGCGGGATGCCAGGGATAGCCCCTGAGTTCCATTTGATTTGCACACAACAGATGGAGACATTGTAGTGGAGCACCAGTTGGAGATGTGGGTGTCAGTTGGTTACATACTAGACAATGAGATCAACACTAATTGGACACACATACCGGTGATGGGGTCCCAATCAATGGATTGTCGTAGTACTGTTTGGGACTCCAGTACGAAGTTGAGGGATGGGATGGTATCCATGTGGGGGATATATGGATAGAGTCTTTGATGCACTATATCAACTGGAAATCGTTGAGATACTTACTTAAAAGCTATGCTCGGACTTACCCATTTGGAGTGAGGACATTCACTCTAAAACTGGATAAAAATTATCTGTATGAAAAGTTACTCAAAAGTTAAAGACGGATGGAATAACGTAAATTGTTGCGAGCTGTAATGGCTGTGAGATTTTGATATGATGTTGCCTTTTTCATAATGTAGTGAATTATTTGATTTATCATTCTATATAGTGTTTTAGAATGGATGCGGTACTAGATTTTAATGTGTTTTATGTGTTCACTGGGGTGCGATTTTAGATATTTAATAAAGATCCATGCATATGTCAGTTCAATTATGCTGGTGTACGTCACGTATGCATAAGTGCACTGCTGATCGGGGTGGTGGGTGTGTGTTTGATGCGTGGAGGCCGACTATTACGTATGTGGTAGACCTGGTGGCCAGGTATGGATACGGACGCGCTCCTGGATGGTGTGGACACAGGATATTAAAGACGGGGGAGGGTGAACACCGGCATTTTAAGAGGGGGAGTTTGTACACTTTGATCCTGATGACAGTCGGGTGGGGAGTGCTTCTGTTTGTTACTGATATATATATATTTGCGCGAACGATCGTGTGATCCCATTGGGAACACTCCAGGATTGGCCATAAATTTACCAACAGTTCTTATCGAGTCGACCACACCATCAGATATCTATACACTTGGTCGGCGGAAATATTGCCTGCTGTGTACCCAGCCTTAGAGAGAGGGTGAAATTGCCAGTGCCAAATCATTATGTACAGGCAGGGCATTTGATCTAGGTTAGGTTACCTGAAATGGTTCTAATGAGGTGTGGGACCGTAATAATAATAATTACATACAGTGGTTGGCAAAAGTATTCGCACCCCCTTGAAGTTTTCCACATTTTGTCACATTACTGCACAAACATGAATCAATTTTATTGAAATTCCAAGTGAAAGACTAATACAAAGTGGTGTACACCTGAGAAGTGGAACGAAAATCATAACATGATTCAAACATTTTTAAAATAACGCAAAGTGGGGGGTGTGTAATATTCAGCCACCTGAGTCAATACTTTGTAAAACCATCTTTTGCTGCAATTACAGCTGCCGTCTTTTAGAGTATGTCTCTACCAGCTTTGCACATCTAGAGACTGAATCCTTGCCTATCTTCGTTGCAAAACAGCTCTAGCTCAGTCAGATAGATGGACAGCGTTTGTGAACAGCAGTTTCAGATCTTGCCACATATTCTCGATTGGATTAGATCTAGACTTTGACTGGGCCATTCTAACACATGGATATGTTTTGTTTTAAAACCATTCCATTGTTGCCGTACCTGTCCTGCTGGAAGGTGAACCTCCGCCCAGTCTCAGTCTTTTGCGGACTCCAAGAAGTTTTCTTTCAAGATTGCCCTGTATTGGCTCCATCCATTTCCCATCAACTCTGACTAGCTTCCTTGCCCTGCTGAAGAGAAGCACCCAGAACATGATCTTTGCCACCACCATATTTGACAGTGGGGATGGTGGTTCTGAGTGATGTGCAGTGTTAGTTAGTGATAGCATTTGCATTTTGGCCAAAAAGTTCCATTTTGGTTTCATCTGACTAGAGCACTTTCTTCCACGTGTTTGCTGTGTCCCCCACATGGCTTGTGGCAAACTGCAAACGGGACTTCTTGCTTTTCTGTTTAACAATGGCTTTCTTTTTGGCACTCTTCTATAAAGGGCAACTTTGTGCAGTGCAGGCTAATTATTGTCCTATGGACAGATTCTCCCACCTGAGCTGTAGATCTCTGCAGCTCGTCCAGAGTCACCATGGGCCTCTTGACTGCATTTCTGATCAGCGCTCTCCTTGTTCGGCCTGTGAGTTTAGGTGGAGGCCTTGTCTTGATAGGTTTACAGTTGTGCCATACTCTTCCATTTCTGAATGATCGTTGAACAGTGCTCCTTGGGATGTTCAAGGCTTTGGAAATCTTTTTGTAGCCTAAGCCTGCTTAAATTTCTCAATAACTTTATCCCTGACCTGTCTGGTGTGTTCTTTGGACTTTATGAGTGTGTTGCTCCCAAGAATCTCTTAGACAACCTCTGAGGCCGTCACAGAGCAGTGTATTTGTACTGACATTAGATTACACACAGGTGCACTCTATTTAGTCATTAGCACTCACCAGGCAATGTCTATGGGCAACTGAGTGCACTCAGACCAAAGGGGGCTGAATAATTACACACACCCCACTTTGCAGTTATTGATTTGTTAAAAATGTTTGGAATCATGTATGATTTTTCGTTCCATTCTCACGTGTACACCATTTGTATTGGTCTTTCACATGGATTCCAATAAAACTGATTCATGTTTTGGCAGTAATGTGACAAAATGTGGAAAAACTTCAAGGGGGGACGAATACTTTTGCAAACCACTGTATTTAATCATGTAATGTATTAGTACCATGTGTTGTGGTGATCATGTGATATGTGATGCTATAAATTACCTGGGCCATATGAATGTTTTACACTGTTTAGTTTGAGAAAGGGATAGGATCATCCCGAAACAATTGTTGCTTGCTATGTGAATTATTCATTCATTAAATGCATATTTGGAGTGCTGCACTATCTTTTTTTTATTTTATCTATATATTGGGGTTACCGAACCACAGTGTGCGCACCCTTTATCTGCATTTGGTTGTATTTGGTTGTATATTATATATATGATATTTATATATATATATATATATATATATATTTATAATATATATATATAATATATATAAATATTTATAAACATAAAAAGCCCAAAATATGTTGTAGAAACATATGCTAGAAGCAAGTACATAGCATCTGTTTAGAAAATAATTTAGATAGTTGCTCGAAGCTAAGCAATGAAGAAAATACATATTCAAGAAAATGTCACAGCAAACTGTTGTTTTGGACATAAACAATTTTCATTATGCTTCTTTATCAAGAAAGCTATGGAAAAGCTTCCATAATTTGAATTTTTAAATAAAGGAATTTAGGTACAAACATCCTTTTAATAAAAACCTTTACGAAAAGATGTGCAATTATAATTAGAGAAAATGTTTGAAGCTTTGCCTAGGGCAGAAGGGATTGTAATAGTCTTACTGGCAACAACACAGTGGAGCTGCATTTGCAAAATCCTGGCCTAGTTGGGAAAAGAGGAGTGTTTGTGGTATAGCCTCACTTTGAACTTTTTAAACTTAATGAATGGTTCTCAGAAGTGATGCAGGGTGCTATAACATATTTGCTTCCATAATCCATTAATCTTCTCTATTGCAATGTCATGTGAAAAATGATTTAAAACGCTTTTAATAAAATTTTACTTTTTTTTTTAACTATCCTAATCTATTTTAGCATATCACCCTAAAACAAAAAAATGGTAACTTGTCCTTTATTTGCCCGTAATCCCAACTACTATTTTAGAACATACATTTCTAACCCATATTTAAGTATCATTAAATTGAGTATCTCTCAATTTTTGGCAGCGGTTGCCACCTCCTTACCCTGCCAATGAGTCTCTAAGAACTTGAGCATGGCAGAGAAGGCAGAAAGGGAAAGAACAGTATATCTTTGTCTGTAATTTTAGCAGGCACATCCTTAAATACTGATTAGTAATACATCTAAAGCCTCGTACCACGTACGATTGATGGGCAATGAGCGACCCCCTGAGTGTGTGCACACAGCCGTTTCAGATGATAATCGCACATGTGTATGCATTCCCTCGCGGCATAGCTCATCAATCCGACCATGGAGATCAACAAACGATATCTGAGGAAACGTATAACATATATGCGTCCGTTTAATGTTGGGGGGCGGGACATGTGTATGGACCTTAACAATGTGCTGATTATATGGGTTTGAATTTGTTGGGGAGGTACCTGAAAAGTGACCAGTTTTTTGTTTTAAGGGTACACATACTCAAATGATGTTTTGTTTTACATAAGAAGAAACAGTGCTAATTAAAATGAGTCCTTTCTGACATACCTATGTGATCTAGTTTTTTTTCTAGTAAATTTTTCTGTTTTAAACAATCTCTGGCACACACAGCCATTCATGCTCAGGAACTTAAGTTTCAGTTTTTAAAGATCAACAGTAAAGCAAATTATTTACAATCAGAGTTCTTTTTCATGATCAAATGGCTTTGGAATTACTTCATGCAGACTACCAATACAATGAGACATGCTTCCAACAGGTATGCAATGATCCAAATTAGTGTGGAACAAGTGGACTCAGAATGTTATTACACTATATAATTACTATTTGTGGTTATGTATAACCCTTTCCCTGCCACAGATTGTATATTCACGATCTGTGCAGTGAATGTACAAACTGCCACAGATCGTGAATATACGATCTGTGGCTTCCCCCCTCCCCAAAAAAATTTGCCCCCCTCTAGCCGCGATCGGGGGGCAGCATTCGACTGCCCCCCTACCCCCCTCGATCCCCCCTCGGTTTGGTCCAAATCCGAGGGGGGGCGGGATGGAAAACAGTACCTTAATGCTGCATCAGCCGGTCCCACGAGGAGGAGGTGAGGAGAGCTGTTCTGCAACGGAAAGGGAGACCCCGGTGACTCACAGAACTTCCTCCTTCACCGGGTCTTCCCTTGAAACTGCAGGCCCTGTATAGCACAAGCGTCAAGCTGACAGCTGTACTATACATTTTGTGAATGGAACTCAAAGCTCCATTCACAAATAGGATTTTTCTAAGTCTTTGCTATTAGCGAAGACTTAGAAAAAAATGGGGACAGAGATAAAATTGGTGATCACTTGATACCAAAATATTTGATCTTGCCAATGAATGAAAAATCACTTCCTGGAAAATGATTTCCGGGAAGTGATTTTTCCGATCGGATTTCGAATTGGAAAACGGGCATTTATGCCCGTATTCCAAGTTCGGTATCATTCCCTAAGATGATTTGATGATCATCTTTGGAATGATCCCCCCAAAAAGGGGAAATGCACAAAAAAATCTTAAAGTGATACACACACCTTTTTTTTTTTTTTACCTAAAAACTATAAATTATCAAAAAAATTGTCTTCTCCAGCTTCCCAATGTCCCCGGTGATATCGCTAAAGTAAACGCGGATCTTATTTGTTCGATTTCAAGGGAACTAAGCCTATTTTAGTAGGGAATTTTGCAGAGGTACCAAAAAAGACCGGATTAACTTTTAGGATCAGTAAAAGTGGCAAAAACTTGTGGGACTCTCCGTACTAACTGCTTTTCACTAAAATACCACTAAAAGGGGGAGTGGGGATAGGTGGGGGGTGGGGTTGTGGCGTTTTTTTATTTTTCTTGTAATTGCAATTGCGCATGGATCCCATTTGAGCTAGTTGGTGGCCCCGTCTCTGTTTGCACCCCACCCATATGGCATAACGTTTGATTCAGGACATGTGGGAGATTGCCGTTTAGTGGGTTTTTTTACTTGCCAAGTGGGTTTAGGTAGGATTTCAACCATTGAGTCCACTTATTTTATTTTTTCACAAAATCTCCTAAAAGACAGGACTTCTTTGGATCACGTGGGTCTGGAATTCTTCATGTATGTATGAAAGCATGGCATGGTAACGTAGCTGAAGGTGTGTAGATTCCAAAAATATATAGTTTGGGGGGGAATTTCCATGTTTTGGACTGTTTCCTTAGAAAAAGTGTAGGCTGTTCAAATTACAGAGCACTTTGATTCTTTCTTGTAATTGCATTTGTGCATGCGTCCCACTTGAGCTAGTTGTGGCCACGTCTCTGTGTGCATCCACGCATATGGCATAACGTTGATTCAGAACATGTGGGAGATTGATATTTAGTGGGGGTTTTATTTGTGGGGGGCATTTCCAAGTTTTGGGGCTGTTTGAAATTACAGAGCACTTTGATTTTTTTCTTGTATTACACTTGTGCATGCGTTCCGATTTGAGTATGGTTGGCCACGTCTCTGTGTACATCCACGCATATGCGATACTGTTTGATTCAGAACATGTGGGAGAGTGATATTTAGTGGGGGGGTATTGTGGTTTCCAAGTTTTGGGGCTGTTTGAAATTACAGAGAACTTTGATTTTTTTCTTGTAATTAAACTTGTGCATGTGTCCCATTTGAGCTAGTTGGTGGCCACGTCTCTGTGTGCACGCAAGCATATGGCATACCGTTTGATGCAGGATATTGTGGGAGATTGACATTAGTGGGTTTTTTGCTTGTCAAAAGGGTTTAGGTAGGATTCCAACCCTTGAATATCTTATTTTATTTTTCACAAAACCTCCTAAAAACACGGATTTTTTGGATCAGTGGGTCTGGAATTCTTCATGTATGCATGAAAGCATGGCATCGTAATGTAGCTAAAGGTGTGTAGATTCCAAAAATATATAGTTTGTGGGGGGAATTTACCTGTTTGGAGACTGTTCCTTAGAAAAAGTGTAGGTGTTCAAATTACAGAGCACTTTGATTCTTTCTTTGTAATTGCATTTGTGCATGCGTCCATTTGAGCTAGTTGTTGGCCACGTCTCGTGTGCATTCCAGTATATGGCATAACGTTTGATTCAGAACATGTGGGAGATTGATATTTAGTGGGTGGGTTTATTTGTGGGGGGCATTTCCAAGTTTGGGGCTGTTTGAAAATTACAGACAACTTTGACTTTTTTTGTAATTACACTTGTGCATGTGTCCCATTTGAGCTAGTTGGTGGCCACGTCTCTGTGTGCACCCACACATATGGCATACGTTTGATGCAGGATATGTGGGAGATGACATTTAGTGGGTTTTTTTGCTTGTCAAGTTGGTTTAGGTAGGATTTCATCTTGAGTCATCTTATTTTATTTTTCACAAAACCTCCAAAAACACAGAGTTTTTTGGATCACTGGGTTGGAATTCTTCATGATGTATGAAGCATGGCATCGTAACGTAGCTGAAGGGGTGTAGATTCCAAAAATATATAGTTTGTGGGGGGAATTTCCATGTTTCTGGACTGTTTCCTTAGAAAAAGTGTAGGCTGTTCAAATTCAGAGCACTTTGATTTTTTCTTGTATTGCATTTGTGCATGCGTCCCATTTGAGCTAGTTGGTGGCCACGTCTCTGTGGGCATCCACATAGGGCATACCGTGATTCATAACATGTGGGAGATTGATATTAGTTGGGGTTTTATTTGTGGGGGCATTCCAAGTTTTGGGGCTGTTTGAAATTACAGAGCACTTTGATTTTTTCTTGTAATTACACTTGTGCCTGTGTCCCATTTGAGCTAGTTGGTGGCCATGTCCCTGTGTACATCACGCAATATGGATACCGTTTGATTCAGGGCATTTGGAAGATGATAATTGACAAGTTTTTTTTTTACATGACATGGAAATTTGCCATGATTTTTAACTTTGAATTGTATTTTTATACATTTTCCTGAAAATCTGGTAAAAAAGCGAAATTTTATCATGAAACTGCGCCCACACCATTGTGGTATGCATAAAGGAATACACACCATTGTGTAGCTAAGGTGTGTTAGATTCCAAGAATATATAGTTTGGGGGGGTATTTCTAATATAAGGGGTGTTTAGTCTGACAAATCTGAAAAGTTGCTGTAATTGGGCCATTGTTCATTAGCTCACTTTGTGGCTAGTTGTTCCACGTTTGCGTGTGTAACCATACATAGGCATACCGTTTGATTCCGGTACATTGGGAGATTGATTATTGGTAATTTTTTTTACATTACTTGGGGATTTGGCATGATTTCTACCCTTGAGAGGTGTTTTTTTCAAATTTTTTAGAAAATCTGCTAAAACTGTGGGAACTTCTACGAAGAACTGCGCCCACACCATTGATGGTACGAATGAACAAACTACAGAATTTCGTAGATAAAGGGTGAGGATTCGAGAAATATATGGTTTGTGGTGGGTTGTTTTGTGGGGAAAAATTGCAACTGTTCAAATTCAGATTTGACTGAATATTTGCTGTTTCTGAGCCATTGTGGCATTGTTTCACTTTGTGTCTTTTGGCTTCCACGTCCACGTGTGTAACCACACATATGGCATACCGTTTGATTCAGGACATTTGGGAGATTGATATTTAGTAGCTTTTTTTACATTCCATGGGTTTTGGCTGATTGATTTTTACTTTTGAAGTGTTTTTTGTTCATTTTTTCAGACAAATGTGAATTTCTACGAAGAACGCGCCCACACCATTGATGGTATGAATGAACAAACTACAGCGTTAGAGCTGAAGGTATTGTAGATTCTGAGAATATATAGTTTTGCGGGGGTATTTCCAGTTAGAGGGGTGTTCAGTTTGAAAAATCTGGGAAAATGCTGTTATTGGCTCACTGCACATGTTTTACTTTTGACTAGTCGCTTCCACGTCCGTGTGTGTAACCACACATATGGCATACCTTTGATTCAGGCATTTAGGAGATTGATATTTGGTAAGGTTTTTTTACATTACATGGGTTTTGTGTGATTTGTAACTTTGAAATGTTTTCTCTATTTTTCCAGAAAATTGTGTAGAAATGCGAAATTCTACGAAGAACTGCGCCCACACCATGATGGTATGAATGAACGAACACAGTGCTACATAGCTGAAGGTGTGTAGATTCAGGAATATATAGTTTGTGTGGGGTATTTCTGAGTTATCAGGGTGTTTTGTGGAAAAAAACTGCAGACTGTCCCATTCGGAGTTGGCTAAATATTTTCGCTGTTTCTGAGCCATCGTGCATTGTCTCACATCGTGGCTTTTCGCTTCCACGTCCGCGTGTGTAACCACACATTGGCATACCGTTTGATTCAGGACATTGGGAGATTGATATTTAGTACTTTTTTTTTAGATTCCATGGGGTTTTGGCATGATTTCTACCTTTTGAAGTTGTTTTTTGTTCATTTTTTCAGAAAAGTGCGAACTTCTATGAAGAAACTGCGCCCACACCATTGATGGTATGAATGAACGAACTACAGTGGACATAGCTGAAGGTTGTGAATTTCAGGAATATATAGTTTGTGGGGGATATTTCTGAGTTACAGGGGTGTTTTGTGGAAAAAACTGCAGACTGTCCAAATTCGGAGTTGGCTAAATATTTTCGCGTTTCTGAGCCATCGTGCATTGTCTCACTTTGTGGCTTTTCTCTTCCACGTCCAGTGTGTAACCACACATATGGATACCGTTTGATTCAGAACATTTGGGAGATTGATATTTAGCAACTTTTTTTTAGATTTCATGAGGTTTTAGCATGATTTTACCTTTTGAAGTTGTTTTTGTTCATTTTTCAGAAAAAGTGCGAACTTTACGAAGAACTGCGCCCACACCATGATGGTATGAATGAACGAACTACAGTGTACATAGCTGAAGGTGTGTAGATTTCAGGAATATAATAGTTTGTGGGGGTTATTTGAGTTACGGGGGTTGTTTTGTGGAAAAAACTGCAGATGTCCGAATTGGAGTTGCTAAATTTTGCCGTTTCTGAGCCATCGTGCATGTCTCACTTTTTGGCTTTTCGCTTCCACGTCTGCAATGTAACCACACATATGGCATACCGTTTGATCAGGACATTTGGGAGATTGATATTTGGTAACTTTTTTTACATTCCATGGGGTTTTGGCATGATTTCTACTTTTGGAACGTGGTTGATGTTAATTTTTTTTGAAAATCTGGTAAAAGTGCAAACTTCTACGAAGAACTGCGCCCACACCATTGATGATATGAATGAACGAACTACAGCGTTACATAGCTGAGTGTGGTAGATTTCAGGAATATAGTTTGTGGGGGGTATTGAGTTGGGGGGGGTTTTGTGGAAAAACTGCAGACTGTTCAAATACAAAAATGGCTAATTTTTTTTGCTGCTACTGACATTGATGGAGGTCACGCTCTGGGTTAGTTGGGAGCCATGTCTCTGGGTATACACCATGAATGTGGCATACCGTTTTATTCGGGAGGGGTTAGGCTTTATATTTGGGATGCGTTGAACTTTCCTCACAGTTTTTAGCTGAAATTCGCATTTGATTTTGTCTCTGATTTTACAGTTGAGGAAAAAAAGGAAAATGTGAGAAAGTAACTTACAATTTGACGAAGAGCTGCGTCCGGGTATCTGCATTTGATCGAAACTAACCTCACTCTTAAAATCCTATTGGGGGGGGTATTTTCTAAAAATATCTCACTGTGGGGATATTTTAGATAATTTGGTAGATATTCTATGTTAACTGTCAGTAGTGGTTATACATTTTAATTTGGTGTAATATTTTAGGAGGTGCAGTTTTAGTTTAGGGGGGTCTCTGTACAGGAAAAGTCGGGTACCTACATATATCTGGTATCGTTGTACTCGGGAGTATCTGAGCTTTTAGAAACAGTAAGATTTTGTTTGCGTAACCTTAAGATAACTTAAGTAAAAATGGGAAAAATCCATGAAAATTTGCAAATTTTTCATTTTTTTTACATATTTTACCCATAATTCCAGTAAAATTTCCAGAAAAGTTACAAATTTTGTTACCATGTTAAAGTACACTTGTGGCTGAAAAAACAATGTATAATATTCCTGATTTACTGCAAGGTTTCCTACTGTAAAATTAGTCTTAAGCGATTAAGGACAAAATCCTGAAATTCTTCTGGCAGTTAACGCAAAAAAAAATGAAAATCTCCTGGCAGTGAAAGGGTTAAAGGGGAATGAAACACTGCCAAACAAAAACAAACTATTTGTGGTTTTCTGTAAATACTGAAAGTAATTTACCCACAGCGTGACTTTAACACCAGCTAATAGCGGGCATCCTTACTCCTGTGTGCATGCCTGCCATTTAAAAACAAATCGCTTATTGAATCACAGAAGGGAGATTTAATCTGTGTGAAAAATGGCTTTAGTGGATTGGACAAACAGATGACTCTGGTATAAATGGTGCTAATTTCCTCCAACCAACTCAAATCTTATTTAATATTTGAAAGCAACATCTGATTAGTTGGGGCAAAATAAGCACCATTTTTAACAATAAGAACTTTTATTGAATCTCCCTATTATGTTTAAATTAACATATCTTGTAAATGCTATTGAACCACACATATAATAAGATGGGTATAAAAGTTTGTCAGCATTACTGGTTACAGTTGACTATACTCTGACAATATAAAATAGCCTAATGTACTCTTAAAATAAAAAAGTTGCCTTACAGGTATATTTTGAAAATCTGTATATCACCGACTTCTGGGGGCAACACTGTCAAATGCAGGTGATTTCCACTGCTGCTTACTTCCCCACTGCCCCTTAAAATTGGTTCATTTAACCAAAGGGGCCACAATTCTGCTGCCAGAGATGAATGCCTTAGATTACCTTAGGAAAATGCACCTCTTGTGTACTCTGCTTTGCACTTATGGAATTTACTGTACTATCAAAATACAGGTTGAAAAACTAGACCACCACTATTATAGTGAAACCCTCAATGTTTAGATACTTATTATGGATTTAAGCCGTTTAGGAAAATTTTTTGAGTTTAATCATTAGGCCCACTACTACATCAAACAAAATATTAATTAGTCATGAAAAGATGAATTTTAAACTCATATAGAACATAACTACCAAAAACTGACTAAATCTAAAAGTGGCTTCCTATCTACTTTTTTTTTTTACATTTATGCTTGTGTATTATTGTATTGGCACTTTTGTTAGATATTGCAGATACTTAGGCAGTTTTTTTCATTTGTTTTTAAGGCCTCAAAATATCCAATGTCGATTATTATTGTGGTTTGGGACCAGCAGAGTTTGATGGTAAGTTTTAAAGGAACTAAGCTTAATTTTATACCTATTTATGTGAAAGCTTTATACCCATGCATGTAAGATACTATTCCAGTAAGTTGCAAATAAGTACAGTCTCTGTCCATTTTAAATGGTTTCTCCACTGGTATAATCAAAATTTTGGGACAGGGAAATAAGACTGGTAATTCCACACCCGATATTGTTGCTGTGAGGAGCACCAGCCCAAAGAAAACTATCCTGCCAGTCTTCCTCGGCTCAGCATTTTTTATATTTTTTATATATAGACATATTTTAATAAAGGATTAGTCCAGGACTGACTGGCAAATGAAAACTATTAGTAGCTCCTATAAAACAATATTGTGAGGTAGGAATAATCCTACAACCCTGCCTCAGGTATTTCCATTTTTAAATAGTAGTAGTAGAGAATTGTACCGTGTTAGCCAGTGATGAAAGTTGAGACATCTTGGATATAAAAATACTTTTATTGGCAACTAGAATGATTCAAAAATACAAGCTTTCGAAACCCTTAGGCTTTTTCTCAGGCATGATACAATACTGATCTTTGTAAGCACACTGTTTTATACATCACAGATGTAGAACCAAAAGGAGAGGTTAGAATGGGAATGTAAACTCTGAGCTGGACTCTGCACTCAACAAAGATCTAAATTTCATGTGTCACTATATTTCATATCAAATGTCATGTAGAAATAATCAGACCAAAACCCACAAAATCCATAATATCCATTTATACCAGACCCTCCATTGACACTAGAGGTAAAGTTGTAAATGACCATTTTGTTAACCTTTGCTAATTCTATTATTTGCCTGTGACCATGAATGGTATTTACTGTTTTATTTCCGACAGCCATTGCCAGGCATGGGGGCAAAAGATAACATCTGTGTACTGTCAAAAAGGCTTTGTTCTAGTGTATAAAACTATCAGGGAGATTCAATAAAAGTTCCTATCGTTTAAAATGGTGCTAATTTTGCCCCAACCAATCAGAACTTATGTAACATTTGAAAGCTAACATCGTTGGTTGGGGCAAAATTAGCACCATTTAAATGATAAGAACTGTTATTGAATAACCCCCAAGTGCTTTACAAGATTCAGTATTGTATCTGCCTGAGGAAGAAGCTAAAGCTGGGTACACACGATGAGATATTTCGGTCCGATCGACCGATACTTCAGTGTATCGGTCGGTCGGACCGAAATTATCGCATCCGAATGTGGCATGCCCGAACGACCGTTCGTCCAAATCGGACAAGGACGATCGGACATGGTGGAAAAACTCGGCCGATCGTGCGGTCCTCTATGGAACGCACGATCGGTTGCGGTAAATGTCGGATGCGGCTGCTTTTGCAGTATCGAATGGTCGGTCAGGAGGAAAAATCGAGGTGTGTACCTAGCTAAGGGTTTTGAAAGCTTGCATTTTCAAGGTATAAAAGAATTATTTTATATCCAAGATGTCTCTCATTTTTAAATAGTTAATTTTTAGAGTATAGTTATACTTAAGACTGTTACATTTGGGAATGCTGATTTGTGCAACAACTACAGTGTATAGAACAGAATTTACTTTTCACTTGTAAAAATACAGTAGTAATCGTTTTCATTATCATGCGATAAATTGTTATAGTGCACAAGAGTTTATAATATCCTGCAAATATTGTAACTTTAATTAGCACTTGGAATCATTTTACTTGCTACACAGCTAATAAAACTGTATATGATAAATAAAATTTTATTCCTATTGAAAATCATAAGAATATTTACAAATCACCTGGGAAATTTCATGACATATATACACTTGGTCTATAAAGGCTTGTCCGTGCAATTGTGCCTGAAACCCTTTTGTGGCTTATAATATAAGGGATAACGCTACCTACAGTGTAATTTAAGGAGATTACACCACTGAGGAGTTCCCTGACGATATAGAAGCACGAGGCCCTAGGTAAAGTAATGTCCGTATATAATCTGTAGGTAGAGTGATATATTTCCATATAATCATAAGGCACATAACACCTAGGGGGAAAAAAACAGCACAGGCAGCACACAAACAACCAATGGCACACTTACTTATCTACCCCTCATGTATCTACCCCCACGTCACCCCTTCCTGTATCTACCCGTCACCCCCTCCTGTATCTAACACCCCGTCACCCCCTCCTGTATCTACCACCCAAAACTCCTGTATCTAACCCCGTCACCCCCTTCCTGTATCTACCCCCCACTTCCCTGTATCTACCCTCCCTATCTATCCCACCTCCCTGCCCTCCCCCCTGTATCTACCCCCTGTCCCTCCCTCCCTGTATCTACTCCCCCCCTCCATACTCCATGCAAGAGAATTTGATTTCCAGAATATAAAGGGTTAAGATTCCATTTTGTATTTAAATGTACTGACCAGGTTACACTCGGTTTTCTCCTCAGGTTCCTGTCACTGATTGAACTGCACGGAAGATAAGCAGCAGTGTCCAGCCGCCAGCAGAGTCAGTCTATGACTCATTGGAATGCAACACTGCTGCTTATCTTCCGTGCAGTTCAATTAGTGACAGGAACTGACGGGAGAGAACTGAGTGTAACCTGGTCAGTATATTTAAATACAAAATGGAATCTTAACCCTTTATATCCTGGAAATCAAATTCTCTTGTATGGAGTATGGAGGGGGGGAGAGGTGAGGAGGTGTAGTGGCAAGATTTCTTATTACCGTCACTCAGTGACGCACCTGAGTGACTGTAATATACATTCTCGCCACTGCACCTCCCCATTCAAAGTATAGGAGCCTTATGTATTATATCCTTATCTTTTATAGTACAGGTGGAATAAGCCCAGGTTATCACCCCTGGCTTACCTTTATTAGCTTGAAATCTTTAATTACATTTCCAGTATGTCACCTATTCTAAAAGACAACATTTTTGGCTGTTTTGGTCTGACAAATTAGTGAAAAATATTTGGAGAGTCTAAAATATTGGGAGTTTGTGGGTGTGTTTTCTGCACATAAATACATTTTATGTATTTTTGTATCATCGTTACATTAGTAAGAGACAATAAATAATACTGCTGAGAAGATTATAACGCTGCTGGTCTTTCTGGCAAAGCACACTTATTTTTTAATTACCTAGTATATTGAAAATGCCACTTTCAATCTCCCAAGTATTTTATGAGGAAGAATGAAACATCTGAAATGACAAGTGTAACCAGAATCAGTGGAAACTGGTTACAGAGACAGTGTGTAGTGGTAATAAAATGTGTGGGTGTTTTTTTATTTTAAACCTTTCACTACTGTTTGACTAGTCTGTTGTGTATTTACAAAAAATACAATTATAGAAAATCTATGAAATATTATTATTTATTGTGTCATTTACTGTACATGATGATTTGCCTAAAGGGCATGTCCATCCCCAAAACTATAATTTGGCCCAGTGCTGGCCCTACTGTGTAGTGTAAAAAAAATCCTTACCGCACACCTCTGCTCCTTATGGTTCTCCTGCAGTGCCTGTTCAAAGTTCCAGAAAGTTAAGAATAGATGCGGTCTGTGAGTCATCTGGTCCCTGATTCTTCCTTGTCCTCCCCCACCCTTCCTCTCACCCTTTTGTTCCCCTAATGGCTGCCTCATTCCCTAGTGTGAAAAGACTTTGCTGTAGTGTAGCTTACCCCGGCCCAGCCACAACCTCATTCAAAAGTCTGAAGACAATATAATAATCGTTACTAAACATGATAATGTGGCTAAAGAAAATGTCTAACTTCTCTAATTAAAGGTATCTCCACCCTGTTAAACAAACTTTTCAGATAGTGTAGCCCACCACCAACTTCGTTTTGTAAAATAAGCAGAAGAAATATACTTATGTTCCTGTGTTCCCTCGACTGTCTGCATAGCCAGCAGCCGCGTCTGTGATTGGCTGCTTCTCGGGGGTTCTCGCATTGGGGGTGATCCATCCTTATGTTTTTGTTATTGATTTCTCTCTGACTTTTAAAGGGCATGTCCACCCCCAATACTAAAATTTAACTCACTGTTGGCCCCAATTTGTAGTGTTCATAAATTCTTACCTTACATCTCTGCTCCTTATGGTTCTCCTGCAGTGTCTTTTCAAAGTCCCAGAAACTGAAGAGTAGGAGCTGT
Organism: Hymenochirus boettgeri; assembly: GCA_019447015.1. Lineage (NCBI taxonomy): Eukaryota > Metazoa > Chordata > Amphibia > Anura > Pipidae > Hymenochirus > Hymenochirus boettgeri. The sequence continues at coordinate 138,957,571 of CM033471.1, read as the reverse complement.
CTATGTGTCATCTGGTCCCTGCTGCTTTCTTGTCCTCCTGGAATGTGCAGGGGAGCACTCCCCGACCCCCTCCCTCCATCCGGATCCATCTCCTCTGTAGTTTTCTGTAGTGTAGTGGGGATTTGCACTGCAATTTTCCAAATATTCTGTTATCTGAGTGCATGTGATCTGCACCAAAATGTGGGGCCTGTCACAATTGAGTGTAATGGCATGCAATTTTTATGTGCGACTGGAAGCTTGTGAGCATCGCGCCAGTGTGGCCTAGCTCTCAACTCTGTTACTAACACCACTTCTCACCCCCTCTCTGTGGAGGTACTGCTAAGCTCAGGACTTTGTCCTTTTCTTAATTTACCACTTTGGTCTTTGACAGCTTATTAGTTCATTAGGATACCAGCATTACTTGTATGCTGAGGACACCCACATTTAAATATCTGTCCCCATCTCACTACACTGACATCCCAGGTCCCATGTTGCAATATCTGCTTCCTCAAAATTAATATTGACAAGACTGAACTTGTCATTTTCCCACCCTCCAGATCTATTAATCACAATTAATATTAATAGCATGTTGTCTGGGATGAGCTTTAGATTTGGGTCTTTTGTTTAAACACAATGTTAAAACACTTACCAACTCCTCTCAGCTCCAGCTCTAAAACATCTTTCACATTTGTCCTTCCTTTTTTAAATACGGTTACCAAAATTTTAGTTCCTAATCATATACCGCTTAGACTACTGTAATGCCCTCCTGTTTGATTTACCAAGCAACCATGTGGCGCCACTTCAGTCCATCCTAAACTCTATTGCCAAGCTCATCATTTCTCTTCTTGCTTCTCAAATGCTGCTCCTTTCTGTCAGTCTCTCCACTGGCTGTCACTCACACTGTCACTATCTTATATAGCCCCTCTATACTGTATGTTTATTTAGATGGATTTATTTTAAGCAACTTTGTTCTGATTGTTGAAAAAGATATACAGACTTAGATCAGCGTAAAAAACACTGTAAAAATAGTTTACCCTGGGGGACTTGTTTTTAATGCTGTAAAATTGTTTGTGTAGAGATGAAGTAAACTGGCGAGTTTCGTTCTGACATCGTGTTTGTCAATAAGAATTTTCTGTTTTTGAATGTAATTTGAATTTTTAAATTTGATTTTTCGATGAAAAGTTCTGAGATTTGAAAATGTAAAAAAAAATCTGTCAGATTTGCAGATTTTTAAAAGTTCTGAATTAAAACTTGGTTTCTTTTGAAACAGGGATTCATCACCAGCTATGGGGGATCTTTTAGCATTTCTTGATAATTCAGCTTGATGGTTATGCCTTAGTTGTAGGTTCCTATATACTGTTTGTAGTTAGTTAGTTAAAATTTTTAACACCTGGTACAAGTTAGCATATGGTATTATTTTGTTATCACACATGATGTGATTAAATAATAATAATTTCAATTTTGGCCCACAATGTAGCAAACTGGAGAAACATTTATACAATTATACAATAATAGCAACTTAGTAGGGGTTGCCTTAACCTTTTTATTTTATTCAATTCTCTCCACATTTGCCAGGACCGAGTTTATAGTACAGCCCTAGGGCCTAACATCTAGGTTCAAGTATATGCCAGTTAATTGCCTTTAAGATATAATGAAAACTACAATATGAGGCAGTTGGGGAAGTTTTATTTGCCACCCAGTGCTTTAGAAATTTCAACTGGTTGGCAAAGTCTATTAATGCCAGTCCTCTCAGGAAAGGCTGCCATTGTAACTTTTACTAGGCTAGCTCACCATAGAAAAGTCAGACATACTTGTCACTGTTATAAAAGGGGAAGTAATGCCCAAAGAACCCCCTCCCCTAGGCTATACCTCTTGGTCCTTACTGAAAAGGGTACAACTGGTACCTTCTAGATGCCCCTCCCTGTGTCTGCTGATTGGATTGTTGTGAATTCCATGGGAGGACATGCATCCTGTAGAGATTAACCTATAATCTATATGTTGAAACAAACCTGAAACAATTGTGGCTACCCTAGATCACAGTAAATAATTTTCACCCTAGTATCTTTCCTGGGGGCTTTTACAGGTTAAAGATCACTGATGGCTATGGTGATCACCTTCAGAATAATATTTTTATCGAAGTCAGCTAATTGTTTCACAGTCAATTACAAAATGGTGCAGAATGGACCAGGCAAGGTGCTGGGAAATATGCCTTGACATGGCAAATTCACGTAAAGGAGCCTTGGGGTTGGTGGACTCAGATCTCATGCTCCTTGGGCGGGACTGGTGGCAAAGGTATACCATAAGTTGGGGTATTGGGATTGGGTCTTCACACCCAACCCAGGGAAGTACGGCATACCGCTCTTACTGTTCCCCCTGATAAAAGACATGGTTAGGACCTCCATAATGTGCCTCCCATATGGCCTGTTTTCCCCATAGATGCCCTGTCCATTTACCTTCTATACAATCCCATGGGCCAACAGTGTCATGGGATTTGCTGCAGGATGTTAGCTTTAGCAGTAGGGACAGTCGGATTCTTAGTTCAGGTAATGCTTGGGCTACTGAGGGCATAGGATCACTGGTGGCCCACAGAATCAGGATGTTCCCCAACATGCTGCGGGGGTGGGGAAGGACCACCCATCCTTTCTCCCTGCCCAGAATATTAGGCCCACACAACACCTTTCCCCTTCAAAGGATGCCCCTCTTCATGACCCCAATCCATCTCAGGCAAGCCATAATATTTATGGTGACCATGAGGTTAGTTTTTAGGGTACTGACCACTTTACACATCCTAGTGGACAACCTAAGGTCTGCCCATCTGGCAGCAGTCATAGGTGCAGAGGTATGAGGTGTCCCTCATGTAGTGGTGATGTGGGAGGAGTTTAAAAACATCTTACAGGGGCCAAGATCTCATTTATCCTACCCCCCTTGCAAGGATTAGGCATATAGTTGTATCAGAGGCAGAGCATGCTTGCTTGAGGCTTAATTCTGGGAAAAACAGGAAGTACCTGCACAGACATTACAAAAAAATTGACAGTTGATAAGGGGACCTATTAGGCAGAGGCTGGTCACATGGCAGAAAATAATTTCTTTGTTTTCTGACTGGGTCCCCTAATAAAGAAACAGATCCTTACACATTGCAGCTCATAATCAATTAAACTGTCATTCCAGTAAATTGTTGCCCTGTAAATGATTTAGCCTAATATATATTATGTAGTGCAGTTGCTGGTGGGAAGTTTATGCTTTAATTTAAAGGGCAAGTCCAGCCTAAAATGAAAACTTACATACAGGTAAATCACCCCCCAAAACCCTAAACGGTAATCGTTTGACATCTGAAATATATAACTCTAGCCTGAAATCCTGCACAGTGTCCTGTTGCCCCTGTTTCTGCTTCCTGGTTCTTCCAGTTAACAACGGTCAGTTATGGATTTGACAGTTGACATCACAGCCAATGTTAATCCCCTAGCTGCTTCTTCTGAGCATGCTCAGGCTCAGTACAGGCTCAGTACAGGTTTCTAAATTGCTCAGTTTCCATGAGGCATCCAGAAGCATAGCAGGCATACAGTAATGAATTCATAGGACAAAGTATGATATATCAACATATTTTAAAGAGACCATTCTTTTCAAAAGATTTTCTTATAAGGGTGGAGTTGTCCTTTAACTTACATTTCTTAACAAATTATTAAGTATGGTTTCATAATTGAATGGACATAATTCATATGGAGTAATTATCAATCTATTGGGATTGTTATAAATCCAAAATGTTTGCTGTTCTCTTTTTACTAAAAAAGATGTTAGTCATGTTTCTATTATTAAAGAGGAACTGTGGTCTCCAAACAAGTTGAATTTAAATGAAAGACCAGTTTCCTGCCTTTACAACGAGCCATAAACCACCTCTCTACGTGCTCCACAGCCCAAGATTTAAAGAAATGACTGACCAGAAAGTTAATGGGTGGGAGGCTGACATGTGACATTCCTAAGGCTTCTCCTGCATAGTGCTGCCGGCGAGCACAGCCTCAGACGCCCTCAGTGTGTGAGGGAGACAAGAAGTCCCTCCCCTCCCTGCTGTGTGAAGTTCTTACAGGGAAGGTAAGGGAATCTACAGCCCTTCTCTCCCACTATGTGAAAACAGCCTTTTCAGGCCCACAGCACCCATGAGTGGACGGGGCTTGTGCACCCGCAAGTGGGTGGGGCTTGTGCACTCACGAGTGGATAGGGCTTGTGCACCCACGAGTGGGTGGGGCATATGCATACGGGAGTGGGCGGGGTTATGCACCCATGGGTGGGCGGGGCCACATGGGGCTGTAAGAGAATGGGCCATGGGGGGCCTGCAACTGGAGGGACCATGGGGTCCAGGAGTTGGAGGGCCCAGGGAGGCTGCAAAGGGGAAGAGACGACACAGGGCAGATTGATTAACATGGTTAACAATCAGGAAGTGCAGGGGACCTGGTGATGCCGCTGCCATATCACACACAAAAATGTAAATATCTTCAAAACTATGCCAAATAAACAATGAAAATAAATAGCAAACATTCTCAGGAGAGCAATTCCTATCAATTTACCTAAAGTCATTTTTGGACCACAGTTCCCCCTTTAGGAAGATAAAAAATGTGACACCATTGATAGAATCAATAACCTATGTTGACATCCTTTATACACAGTTTGTCACTAGACTATAATGAGCCAGCCAGAGCCAGCATGGTATTGTCTTGTATAAAGAGAGGTATGGATTCAAGGGAGGAAAATGTAATTCTCCCTCTTTACAAAGCATTGGTAAGGCCTCATTTGGAATATGCAGTGCAATTTTGGAATCCTGTGTACAAAAAGGACATCTTTGAAATGGAAAGGGTTCAGAGAAGGGCAACTAAATTAATAAGGGGATTGGGGGAGCTTGAATATGAAGAGAGACTGGAAAAGTTACAATTATGTACGCTGGAGAAAAGGCGCTTGCGTGGGGATATGATTACTGTGTATAAATACATTAACGGGCCATACAATAAACTATCTGGGGGCATTGTTCACCAATAGAACATGTCAAAGGACACGAGGACATCCCTTAAGACTTGAAGAAAAAAGGTTTAGGCTTCAAGCTCGGAAAGGGTTTTTCACTGTGAGAACGGTAAAGCTATGGAACTTTCTTCCAGTGGAGAATATTTTGGATTTAAGTATTCCATTTGTTTTGTTTTGTTTTATACTATATTTTATATTATAAAATTGCTGAGTCAATTCAATACACATAAATGTAAACAATAAGCAATGTGAAATAAAAAGTTCTTAATTAGGCTTTGAGTGGACAATTTTCAATTCCACAACATATGTTAATAGATTATGGCTCTTATTATATTCTGCAGTGGTGTTGCTGGTGTATGACATTATAATTGGTGGTGTGACTTGCACTGGTCTTAAGAATGGATAGGTGCAGAATAGTCGTACCAGTTTGAACATTTCACATGAATGAATTCTGACCCTTGTAATTAAATGAATCTATTAACCTTTATTAAAAAGAGCACACCATTAAAATGACTCAAGAATCATGCTTATAGCTGCAGTCTATCCAAATTTTCAGCAGTGTAAAGGCTGTGAGCTGTGATATCACCAGCACCATTGCTCTGCCACCAAGCCTTACTTTTGAAAATGGCTGCATAATTATTTTCTGGATAAACAATTAGCCATATATACATACATACGCTTTCTAACTATTGTAGCTTTGCATTTTGGGGGATGATTTACCTATAAACAATTTTACATTTGAGGGATGAACTTTTCCCTTCCAACCTTGCCATTGTCTTTCCATTGTTTATGCTTTTAAGTTAGTTTAATTGTAAATTTATTTCATTCTGTTCCCTCATGCCAGTGTTCTGGAATTTCGTACAGTTGTTTGTTTACTCCGCTTTGAATGCCAAGTTTTCTTTCTACTTGGATATCCCAGACATTTTCAGGGTTATTCACTAAAAGTTCTTATCGTTAAAAATGGAACTAATTTTGCCCCAATCAATGAGATGTTCGCTTTTAAATGTTAACGAATATTTGATTGGTTGGGGCAAAATTAGCAAAATGTTTACCAATAAGAACTTATTAAATCTCCCTCATTATGTGTAGGTGGGTTCATTATATTTTTAGTTTCTATTATTATGACACATTTAATGGCAACGTATCAGGTAAAATATATTGTTAGCTCAACTGAAAAGCTATTATACCAAAGGCCACACTTTTGCCCAAAATAATTGGAACCAAGGGGGGATTTGTTGAATAGTATTTGCGGTTAAATAAAGACGTACAGTATGTCCACCCAGTCCAACCCACTTAGCAAAATCCACATTTCCTGCCTAATAGTAGATCCAGAAGAGGGCAAAAAAAATAGTAAGGGGAAAAAATCCAATACAATACTAAACACATTCAACATTCTTTTTTTTTTTAAACTCATTCAGCTTCTTTTTGAAACCATCCAATGAACCCGCCATCACTATGTCCAACGGAAGACAGTTCAATGATCCATTCTCAAAGTAAAAAAAACATATGAACTTGAAGACAAAACCTCTTTTCCTCCAGTCTTAAGGGATGTCCATATGTCCTTAGACATGTTATATTGGTAAACAATGCACCAGATAGTTTATTGTATGGCCCATAAATGTATTTATACACAGTGATCATATCTGCACACAAGTGCATTTTCTCTAATGTGCACAATTATAACTTATCCAATCTATTTTCATACTCAAGCTCCCACAGTCTCAGTGCTTTGTAAAGAGAGAATATTTTTCTCTATTGAATCCATAAGCGTCTTTATAAAAGACAATTTCTTTGTGACTATAGCAGTGTGGCCTATCACTGCTTGCTGCTTTTAAAGTTGTTATCCACCAAAACTCCAAGATCATTTCCCAGCAGATTCCCTTAACACAGAGACATTTTAGTATAAGCAGCAAAAGGATTTTTAAGCCTAAAATGCATCACTTTACATTTATCAAGATTGCCAGACTGGACTGCGAGCTGGCAGATGTGATTCAATCAATCTAGACCCCCCCATGCAACTATTGCACATTTTTGTTAGCTTTTAATGCCTGACAGAGTTTTTGTCATCCACAAAACACAGAGACCTTGCTGACAATATCTACTTATATATTATTAATAAACAGATTAAATAGAAGCCCACATTTATGAAGCACTATTAAAAACTACTCTCTGCATCAGATCCATCAGCCAATTTTCTATCCATTTACAATTGTGCTGCTCATGCCCAATAGACATTAGCTTATACATAATTTGTCTATGGGGAATTGTATCTATAGCCTTAGCAAAATCCAAATATACCACATCTACTGCTATGCCAGTATTCCTCATAAAGCCATGTTGATTGATACAATTGCATCCTTTATACCATTATTGCTACTATACTTTATGCAATTTATACTCAAATGTTCTTTAGTGTATTCAGAGGGGGAAAAATAGATAATAAATAAAGATGTTTGCTTCATCGGCATCCTTTGTAACTATCTTATCCTCATTTTTTAAAGGTCCCACATGTTAAAGGTCCACTCGTCTTCGTACTATTTATATACTTAAACAATTGTTTAGTTAGTCTTGCTTTGTTTAGTTATCCTTGCTGAATTATTTATGTTAGCTTGCGTAATTGCTTTTTTCAATCTTTGTTGTAGCAGTTTTTATAATTTATAAAGGTCTGTTCAATTCCCTCTGACTTCTATTCTCTTTCTTTCCATTTCCCTCTTTACATCAAAATTAAAGGGCATGTCCACCCCATGTAAAAATCTTTGGCACATAGTAGCTCTCCTTCCCCCAGCCCCGACCGCTATAAACATTTTTCAGAAAATCCTCCGAATTCTACTTACCTTCCCTCTTTCCTCCGCCATACTGCCTGACCCTCTGCTTGAATGAAACTGCTGCCAGCAGCACAGAACGCCGGGGGAGGGAGGTAAGGTAAGTAGAGTTTGGGGGACTTTCTGAAAAATGTATTATAGTGGTTGGGGCTGGAGGAAGGAGAGCTACTATGTGCCAAAAGGTTTTTACACTAGGGGGAGGGAGAGGAAAATAGGAGGGAGAGGGGGGGGGCTGCTCTGAGCAAGCCAAAAACCTCTGAGAGGACGCCTCAGAGGCGGAAACAATTTCCCTCCCTGCCAGGCTTCTGGTGGCCATTTTTTGGGACTTTGGAGGGACATAACAGGGACATAACAGAGAACCATTTGGAGATGGGATGTAAGGTAAGGATTTTAATACACTACAGAGTGGGGCCAGCAGTGAGTTAAATTATAGTTTTGGGGGTGGACATGCCCTTTAAGCCACATGGGTGTGGCTTATTTTTTTTACATTTATTTCCCAAGAATATACATTTAGATGTGAAATGGTTTAAAACCCCTTGAAAAACAGTCAACTTCTCTTCAGTACCTTTACCTAAGAATACATCATCCCAAATTATATGCTGATGGTCTATTTTTTTTCCCCAAGGAAAATTTACATTCCTGAAATCAAAAGTCTTGGTTATAAACAAGAAAAGTGCACAAAGTTAACATACATTAAATTACAATATTTTATATACGGTATTCCCTAGGCTTCCAGTTATCTTCATATCTATAGTATGCTCTGTGTCGTTAGATATTACTAGGTTCAACAAAGAACCTTGAAAATGGAAAATGTAGCAAAATGGTCATGTAGCAAACCCGTTACCCAGTATTGTGTTTGCATTTCCAATACTCCAATCATTGTCAAGGTGATTAAAATCCACCATAATCAGAATGTGTCCCAAACCTGCAGCGCTTGCAATCTGCATATAAAACTGACTCAATTCCTAGTTGCTCACATTTTGTGGCTTGTAGCAGACACCAACAATTCCACACATATTGCCTCTACCCATTCATACATTTTTCTTGCAGATTATTCTACTGTTAGACTGTCGAATAACTACCTGGGTGCTTCTCATTTGTTTTTTCTGAACACATACGATTGTAGCTGATTATCTGTCATAATATGGCATATTGACCACTTTTTCAAAAGAAGCCTGTATTTAGATGTGTTCGGTATGTATATACATTTACTTTTGTTTTCTATTATTTTAGCTATGATAGAATTAGATGGAGATGAGGTAAGAGTTTCATCACGAGGAAGATTTGCGGAGCGAGACATTGTACAGGTACAGGAGATACCTCATATCAACTTATAATGTTTAAATCTTTATGGTTTATTGATGAGTAAATAAGAAAGGCATTATTTCATTATTTTTTAAAACAGAAAAAGTTACGTTAAATTTGCTAAATATATTTTTTCATATGGTAAATTCTGTTTGTGATCGAAGATAAAAATGGAAACCATTTTATCTTTGTTCCAAAGAAACATGATTGATTACTTTATTATTTTTAGAATTTGGACTTTTCCTGGTCATACTGTGTTAACTTTTTTTTTTGGTTTGTTTTTTTTTTAAAACTTGATTTTATTTTCATTAGAAAATGAGTATTTTTACACCGTTATTGATAAAAGACATTATACATTAAATAAATTGAGTCTGTTGTTGTCTGTTCTTACACACCTGCAGTGTATTGCAAAGTTAATTGAGGGTGTTTAAACCCAGGGGTTCACAACTTGGAACGGGGGGGGGTTTATAAATGTATGGGTTTATATCTTCTTGGAATATCATAATGTCTCAAATACAACATTTTCAATTGGTCTCCAGGAGTACACAGCCGTTTCATACCTATTTATTCTGGGTTGCTGTTAACAAATAAAAACTCAAACATCCATTGTACATTGTGTTACATATTGGGGTTAGATATTTCATCTAACCAGACCGACCATATCCTATCAAACTTGGAGAATGTCCCTCTGCTCGTGAATATTAATCTTACAAAAGCTAAATCTTTATTGATTAATGATCACCAGAGTCTGAGTGTGAGTGAGTCTATAGCCATCCATTTCAGAACCATGGACTTGCGTGCATAGAATAGGGTTTCTCTTAAGAAGCACAGTTGGTATCTGATCCAGCAATCAATTTCTAGTACACCCAATAAACATAGCTTGGTATCTAGTGGGACAGCTGTTCCTAATTTATTAGACAGGTCCTTTACAATTTTGTTGCAGAAGCTATGAACTAGGGCAGGACCACATTAAGTGCCAGAATTTGGCATTATCTAGATAACATTTAGGGCAGCTCCTAGATCTGCCTCTAGCTTAGGATTTAAGGTTTCAGGTAAGCCAGGGGGAGGATATAAAGTTGTAGAAGCTTGTTTTTTGCCGCTGGTGAGACCACAGTGTGGGATGAGGCCATATCCACCCACTCCTCTGCTGAAATAGTAGGTATATAAGTTTGCCAAGTACATAACAGTGCATTATATATCAGAGATATATATATATCAGATATATATATATATATATCAGAGTATAATTAAGGTTAGCATAGACTCCGGGGATACACTTCTAAGTGGTTTGTAAGCACAAGGTCTGCATTAATGGATGTGGGGCTACTGGTATTTCAGTTCCTCAAAACTGGGTTTGTAGACAGTGTCTCAATTGATAGTATCTTAAGGGGTAATGATTAGGTAGGTTGTACTTGGATTGTAGGCATTATTTTTTGGTTTACAATAATATGTCTAAATAAGTAGACCCCCTTCATTTCGCACTCTTTGTATGGTGTGAAGGCAAAGAGCTGTGAGTATCTGGGGTTCTGCCACAAACAATTTTCCCTCACTACCCCTTCATATTTTATCATAGAGTTGGCCAATTTCCATATTTTATGCATTTGTGTATTTAATACCATTCCCCCAACTATTATTTGAGTGGATGGATTTTTAAGATATGTCAGGGGATGTGTCAGTTGGTATGTATGTAGCATATGTTCCAAATCTCCATACCAGGTTGTGGATTTTTCTTTGGTTTTAGTGGTAGTTCTGGGGATTGTACCTAAGAGTGGAAGTATTTGAGTTGTCCCACTATATAGTAAGTTTTAAAGTCAGGCAAAGCATCTGCATCTATTCGAGACCAATAGGAAAGATATTTCTGAAAAAGGTGCTGAAGTATATATAATATTTTAGGTAATAATATTATTTTAACCAGGTTAACACTACCAATTAAATTGATGGGAAGAGTATGCCATAGTTTGTTTTTTTTGTCCGTGATCCTGCTATACAATACAGGGCATGAACACAATTACTTCCGGCATTGCATCACAGGATCGCTGAAAGGTAAGAGGCTCCTGTTTGTGCTAGTTTAAAACCTGATACAACCCGATGTTAAGTTTCATGCTATGAGGTAACAGGAAACTTAACTAATGAGGAATTGTATAAGATGCACTACACTACTTCCAAAAAGTTTTGGGTGCAGTGCTTTAAAATAAGGGGGAAACACACGTTAACCTGATATGACATTGGGTTAACATGGGGTTTACCCTTATTATAGGGATATTGAATCTCCCTGTATATGTCCCACACAACTTCCCTTTTAATTTTAATCTTGGTAAATGTGTGCTCACGGGTATGTTGCATATAACTCCTACACCTCCCCTAGACAGACCTGTATATTGGCAAACCAACTATATAAAAATAAACTACAAATACATTTACCTTTACTTGTCCTTTATTATCACCTACTGACTTATCCAATCTTGTTACATTTACTAATCAAAATACAATTATATTTAATAACTCATAAAATTTTAAACCTCCCATACTGCCATCATGTTTATCTATGATATGCAGAGCTACTGCACTTCTTTTCTTTATCTTTATTATAACATGCTCTTATATATTCTTGAATTCTTTTTCTGCTGCATACACATTCTATTACATATACAACTTGCACTGTCTAGGGAAAAGGTTGTTCTTGAGGACCAGATCCAATAACTCGAAAAATTAATTCAGATTGATCAGTGAACTTGATCGCCTCTGGATGATAGGAACTGTACAATCGACATGCCTCTATCCCTAACTCATTAATCTTACATGTGGTAATAAAAAACAAAAAGTACTATGTTAAGTAATCTATGAGATTATTAAAATATGAAAATCAGTACAAAAGTTAGAAATAAATCCATTAGATGAGATTCAATTTAAGAATTAATCAGTGGTGAATAAATTCCTTCATAAAGGAATAATAAATGTTAAAGAAAATCTTGTTTAATAATAACCCTGTGATTCCAACATTCTGCATAATTACAAAAATCCATACCCTATGAGGTGAGGATGGAGGCATGCAGATCCTGCCTATCATCCAATTATTGGGTCTGGTCCTCAAGAACAACTTCTTCCTATTCTCAGCTGAAAGACACAGCAATGGGGGTCACTTGGGCAAATAGAAGCAGTCTAAAGTAAATGACATACTTACCATAGGAGCATGGCAAGATTACCTGATCCTCTGGTTAAGGTATGTCGATGATGTATTGATAAAGTGGGCTTGAACTAGTTACAATTTAATTAAATTTATTAAACAATTAAATTGTAAAGAAAAAAAAATCTTCTCACACTAGAATGGAGTAAGGATAGAGCTAGTCCTCTGGACCTGATCATAGCTATTGAGGATAGGAGAATAATTACTAAAGGATATAGAAAGAATACTGCAGTGAATTCATTGTTAAGAAATAAGAGCCAGCATCCAAAAAAATTAAACAATTTAAAGAAAGAGGATACCCACAAAAGTGAAAATTATCAGGATTTGGTTAAGCCCCAAAAACTAGATGGGAACATAATATATGACAAGAAATAAGGGGGGAAAAAATCACAGAAAGAAGGTATTAGGTTTATTACAGGTTTTAATGAACAATGGAATGATGTGAAAAATTGGTTTAATGACATCAGTTGCATTTATTAAGTAATGATAGACCTCTATGTGAGAAAATAGGAGAATACCCGTGATTGTTAGCAGAAAAGCACCCAATTTGAAAGTTATGATATGTAAAAGCCATTATGTGGCCCCCAAAAGGGACGTGAGTACATGGCTGGGAGTAAGTCAAGAAAAAATTAGGGGGAATCACATATGTGGGAGGTGTATTAAATACCGCTGGATGAGTGAAAGAAAAGAGGTAACTATGAAAGATGGGGGAAACAATTTATTACGTGTAAGACAGCGAAAGTTGTAAGTAATCAAATGTGTATGCAGCATCAAAATATGTGGGAATGACACCAAGGACCCTATCTGAAAGAATTCAATAAACGCCTGTTATAATAAATCCATGAAAAGAAGTGGATTAGCTCAGCATATCATAAATAAACATGGTGGCAGGTTTGAATTTCTTTGAGCTATCAAATATAAATTTAGGTCAAAGAGGAGCAAAAATGTCCAGAAAAAGCAATAGCAAGAATAATTGGAGTGGATCTATATAAATTGGGGAAACAATATCTACATGGAATGAAAGTTGACATACATTTTGCATGTTTTTTAGGATGCGTTTCCAAACAATGTACAGAATAAGCCATGTTTTGTGTGAATTAAAGTGTTTATAAATGTTATAAGTTACTGCAAAAAGTTAATTGAAATTAATTGTTAGCAGTGTTAAGTTATCCTTTGAACTTTAGAGTATATGGTGTAGCAAGGAGGAGGACCCCTGAAGAAGCCTGGGGTTTCCAGATTAAACACGTGTAGGCGTTCATCGTGGGAAGTAGAGTGAGTCAAGGTGAGCAACTGTGGTGTTTTCAAGGAGTAGTATGTGACAGCTTGATGGAGGACTAGAAAAGAACCAGCCGTAAGGGTTGAGCTGAGGTGCGTGAGCAATACCACAGTAACAACAAGTACAGTATAAGTTGAATATGGACCCGATAACTCTAATCCAAGATGGCGAATGAACACGATATACTTCCAGGTAAGTCTTGCAGAGTGCACGGGTGAAGAAAAGACATACAGGGGGAACATTGTCCATATGTTCTGAGGGTCGCGAGTATCAACAGGAAATGTTACCATACTTTGGATGTATGCTTGTGAAGGTTCTCATTCATCCAGGTCATGGTATATCTGATGTATTCAATTAGATCAACTGGACTTAAAGTTTAGTTCTTGAGGACGTTTCGCTAGTCATCGGACTGGCTTTCTTAATTCAGAATGACTTGTACAAGAATCTGTGGCAATTATGTACCCTGGAAAATCCAAATTAGCATATCACAGCCAAGTGTTAAGAGCGGGATTGCATAGTGGCTAAGAGGTGTTATAGGAACGCCCAGGGTAAGGTGTCAAAACAGCATTGTACATGGCAGACAGTTGGTGTCGAACCCCCCCCCCCCACCTCTATTTAGGCTTGGTTTCTTTATTTTCACATAAATGGCCTCATTAACACCTCTCTTAAACCAGTCACATTCCTTTGCCAATATGTTAACATTACAATCTTCAAAGGTATGTCCTTTATCCTTAAGATGCAGGTACACAGCTGTGTCCTGACCTGAGGAATTGGTTCTTGTGTGCTGGGCCATACGTTGATGCAGTTGCTGTTTGGTCTCCCCCACATACAAATTAGAGCATTCTTCACTGCACTGCACTGCGTATATGATGTCACTTTTCTTGTGTTTCGTTATTGGGTCTTTCGAATGTACCAATTGCTGCCTCAGTGTGTTGTTCAGTTTAATGCACATACACAAGAAGTAAAGAGGGGATACGGTGCAAATCATATATATTTATTCATCAAACAAACAAAAAAGAGCCCCTAATTGGGGTACTCCCACGCCTGCATCCCCCCTACAGATGTAATAACCAGAACATTCACTGCCCCTGAGACCAATAACATATTAGTAACTATAAACAGTATACTTATCGTCCTGTACTAAGTCGATAAAACAGTCAAGACCCTGAGTTAGTGCACGGAACAGTAAGATAATGGTCGACAAGGAGGAGACCTAGAATATGGAGACTGGAGGCATAGATGCTGGTAAGGGGGGATCAAACAAGCTCTAAATGCGTTTTGCTCTCCCAAAGAGCTTTTTCAATGGCGCTACTTCCGTTTTCTTGTCGGAAGCAGATAAAGATGGTGAGACCCAATCAGCGACTGAATGACATCACTCCAACTGACTTCTCGGGAACTGGGTTGTTTCTCCCAAGTTCTCACGAGAGTAGCCACCACCGCCATCTTAGATGGTGGCAGGGAAATGCTCTTCGGTTTAAAGCAGACAGGGATACAGTGTTTTTTGAAAATTCTTCTTAATTTCTCAGAGACCCCTGCTACATATGGGATGACCATGTTCTTTCTCCTGTCTTGCTTTTCCCCTTCACTGTTAGTATTTGTGTTCTTTTCTTTCCTTCTACTTCTTTTGACAAAGGCCCAGTCTGGATATCCACAAGTTTTAAGGGCTCCTCTGAGATGTTTCATTTCTTTAGCCTTCGCCTCTGTGCTAGTGGGGATGCTCTGTGTTGCAGGGTTCTGATGACACCCAGCTTGTGATCTAAAGGGTGGTGGGAGTCAAACATCAAATGCTGATCTGTGTGTGTTGGTTTTCTGTAAAACTCTACTTCCAGTTTACCATTTTCCTTAACTTCTACCAAGCAGTCCAAGAAAGCCAGTTTGTTGTTTTGTACCTCTTCCCTTGTAAATTTGATGTTTTCGTCTACCACATTAATGTGTTCTGTGAAAGTTTGTACTTCCTTCTGGTGGATTTTAACCCAGGTGTCATCCACATATCTGAACCAGTGGCTGGGTGCTATGCCCTTAAAGGTATTAAGCGCCTGTTTTTCTACTTCCTCCATGTAAAGGTTGGCCACAATGTGTGAAACGGGAGATCCCATAGCACATCCGTGTTTTTGCTTATAGAACATACTGTGGATGCACATATGCTTGATGGTTGGGTTGGATTAGTTCTTTTTTTGGAGTGTCACATGAGCAGACTTTAAGCCTAGAATAGGTCTTGATTTTTTTTCAAACTTTTCTATCTATATTGTGAAGGGGATTTGACACTGAACAGCAATAATTTGTAGGATTGACTTTTATCCCCAGGAACTCTATGGTTTCCACAATCTGTGGTTGTAGGACAATTTTGATGGACAGTCTTTTCTCACTCTCTCTCCCACTACTGTTTGATTTATGATATATTCATCCAAAAAATTTTTTTAAAACAGACCATAGAAGTCAACAGGGAAAAAAATCCAAAAGTACTAAGTAAGGGTGAATAAAGTATGGTATCTTACTATAGACAGCTTGGGCACCTAGGAAATGGTCAAGGGAACATGTACGAATCACCAAAACATAAATAAAATCATATTTACTTACAAGATATGCATGAATTTACTTTAAAGCTATTTTTGTGCTTCGACCTGTATATAACCCTTAAAAGTAACTTTTGAATATACAGTAACCCTCGAAAGTAAGTAGCGCTGTATTTTCGGTAGCCCTTGAAAGTAGCAGCACAGTTATACTTTTGAGGGTTACCAAAATAACCTTGTATATTTCGTAACCCTCAAATGTAGGTCTGTAAAAGAATGTTCCAATCTGTTCCGAACATAGCTTCTGTTTTGGGAGTTCTGATTCGGACCTGGATTCCAACTCTAGATACATGCAAGTGTGGTAACTGATAATTGCTTTTTTACGCATACTTCACACCAAAGCTATTTGAATCAAGATGCCAATAGTGGTTTTATCTGTACACTGTTGTATGAAAAATGTTAGTGACCAAAAATCTGTGCTGGTTTTGCCAGTTGCCTAATTTACTATGCCCGTATGTTTTGTATGAATTTTTGCCGCTTTGCATTGGGGCGCACAAGAGTTATAATGGGGGGAAAAGAACAAACCCATTAAATTGGAATTATTTTAAAGATAATTAATTGGTTAACACAAGCGTAATACTGTTTTATAAAATTTTTAGACTTTGGAATCAAGCAGTAATTTTTCTCACCTTTTTTTTTGTTTCAGTTTGTTCCTTTCCGGGATTACATTGACAGAAGTGGAAACCATATACTTAGCATGGCAAGGCTGGCAAAAGATGTATTAGCTGAGATACCAGACCAGTTTCTGTTATACATGAGATCCAGGGGATTTAAGCCATTTCCTGCACCCCCACCATATACACCAGCAGGCCACCTTTTACAGACTCAGATATGACTACTTTTACGCACAGTACTTCCAACAAGCTGTTAGGACAGCTGAAAATAAAGGTGCACTAAGAATGAACTCAATAGGACTGCTCTTGGTTTCTTGGGATCTACTGATCCTGTTTACAGACCAAAACTGTAAATATGGAAGTGAAATATGCGAAACAGAGAGAGATTTTAAATGCTCAGCAGGAAATTATCCTGAGTCTTATTTTTGTGAGTTACTTTGTATTGAAATTGTTAGGGAAAGCACAAATCACACTTTTAATCCAAACAGTATTGTTCTCCCTAACTGAGATTTTCTTGTATGGGAATGCAATTCCTTAGTGTCAATGTTTACATGTTACTAATTTTTAAAGCTTAAACCTTTTGTAACTATTCTTAAAAATACTTAAAAATCTTTACAATCCAGTGTCTTCTATCTAACAATTATTGTAGCCACAATAAGAGCAATATCCCTATAAGTGATATATTTGTCTTGCAAAATGGAAGGGACAAGTAAACCTACACATACTTTTATAATAATTTTAACAAAAAATGCTGTGTAAAAATAAGCTGCATTGAAAAAAATTATTGCAAAAAAAAGCTAAGTAAATATGTCTTTTAGTTACTCAAAATACATGCCACAAATTATGTTTTTTTTCCATTGTAATATTAATCTTTTATACAGTTTACAATGCGATGCATGTTCTCTGGGTATGTCTAACTGGGATTGTCGCTCAAAATTGAGGTGTATTGTTAGAACCATATACAATGAACCATATACTGCCACAAAAAATGCACAAGGTAAAATATGCCATTTTGTGCGTGGTGCATTTCAACCTGTGATTAGTTGCTCATGAGTAATGCAAAGGGGATAAAATGGAGGGATTTTAAAAGAATATTTTGAAGATGCTTGTCCATATAACTCTGTACACAAAATTATGTTTACTACATGACCCAAAAAAGTATATATGCTTGTTCATATATAATATTACTGTTTGTGCATGTACAGTTTTAATGGCATAGTACACAATATTGTGTTACTTTGTGTCAGGTACAATACAGAAATCTAGAACTAATGGCCTTAAACACACACCCAGTTCCTCAAAATGATTGTGAATTGCCTTTGAATGATGGAATCTATTCTATCTTTTATGTCAGACTTGTAACTGCTTTGTAATGTAATTTTTATTTGCATAATATATATGCATATCTATTTCTATGAAGTACAGTTTAAATGAACTTGAGCTCTGACCAGTTTTTTAGTTAGCATGGTAAAATATCTTACATAATAATAACTCTTATCTGCAGTTTTAGATAATATTTACTTATGTCTGTATATTACATTTTTATTATATAAAAACTATTAAAAAATATCATTGGCAAACAATCCCACGTTTACCTGTGTAAATTTAGTGCTTACCACCAACTTACATGGTTAAAATACAAGCTGGAAATCTATTCAAGAGAGGCTACATTGCCATGAACAACTAATAGACTCAGAAACATTTCTTCCAGTTTTTCCTTAATTGCAATAAAACATTTCAAAGCAGTGCAACTTGTTTCTTTAAATTTCTTAAGGTACTTTTTAAGCTCATGATACTGAGTTAACTTTCTCCATAGCCCTATTGGCATCTTCATTTATTTTATTCTATCATTATTCTTTAATTTTTTTAGTAATTGCATTTGTTGGATGATGTTCTTCCCGTTTACAGAACAAATTCTGATTGACAAAGCAGTAGAAAATGTGCAATCATAAAAATTCTGATTTTTGTTATATTGCATACCCTGTGATGATAGTCCTTTCAAAGAGCCTGCCATGAACAATGGATAAATGAAATGAATTGATTTATTAAGTTGGCCAAATTATGTTGAGCCCAGCTACCACGCCAAGGTTACTTCCTGTAGCTGGGCTTAAAGGCTATGTCCACCCCTAAAATCGAATTTTAATATGCCCCTATGTCCCCCAGCCCCAACCGCATATTTTTTTTTTCAGAAAGCCCCCCAAACTCTTACTTACCTCCCCTCGATCCTCCGCCGCACTGCCGGCCCTCTGCTTGCGAGAATGCAAGCAGAGGGGCGGGACCGGCAGTCGCGTCTGTGATTGGCTGAGCGGCAGCCGGTCATTCAGTGCAGCGGGGAAAGCGGAGAGGTAAGTAAGAGTTTGGGGAGCTTTTTTAAAAAAAAACGCGGTTGGGGCTGGGGGACATGGGGGAGCAGAATTTAAGGGGGTTTAAGCTAGGGGGAGGGATAGTAGAACGGGAGGGAGAGGGAGGGGGGAGAAGGGCTGCAGCACGCATGGCAGGAATCTCCGGGAGGCCAGGTAGCAGGCAGTGTCCTATATGGACCTGCTAGCCTCCTGGTGGTCAGTTTTTGGAACTTTGGGGGGGGACTACAGGAGAACCAGATGGAGTTGGGATGTGAGGTAAGGATTAAACTACACTACATGGTGGGGCCAGTAGGTGGGGGGATTATAGTTTGGGGGTGGACATGCCCTTTAAAATAATTTGTCAAATTTATTAAACTACAGTAATTGCTTTTATTTATCCGTAGTTCATGGCAGGCTCTTTACAACAGCTACTTAGTAGAGATATAGCCAAAATGCAATATAATAGTTTGTGCTCTACAATTCTACTGTTTGTATGTATTCTATTTTTGGTTTCTAATTGCACGGAAAAAAAAACATTTTGTATATAGAGAGTCAGCTTCAAGGAGACCTGCGACACAGAGAAATCTGTCAGTTTAGGTTGCAAAGGCCAATGGTCACTTTTCTATTCTTATCCTCCTTGACCTCCTTGACTATTTCCTTGGGAGATGTTATTACCTCTTTTGGCTTCAAATATCATTTATATGCAGACAATACACAAATCTACTTGTCCACCCTTACGCTAACTCCTGTCATCCAATCACGTGTCTCTGACTGCCTTCTTGCCATCTCCTCCTGGATGTCTCAACGCTACCTCAAATTAAACCTTTCTAAAACTGAACTGATCGTTTTTCTACCTAAACCTGGTCCTGTCCCATCTTTCTCCATCTCTGTTGAGAATACCCCCATTTCCCCTATCCAAGCCTAGGGGTAATTATTGACTCCTCTCTCTCCTTTTCTAACCACATTAACTATGTTGCGAAAACCTGCCACTTCTTCCTTCGCTTCTATACAGACCCCCCACTCAGACTGCTTTCTCTCGCCTTAAACCTTTCTCTCTCCTAGCTCCCATCCTCTGGAATTCTATTCCCCTCTCTCTACATCAAAAAACTTCAGTCAGCAGGTTTAAATCTAGCCTTACATCCTACCTATCTGGTAACCAGCACAGTATTTGATTGTTTTATTTGCGCTGCATACGTCTCACTCCAGCACTTATACCCATTCCATTGTATCATTGTACCCACCTAACTAGATTGTAAGCTCTATGGGGCAGGGACCTCATTACCTCTTGTGGCAAAGCCCTAGCACTTCTATTTATATAAGTTATATATTTATGTACTGAATTATCTATGCATTTATCCCACTTGTATGACTTAATTGTATTTTAATACTGTACAGCGCTGCGTCCCCAAGTGGCGCTATATAAATAAACATATACATACATTTAGGCAGCCCATAATGCAACTACCAATACGTCAGGACACAGCTATAGAAAGCAACATTGGCGTAGTGGCTGGGCTTAAAATGATTTGGCCAAGTTATTAAACTAATTGCTTTCATTTATCCATGGTTCATGACAGGCTCTTTAAAGCAGCTACCTAGTGGAGATATAGCCAATATGCAGTTATAATTATTTTGCATTAGAATTTGTTTGCTTGTAAATACCAAAGTAGGTAAATTTACTCTATGGTATATTCCCAGCATTTAATAATGACTAATATTTACTCTTGGGAAGTATTTTTTTTTTTGTACAAAGGAACAATAGGATACAAATATGGCAGCACACCGAAAGCTCTGTTACCCCCCACGAGGTGCGTACAGAATAACCTCCCAGCTCCAGGTACTAATGTATAGTTTGCAGTTAGATAGCACCAGTCATGTAGGTAGTATAAAAAGTCACCATTTATTCCATCATTTTAAAACAAGCGGGTATACAAAACATAACAGTCTCCTGTCGGAGGACATCCGCCTTACGCGTTTCGTGGGTGTACTTCGTGGGTGTACCTACTTCTTCAGAGGCTGGGTGTGTTCCACCTCTATGCATATTTAAATGCCCAGAGGGAGTGGCTAACACTGGACAACACAGGTAAGTATTAAAGGTAAAGGTAAGATTTAAAGGTAAGGGAAAAGAGGGGAATGTGGAAAGGAAAATATTTAAAACCAATATCAAAAATAGATTACCAATAATAATGTATATAGTACCATATATATATGGTAAAGCCATAATATACCTAAACAAGCATGAATGGTGAAATTAAATGATAGTAGAATTATATAATATAGCAGCTGAGGCTAATTCAAAATCTATATAGTAAATGTACATAAATATCACATATACTGTAGAGTAAAATTACTAGAATCCACATTTGCATAATTATAACAAGGGAAATACAAAGAAACCACATGAGCTATACATATATATTGAATCACAAAATGAATAAAGGAATAGGAGTTATAATGAATGTTTTCACAAAGTGATGGTATATAGAGTGCTATCATTAAAGGGCATGTCCATCCTTTAAAAAAAATATTTGCCATATGATAGTTCTTGCTCCCCCAGCCCCAACCGCATTAGTATTATTGCAAGAAAGTGCCCTGAGATCTTTACTTACCTTCCCTCTTCCAGTTTTGGGGACCTTGAGGGGGATTATAGGAGAACCATTTGGAGCTGGGATGTAAGGTAAGAGTTTTACTACACTACACAGTGGGGCCAGTAGTGGGGGGATTATAGTTTTGGGGGTGGACATGCCCTTTAAAGATAAAAAAAAAGTCCTTATTGAGACCCTCCGGAAACGATAGTTTGTTACTTTTACATTCAAAATGCCTCCAGGCGCAAAGTCTCTTATGTTTATCCCCTTTCCTGGGCTTATTTTTGACCCTATCTATTATGGCAAAAGAGAATGTAAATGAACTATTATGTTCCTCTAGAGCGTGCTTAGAGATGGCTGAAGTGATATCTCTTCTATTGAATGTGCTCTGATAAACGTTTACGGGCAGGTCTTATGGTTTTACCTATGTAATGGATACCACATGCACAGGTAGCCAGATATATGATATACGTGGTACGACAATAGACATATATATTGATATGTATGTCTCACCAGTAGAATGATTATGGAAATGCTTGGTAGGTTTTATCAATTTGCATATAGTGCATCTTGATACCCATACACGTAAGCCAGTTGTTTTAAGCCTGTAATTGTTTGTCACTAAACATGCTCGGGGATATAATTGAGACTATAGTTTTACCCCTAGGAAACGAAAATTGGGGGTTTTGTGTTAGCATCTTACACAGAACGGGATCATACATTAATAGATGCCAATATTTTCTAACAATCTGACATACATTCTCCACCCCTTTTGTATAGGTTAGAGTAAGGTAAGGGGACAATTGGCCTGATGCATATTTGGGACATATGGTTTTCTTAAGTTGGTTGTATTTCTTTTATTGTAGAAGATCCTGACATTTCTTAGATACTTTTCATAAGCCTCTCTGATTAATTCGAAATTGTATCCCCTTTCTAATAATCTATCCCATAAATTCATAGAATTTTCCTGGAATATCTGCTAGGTGGAACATATGCATCATATCCGTATGAACTGTTCATAAGGGACACTGCATGGTGAATTCGGGGTGATTAGAGTCAGCTTTTTTAGAGTCAGTATTTCTCATAATGGGTTTATGATAAAGGTTCCTGTGTACTGTATCTCATTATTCTCTATTGAACGTCCAAAAATTCAATACTTCTATGGGTTATGGTACTTGTAAATCCTAGATCTCAGTCATTGTTGTTACAGTATTCAAAGGTGTGGGCTGATGCCTCATCACCTTCCCAAATGATTATTAAATAATCTATTTATCTAAAATACTTGATGATATGATTTTTATAGATGTTAGACATGTGTTATGGCTCCAGTCCTGCCTTAACCAGAGGTTCTGTGTGTTGGCGTGCGCCGGCGTTCACGCGCGGGCATCACGGTTAAGCTGGGTCCTCATGTGCATGCACGCCGGTGTTGCCGCACAGGCGTGGGTGTCATGGTGTCCAGTCCTCTCCTCTGGTTACTGGTGGGCGTGGAATGATGATGTAATCAGTCTACTTAGGCCCTCCCTGCCTTTCAGCTCTTGCTGCCAGTTCAGTGTTTATCACTCTGTTCCTAAACCTTGTTTTTTCTTGCTTTGTTTCAGTCTCCATTGCAGTTGGTTTATCCAGTGACTGTCTAATCAATTCATCTGCTGTTCCTGTTCAGACTCATTATCCACCATTGCAGTTTGTCTATCCAGTGTCTGTGTAATCAACTCATCTGCTGTTCCTATTCAGACTCATTATCCACCATTGCAGTTTGTCTATCCATTGTCTTTGTAATAAACTCATCTGCTGTTCCTGTTCAGACTCACCATCCATATTTGAAGTCTGTTTGCCTTCTGCCTGTCTGTTCTTCTTGCCAGCTTAGATCAATGTTATACAGGTTCCTTATGCACACAAACCCAGGTGGGTGCTGACCTCCTGAAAACTCCCCACTTCCAAGGGAGGTAAATTCAAGCAGTTCTGGATTATTGGAGTCGCACACCTTCGGTGAATTCAAAGTGTTTTATTGAAAACCACACATCAAAGTACTCTTGATGTGTGGTTTTCAATAAAACACTTTGAATTCACCGAAGTTGTGCGACTCCAATAATCCAGAACTGCTCTTCTTGCCAGCTCCCTTCTCCACATTGTGGGATCAGTTCTTGTGGGGTCTCCTCTGGGGCTGCGACCTGGTACCTACTTGCTGCACAACATCCTCACCATCAGAGGCTCTGGGGAAGACTGGCAGGTGCTTAGACTCCGCGTCCAGAGGGGGCCTCAGAGGTTTCCTTTCCAGAAGATTATAACAACATGGAAAGGATATGTATAACTTCCCAATACCCCATGAGGAGGTTGGCATACGACGGCGCAAATATTGCACCCGTCGCAGCCCCCTCCTCTGTAGGTAAAAGTATTTATAAAATTTATTATCAAATAAAAAAAAGTTCATATGTAATAAATGATCACGTGCTTTATTAATGAAACATTTTTGAGACTGGGAATAATACCCATATCTATCCAGCCAATACATGACTGCTTCTATCATTTTCTCATGTTTGTTGAATGTATACAATGCACTCACATCCATGGTAATCCAGATATAACTATCACACCACTTCACCATCGATAATTTGTTTATAATATCCTTTAATGTATGATGGCAACTGGAGGACCATGGGTAAGGGTGGTATGTCCACATACTCTACAAGATGTTCATTAACGGATCCTATGCTTGAAACAATTGGATGGCATTGAACATGTTCTATATCTATAGACTTATGTACTTTAGGGAACATATGGAATATGGGGATGACAGGGTTAAGTTCTTAAGTACTCATATTCTTGTTGATTCAGTTTAACGGTACTATTACCATATTCCGTCAGATCATATAGTTGTTGTTTATATGTAACTGTGGGGTCATTCGTCAATAAGATATATGAGTCTATATCAGACAATTGTCTCAAAGCCTCATGACAGTAATAGTCTATATCCAGAATCACCACTGACCCCCCTTTGTCCGAGGGTTGTTCAACAATATCCTGATTTTCAGACCTTCTTTACATACTTCAAGCCTAAATTGTTCTTGACAACTAATTCATTAGGGCCCTGTCTAAAACTTGGGGGGCTCCCTGTAAACTGAATGCAATAAGGGTTATTCACTGCTGTCCACAACCACTTGCATTATAGGTTAAAGTCACACTAACCAAATCATGATCGCTTAGTGCGACTTTAATCCCTTGCTTGCGACAGCTTCAAGATACACCATGGATCTGTTGAGACACTGTTTTACATTCATATTTTCAAAATGGGGCTTTCCCAATAAGATTGGTGTGATTATTTTAAACCTGAATAATTCATTGTCCTTCTTTTACAAATTCAATTGAAAGATATGGCATTTTTCAGATTTAAGGAAGTCTGTGAAATTTACTGAAGAAAAGCTGCTTTAGTCCGGCATATTCATACAGTCAATATTTATAAAAGTATGGTATAGAGCACAGATTCTAATCTAACAAATATTTTTTGTGGTAATTTTGGGTGTTATCATAGAATAAGAGCCATTTCCATCATTTAGGAACAATAATTACAGTGTAAATACTGCATATTTACACTAGCACTTTCCCTTAATATCACTGTTAGGATCTGTCAATAGGTAGATATTGCAGCAAAATTACCATTAAAAGTTTCCAACTGCAGCAAATACAGGGGGGGTTGTAAATTCTAGAGAACCAACTGGCTTCCAGAAATTTACTTATTGTAGGGCAGAAACCTGAGGAAATTATAACTGATGACACAATAGTGAGAAATCAGAGGATGGCTATTAAAAGACATGTAGTCAGACTGAATCACAGTTTATGCAGTTTAAATCTGGTGACCTCTCTACATGTATTTCCTCATTTTGAAGTCTATTAGCATCAAACTAAAAAAAGGAAATCCCATGGTAATAACCAAACTACCCCCCATCTGAAGGTATCTTTATTTAGTGTGACAATGCATGTTAGCTTTAAGGGGTCCTCTCTAGACACCAGTATTTTCCTGTGTGTCCTGTTAGTGTAATACATATTCCTTCTTATTAGCTCAGGAAATGCTTCATATCGTTCCAGTAACTGTAGAGTATTCAGAAGGTACAGCTGTAGGATGCTGTCTTGTTATTGAATTAAATGTGATACAGTTTTATTTCAGATTATACTTGACTTTTAGATTGCAATCCATTACACAGCGTAAAGGTTTTCAAATGTCAAGAAAAGGATGATATTTACTTTAGTCAAGTATTTAATGAAATGTTCATTCTCGTTTTAGGCACAGTTCATCTTGTATTGTCTACACAGAACCATATTTACTGCATATTCACTTATTAAAGCTCTCATACTAGGTTATCCCATGAAGTTGGATACACATTACATTGGTGCTATAAGGCATCTCTATATTTTTGTCATTATTATGTATTTAGTCAAAGGGAAACAATAACTACTTATAGAAGTCCAGTAATATCCAGAAAAAGTGAAGGTTCTCTATAAGCTGCTTATTTGTAACTAGTTCATTTGATTGATCTGTGAAATATCGCACATGGGAAGATAAATGATATCGGTATTATCTCCTCTCCAGGGTCAGGAATATTTTAAAGGACCAGTTAAAGGGCCACTGTGATCCAAAAATCCCAGATTGACAGGAATTGCTTTCCTGAGTATTTTTGCAATTTACTTTTTTTTAACTTTTTACTTTTTTTTTTTTACATAATTTTGAAAATATTTTCATTTTTATGTGTGATATGGAACCAGAATTACCAGATCCCCTGCACTTCCTGCTCTGAAACCATGTGAAAGTCCCTGTGGCATTAAATTTAAATTTTACAGACCTTACACACTCCCTGCTGTGCGCTATGATGTTCTCCCCCTCCTCCTCTTAAGTCCTCCTTCAGTCACATGATCTCTTCCTGGTTTCTTCTGCTTTCTCCTGCACTGAGCATGTAGCAACTGCAGATTAGAAGGAGGAAATAATATTTGTGACCACAGATTCAGAACCTCCCACCCCCTAACTTTCTGATCAGTGATTTCTTCATAACTTGGGTTATGCAGCACATTGAGAGGTGGTTGATGGCTCATTTTAAAGGTAGAAACCTAGCCTTTCATTTGGAATCAACTTGTTTGGAGACCACAGTTCCCCTTTAAGTACATAACTTTGTTATAAGTTTCTACACCCTCGACTAAATATTTGCTGCTGTAAACAGTTTGGTACCTACATCAGAACAGCTATTAAAAACCTGCAACCCACCTCCTGCTGCACAATGTTACTGTTAAAATGATTGTTTTGGTGATGCCTGCTTATGCCACAATCACAATAGGTAAAGCAAGTAGCACATTCAGTTAATTGGTAACACAATCTGTCTAGCCACCATGAGATAAAAACCTAATATACAAAGATAGGAACTCCCCTCTCTACAAGAGGAGTCTTGTGCAAATAAAAGAAATACCCCTCACATGAAAACAAAACCCACTGGGCAGCTCTGGTATAAAATTAGTAAGGTAACTGCATGGAGCCGATATGGGAGCCAGCTGTATTACCAAAGGTAACTTGCATTACCTATTGTGATTGTGCCATAATTATTTCTTCTGGTCTGTATTTGTTGAAGGTCTAAATATCTTTGGTGTATAGTGTATTTATTTGTACTTTGAAGTCTATTAGGACTATCCATTTTGGAGAAGTTTTATATGCATTATTATATATTTGGTGTTAGAAGGCACAGATTGTTGGAATAGTTGTATGTATATCAAAGGAATTAGTTTGCACCTGAGATATTTCATATGTAAATTTGATGGCATGGTGATATGTGTTAGCAGTTTTAATTATTTCAATAAATTCAGATTTATCTCTGCTCCAGATAACCAAAATATCATCAACGTCAAGGGTATATTTAACGATATAGGAGGCATAGTTAGACTTCAAAAATACTTGCTTTTCAATGGTATCGATGAAAATATTGGCAAATGACAGAGCTACTGCAGTGCCCATGGAAGTCCCTTGTCGTTGCCAATAATATATTTTGTTAAACCTGAAATAATTATTTTTCAAAACCAATGTAAGACAATTAATGGGAAAGTAACTAAACCAGTGTAGGTGATTTGTTGTAAAAGAGTAATTCTTCCATGCAATTTGACGTGTACAAACTCTGACTTATCCAGGACTACCACAGTTCCACCTTTGTCTGACTACTTAATTTTTATTTCCCTATTACTGTTTAAGGATCGCATTGCGCTCTATGAGTGGGTGCCCATGAATACCAAACTTTGAGGCCATGTAAACGGTGAAGATTTTAAAAGGCTTGGACTGATGATAGAGATACCTGAATAATAACTATGAATAAGGCCAAAATACATAATAAAATACATATGGTTCATAGAAGGAAAAGTTTAAAGGGTGTGTCCACCCCCCTAACTAAAATTTGCCCCACTGTGTAGTGTTAAAACATCCTTACCTTTCTCTTCTGCTCCTTATGGTTATGAACTCTGTGTGTAATCTGTACCTGCCATTTCCCCCTCCTCTTAGAGGACTCTGGCATGCCAAGTGGAGCTCTCCCACCCTCTCCCTCTCTGGATCCACTTCCGTGCATGAAAGTAGCAAAAGAAGTTGTGACCAAGGAAAGGTAGGTAAGAACATTTAGAGGCTGTTTTAGAAGTTTTAATGCTAACGTTTTAGGATTTTTAAAGGGCATGTCCACCCCCAAAACTATAATCCCCCCACTCTGGCCCCACCATGAGTGTAGTTTAATCCTTACCTCACATCACCCATCATCTGGTTCTCCTGTAGTCCCCCCCCAAGTTCCAAAAACTGCCCACCAGGAGGCTAGCAGGTCATAAGGACACTGCCTGCTACCTGGCCTCCCGGAGATCCTGCATGCGTGCTGCAGCCCTTCTCCCCCCTCCCTCCCCCTCCCGTTCTATCTACTCCCTCCCCCTACACAATCCCCCTTAATATTGTCTCCCCAACCGCATGTTTTTTTTTTTTAAAAAGCTCCCCAAACTCTTACTTACCTCTCCGCTTTCCTCCGCTGCACTGAATGACCGGCAGCCGCGTCCGTGATGCTGCCGCTCAGCCAATCACAACGCGACTGCCGTCCCGCCCTCTGCTTGCATTCTCGCAAGCAGAGGCCGGCAGTGCGGCGGAGGATCGAGGGGAGGTAAGTAAGAGTTTGGGGGGCTTTTTAAAAAAAAAAACATGCAGTTGGGGCTGGGGACATGGGGGAGCATGATATTAAATTTTATTAGGGGTGGACATAGCCTTTAAGGATTTGGGGGGTACCCTTTAACATTTTGGGGTTGGACTTGCTTTGTTCAGCTATCCGTATTTCATTTTCTACGTTAGCTAGTTTAATTGCTTTCTTGTTCTCTTTATTGCAGCTTTTATACTTCCCGTAAACCTGTTCTGTTTCCTCTAATTTCAAAATTTTAAAAGCCATTTTCTTTTTTTCCCATTTCCCTTTTTACATGCGCATTAAGCCAGGCAGGAGTGGACCTCATTTTTTTACACTTGTTCCCTAAAGGTATAATTTTAGAAATGTAATAGTTTAATATCCCTTTAAAAGCAGTGCACTTTTGTTCAGTATCCTTACCTAGGAACAAAACCCCCTGTCATTGAGCAGGAGTGATCTAATCTGTAACTTTGTTCCTGGCTCTTTATTGTTTTTTTTTGAAGAACAGGAGGTAAGACATAGCTGGCTTTCTGCTAAAAGAAACATTACAAGAAAAAGTTTTTTAGGGCCATATTTATAAAGGCACAGTATCAATTATTAGTGATACCGTGCCTTTAACGATCATTATAGCGATCGTTAGTCTACAGTCATCATTATAAACCTACAATAGTGATCATAAATGTACGATAGCGATAGTAAATCTAGTACCGCAATTATAGATTTATGATCGACCATAGAATACCGTTGCGGTAATTTACTACTGCATGGTATTCTATGAATGAATGTTTGTAGATTAACGAACGTTCGCCGTAAATGGCCATATACTAACAAAAACCTACAGTATCGCAAACTTTCTCCAGCACAGGCCTTTCCCTGCCAGAGAATGCTTTAACTGCCACAGATCGTGAATATACGATCTGTGGCTTCCCTTTACCTAAAAAAAAATTGGCCCCCGCTAGGGGCGATCGGGGGGCAGCATTCAACTGCCCCCCTAGCCCCCTCGATCCCCCCTCGGTTGCGTCCAAATCCGAGGGGGGGATCGGGAGTTACGGTACCTTTTTGCCGTGACCGTATAGGGAGATGGCTGGTCCCACGTGGAGCTTGTCCGGATCCGGAAAGGAAGACCCCGGTGACTTCGCGAGACTTACTTAATTTTTGCCGGGTGGTCTCCTTGAAAGTGGTAAGCGGGTTGGACCTGGTGGCCCCCTCTAGTGGGATCTCCCCACCCCTCCTTTCCCACCCCCCGTTTTTTGTCCGTTTTTTTGGTATAGTTTGACCAGATCTGATCTCCAATTTAGATTAATGCTGCAGGTACCTGTTAGCACCATACAACAGCAGATAGTCATCCACCCCCCCCCACACCCCCGTTGGACCGCCTTTTGACCCTATACTTGTGAATGGAACTCAAAGTTCCATTCACAATAGGATTTTCTAAGTCTTTGCTCTCTTAGCGAAGACTTAGAAAAAAATGGCGACAGAGATCAAAATTTGGTGATCAATTCTGATCACCAAATATTGATCTTTGCCAATGAATGAGAAAATCACTTCCTGGAAAGATTTCCGGGAAGTGATTTTTCCGATCGGATTTCGAATTGGAAAACGGGCATTCATGCCCGTATTCCAAGTTGGTATCATTCCCTAAGATGATTGTATGATCATCTTTGGGAAAGATCCCCCAAAAAAGGGGAAATGCACACAAAAAAATCTTAAGTGATACACGTTGTCTTCTCCAAGCCGCCCAATGTCCCGTGCACGTGATTCGGTAAAGTAAACGCGGATCATATATTTGTTGGATTTCAAGGGAAACTAAGCCATTTTAGTGAGGAAATTTTGCAGAGGTACCAAAAAAAAGACCGTATTGATTTTTTAGGATCAGTAAAGTGTGCAAAAACTTGTGGGACTCTCCGTACTAACTGGTTTTCCACTAAAAGGGGGAGTGGAGATAGGGGTGGGGGGGGGTTGTGGCATTTTTTAATTTTTTCTTGTAATTGCATTGCGCATGGATCCCATTTGAGCTAGTTGGTGGCCCCGTCTCTGTTTGCACACCCCTCCTATGGCATACGTTTTGATTCAGGACATGGGGGGATTGCCGTTTAGTGTTATTTTGGCCCGAGGGTTTAGGAGGATTTCAACCATTGAGTCCTCTTATTTATTTTTTCACAAAATCTCCTAAAAGCACCGGAAGTAACAGCTAGTACAGCGCCTGAATTCTTCATGTATATACGAAAGCATGATACCATCACGTAGCTGAAGTGTGAGCTTCCAAAAATATAGTTTTGGGTTCGGGGTTTTTCAGAGATAGGCTGTTCACAATTACAGAACACTTGATTTTTTCTTGTAATTGGACTGTGCATGCCAGTCAACTTAGACGCTGGTGGCCACGTCATCTGTGTGCACCCACACATATGGCATACCGTTTGATGCAGGTATGTGGGAGATTGACATTACATGGGTTTTTTTGCTTGTCAAAAGGGTTTAGGTAGGATTTCAAACCCTTGAATCATCTTATTTTATTTTTTCACAATAACTCGTAAAAACAAGACTTCTTGGATCAGGGGTCTGGAATTCTTCATGTATGTATGAAAGCATGGCATCGTAACGTAGCTGAAGGTGTGTAGATTCCAAAAAATTTGGAAAAAATATTGTGGGGGAGAATTTCCATGTTTTGGGACTGTTCTTAGAAAAAGTGTAGGCTGTTCAAATACAGAGACTTGATTCTTTCTTGTAATTGCATTTGTGCATGCGTACCATTTGAGCTAGTGGGGTGCCACGTCTCTGTGTGCATCCACGCTATGGCATAACGTTTGATTCAGAACATGTGGGAGATTGATATTTAGTTGGGGGTTTTTATGTGGGGGGCATTTCCAAGTTTGGGCTGTTTGAAATTACAGAGCACTTTGATTTTTTTCTTGTAATTACACTGTTGCATGTGTCCCATTTGAGCTAGGGGGTGGCCATGTCCCTGTGTACATCCACGCATATGGCATACCGTTTGATCAGGGCATTTGGAAGATTGATAATTGACAAGTTTTTTACATGACAGGAAATTGCCATGATTTTTAACTTTGAATTGTATTTTTATAAATTTTCCTGAAATCTGGTAAAAAAGCGAAAATTTACATGAAACTGCGCTCATACCATTGGTGGTTATGACAAAGAATCCACACATTGTGTAGCTGAAGATGTGTAGATTCCAAAAAAATAATAGTTTGGGGGGGTATTTCTAATATAGAGGGGTTTTGTCTGACAAATCTGAAAAGTTGCTGGTAATTGGGCCATTGTTCATTGCTCACTTTGTGGCTAGTTGATTCCCGTTTGCGTGTGTAACCAAACATGGGCATACCGTTTGATTCAGGACATTTGGGAGATTGATATTTGGTAACTTTTTTTTACATAACTTGGGATTGGCATGGCATGATTCTACCTTTAGAAAAATCTGCTAAAACTGTGAACTTCTACGAAGAACTGCGCCCACACCATTGATGGTACGAAGAACAAACTACCGAATTTCGTAGATAAAGGTGTGTGGATTTGAGAAATATAGGTTTGTGGGGGTTGTTTTGTGGGGAAAAATTGCAGACTGTTCAAATTCAGATTTGGCTGAATATTTTTGCGTTTCTGGCCATCGTGATTGTTTCACTTTGTGGCTTTTGCCTTCCACATCCACGTGTGTAACCACATATGGCATACCGTTTGATTCAGGACATTTGGAGATTGATATTTAGTAACTTTTTTTTTACATTCCATGAGGTTTTGGCATGATTTCTACCTTTTGAAGTTGTTTTTGTTATTTTTCAGACAAATGCGAACTTCTACGAAGAAATTGCGCCCACGCCGTTGATGGTATGATGAAAAACTACAGGGTTACATAGCTGAGGTGTGTAAATTTCAGGAATATAGTTGTGGGGGTTATTTCTAAGTTACGGGGGTGTTTTGTGGAAAAAACGCAGACTGTCCTAATGGGAATTGGCTAAAATTTTCGCTGTTGTCTGAGCAATTGCATGGTCTACTTTGTGGCTTTTCGCTTCACGTCCGTCATGTGTAACCACAACTATGGCATCACCGTTTGATTCAGGACATTTGGGAGGAATTGTATTTGGTAACTTTTTTTACATTCATGGGGTTTTGCATGATTTCTACCTTGATATGTTGTTTGATGTTCATTTTTTTTGAAAATCTGGTAAAAGTGCAAACTTCTACGAAGATGGCCCACACCATTGATGGCATGAATGAACGAACTACAGCGTTACACTAGTGAAGGTGTGTAGATTTCAGGAATATATATGTTTGTTGGGGGGTATTTTTTAGTTGGGGGGGTTGTTTTGGTGGAAAACTGCAGACTGTTCAAATACAAAACTGGCTTAATTTTGTTTTGCTGCTACTGACATTTGGCACTGGTCACGCTCTGGGTTAGTTGGTAGCCATGTCTCTGGTACACCCAGAATGTGGCATACGCCTTTTATTCGGGGGGTTAGGCTTTCATATTTGAGATGTGTTTGAACTTTCCTCCACAGTTTAGCTGAATTCGCATTTGATTTTGTCTCTGATTACAGTTGAGGGAAAAAAGGAAAATTGTGAGAAAAATAACTTACAATTGGACGAAGAGCTGCGTCCGGGTATCTGCATTTTGATCGAAACTAACCTCCACTCATAAAATCCTGCGGGGTGTGTAGTTTCTAAAAATATCTCACTGTGGGGATATTTTAGTTAATTGGAAGATATTCTATGTTAACTGTCAGTAGTGGTATACATTTTAATTGGGGTATATACTTGAAGGTGCAGTTTTGTTTGGGGGGGTCCCTGTACAGGAAAAGGGTGGGACCTACATATATCTGGTATCGTTGTACTCGGGGAGTATCTGAGCTTTTAGAAAACAGTGAGATGATTTTTGTGTGTAACCTTAAGATAACTATAGTAAAAATGGGAAAAATCCATGAAAATTTGCAAATTTTCATTTTTTTTACATATTTTACCCATAATTCCAGTAAAATTTCCAGAAAGTTACAATTCTGTTACCATGTTAAAGGAGACTTTGTGCCTGAAAAAACAATGTATAATATTCCTGATTTACTGCAAGGTTTCCTACTGTAAAATTAGTCTAAAGCGATTAAGGGCAAAATCCTTAAAATTCTTCTGGCAGTTAAAAAAAAATGAAAATCTCCTGGCAGTGAAAGGGTTAAGTCAGGCCCATAAAAACACATTTTTGTCTTGTGCACCTCCTGCTATATTAGACACCAAATTATAGAAAGTCTACTTACTGTGGGGAGCTACACCGCAATGTAGAGGCTGCCGCTGTGTTCTCACACCACCCACATGCCGGTCTGACCGACCCGGAAACAATGTATATCACATCAAGAATAAGAGGGCAGGAGAAACAAATCCAGAAGCAAGCTGCATGAGGTTCCAACAGATAAATAAAACTTCACGTTTATTCTGAACAATTAAAACAGCATCAAACTTGGACACAATACCTCCAATGGAGGAGGAGAGGGAGACGCCGAGGGAGGGGGCGTGGCCTGACGCGTTTCACGGTAACTTCCGCGTCTCTGAGGAAGCAGCTTGCTTCTGGATTTGTTCCTCCTGCCCTCTTATTCTTGATGTGACCTCCTGCTATATACTAAAATTGAATGAAGCAAGTGCACATGTCTAGTCCAATGTTGTGTACAATGTAATTTAAAACGTTTTAACGTTTTAGGTCTGGAAGATACTCAAAAGAGAAACACTTCTAGCAGAAGAAAGAAGAAAGTGCATGCAGTGACAATCTAAATCCTTGTTTAATTTCAGGAACAAGGAGACTTGCAGTTAGAGATGAGAACCAGGTCAGTGTGGAATAAACCCTACTTAACACACTAAATAAATACCTGTGCAATCTTATGGAAGGACAAAGGTAAACCAAACATAAGCAATTAAGGAAAACAACTAAAGAAAATCTAAGAAAGGAGAGCATCGCCTTAAAGCTAATTATCTGGGTGTAGGAGATACAGTAAGTGCTTTAAGAAGTGTTTAGTAGGTTAATCTCTGGAACAGAGGTTAATTTTAGTTTCCTAAATACATGAAGAGTAAAATTGACTGGTGCCTCTACCATATATATTGTATATTTAATCAACTACGACCCAGTAATTGCTTGAGGTATAGTCTAGGCAATATTATCAGTTTGTGGTGTAATTTTAAAAAAAATCTCTTTAGGAATAAAAACAAAATTGATTTGTCGATACCCCCACTAGGGTGGTTTAACCTAGGGGCTATCGGAGATTCCTAGCTAATAAAAAAACAACTAGTACAGGGAAATACAGGAAAAAATATATATAATTCTCAGACGGGTAAAGCAATGACGAATAAACAACCACAGGTGTGAAACTGGCGAAATATTGCCACTTTGCGTTTTATTTAATAAATCTTTAAAAATGTTCCTTGACTGCTCCTGCTCCATTTGATCACTATATCAGTATATAGGGGGTCTGTGTTTTTGTTTAAATTATACAAATATCACCCTTGGATGACCTATTTAGATGAATAAATTACCAAATCTACAAAAAGCATATTGCAATTTTTTGTATTTTTGATAGTGGAGGGCACGGATTTTATAAAATAAGATTTTTTAAGCTATTTGTATATCTAACTTCTTTTATAGATGTTTCTAGCATAAAACACACAACTGGATACTTTTGGTGGGCAGCATATTTTCTTATGTCTAAAGGTCTTTGAAATCCACTGCAAATATGCTGTGGAAATTGCATGTGTATAACCACCTTAAAGGGGAACTGTGGTCCAAAAATGACTTGAGGTAAATTGATAGGAATTGCTCCCTTGAGAATTTTTGCAGTTTATTTCCATTGTTTATTTTGCATAGTTTTGAAGATATTTACATTTTTGTGTGTGATATGGCAGCAGCATC
Organism: Hymenochirus boettgeri; assembly: GCA_019447015.1. Taxonomy (NCBI): domain Eukaryota; kingdom Metazoa; phylum Chordata; class Amphibia; order Anura; family Pipidae; genus Hymenochirus; species Hymenochirus boettgeri. The sequence continues at coordinate 138,921,829 of CM033471.1, read as the reverse complement.
ACCAGGTCCCCTGCACTTCCTGCTTTCTGCTCTGAAACTGTCAATCAATCTGTCCTGTGTCTCCTCCTCCCCTTTGCAGCCCCCCTGGTCCATCCCACTCATGGACCCCATGGTCCTTCCAGTTGCAGGCAACCCATAACCCATTATCTTACAGCCCCATGTGGCCTCGCCCACTTGCGGGTGCCTAAGCCCCACCCACTCGCGGGTGCCGTGGGTTACTCAGACCCCCCCCTGCCTTCTCTGGCAGGACTTCACATAGCAGAGAGGAGGAGGGACTTCCTGTCTCCCTCACACACTGAGGGAGTCTGAGGCTGTGCTCACCAGCCGCACTGTGCAGGAGAAGCCTCAGGAATGTCACATGTCAGCCTCCCACTCATTAACTTTCTGGTCAGTCATTTCTGTATATCTTGGGCTGTGGAGCACGTAGAGAGTTCATTGATGGCTCGTTTTAAATGTAGGAAAGTGGCCTTTCATTTAAAGGGTATGTACACTGGAAAATTTGTTTTTTTTAATTGCCCATTAGTGAAAACTATAATTTACAGTCTTTATCACTGTGCCATTTTTTGTTGATTTGCCCCCTATTTCCTTAGCTATCCAATCTGAAACATCTTACATTTTAGCATTTCTATAAGCAGATTTGCTGTAGGAATGGTTTGACAGTTGGTGTGCTGTATGCAGTTTTGACAGTTGGTATGTAGGAAAATAGTCAGGTCAGTGGTCAGAGCCTGAGCAAATTAAGTATTATATTGAAGGCATGCAGCAACACACCTCAGAGTAAATGCTACTTACATGTATTTATTTATAGATTAAGATGATGCAAAGTAATTTTTTCCGTATACATACACTTTAAGAGTTAACATAACTGTTAAATGTTACACATTTAGGCTATATCTGGATAATTCCTTCAGTTACTGCAACTGTGTATTAAACCATATATATATAGTAGATTTAACTTCTTACTGTATATCCTGATAATGCTATCCTGTTAAATTACTACGGCCTATGAGACATTGGACATTGTAATCTATTAAAATTTGGTGATTAGTTGAATGCTATTTCTGGATATTACGCTTTTATAGGATCATGGAATGCCTTGGTGAATTTTAATTTCCTTATAATCTCTCTAGAAGGTATTTTATTCCATAATCCTTCTTTTATGAATCCAGCAGTACTGTAGCTACAGTATTGATTAACTGAAAAGCTTTGAATTTTAGTGGTTAGTATAGCAATTCGTTTTCTTCTCCAATGACACAATACTTCTTTTAACAAGCCAAGCACTTAGCAGAATTAGCAAACCTGGATCTATTCCAGTTTTCTGTAATTATAAAAAAAATAGAGTTGGAAAAATATTATTAATGACAGCATGCATTGTAAAGCTGATTCAAATGAATGACTGTATATGAAAATGCCATCTAAGTATTTAAAAGCCACAGGTGAATAATGAAAATGTTGTTATTTTTGGTCGAATCTGTCAAATATATATCATTATTATTTTGCTTAACTCTCTTACATGTCTCCTCTTTGACTGTCACTATCACTGTCAAAATGCTGCTGGGGTAATTTCTATAAAAGCTCTTATCTTGGTAAGTCCCTTCAGTGAATATAAATATGTGTCACAAGCTTGACATGGCAGAGAGAGTCAGAAAACACAACACAGAACTGTTTCCAAGGTGATGGGGAAATGGTAATAAACTTGGCCATACTTGGATTACCGAGTAATCTCTGAAAGAAAATGTGAATAAACAATCTACAAAAATGCTATATTTCTAAAGGTAAACATACCCAAACCTTTATAGCATTACCAGCTCAAAGTTAATGAAAAGCATTATGAACCACTCAGCAAGTATCTGTGATTAGAATCACAACCAAAGGCCCTTTAACATTAAAGGGCAACGGTGGTCTCAAAACAAGTTAGGGTTAAATGAAAGCCTGCAGTATTTCCTTTATAATGAGCCAACAATCATATCTCTGGCTGCAGCCTGTGAGAAATTACATTGGGGTGAGTATTCAAACTGCCTGCCTTCAGTAGTTTGAGTGACATAACCTGACCTCTGTCCCACCCGTCCACCCCGGGAGAGAAGCATGCTCAGTTAAGATTTAATGCTGGGGAAATCAGGAAGTGCCTGGGGAAAAAATTGACAGTTGAGAAGGGGAGCCTATTAATGCAGGCAGAGGCTGGTCACATGGCTGAAAAAACAGGAAGTGTTCAAGCAGGAAGTAATATTGCTGAACCTTTCCAGTAATAACTTCTCACAAATTTTATCTAGTGATGTGATTTAGGTTTTATTGTGAAGGTATGAGGGAAGGCTTTATATATCATCCTTACTAATTTGGAAGAATTCAAGACCACAGTTACCCGATTTTTTAAGCAATAGGTTTTTTAAAATATTAAGCACTGAAGATATTTAACATCTGCTATATTATATCACACATTAAAGGGGTATTGTCATTATACAGATGTGTGTGATATGAGACTTGGATCAAATAGTCCAAGGGCAATTGCATGCGACACGCCACTGTCAATTCCACAACAGGCGGCACTTGGGTAATCGCCAAATATTATGATGGGAACCCTCTGAATGGATGTCTGGCACTACAGACAGTGCCACTGTGGAGGATATGTAAGTATCCAGGAAAGAAGGAATGTTAGGATGGTGACTATCAAGAAGATATTGACAGTGACATGCAATTGCACCTTGAACTTCAGTGACTGTTTGATCCAAGTCTCATATCACACACATCTGGGTATATCAGGGGACACCCCATTCTCAGATGAGTGGCAGTGGTTTTACGACTCAACCAAGGGGGATAAAATGTTTTTATTAGTGTTTTTTTATCACAATAAAGTTTATTGATTTTTATGAAATGGTGGTTATGGTAATGTTGCTTCCAAAGTGGGATCTATCTAACAGGGCACTCTGCCTTTTGTCTATTTTTGCTAGTATTAGATCTTTTAAGTTGTTAAGTAAATTAAGTAGATTATAATATTTGAAAAATCACTTGGAATATTTCAAGGCATGCAGCCATCTTCCTAGTGTGAAAAAGAGGGCTCATTGGGGTACATTAAGACCCAATACATTAGGGACAAAAAGGCCAATCTATTTAAAGGAAAAGTAAACTTAAAGGCCATGTCCACCTTAAATATAAAAACTTTTGATATATTGTAGATCCCCCCTGCCCACCCCCAACCACCGAGTTAGATCTGAACTTTACAGCCCGTCTCTCCCAGAGCACACTGATCCTACTCCCTGCTTGCAAGTTCCGGCAGGGGCTGAGAGGCAGCTAATCACAGGAGCGAACAACTGTAAGCATGATTCTGATGGTGTTTTAAAGATCTAACTCAGCGGTTAGGGGTGGGCAGGGGGATCTACAATATATCAAAAGGAGATTATGCTAGGTGGAAGGGCATGCATGGGGGGATCGGAAGGGTGGGAGGGAGGTTGGTAAAAGACTCCCTTGCACAAGTCACACTACCTCCTGGAGGCAAGACAGGAGGTGGAAATATTTTTGCAGGAAGACAGCTCCTACTGTTCAGATTCCTGCAATTGCAGGATAACCATAAGGAGCTGACTAGTAAGGATTTTTTTAAACTACACAGTGGGCCAGTATTGGGTTACACTTTAGTTTGGGGGAGGACATGCCCTTTAATTTTATTAAATCCTAATGAGAACACTTGTTTTCCCAAAACACCCATGAAAATATGTAATAGATACTGTAACTAATAAGGCTTTCATGTTGTTGCCAGTAAAACTCACAGCCCATGTAGGCTTCAAAGATCCACACCCCTGACCCCAGGGGTGTACAAGCTTTATATACAGCAGCTCTGTTATTTATTTACCAACCAGCATGAATTGCTGACCGCCTTCCTGTACCAACTTCTTCTGCATGCACAGTGGTGGCTCACTGCTAAAGTGCTGGTTTAAGAAACACACAGCCCATTGTGTCACAGGTTCAAATCCCCAGGTTTACTTTTTTTTACAGTATGTTCCTAACAAAAATTAAATATTCTACATGTGCCCAAATTCCCCCTCTAATTCTGACATTTTTATTATACATAGCAAAAAAGTTTAAAAATTCTAAAAAGATTACAAAGATGTATGTATGTATGTATGTATGTATGTATGTATGTCTAATTTTATTTATGAAGTGCCACTTGGGTACACAGCACTGTACATGATAAAATACAGAGTATACAGACAAGGGGATAAGTGCTAGCAATTATACAGATATATAAAAATTAAATAAAGTTTCATTAATAAATATATTTAAATAATGTATAAATTGATATGTGTGGTGTGCCTTGCCACATTAGAAATGCGGTTACAGTCTAAAAGTAAAGTAGCATAAACAACCTTGTATTTTTTTGACGCAACTTGGTATATGTCTAATGGAATTCTAAAGAAACAAGTGTGTTAATTGTTTTACAGCTGTTATATAGGTGTTACTGTTTCTGTTTTGCTCCAGACTTTCTGTTTGATGTTTTCAAATAGATGACATACTGTACCACATATGATACTAAATTACTTGTTTTATGGGCAGATAAAAATAGTATGAGTAAGCAGGAGGGTGATTGTTCTGTAACACAGATTAATGACCCCAAAATAATGTGAAACCGGGAAGCTTCTTGCAAGGGGGCTCTATTGTGTTATGCTAATTTAGGAATTGATAAGATATATGCTTGGGTCTACACTTAATCTTTGTACACATGTGTGATCGCAGCTGACGTACACACTGCCTTTCATTTATTTTTATATTGCAATGGAAGTAAATTGGCTTGACATTAGGTTGTTAGACAAGCTACAGTACTAGATGAAGATGGGTAAAAGTGGAGCCCACTAATGGCAGTGGCAAGGTAAAGAAAGACAGCAAATGTTTTTAGATAAGAACAAAGTCCATATGCACACTAACCCCAGGCGGGTGCAAACAGTCCAAAATCCCTACTTCAAAGGGAACGAATAGCTAGAAAATATCACGGTAGACTTGCACTCCAAACGGTGAATAGTTTATTAACAGCCAAACATCAGCAAATCAAACAACGTTTCCGGGGTAAACACCCCTTAGGGGTTTTTTACCTTGAAACGTTGTTTGATTTGCTGATGTTTGGCTGTTAATAAACTATTCACCGTTTGGAGTGCAAGTCTACCGTGATATTTTCTAGCAAATGTTTTTAGACTATCAGGCACATTTAGGGCCATGTTTAAAAAGAAACTGCTTTGTGCGTACAATACCATGCGGCACGAAAATATGAAATGCCAAACAGGAAGTGCATGAAGTTTCCAGTACTAGAAGGTATTTTTTAAAGATTTTGCCCATTGATAAGTGTTACCCAGACCATTTCCCAGGTCCCTGAGACATTTACAGGAAGTTACCATTGCTATTTATATCTTTATTTTCGTCCATCTCTACGTTAAAAGGCATGATATTACAAAAGAGAGAGAGATACAATATCTACGTACCTTCCCCTTTTCCCACAATGCAATAAGTCCATTGTTCCTTTTATATTATACTCTGATTCTTCTTTGCACATGGTTAAAGGGCATCTATAGTGGGAAAATTAACTTTTTATTCTGTCTTTCCATGTGTTCTATAATTCCCCACAACCCCTAGAGTGTTCCCTCTCTGTCCTTAGATACACCAGTTAGAAGAATAGTGATTGCATTCCTGTACTCCTACTTGGACTGTCAATCAAATCCCTTAGCATTAGCAGGGGGAGAGAGGCAGCTTTGATGGTAGATATAAGGCTGCAGTTGACCCCCCTTCTTAATAGCTTTCACTGATTGATGATGGGTCACAAAGAGAGAGATCGTAAACTGTACTGTTCTCCTTCTTCCATGTCTCCAGGACAGCTTGCTTTCTATTGGCCACTGTGTGTGGGTGTGTTTTTCAGGATGTTGAACTTTTAACTCCTACTGCACATGATAAGCTTGTCGGCAAGCCGGAGTTGAGACATGGAGGAGGTAACAGAGGGGAGGGGGAAGGGGGGAGTGCTGCACATAGATCTCACACCATGGATAAACAAAGTCACTGACAGAGATAGGATTAAGGCAGCACAGAGTACATGAATTTAACTTTGCAAAGGGGAAATGTGTGTTTTTCACTATAGATGCCCTTTAAGACCTGGACCATCTGCTGGCATTAAGAACGTCCAACTACTTTACTATCTTAACTGTAGTTACTGTGCTTTAACAATTTCAGCGATGCATGCACCACAACCCCTCCTGTCACACAGGTTAGCAGATCCTTTGTAAATTCCTCTGCAGTTCAGAATGTAAGTCAACAGAATTAATTTGTAATGTCAGAAGTTGTCATTAGATTAGTGAGTATTTAAGGTATCATTGAATTCTAATTAGGACTATGCTGCAATATTTCCAAAAGTTTTTGTAAATGGCGTAGGCAGCGAGATAGTAATTCAAAACCCACACTAACCCTATAAAGAGCGTTGGTTTTGTTCTAATGGCTTATATTGCACTGGCCGTTGAAGTGGAAGTTCAGTGAAAATATGCTTGACTTGAGAAAGCCAGTCGGATGGCTAGCGAAATACATCAGATATACTATGACCTGGATGAATGAGAACCTTCACAAGCTTTAAAATATCACAGGTAGACTTGTACTCCAAACGGTGAATAGTTTATTAATAGCCAAACATCAGCAAATCAAACAACGTTTCGGGGTAACACCCCTTCATTCACCGAATGAAGGTGTTGTTACCCCGAAACGTTTGTTTTGATTTGCTGATGTTTGGCTATTAATAAACTATTCACCGTTTGGAGTGCAAGTCTACCTGTGATATTTTATAGCCATTCGTTCCCTTTGAAGTGGGGATTCTGGACTGTTTGCACCCACCTGGGGTTAGTGTGCATATGGACTTTGTTCTTACCTTCACAAGCTTATTGTAAATCATTTTGGGGAGAACACCTTATAACACCTCTTAGCCACATTGCAACCATTTCTTGCATTCAGAAGGTCCCTAACACCTGGCTGTCATATGCTAATTGGGATTTTCCAGGGTACATAATTGCCAACAGATACTTGTACAAGTCATTCTGAATTGACAAAGCCAGTCGGATGACTAGCGAAACGTCTTCAAGAACTAAACTTCAAGTCCAGTTGATCTAACTGAATACTTTTAAGGAAAAAAGCGGTGTTTTTACATCCTAATAACCTTAACCTGGGAAGAAGAAGGACCATTACAAAACCTGAAATGTCAGCTCACTAATGTCAACAGCAGGGAATAGCAAAGGGTATAAATTCAACAGATTTTTTAAAATGGAACAGAATATGTAAAATAACTAGGTATACATAATGTAAAGTAAAAATGTTAAAATAATGATATTTTACACTTAACTTTCCCTTTAAGGTGTTAACTATGTTAGATTTGCATGTGGTAGCTGCTAATTCACCCATGAGTATATTATTCACTCTTTATGGGGTGTCTCACAAAGAGGACTCAGCATGTGCATCTTAATATATAAGTGTCCACCTACACCAGAAGATACAACATTCCATAAATATCCTTACAACAAAATGTTAAGCAAAAAAAAGGTGATTCTGGTAAGTTAAGTTTTTTTTTAAAGCTGCAGCTTACAATTAATCTTTCCCCCCCCTTTTTTTCTAGGTCCCTCCTGAGCCTACCTGTTGTGCTGTAAAGTTGCTGACATCTTGGATGTGGTTTGAAGACTGCTAGTTTACAGCAGCACAGGTAGTCTCAGGAAGGACCAAGAAAACAAAAAAAGGGGGTACATTTTTTTTTTAAAGCTGCAGCTTACAATTAAACTTAACTTGTTTTTACAGTGTACTTACCCTTTAACAATTATTTATTTACAGCATATTATTAGAACTATAATATTCAATATAAATGTGCTTTATAGACATGACTAACAAGGTCAACCGATTTACTTCTAAGGGATAGATCTCCTGGGTTGTTTTGATGGGGGTAGATTAGTGGATTTTGACAGAAACCAGAGCTCCTGTCTTTTCTTACCAGCTCATGGAAGGATACTTAATTTGCAGGTCATGGTCACATTGGTCTCTCACAGGATTTTGGGACTTAACTGGGGTGTGCTCACCAGCTAGACCTATCCCAGTCTCCTAAAACACTATAAAACTGGAACACAAAGCATGACACCAACCCCTTCTGGGGCCCTCTGAAAACTACAAGCGCTCCATGACTTAAATAACTTCTTTATTTATACATCCATTAAAAACAAGCAAGTAGAAAGGGTACAAGTAGCCAAGCCTGATGCGTTTTGGGTACACTCTACCTTACACCACACCTCTTATTAAAAAGGCCCTATTGGCCAACCAGAAATACTTTGAAATTTAACCCTAAATCATAATGAACTTTACCTTTTGATAGTTTCTTTAACACAAGTATAACCACTTTGCAGTATCAGCTGAATTAACATTGTTACAAAATACATTTGTCTTAACATCCTAAATGCTACTAACAGATTACATCCTCGATACTATTACATCAATTTTGTTTAGATACAGTTCTCTTGATTTTTAATATACAGTATACCACTTAAAAGTTAAAAAGAGATAAAGATGGTATAAAGAAAGAATTTTCCCAACACCCCCCCCCCCCAAAATAATTCCATAACTTTTTGTCATTCTACATATAGCTTATATTATTAGCCTCCTTTAAACCAATCTAATGGTTTTTTTTGTACTCTATTTAATGGGAGACGGTGGTAAATATACTGTACTTTGATTAATGATAAAGATTTAAAAAGATCTACTTATATTTTAAGTTACTACTTAAATTATTACATAATTATTTATGTAATACAGGAAATGTCCCACCTTGAAATCATGTTTCTAGTTCCAATATCCAAAATGCTTCCCTTTTCTCTAGTAGCTTAACCCTTTCTCAACCCCTCACATTGCATCTGACTTTTTCTATTGCCTGAACTGAACAGTAATTACTATTACCTCCATTGCACTCTTTGCACTTTGCATGATGTTGCTGCGACATCATATACGCAGTGAAGAATGCTCTAATTTGTATGTGGGGGAGACCAAACAGCAACTGCATCAACGTATGGCCCAGCACAGAAGAACCAATTCCTCGGGTCAGGACTCAGCCGTGTACCTGCATCTTAAGGATAAAGGACATACCTTTGAAGATTGTAATGTTAACATATTGGCAAAGGAACATGACTGGTTCAAGAGAGGTGTTAAGGAGGCCATTTATGTGAAAATAAAGAAACCAAGCCTAAATAGAGGTGGGGGGGTTCGACACCATCTGTCTGCCATGTACAATGCTGATTTGACACCTTACTCTGGGCGTTCCTATAACACCTCTTAGCCGCTATCCAATCACGCTCTTAACACTTGGCTGTGATATGCTAATTGGGATTTTCCAGGGTACATAATTGCCACAGATTCATTCTGAATTGAGAAAGCCAGTCGGATGACTAGCGAAACGTCAAGAACTAAGCTTCAAGTCCAGTTGATCTAATTGAATACAACAGCTATACCTGCTAAGAGGATTTAACAGCATTTCATGAGCTAAATGCAAAACCGGGGACTGTAATAGACCGCTTTATTGAGCCAAAACTGGTCTGTAACTGTCTCTCTGGTTTTGCATTTAACTCATGACATGTTGTTTAAGCTTCTTTGAAGGTATATAATTTCCAAAAAGGCTTGAGAAGGTTCTCATTCATCCAGGTCATGGTATATCTATTGTATTCAATTAGATCAACTGGACTTAAAGTTTAGTTCTTGAAGACATTTTGCTAGTCACCCGACTGGTTTTCTCAATTCAGAATTACTTGTACACAAATCTGTTGGCAATTATGTACCCTGGAAAGTGTCAACTAGCATATAACAGCCAGGTTTTAGGGACCATCTGAATGCAAGGTGTGGATGCATTGAGGCTAAGGGGTGTTAACGAAATTGCCCAGAGTAAGGTGTCAAAACAGCATTGTACATGGCAGACAGTGGGTGTCAAACCCCCCACCCTGCTTAATACCTTTAAGGGCATAGCACCCAGCCACTGGTTCAGAGAACATCCCCACTAGCACAGATACAAAGGCGAAAGGAATTGAACATCTCAGAGAAGCCCTTAAAACTTGTGGATATCCAGACTGGGCCTTCTTCAAAAGAAGTAGAAGGAAATAAAAAAACACAAATACGAACAGTGATGGGGGAACGCAAGACAGGAGAAAGAACATGGTCATCCCATATGTAGCAGGGGTCTCCGAGAAATTAAGAAGAATTTTCAAAAAACACTATCTCTGACTGCTATAAACCAAACAACACACTGAGGCAGCAATTGGTACATCCAAAAGACCCAAGAAAAGCGACATCATATACGTAGTGCAGTTTAGTGAAGAATGCTCTGATTTGTATGTGGGGGAGACCAAACAGCAACTGCACCAACATACGGCCCAGCATAGAAGAGCCAATTCCTCGGGTCAGGACTCAGCCGTGTACCTGCATCTTAAGGATAAAGGACATACCTTTGAAGATTGTAATGCCAACATCTTGGCAAAGGAACATGACTGATTCAAGAGAGGTGTCAAGGAGGCCATTTATGTGAAAATGAAGAAACCAAGCCTGAATAGAGGTGTGTGGGGGGGGGTCGACACCAGCTGTCTGCCATGTACAATGCTGTTTTAACACCTTATCCTGGGCAGTTTGGATAACACCCCTTAGCCTCAATGCATTCCCACCTTGTATTTAGAAGGTCCCCAACACCTGGCTGTCATATGCTAATTGGGACTTTCAAGGGTACTTATATTCATCATATAATTCATTATTAATTCTGAATTGAGAAAGCCAGTTGGATGACTATCGAAACGTTTTCAAGAACCAAACTTTAAGTCCAGTTGATCTAACTGAATACAACAGATACAGTATTCCTAAAAGGCTACCATAAAAATTACCCAGAAGTATCCATTCCTTATTTGTAAAGAAGAAGGAAAGCTACAATAAATTAATATATATGGATATGCATAGAATTTGTAGTTACTAACTAGCTAATAGCCGCAACTCTTATCTCTTAAATCAGCAGCATTGTGTAGAAAGCACCTGTAGGTTTCTACAAAATAGCAGGTTTCTGGAATTTCCTGAATTCTAAAATCCTGTTTCTAAGGCCATAATTAAATTACCATTTTGTGTTTGTTTCCCCAGCATTTTACAGGTGTTTCCGGGTGTTTTGCTGCTAGGAAAATGTTGCCTGCCAGCCTAATGTTGTCTGCATAGTGATAGGCAGGTCAGCCAGTAGTTACTTGACAGTTCAGGATGGGTGGAGAGATAGGGGGATAGAGAACTAACTGAGAATGTGCAAATTTGTAAAAGTGTCCAGGACACACTCTGGTAGGAGGGCCACATAAAAAGCCAGAGACACGTGGAATTGAATTGGTAAAGCTTCCAAAATGCTGCTTATTTGAAAGGTGAAAAACACAGCTGTTATGAATCATAAAATCTATTCAGACTTATTTAGACTTTATTTTAGACTTATTAAATATCTTTTAAAGGACAACTAAAGCCTGAATCAGAAGGCAAAGCATCTTTCCATAAAGTAATCTGTGTCTCGCTTGTCATTTTTTGTTGCTATATATATTTTGCTTTATTTCCCAGCTCATTTGGGTCACTGACCTTGGTTCTTCGCACAAGCTCAGTCCCAAGCTACTGCTAGAACCTGTTACAGCAAGTCACACCCACTAGTAATATTTAGTCCTGTGGTCAGACAGAGCAAATATAAAGTCATCTTGTCATCTTTAGGGGTTACATTTATTTGTTTGCCATGTAGGATAGAGTTTTTTACCCCTCAGTTTATTGGCATTCATGGGGGGGGTTCAAATTATGGAGTACAAAAATATTTTTTTATTAAAGAAGTGTAACTATAAATAATATGGTAATTGTCATAATATAGGATTAATAAAGATGCATGTTTATCTCATTAACAGGAATGAATATCTTCTTTTTTACGTTTATTCTAAATATTGTGTCTAAAAGTGTAGAATCTGGTTTCCAAGACAACAGAACATCAGGGGATCAGAAGAGCTCTCAATCGCCATTCAGGCTGATTATGCAAACAAATAGATAAACTTCTCAAAATACTTTGGTTTCTAAGACAACATAACAAAATCTAAGTAACAGTTATATATGGAACTAGAAAAATGATGTCGACGTTACGCTTTACAATATTTAATTAGCATGGAAACGTGATGGCGTGCCTTATTGATCTCCCATTTCATTATTTTCTGCAGGCCTGTAATAGCAATAGATTTCATGTATAACACAATGTTTACTGCAATAGACATGGAACTTTTTGTAACTAATGCTATTAAAGGCATCACTTTTACATCAATATTTAGAATTGGGAAAATGGCTGCTTGAAAACAACAATAAGGGCTAGGCCACACTGAAACGCAAACGCAATAGCATGCGATTTCATGTGCGATTTTCGTTGCGTTTGCGATTTCTTCAATTAGTATAGGAAAACGCATGCGATTGCGATTAAAAATGCAGAACGCAAAAAGCAAACGCAAACGCATCGAAAAACGCGCTTTTTTTGCGTTGCCGCGTTTTCAATAATTTTGAAAAATCGCAATCGCAAGCGCAAACGCAAAAAAAACGCAGCAGTGTGGCCTAGCCCTAAAGGTAATTTTTAAAAAATTTGAAAATCCTCTCCTAATAATCCTCTTAAGAAGTGTTTTCATTTAAATAAGTATACAGTTACTCTCAGACTTCATATCAATCTGGGGATTTGAAACTGTGACCTTCTGGACTGTGTATTTCCAAAACAGGTCATACAGATGTCTCCACACCAAAATGGAAGTCCCTGATAAGACTTTAAATGCTACTTGTTACCTTGCAGTATATTTTACAGAAATTCACACTGACATTAAAAAACGTCCATTTTGGTGTGGAGACATATGTACTACATGTTACAATGCATAGGTATTCTAGGGCAAAAAAACTTTCACATTATAATAGGGGAAACATTAAGTTTAGTTCTCCTTTAAGCAATCCAAAAAAACCTGAACTGCAGAAGTTGGGCTACAACTAGAAATGCTTTCTTCCTATCACTCACAAACTATTGCATCTTGGATGAAAGAAGCGCATTAAATTCCACTGCCTGTAAATACATAAAAATATAGAATATAAAGAAAATGTAAAAGTTTGTGTAAAATAGAAGTTCTTTGCTTTGTTATGATTAGAGACAAAAGAAACTGGCGGGTTTGGCACATTTTGCATAATTAAAATTAAAATCAGGCCTGAGAAGATCAGATATTCCACAACCAACATTGTTTACATTATAGACTAACTAGCAACCCCCCCGCAAATCCACCACCGCGCACACAGTTCCCCTACACAGAGTGTTGATTTACAGTAAGTGTTCCCACATAGGGAGTGTTAATATACAGTAAGTGTCCCCACATAGGGAATGTTAATATAGTGTCATCATTTAGTGTTAATACACAGTAAGTGCCCCCCCACACTGACTGTTAATATACAGTAAGTTCCTCCACAGTGTTAATATACAGTAAGTGCCCCCTTATAGAGTGATAATACACAGTAAGTGTCCCCACAGTGTTAATACACTGTAAGTGCCCCCCACACCAACTGTTAATATACAGTAAGTTTCCTGCATAGAGTGTTAATATACAGTAAGTGCCCTCTCATAGAGAGTGTTAATACACATTAAGTGTCCCCACAATTGATAGTTTTAATATACAGTAAGTGTTGATACAGAGTACCCCAACAGAGTATTAATATACAGTGAGTTCCCCCCACACAGTGTTAATATACAGTAAGTGCTCCCCCAGTGTTAATATACAGTAAGTGCCCCCCCAACAGAGTGTTAATATATAGTGAGTGTCCCCCCACACAGTGTTAATATACAGTAAGTGCCCACTCATAGAGTGTTAATAAACAGTAGGTGTCCCCACATAGTGTTAATCTACAGTGTCACCCCCTCACCGACTGTTAATATACAGTAAGTTCACTCCACAGACTGTTAATATACAGTAAGTTCCTTCCACAGAGTGTTAATACACAGAGTTCCCCCTAACAGAATGTTAATATACAGTGTCTCCCCACAATGTTAATATACAGTAAGTGCCCCCGAAAAGAGTTTTAATACACAGTAAGTGCCCCCCAACAAAGTGTTAATACACAGTGTTCAAGGACAATTGTATTGTCTCAATGCATTTTTTAAAATGGATTTAAAAAAGAGTAATGTTAGGCAACCCTCCCCATACATTTTCCCCCTGATTTCGAGCCTCTCTCTGCCTTCAATTAGCCATGCTGTAAAGGGGACGTAACAATTCTGTCTGCCTCTAACTGTCACTCAAAGCTAGCATGCGAGAAAACACCCACTCTTTCACCCACCCTTTATCTGCTTGATTATGTACTCTGTATCCTAGCAACAGTTAGTGTTCCCCCACAGTGATAATATACAGTAAGTGCCCCCACATAGAGTGTTTATATACAGTAAGTTCCCCTCACACAGAGAGTGTTAATACACAGTAATTGTCCCCACATAGAGTGTTAGAGTCACTATATCTGACCGAAATCTTAGATTTACAATCCCCTTAGAATACCATTGCGGTATTTCACTATTGCATATTGTTTGTTAATTAACAAACGTTCGTTGTAAATGTACGATTGTGGAAGTAAATTTACGGCCGCTGCCGTACAATAGCGATAACACCGGGTATCGATAAATTTCGATACCACATGTTTACAAATATTGCCCTAAAGCTCAGGCGGGCAGAGACCGAGTTGTTCTCAGTTCCACAGCACAGACATCAGTAAAGCACGCGACCATATTTCCATTCTCTCTCTAGCAACTAACTACTGCAATTTGTGCCAGGTGGCCAAAGTGAGATACTGCAGGGAGGAGAATTTTTTTTTAAATGCAGGAAAGGAAACCTCACTCTATTCGCGATAGCCAATCATTACGTAGAGGGCAGCACTTGGGTCCAGCATCTGTGCATATTTACAGGTGCGTACTAGTATATAGGATATCAATATCAACTAGGAACAAATTGTATAGGTAATATATAAAGAAGTAAGGAAATAAGAGGAAAAACTCCCCCATTTCCCCAAAAGACCCTCACAACAAATGGCACTACCACATGCAGAAAGCCAGTAAAAAATACGGTTTATTGTACACACCTTAAAAATCCCACTCCCCAAAATACCTCATATATATACCTAAAAACACTAAGAACCCACCGGGCGTCCCCGGTATACAAACAAGGAATAAAGGCCTCCGTAGTATGTCTGGAATAACCCCTCAGAGAATAGGAGTCCAAAGTTAAAGGTGCTTTCAGGACTTACTGTGAGAAGCCATGTCCGACTGCCACTCTTCATGGACGGCCCACACTCTTCATCCGATCCTATAGGAGAGACAACTAATTAACTCCCATCCTGTGGTTACCAAGTCTCAATAGCTGCTGGAGATCGGAGGTAACCACGGGCTCCTTTAACTTTAGACTCCTATTCTCTGGGGGCTTTTTCCAGACATACTACGGAGGCCTTTATTGATTGTTTGTATACCGGGGATGCCGGTATTTTGGGGAGTGGGATTTTTAAGGTGTGTACAATAAACTGTATTTTTTACTGGCTTTCTGCATGTGGTAGTGCCGTTTGTTGTGAGGGTCTTTTGGGGAAATGGGGGAGTTTTTCCTCTATTTCCTTACTTCTTTATATATTTTGTATTTGATGTGTACCCTCTTGAGCACCACTTCAATATAGTGATTCACAGCAGGCCCCTAAGTTGTGCATCTCCCTTCCTATAATTTTACAAATTGTATAGGGACCTGGGAAATAACATTAGGGAATATTTATCAAATCCCAATTTTACATAATACAGCCATAATAAAATAACAGCAATGAATCTAGGATTATTCATCATGTTTGTCAACATTTTGACATTATATTTCAAAACAAATTGGAATCTGAACTTTATCATTGTATTTTGACAAAATTCCTCAATGTTTCATCTGTGAAAAGTCCGAAAGAACTGCCAATTCCACAGTTTATTAAAACCCAAAGGGGGACTCATCACGAGTTGTAATGCCAAAGCTGATCAACATGTCTAAATGGATCATCCCAGTCCCTTGCTTACTGCTTAATGTAAAACTGAATTCCACAAGCTATGTAAAAGCTTGGTATTGCATTGTGACTAACAGGGTTATATATTTTAATTGTACATGAATACAATGTGTAGTTTAAATTTTACCGTAGAACATTCACAGCAGAAAATATTAGATTTCATGGCTACAATCATTAAATTGAGATTTACACTAATAAGCTTATTCACAGAGGGAAGCAATCATCTAAAGTGGTCCTAAACCACTAGGTACTCACTCAAGAATTCTTAGAACTGTAGTGATATTTACCAAAACTTTCCTTTGCTGCTCTGGTCCTCTCCATCTCCTCTGTCTGCGACAAGCAGGGGCGTAAAGCAAACTGAACATTTTGTTTATGGCTCACACCCCTGTGATACACTAGAAAGGTGGCATTATTTTGCTGTTCTGAAGCTTACCCAAGAAAAATAGAGTCACTCCAGCAGTTTCTCCTGCATTAATGAGCGTGAAGTGCAGGAGTCTCATAATCATGTGCCTGCCAGCTCATCCTGGCTTACATTTAGTCACTGTTTCTTATATTTACCAGTCTGTGTGGGCACTGCTGTGGGCTGTGTTGTGCTGTTCTCTCCCCCCCCCCACCCCCCACCCTCCTCTTAAGTCATCCTTCAGTCACTGTAACTCTATCTCTTCCTGGTTTCTTCTGCTTTCTCCTGCACTGAGCATGTGCCAACTGCAGATTATTAGTATTTGTGACCACAGATTCAGAACCTCCCACCCATTTACTTTCTAATCAGTGATTTCTTCATAACTTGGGCTGTGCATGTAGAGTGTGGTTGATGGCTCATTTTAAAGGAACCTGGCCTTTCATTTAAGAACTTGTTTGGAGATCAGAGTTCCCTTTTAATAATGTAATATTTGCATTGGTAATTATGCAACAGCTTTAAACTAGTTTGAATTGCTAGAAGATATAAATTTGCCATGACTATGAAAGAAACATTATTGAATACTGTAAAACAAAACAGCTGTCAGATATTGGCAAACTATGAGTGAAGGAATCCTGCTTTTGCCCTTATTTTGCTGTTTTCAAACAGCAGTGTGCGAGTGCAACAATACTGGATTGATCTCTTGCTTTATTTATTGCCAAGTGAGGCGTCACTGTCAATATCTGAGATCAATTTACTCTAACTTGACTGAGCTGCTCAGGGATTTTTCAAGTGAGCAGTACTATATTTCTTGAAATTTCTGTGAAATTGGATTTAACACAGAGAGGTGGTTGACCAAAACCAAAATGAGAAATTAATTGTATTGTAATTTAATCTAAATACATTTATATAAAAAAACCTGATTTTAGATTGGTGTTTAACAGCCACATATATTCACCAGAAGAGAAAAAAGATGTTAAAAGATATTTGCCGTTGTACGCAATAAAATGGCATATCCACCCCTAAATTAAAATGTTCTCATCTTTTGCCTTTTTGGGACACAAGCTCCAGAATTTCAGGCCCTCTTTGTTAATTTTTATCCTAATTACACACAATTTTTTGGTGCTTTTAATGCTCAATTGAGTATCCAGGTTTATATCTGTTGGTTTCAGTTAGATCAACTGCACTTAAAGTTTAGTTCTTAAAGGCGCTTCGCTAGTCATCCGACTGGCTTTCTCAATTCAGAATGACTTGCAAAAGGATCTGTTGGCAATTATGTACCCTGGAAAGTCCCAATTAGCATATAACAGCCAGGTGTTAGGGACCTTCTGAATGCAAGGCATGATTGCATTGTCACTAAGAGATGTTATAGGAACTGCCCAGGGTAAGGTTTCAAAACAGCAGTGTACATGGCAGACAGTTGATGTCAAACCCCCCCCACACCTCTATTTAGGCTTGGTTTCTTTATTTTCACATAAATGGCCTTCTTGACACCTCTCTTGGACCAGTCATCTTCCTTTGCCAATATGTTAACATTACAATCTTCAAAGGTATGTCCCTTTCCTTTAAGATACAGGTACACGGCTGAGTCCTGACCCAAGGATCCAGGTTGTTTTACAATGCAAACTTTTTTGGAAATTAGTATAACATAGGGTATATTTAAAGTCTATGTTCATATCCTCACAGCAGGCACACGCCCCACATAAGGTTGCAAAAAGCAGTAAATTGCATTGTTTGCACTGTGCTAAGTAGAAAAAAAATGGTGACATGGCGCATGCAGCACAAAACCCTCACAAACACATTAGTACATTGCTTAGCGTGAGCTTATGACTTATTTTCCTATTAGTGTGGGTGGGATATTGCATCTCCCAGTTAGTCTGTGTGTGGTTGTGAAGTATGTTTTTATGTTTATGGTAGTAAAATTAACTTTTTAGCTGATTTACATACTTTATAATGTCATGAAAATGGAAAGTGAGTCTAGAGGGCACCAGTAAGGGTGTGTGGTTCAGTTAATTTTGCATTTTTGGCATAAAATTTCCTTTTTTTCCTTTTTTTTTTTTAAAGCAGAAGGTACAAGCGAGCAACTGGCACTAAGCACTCAGACAAGGAAGAGTGGGCGCTAAGCATGCAGTGAAGCGAGCAACTGGCACTATCAGGGAGATTCAATAAAAGTTCTTATTAAAAATGGTGCTAATTTTGCCCCAAGCAATCAGATGTTCGCTTTTAAATGTTAAATAGGATCTGATTGGTTGGGGAAAAATTATTACCAGTTTAAACTATAAGAACTTTTATTGAATCTCCCTGTAAGTGTGCAAATGAGCACTGAGACCAAGTGAACAGGCAAGTGTGTGATGAACTATGCACACAGCAAGTGAACAACTAAGACTAAGTGTGCAGAAAAAGCTGTAATATTAACTTTTTTTGATGATTTTGTATATTTGACATGGAAACTGAATGGGTTAGGTGTGCATCAGTAGGTGTTTGTACCTGTGTTTGTGTACTGTGAAGATGTATGTTTTTGCTTTTTTGACAGTAAAATTAAATTTCTATACATATATTTTTATTATTGAACTTTTATTTTTTAATGTGAAAATATATGTGTGTTTTTTTTGTCTGTGTGTTTGTGTTACAGGATAGCCACAGATCCAGGTGCATTTTATTAATAAAGAGACAGTAAAAGTTAACATAGCATCATATCAGTACATCAGTACAAGTCAGATCCAGGAGCACTTTATTAATAAAGTGGCAGTTGGATTGGACTTTAATTTCAAAACTCAGTATGTTTACTTTTAAGGATCTCCCTATGCCAATAAATGTCTGGAAATTCATTTATACATTGTTTTAAGACTTAAGATAAAAGTTGCATAAAATAAAATAAGATAAAAATGTTGACTAAAATGAATTCTTCTTGGAGCAGATGCAATACAGGTTCGTACACGTGTGATCGCGGGTGCTGACCCGCGACGCACGATGTGTACGAACAAGCTTTTTGGGCAATTATTTTAGCAACTTTATCAGCCCAAATGGGCGTTTGTTCTGAGCTCATTCCCCGATCCGCTAGGCGGATCTCCGAACGAGCGGCCAATAAAGTGCCCATACACAGGCCGATTATCAGCCGAAATGCTTGTTCTTAACACATCGTGTGTCAGCACCCGGGATTGCACATGTGTATGTACCTTAAGAGGTGCAAACATTTTCAGATGTATTTAATCTACAGCAACTAGTAAAAAGCCAACACCTAATTTGTTGCTGTAAATGAATTGCATGGAAACACTTTTGCACCTCATTTTATCTGCCACGTCTTTATAATTTGCCCTAATTTTGCCACTTTATTAATTCAGCAGCAATTCCGCTGCAATGGTAGAAAATTCAGTTTGAAATGCGAGTGCTGCAGCCGTATTGTCTGAAAGGATGGAACAGGTCAGGATTGGTCCCAGTGAACTGGATTAGTGAGATTAAACTTTTGAAACTCCACTCTGAGGACTAGGCCACACGTTTTAAAACATGATCCGATAGTGAATAAAAAGTTAAAAAGCATGCGCTAGTGTTGGCCAATTGGACTGGCAACGTGCACTGGTGCACGTTGCACTGCAATCCTATTAGTGGAGCCTTGGCCTTGGCTTGAAATCAATCCAAAGTGGATCAGGCTTAAAGTGATGGTTCAAGCTCAGATTAAGAAGCGAATGTTATAGGATTAAAGTTTCAGGACTTTGGAAAAGAGATCAATATTCTCTTCCATCCAACATCCATCAATGTGTAAAAAAAAAAAACAGTCAGGGAGATTCAATAAAAGTTCTTATCGTTTAAAATGGCGCTACTTTTGCCCCAACCAATCAGACTTAACATTTGAAAGCTAATATCTGATTGGTTGGGGCAAAATTAGCACCATTTTAAAACGATAAGAACTTTTATTGAATAACCCTGCAAATGTCCTGCAGGAATGATACAGATCATGGATATTCCTTTTAGACTTTACAGCTCTTTGTATATAAGCAGATCTAGAGGAAATCGATACAGTATAGAAAGTAGCGTCTTAATGTGATGTATAATACTTTTGTACACAGATAGCTATTGCCTCAGATAGACCTCATAACAGCAGCAGGAAACAAGATGATCAAGGATTGGCCCACTGCTCCATTTTTTAATTCTTTAATGGCATATTTTTTGTTTTGTGCTTTTTCTTTCCTTCCAAAGAACTGATTTGATTGCTACCATATAGTTCTCTTAACAAGAGATTCTTTCAATGTCCACCCCGCCAGGCATCACTCCCTATAATAAGGGAAGTCTATATTCTTTAGGATGGGAGATCCTTCGGGAAAATATACAGGAAAAAAACTGTCAGTAAGTACAATGCATGTTCTTGTTATAATCATCAAGAAAAAAAAATTCTAAATCTGAAGTTATTTAAAGCTGAAGGAAAGAGTGAAAATGACCTTTTCTCTCTGCATTGCATGGTTCACATGACATGCCTCTGTTCACATGACATTGCCTCCAAACTGATTATACTCATTAACACATCAGGCCATATATTATGTGTTATATATATTATTTCCTTTTTTATACAATAAATATAATTCAAAAGCTTTTATCTACAATTGGAAAATCCCCATACCCCCCTTTTGTGATTATGTTTAATTGGTACTGACACTAATTTCTATTTTTAATGCCATTACATTTTGAAAAAAGCATTTGAAATAAATGACAAACTGCTAAAACAGCAAATAATTTCAAATGTTCTTTAACATATTTCTAAATGACATGAGACGATAATTCACTGTTAATTCTATGATGTATGTGGGCTGTGATTTAGAAATATTCACAAAAGCACATGGCTGATATTTCTACATCCAAAGAAATCAATCATGTCATAATAAAGAATTAAGGTAGGAAAATGTTTGCAGATTTTAAGACAAGAATGTTGTCAAGAATATTCCCAATTTTGTTCTGTGTGTGGGGGATATATTGGATTATTTACTGTATACAAGACTTTATAACTTTTCCACATAACTAATACATTATTATGGATTTATATAGCGCCAATATCTTCTGTAGCGCTTTATAATTACATGTATATATTCACATGAGGCCCTTACCTGAAGAGCTTACAATCTAAACACATTAATTTGATATTTACAACCTATCAGTATGTCTATATGATTGTGGGGGGAAAACTGAGTGCCCGCAGGAAACCCACAAAGCACAGGGATAACATACAAACTCTTTAACGATGTGTCCAATGGTGAATTCGAACTCAGGGCTTTAGCGCTGCAAGGTATCAGTGCTAACCACTTTGTTCTTATAAAAATCATTCCACTTTGTAGGCTACCATAATGTACCATAGCGTTTGTATATCATTGCATCACCTTTTCCTGCTTTCTACAATGTTAAACATCTCCTGCTTACAACTGAAACCCCCTTCTTGATAGACTTCACTGATTGATGATGGGTCACAAAGTGAGAGACCGTAAACTGTACTGTTCTCCTTCTTCCATGTCTCCAGGACAGCTTGCTTTCTATTGGCCACTGTGCGTGGGTGTGTTTTTCAGGATGTTGAACTTTTAACTCCTACTGCACATGATAAGCTTGTCGGTTAGCCGGAGTTGAGACATGGAGGAGGTAACAGAGGGGAGGGGGAAGGGGGGAGGGCTGCACATAGTTCTGGCACCATGGTTAAACAGAGTCACTTACAGAGATAGGATTAAGGCAGCACAGAGTACATGAATTTAACTTTGCAAAGGGGCAATGTGTTTTTTTCACTATAGATGCCCTTTAAGGGGCACATTATACCTCATATTTAAATCTAAAGGTTTCATACTTTTCATACTGTAAACATTTTCCAATTTGCCAAATCCATCTGAGGATGAAGGCTAAGGATTTTAAATACTAATTCAAAGACTCCAATTTCCAAATGTCTCTTCCCAGAAGACTTTGGGCCATATTTATAAAGGCACGGTGTTGCTTTTAAGTGATGCTGCGCCTTTAACAATTGGTTTAATGATCGTTAAAACGTTTGTTAATCTCCGATCGGTTTAACGATCATTAATTTACAATTGTTAGATTTATGATCCTCATAGAATAACATTGTGTTACTACTGCATGGTATTCTATGACCAAACGTTAGTTAATTAAGTAAATGTACGACTGCAGTACATACCAATAACTCACAGTATCGATAAATTCCTGTAGTATCAGTGTGAGGTAATCTACTATATAAAAGAAATACCTGAATGGTATAGTGCTCCACCCTAATATTAATGTGCTAACATGGATCTATCAGAGGATGCCTGACAGGGTAACACATATACAAAATATTACCCATCATCCCCTAAGAGCACAGAGGATAAACAGGAAAACAGAACCCTACAAATAGGCACACCCACTAATAAAAGCACAGACAACAGGATTAAAGGGATTAACTTCAATACCTTTATTACCCAGAAACACCATCCAGCAATAGTGCACATATATATAGTGTTCACATATGAACAACCCGTATTACAGTATACACATATAACGGTTATACAACATAAGAAAGTGGAGCGGAGCGGCACGCGTACCAAGATGTAAAATCAGGATCATCACTTACACCTCTGGATAAACAAGAATCTCCATAAGGCTGTTAGCCAAATAGTTCCAATTCGATACCGTTTGTACATAGTCTCGGATACATCCATACATATGGGGCAACAACAATCTAATGGAGGGGTCTCGGGACTTACTAATACTGGTGTACTTTACACCATCCACCTCATATCAGGCCCACGGAAGGACACCTCGGTCTTTAGCCACGGCTTCGCCTGTCCCAAAATGGGACCAAGGTGTCTAGCGATTGGGGGAATGGAGCGAGATGAATTTCTCAAGGACTACTATAAAGTTGTCCAGTTAGTCATGTCCAATGGAATGAAATATTCTATACAGGATTTCAGGCAGGATGTATTGCAGCTAAAATATCAATATCCGAAACCGTTTATATATACCGTGTATAATTGCAAATTTAGACCTCAAGCTATTTCATCTGATCTATTTCTCACTAATAACTATTGAAAGGCATTAATAGAATATAATGTTTTTACCATTAGGGTATAGCTTGGTGCCAGCTATAAAAGCCAAGTTTGTCAAAGCAATTTACAACTAAGGTGATCAGGTGGTAGTAATTCATGCTGATACATTTCCTCCTGTCATTGCAGCAGAGACGTCATTATAGACTGAGCCGAGTGTTACGTAGGCTGGTGCTTCAAGGTCATGTGCAGGTTGAAATCAGCAAACCCACAATGTGAAATAGAGGGCAATAGGAATATCTGGGCGATAAAACCAGCACCTGCAAAGAGCAGAACCGGTAAGAAATCTTTAACTGTGGAATTGTGTCTATGAGAATAGTAGGTTTGTGTTATGGACCTAGTTTCTTTTTGAAATAAGGCAATTCAGCCATTACACTAATTCTGACTGTTCAAATCTTTCAGGTCTAAAACTGGTGAATCGCCTTGAAGACGCCCTGAAGTTTGCTGATAATATAGACTGGCAGTTGGTGATTTAGAAGTACCTGGAAAGGCCTCTCCTTACATACGGTAATAAATGTGGGATCCAGCAGTGGTTTCTGGTAGAATACAGAAACCCATGGACCGTATGGTTATATAAGGAGTTCTACCTGCAGATGGCCTCACAGCTGGTAAACCCTAGATAAACTTGACAGGTAGGTTCCTGTTTTCTATAGTAAGTGGGAAGGACTGAAGTAGTGAGATTGGTTGGCCAATGAACATCTATTGTCAATCGTACATTTATATCTGTTACAGAATTACAATTTCACAAACTAGACTTGTAATTATGCAATAGGTGAACAGTGGTGATCATTTAGTAGATCAGTAGATGCGTATATCTGTGTCAGGTTGGGAGTTCAAAAAAGGTTTTTTTTTTATGATTGGTCAAATTTTTTTTTTAACTTTAGTTACCCTATAAGTATGGCTCCAACAGTAATGGAGGGGTAGGTCAGTAGGTGTGTGTACCTGGGTCTGGTTGAGGGGATATGTCTTTTTTGTTAACAACCATAAAACTGACTTATTGAGGATATAGCAAAACATTTTTTGACTGTATTTACCCTTTAAGTATGGCTGCCACAGGAATGGAAGGGTAAGTCAGTAGGTGTTTGTACCTGTGTGAGGTTGGGGATATGTGTTTTTGCATGTATAACCATATAACTAACTTATTAATGATTGATCAAAATTAGTTTTTTGACTATAGTTACCCTTTAAGTATAGCTTTCATGGGAATGGAAAGGTAGGTCAGTAGGTGGGTGTACCTGCGTCTGTCTGGGGTTTGGGGTATCAGTGTTTGCGTTTATGACCATGAAACAAACTGCTTTGATCTCATGACCCTTAAACTTCAGAATATTCACATTTGAGGATTGTTACCATTATAGTCTATGGGAAAAAATGTCCCAAAATAACGTTGTAACGCTTCCACGGATTCCTTAGCTAGATAATAGCACACTTCTCCTATATGTCCCGCACATCTGTACCAAATTTCATGTCTCTAGCTCAAAAACTGTGGAAGGAGATATAGTCCAAAAAAGCGGAAGAAGAAATAGAACAGTAATTTTGCTCTTCAAGACAAATTAATGAGATATCATTAAGCACTTAGGAAAAGAATTCCTGATCCTTGGTCTTCTATTTAGTGCTGATTTAAACAATTTCCTTATGAAAGGGTCATCTGCCACACTGGTATTAAGGAATGCCCCTAGGGCAGCAATCTGGACCTTAAGGGCACTGGGAGCAAGGTCTTCGAGACCTTCAACCCTACAAAATCTAGGATAGATGGGATATGAGTTACTGATCCACTCCTACCTTTATCCTGACACCGGGTTTGAAACATTTTCCTAGCTCTCTGGTATATACTGTAGCAGATGTAGACGCTTCCCTGCAGAGTAAAAGGTTCAATGGCCATAGATGGGAGGCCCATCTATTCAATCATATCCCTTTCAGAAGCCACATATTCAGATTCAAGTCTGCAGGATTGTGGTGAATAATTTGACCCTGGGATAGAAGATTCTTCAGAATTGGAAGACTCTAGGGGGATTAAGTGGACATTTGTACTAGGGTGAGAACCATGCTCTGCAAGGTCAGGCATGGGTTATTTTGATTATATTGCTCTAGTCTGAAAAAATCTTCCTCAGAACCT
This sequence comes from Hymenochirus boettgeri, assembly GCA_019447015.1. Classification (NCBI taxonomy): domain Eukaryota; kingdom Metazoa; phylum Chordata; class Amphibia; order Anura; family Pipidae; genus Hymenochirus; species Hymenochirus boettgeri. The sequence continues at coordinate 138,896,181 of CM033471.1, read as the reverse complement.
TGGGGATTAGAGGAAAGGTCAGAAATATGTATTCAAGTTGAAAGTTCCACTAAACCGAATGGGCATCCCTTCCTGCTGCTTTGAGATCCCTGGACAAGGAGTAGTAATGTAGATTGGTAACTTGTGGTTCTATGCAGAGACCATCAAGTCCATTTCCGGAATTCCCCACATGAGGAATATCGTGCTGAAGATTTCTGGGTTCAGCTCTCATTCGTTGTAGTCTAGATGTCTACAACTCAGGCTGTCTGCCCATTGGTTTGTTGAACCTTTGATGTATAGGGTTGAGAGGCCTGAAAGATATTTCTCTGCCCATAAACTTATTTTTAGCGAGAGGTGTACCAAGGTGTGGCTCTGAGTGCTTCCTTGGTGGTTGATATATGCTGCTGTTGTCAGTTTGAATCTGGACTCTTCTCCCCCTAACAATATTTTTGAAAGCTCTGATAGCCTCCCAGACTGCTGAAGTTCTCTGAAATTTGAAGAAAGAACTTTCTTCTGATGTTCCCATTTGCCCTGCTTGGAAATATTTTGTCAATGTGCTCCCTGTCCCCAATTGATGGCAACCGTAGTTAATGTGATGGGAGGAGGAGGGGCTAAGGTATTCCTTTTGGACAGGTTGTTCTCTGACATCCACCAGTCAGAGAGGATCATATTTTCTCTGGTATACGATTTTTGAGATGGAGAGAAGATGTCTGTCTGGGAACTTCTTCTATTGTGGCAGAAAAAGAACCATCATCTCCAGAAACATTTTTAAGGGAACTGAAGGGGCTGCTTTCAGATAAGCTGTTATGTAACCTACTGTGTTTTGGAACTGATTTTGGCAATTCTTCTTTCCGGAAGTAAAATCAAGTTTTGATTGGAAGCGAAAATAATTTTTTTTTTGTTCTAGAACAAGGGAGGATATTACACAATTTATCAGCCAATATTCTGCTTTAGGCTTTGATCTGACTTTGCTCAGTCATCCTTACCTGGTAAGGAATGATATTGATACCCAGACATCTAAGGGTAGAGCGGAAAATTTTGCATGTTTTTTGTCCTTGTCTGATTGAATCGCAAACCTTAGATACTTTTGGTGGCACTGACAGATAGTGATGTGTAGGTTAGCATCCTTTAAGTCCAAAGAGGCCAAAAATCTTCCTGGAAGCATATTGTTGATGGTCAACTTTACCAATTCCATTTTGAAATTACTCTTTCTGATAAATTGGTTTAAGTGTCCCAGGTCTATTATCATCCGAAATCCCTCTTTGGATTTTCAAGTTAGAAAGATTTTTGAATATACTCCCTTGAACTTCTCTTGGAACTGGAAGAAGTTTTCTTATTTCCTGAATTAAAGCAACCTTTTTTCCAGAAATTTATGAATGTTTGATGTTAAGAATCTGTGAGGAGGCATCTCTAGGAATTCCAAAGAATATCCCTGCTTTATGGTTTCTAGAACCCACCTGTCTGATGTAATGCGGACTCATTTTTGGTAATATGCAGACAGGCAACCTCCCAACCAGATAGCTCTTCTTGCCACTAAAGAACTAGCTGCAGCTCTGGCTGACATTTTTATACTGGCACATATACCGGTAGTCTGCGGCTCTGTGAAGCACTGGAAGATCTGTTCTCTATGTACACCTTTAATAATTCTGTTTTCTAGGTCAGAAAGCAATTTTCTTAAAGCTTTGTCCACAGAAGCTGATGCTATTCATAGCTGCCCCTGAAGCATTTCTTAGAAATTTCTCCATCGTCTGAAGATGAAAGGATAGTTTGTCCGAAGGCACAGAAGCTTCTAGATCTGCCTCAGACCTGACAGGGCTGTTAGGGATAGGAGAAACAGCAACAGATGGTGTCTCAATGTGTTCTGCAGAATTTTTCTGGGTCTGCAATGCTTGAAAACATGACATTTTTCTCTTTCTCAAAAAAATCCATTTTTTATTTTCCATTTGCTCTTTGCCTTTGCTCTGCCTTTCCTTTCCTTTCTACAGGAAACACTGCAGACATAATCTGAAAGAAATGCAAGTGTGAAGGAGACATATCACATATCTACAGCATAGATATCATACGCTTAGCTCTGCTAGATGAAATGTAAAAGAGGAATCTCTCCACAAGGACGCTCTGCATATGACTCCTGGAGAAGAAGCTACAATGGCCTAAATAAGCAAATATAATGACCCTTGCCACACTAATTGTGCCAATCAACACCCCCACCTATATAACCCATTGTGACTAACAATAAAGCAGAAGAAGCATTTTTGCATACTGAACAGCTCGTGTCAGTGTGGTTCTTTCTAGTTTCTTCTCGGCCTAGGCTGCTCTATCAATGGATAACTATTTAGGAAGGGAACAGATAATTCTCTGACCCGGTTCGGTCCTTATCAATTGGCGCCCAACGTGGGGCCATCAGGCTCTGACTGAGCATCGGCCGATGCCCAGGACTCAAGCTGACCAGTAGTGGACAGACGGAAACTGATCACTTCCGGGACGCATGTAAGACCTATGTTATTAGTTTCTTGCCTGTGTCAACCTGTTAAACTTGGGGGCATATTTATAAAGGAACGATGTTAGCGTATTTATAACGGCGAGCGCTATTCCCGCGATACCTATCGCGGCCGCGATGTGCTGCGGTAATTTTAAGCCCCTTCGCGGCGATACTATATAGTATCGCCGCGAAGGGACTTAAAATCCCTTCCCGACGCCGCTCCTAAGGGGGCGGGGCATACGCCCACCCTGCCCACACCCCCCGCGGCGGCAGCGGCGACCACCCGCCGCCGCCGCCACTTCCCAGCAGCCCCTCCCAATCAGATTTCTGGAACTTTCCAGAAATCTGATTGGTTAATGTAAAGCAAGTATTAAAAATTGACCAATCAGAAACGGATTATGGATTTCTGCAAACCTATATAAAGAGGAGCTTTCCGCCGCGGAACTCAGATGCCATCGCAGTAGATGGCTGAAGAAAGAAGAAAGAAGCGGCTGGCAACATCGGCTCCGCTGAGGCCGGCGGTGCCAGTGGGCTCACTGGCGGCCGCAGTGAGTCTGCCTGGCATCGGCGACCTGAGTGGGGTTGGTGTCGCCAGCCCGAAGACGTCGCGTCGGATCAAGACGCCGGCAACATCGGCCTCGTTGAGGTCGCCGGCGCCCGCCGGGGGTACCCCTGGCGGCCGCAGGGGTACCTCTCGGGGGTCAGCGGCCTCGGCGGAGCTGGTGTCGCCGGGACTGGAAGAAAGAAGACGTCGCCCAAGGGCTCTTTTAAGAGCCGCACTGGGGGGTCCCGGTTTCAGCTGCGGGACCCCCGCCAAAGGCACTTGTCAGTGCCGCAAGGGCCCTTATAAGGGCCGGGGAGGGGGGTCCCGGTTCGGGCTGCGGGACCCCCCTAAGCCCCAAAAGGCCCTTCTCAGGGCCCCGCTGGAGGGAGCCTCCACCCCCCCAGCGGCTCCCTCCCGTCCCCTCCCCGGGAGCGGCCGGGGCGGGGGGCTTGGAGGGGTTGCCGGGGAGGGGGTGCGCGGCGGGTGGTCGCGACCACCTGCTGCGGCCCCTTCCCGGCAGCCCCTTCTAGCCTCCCGTTCCGAGATTGCCGCGAACGGGGAACGGGTTGGGAGGGGCTGCTGGGAAGTGGCGGCGGCGGGGGGTGTGGGCGGGGTGGGCGTGTCTCCCGGGGCGGGTGCGACCACCCGCCGCGGGTGCGACCACCCGCCGCGGGTTGCCTGCCCATCCCCGCCGCGGGAGGTTAGTATCGGCTGACTTCGCCTCCTTCAAGGTGGCGAAGTAAAACAGCCGATACTAGCCGAGCGAAACCAGTACCGCCGCTTTATAAATAGAAGCGGCGGTAACGGGTAAGTATCGGCGCGAAAAGTTAACGAACCTTTATAAATATGCCCCTTGGTGTCCATATCAGCAGTTAGCAGTCAGCAAAGGCAGGTAATATCTTGCCTGGTGGCATTCCCATAACCTGTGAAGGATTATCTGTTGCCCGGTCTGTGTTTTTTGTTGTTAGCCTGTTGTTCGTTTTTGAATAAGGCAGAATATACACACATGCGACAGAAGTTCCCTGGCCGACTGATCTTTGTGACTGTCGGTGTGAGTGGCCAGGACAGGGAGTTTCCCTGACCGACTGATCTTTGTGACTGTCAGTGTGAGTGGCCAGGACAGGGAATTTCCCCGACCAACTGATCTTTGTGACTGTCAGTGTGAGTGGCCAGGACAGGGAATTTCCCCGACCGACTGATCTTTGTGACTGTCATTGCGAGTGGTGGTCCTGAGGAGTGGTGAAGCTGTGTGCAAGTACCACGACGTGCCTAGACCTGAGTATCTAAGGTGACTCTGTTCACTGTAAGATCGCGTCCAAGATATTCCCACCAGACTTGGGAGGATATGTCATGTGTTGATTGTGTATGTGATTTACTGTTTGGAATTAGTCCACAAGGTTGGAGACTTATAAAAATAAGGAGACATTCAAAAGGTTATCCCTCATCATATCTGGGCTACAAACCTATACTTTGGGCGTTTCCCTAATTTCTGTGCTATTGACTTATTGCCCATTTTTCAGTGGAATCAGATTGTATTGGTTTAAAATTTCAACAGGTGTGCGAACTGTCTCAGGCAAGGACAGGAACAGAGCCCATTTTCTGTGATTGTAGACCCCCGCCGAAGGTTTAGCCAAAGTAGAATAAATTGCAATTCAGATTTAATTGTAAACGGCTAAAATAGGTCAGAATAAAAGTAAGATTAGAGAGGAAGACCTTGAGGGTGTCACTGCATTTGAACTTATTGCGGGGAGGGTGGGAAAGAAACATGTAAAGAATTATGCTAGAATTGCTTAACCAATTAACCAGTTATAGAACGGACAGTGTGGTCCAGTTCATTAGAAGTTCGAACTTCTAAAGCGTTATTAGTTGTTTTGCTAGCTAGCATTATACGGAACAGTGATAGACCCTACCTTTGTATGCCTTGTGTGTTTTATGTGTAATAGTTTTGTATGTCAAATTTGTTAATTTGCTGAGATTGCTTACTTTGCGCTTATTGTTAACCTTCTTGCTTACAGGATGGAAAGTTTCACAGTAAGGTGTCTGACCTAAACATGATAAGTCATTTAAAGTATATTAAAGTGTTTTAATTCTAAGTTTATAGGTTTCCAATGTGTGGAAAATGCTGATAAGACTGGTACAGGAGTTCCGAAGAATTTTCCTTGGAAACTCCAGAGGATCAGGTGATTCGTATTGGTGGTACAGTTTATGGCAATCCATAGTTCGATAATATATTGGATTGGATAAAAGATGTATATTCTCATTGAGAGCTCTTTTAGTGAATTTTATTATAAATCTAGTTACATTAATGAGTGAGGTTAAATTTAGTTTATGCTGGCTTCACTTAGAATGTTTTCTATTATAAATGTATTTTCCTTCCTGGATTTTTCAAGTAAGGTAAAATTCTGTGTCTAATCATTATTTGCAGTGTCTACAGTGACACCCCGCTTCCCCCTCCTTCTCTTCTTTTGCTTGTGGAAAACGAAAGTAGATTTGATGTGTAACTAGCTTTAGTAGGACTTATATAATTGCATAGTGATCTTAATTGTTTTGCATCTGCACGTGTACAGTTTAGGAATAAAAGTGTTAGATTGTGGAAGAAGGTTCAAAGAAGGTGTTAATAGAAGAGGAAGGTTATCAAGAGGAAGGTGGATAGGCAAATAGAGGTAGAAATGTCTATATATATATTATATATCTATATATAATATACTAGCAAAAGTGTGCCCGTTGGTGCACAGTGGGTTTTTTATGTGTTAATTTTATATAGTTTAATTTGCTGGAGTGTTAGTTGCATATATTGATTAAAATATATGTGTAAGCTACCCACCACTTACAAGGCCCTCCATTTTAGGGTAGTCCTATCTAAGAATGACATATATTAAGTAATAATGCTGTTATTTTTGTAGTGTAATTATTATGTTTAAGATACGTTTTTACCTAATGATAACTTACCGCGGCACTTAGAGCCTTTCCCGGTAGTTCCATCTTCCAGGGGTAGTTTGCGGCTGAAAACCAGGCCCCGCCACGAGTGTTGGGAGGCTCCGCGGGGCTTCCCACGGCACTTGGAGCCCTTCCCGGTAGTTCCGTCTTCCAGGGGTAGTTTGCAGTTGTCCGTGGCCGAAAACCAGGCTCCCAGGCCCCGCCGCGAGTGTTGGGAGGCTCCGCGGGACTTCCCACGCCACTTGGAGCTCTTCCTGGTAGTTCCATCTTCCAGGGGGTGTTTGCGGTTGTTCGCGGACGAAAACCAGGCTCCCAGGCCCCGCCGCGAGTGTTGGGAGGCTCCGCGGCACTTGGAGCCTTTCCCGGTAGTTCTGTCTTCCAGGGGGTGTTTGCGGTTGTTCGCTGCCGAAAACCAGGCTCCCAGGCCCTGCCGCGAGTGTTGGGAGGCTCCGCTGGGCTTCCATCAGCACTTGGAGCCCCAGACCAGGTGCTGTCAAGTTGTATACATACAATACTGTACACACATTTACTCCCTCCTACAGCTAATCTCCAGGGCTCTCAAGCAGGAACAGGCAGCATCTCAATACCTAGCAACAGCAGGGATCACCCACCATTTCTATAGGCAGTGCCTTCTCTCCCAGTTAAACGGAACACTATTGGTTTTTACCTGGATTACGACCAATGCAGAAGGGCTTTGTTAGATGCTGTAGTTTACACACATGCGGCAGTAAGGAGGAACCTGGTGCTTGTTTAATATGGGGTATTCCTATTGGCTGCTAGAATACAGTCGGCCACTATTACAGTAATGTGACAATTTATAATAATAGTACTAACCTGGAAGCTGATCATTGTGAGCACTGCTGCTAACAGGACAGGAGAAAGAGACAGAGAGAGAGAAATTGACAGAGAGAGACACAGAGAGAGACAGACAGACAGAGAGAGAGAGACAGAGTGGGGAGTGGGGAATAAGTGCTATATGCAAATAAATATGGGTGCTATTTAATCCATGCAAATTAATGGGAGTGCAAATAGGGCCTAAGCCCCATCCAGCAAAGGTAAGGAAATTATCCGGTTCCCTTTAACAGGGAACCAGGATATGCAAAGAGTAAAACCACAGAGATCCATGTGAAAAAAATTGCACAGGGTACACCCTTGGATACAAATTTTTGATTTAAAACTTTCTTTATTTATATAAAAAAAATATATAAACAGTCATACCATGTACTGTGCCACAGTGCAGGCTGGATACTGAACAAAGCATGTTGAGCATAACCTTATATGTAGATACAACAATACATTATGTCCTGCACTTATCATTCATACATAACTTGCTACTTAAACACTTGAGACTAGGGTGGTGCTGGGCAGGTGCTGGGGTACATTATAAACAAAACAACCAAAGGTGAAACATTACGGTAGATATAGGCAGGAGGCGCACCTACACAGCCAAAAGGCTGAGAAGCGAGATCTTGTTAGGCCTCATCAGTGCAAGATACAGATTCACAGCTCCATAGGGTAGGACTTGGGAGCACAATATACCAAGCAGCATATAGATAAGGTGAGGTGGGCCAAAAGGGAGCAAAAAGCCCTCCACAGAACATAAAAATGGAACAAAGCCTTCTTATAACAGAAGGTATCTTGCAGTATGATAGCATTGCCCAAAAAAGAAACTATAAGTAATTTTCTCACTCCCAGGTATCTTAGAGTAAGGGGCAGAGATATGCAAAATTTCTCCTTTATGTCCTGTGGCTAAAGCATGTCCAGAACTGCTGGCTTATTAACATGCAAACAGCCTAAGGTATAGAACCAATTATCCGACCTGCAGACGTGTCATTTTTATGCTTCTGTTCAGCACTTGAAACAGACTGCTTAGCAAGCAGTGCAACAGGAACAGTTAGAGCTAAACAAGATATATTGTATAGGAGGGGAATAGATCAAGGGAGAAAATATATTCTTCCTCTTTACAAAGCACTGATAAGGCCTCAATTGGAATATGCTGTGCATTTGTAATCCTATTTCAATCTTGGAAATGGAAGGAGTTCAGAGAAGGGCAACTAAAATAGTAAGGGAATGGAGAGGCTTGACTATGTAGACAGATTAAATAAGTTAGGGCTGTTTACACCGGTGACACACGATTGTGCAGGGGTATGATACTTTATGTAAATATATAATGGGCCATATAATAAACTCTGTAGTACATTGTTCATTAATAGCTTATATCAGAGGACTTGTGGACATCCTTTAAGATTAGAGATAAGAAATTAATTCTCAGGTTAGGAAAGGTTTCTTTACAGTGGAAAGGTGAAACAGTGGAACAGCTTCCAGCAAATTTTGAATGGCAAGTTCATTGAATATCTTTAAAAGTGGGCTAGATAAGTTTCTTCTGTAAAACTAAAAAATATTGATTAAACTTTTACATATACTGTAGGTTTGGTTGATGACGAGGGAAGCCATTTGGAGTCAGGAAGGATTTATTTTCCCCATTTTTAACCCCCCCCCCCCCATCTGGATCAACAGTTAGGTTGGGTTTATGAGTAGGGTATAAAAGTTGGAGTAGATGATGTATTGTCTTATTTAACCACCATTGCTATGTTACTGCTAGTGGTGGCTATTTATGTATTTCTGTGTCATTCCCAAAAAGTGGATGAAATGCAGGTTATGGCCGTATGACAGATTATAAAGTTACAATGACATTTACTGTTTCAGATGTCTCTTATCGTGATGATCACTGTAATTAAGACAAATGTGATTGTTATGTAGCCTCAGGGTAAACTGAAGTATCATATACAGTAGCACCAGTTTAAAGGGGAAGTTCAGTGCAAATACATGTATTTCCAAAAAAAGAGCAGTATTTTTTCATCAATGACCTTAATCTGCCATTCAGCATTTTGTCTGTGTATAAATAAATGCAACCGAAAATACTGACTTCTGTTTGCAGGACCCCTAATAGAAAAAGGGGGGGGTGGTCTAGCACTCCTATGGCAAAATTATTATAACAATAGTGGAAGTGCTGATCTGACCAAAACATTAGAAACAAACAAGAAAAGAGATGATCAATGCACATTCCTGGGCCCATATACATCATAATATCTGTGCAGTACAAACAAATAAAAACATGGGGGGTTTTAGTTACATTCTATGCACAAAAGTGAAAAGCCTTCCAACCATGTCAAGGTAACCCCAGTATTGAAGGTCCTAAAAATTTACCTTGGGTCATTTATCTGGGTGGACACTCCCTGCTTGGTTGCATTTTCAAAGATTGTCTCCCTGATAGATAATTTTGTTAAGATAGTTAATAGTTAAGATTTTGCCCTTGACCCAGCGCCAGAGTTGATTCAGATGCCCAGTAGAGATCTGAGCATCTTTGACCCATCCAAAAGCCAATCAGTAGAAATTACTGTTAGGAACATTCCAAGGAAGTGGTGCATCCTGGGAAGAAGAAGGACGTTAGAACCTGAAATGTCAGCTCACTAATGTCAAACGTAGGGAAAAGAAAGGGTATGAATCAACTGATTTTTCAAAATGGGAGACACTATGTAGAATAACAAGAAGGCATTACACAAACTAACAATTTAACAAATATTGATAATTTCCACTGAACTGTCCTTTTAAACAGGACTCTTGTGGCAAATGAGGTGCCAATGATATCAGTTGGTATGAATATAAAGACTGAGGTTGGTTTAACTGTCCACTGCGTAGAGGAAGAGGTTCCCAATGGAAATGCACCATGTCTTAATATTTTCAACCTGTGTCCACAGCACAATCTAATTAACCAAAATGTATTTTTGGGGGAGATATACAAATAGCACAGGATTACAGCTGGGAGAGGGATGCTTCAGAAAGGACACGTAGTAGACACGTTCCCTTAACAAACCAGCATTTTCACAACTCTGGGCTTTATGCATACACATTTATATCTGATTTCCTCTAATTAAAATCACCTAAATTCACTTTTCTAGTCAAATATATACAGCCTGGATAGGATCTGTGTAGTGGTGAAAAGCATAATTTAGAGCAGGGATAGTTTGAGATAAAGATTCAAAGCGTTCCTGGGAAAAAATAAAAATAAACAACACTGACACAAAAGCTAACATTGGAGACTTCATATTAAAAACTGTATGCATAATGGAAGCACATTTTTTTTCTTAGATCTTGAAATGGTACATTGGTTGTCTGGTATTTTAGGCTATTGTGTGAAAATTATGGACTACATATGGGAAAATTACTGATATTGAAAACATTATTCACATTCATATTTTTTTCATTGTGGACAATTGAATCGGGGATGTCAAATATAGCCCTACTAATGAGAGTAATGGACCCGAACCAAACCCGTGATCGGCTAAACTTTATGAGTACGGACAACTCGAACAATCCAAACTAGTTTGAGTTCGTTAATTACCAGTATCAAATTTACAAGCTGTTCGCTTGTAATGTTCGCTTTCACTAACCCTAGAATGTAGCCTTCAACTAACCCTCAAATGTATGTTTGATTGGGTAAACCTTGAATGGAGTGTTCGGTAAACCTCTATTGGCCGTAACCCTCAAATGAGCTTGCGCAAATCTGACAAAGCCAGAAACAGGGAATCCATTAAAATATTCATGTAAATAATGTGATCTGCAGAGTTGAGCATTGAATCAATCTGATATCGGCCATGTATGGTCAGCATAAGGCTGCAGTTTAAAGGTTAAGTGCACTGTAAAATCAAGTTATGTTCATTCGGAAGATGCAGCTTTAAAATAACTGTTGCCATATTTTTTTACCTATGCCCCCCCAGAGCCTAGCTTTTGCCTGGAAGTTGCTGACATCTTGTTACTGCTTTGCTGAATGTTAAGCTCCGCCCCTCTGAGATTCCTCTGCTTTCTGCTTGAGCCTCAAACAGTAATGCTTGTGAGTTCTGTGCACTCTCTGCTTGAGCCTCAAACAGTAATGCCGGTGAGTTCCATGCACTCTCCTGCTTGAGCCTCAAAACAGTAATGCCTGTGAGTTCAGTGCACTCTCCTGCTTGAGCTCAAACAGTAATGCCTGTGAGTTCCGTGCACTCTCCTGCTTGAACCTCAAAAAGTAATGCCTGTGAGTTCGTGCACTCTCCTGCTTGAGCCTCAAACAGTAATGCCTGTGAGTTCCGTGCACTCTCCTGCTTGAGCCTCAAACAGTAATGCCTGTGAGTTCCGTGCACTCTCCTGCTTGAGCCTAAACAGTAAGCCTGTGAGTTCCGTGACTCATCCTGCTGTGAAACTCAAACAGTAATGCCTGTGAGTTCCGTGCACTCTCCTGCTTGAGCCTCAAACAGTAATGCTGTGAGTTCGTGCACTCTCTGCTTGAGCCTCAAACAGTAAGAGCTAGGCCAACTATCACGCTTTTTTGCATTTGCACATGCGTTATTTTTCGATCATTGAGATTGTGGCAATGCACCAAAAATGCGCATTAAGGTGCAATGCGATTGCGCGTGCAATTGTGTTCCGCATTTTTTATCGCAATCACATGCGTTTTTCTATATCTAATGATAAAAAAGGCATGTGCAAACGCAACGAAATCGCACATGAAATCACATGCAATTCCGTGTGCAATTGCTTTTCGGGCCGTGTGGCAGTGCCCTCATGCCTGTGAGTTCCATGCATGGGCAGAGGAAATCTGGGGGGGAGCTTAACATTCAGCAAACCAGTAACAAGATGTCCGCAAATTTCAAGGCACAAAGGTAGGCTTGGAGGGGCATAGGTAAAAATAAATATGGCAACAGTATTTTTAGGCTGCAGCTTCCAAATGAACAAAACTTGATTTTACAGTGCACTATCCTTTAAATTTATTTCACTATACTCCCTTTTTCAGAATATACAGAGAGCACGTACTAACACATTCAGTTAATCTCATTAAAAGTTTGAGCTTTGCTGAAACAGAAAAGGGGAATTTTGTGATTAATTAGCCATTAACAGTAAAGAAGAAAAACCTATAATAAGTTTAAGGAGAGCGCAAGGAATCGTTCTCACATCTTATTAAAAAGTATTTTCAAGCGTTACTGATCAGTTTTAATACCAGCAAATCCTTTATAGTAGAGTACGGCAAAAACCATAACTGGCACCCATCGTTCTTTGTCAGCATGACTCTTTCTTGTTATCCCCTTGGAAAACTGAATCTACTAATCTTTCCACAAGTTTTTTTTTCCTGTCTTTTTTTTGGGGGGGGGTGTTAAACATACTTATCTTAAATAAAGTATTGTGTCTACAGCACATCATAAAATGCCCCATGAAATCAAAACATGGTATTTACTATATATACTATGTATTTATGTGTGTTAGAAAGATTTGTTTTCCAGGATCAGATTCTAATTTCTAGTTCATCTTTCTATTCAAAAAATGATCTCATTACAACTTAATCAAAGGTGTTGCTGCCACAGAGATAAAGCCCAACACCAGGAATTGCTCTAATTATCTGTGATTGAATCAATGTACGAGTAAGTGTAAGCACTTTTCATTTGTATATTTGGTTTCTGTCCCCCAATAGTTGAAGGATAACATGAGCAAAGTCTATTTAAGAGTTGCAGCTATCATTGACTAAATAGTGCGGCAATGGACAAAGTGAACATATTTTTGCCTGATCATCCTTAAATCACTGTAGATGCTAAATACACAAGTAATTCTGGTTTGGCTATGGCTCAAATTATGTTAACATAAGACATTTTGGGATATGTTAGAAAAACAACGTTTTCCTTATCACCCCAAAAGCAGCAATGACTATGCTCCTCCCTGGTAGGACAGTACCAACCCTAGACCCTGCCCATCAGTGTTTTTTGTCCTACTAGAGGACAGTTCCATCAATCAGATGTGATCCCTGGGGGTGAGGACTGACTACAGGGTGGGATCAATTATATTCCCCCTGGGGAGCTAATCTCCTTTGCCACAGATAGGTATATGTGCTTAGTTGGATTCCTTTACCTTAAAGTGATGACTGTTCAACTCTTAGTGAGATTCAAGGCTCAGGCACTTCCTGGTTTGGAGAAGGGGTGGCGTAATCTAGGAGACAGGCGATCCAGATAGCTACTTGCCAAACCTATGACGTCATCACGTCAATGGAAAACGCGAGATTTGAAGTTTTTAAAAGGTAACCGCCATTACACTCAGCTGCTTTCTCTGAAGTGTATGGTGATTTTTATTAGTAGTTTTCTCCCTGCGCTAGATCGGTAAGAAGGCTTACCGTACTTGCTACTACTGCCTTCCTCTGTGTTCGCAGTATATGATTATTGTTATACAATTGTATTTCTATGCTTGTGATAAGGACCGAACCAGGTCCGAGAATTATCTGTTCCCTTCCTAAATAGTTATCCATTGATAGAGCAGCCTAGGCCGAGAAGAAACTAGAAAGAACCACACTGACACGAGCTGTTCAGTATGCAAAAATGCTTCTTCGCTTATTGGTAGTCACAATGGGTTTTATAGGTGGGGGTGTTGATTGGCACAATTAGTGTGGCAAGGGTATATTATTTGCTTATTTAGGCCATTGTAGCTTCTTCTCCAGGAGTCTATTGCAGAGCGTCCTTGTGGAGAGATTCCTCTTTTACATTTCATCTAGCAGAAACTAAGCGTATGATATCTATGTTTATCAGTTGAGTAGGAAAACAAGAGCTGAGCATATCATATGATATTGAATAATCAAGGTTAGAAAAATAAAACAACTAAAATATAGTAATGAGACAGTAAAATAAAATTTTTCAGTAACTGACACTAAAACTTAAAGTGTAGATATGTGATATATGTCTCCTTCACAATCCCCCCTAAAATGTCTATTTGCTGTCCTACCTAGTAAGGATTATCAGAGTTGCTCCAGAGGGGTTCCACCATAGGGGTGGGTATGGATCTTCAGCTTGATCTGGAGAGACCTGGACAAAGCCAGGGACCAACCCTTACAACTTCCAACATCCTGACTAACCCTGAAGGGGGTAGTTATGAAGAGGATTGTAAGAGGAGACATCAGTAGAGCGCATGGCAGTATATGGGGATCATACAGTGTGTATATTCTTGGAGTATAAAAGTGGGGGCGGTATCTCTATGGCCTGTAGCTAGCTTCTTAATATATGGGACGAAACAACAGATAAAAAGTGAGACGAAAATCAGAACAATTAATACGGTCACCCCTATCTGGGCTAAAGTTTTCTGCCACCCAGTCATCCATCCAAAATATTGGTTCCAGGATTTGTTATACCAGAATTTCTCTTTAATTCAATTGACAAATCCTCAAGTTTATTAAAGCAAGAGTGACTTTACCGTTTGGGCCAGTGTATCAGGGATATAAGCACAACAAGTGCTGGAGTCAGGTACATTTTACAAACTCCCCCCTAATCAGCAAGAATCATATCCAAAGCGATTCTATTTTAGAAAGTCATTGTGCGGTGGGGCCTAATTGATCAGCCAAACCGTGGAGTGCATCTCTAGTATAGTTAACAAATCGTTGCTGATTGGTGTAGATGTTATTAATCCAATCACCTTTTTATTCGCTGTGATCATGGAATTAGAGATTCAACACCTGCTTTAACTGTTCACAGGCTTTGAATTCATCGGGTACCCCCCTAGAGACTCCAATGGCATCAATATACACGTGAGGGTCAAGACTACCTCCTAGTGCGGTGAGATGGGCGAAGGTAGACCTGACGGATAGTGAGGGATAATGTGAAGGGGCATGATTGCTTTACTCAAAGCACATTCACCATTCCAATGCCCAAGGACACTGGGACACTACCAATCTAAGAAATCAAACATAAAGGTTGCCGCATTGGTGTTAGAAGAATTAAACCAGAATGTAGTTAGACCCCCTTCTGAGTTATGGCAACTTGTAGGCCTCCCATGAGGAGATGATATAAAAAGGATATAAAGACCAATCATGTTCTCCGGCAGGAGGGGTGGATTTCTTGTTATGTGATGCGTGGATCCACGAAGGTCTTCCTTCCAGTTCATGAAGTGGGGAGTGGTAAGGAGAACCTTTAAGGGGCCGTCAAATCTAGGTTCAAGGGAGTGTTTTCTTACGAACTTTTGACCAGCCCACCCAGTACCTGGGAGAAGTGAATGGGTACCTTCTAAACCCTGAGGATCTGGAAGAGAAGAGAACACCTGACCATGCACTTTGGTTAATTCACGAGTTAGTTGGGAGACAAAATCAGTTAATACATCAGAATGTAATTGCAATTGCTGAGGGAAATAACACCCTAACCTAGGTGGGACCCAAATAAGATCTCAAAGGGGGATAATTTGTGTGAACACTGAAAAAGCTATAGGCAGACTGTCAGGCCATCCCATCCCAGAGTCTTGAGCCATTTTAGATGCGCGTCTTCAGGGTTCCATTCATTATTTCAACCTTCCCGCTACTTTGAGGATAATAGGGCGTGTGGAAGTGTAAGATCGCTCCTAAAGCAGTCCAAATTTCTTGTTGACAGTGGCAGTGAATACAGGGCCTTGATCACTTTCAACACTTCAGGTACACATAACCTGCATAAGACCTCGGAGAGTAATTTCTTGGCAGTAGTCTTAGCAGTCGTTAGTTACTGGATACGCTTCCGGCCATCCAGAGAACATATCCACAATTACCAACACGTATTCGAATCTTCCGCTTTTTGGCATTTGGATGTGGTCTATTGGATCCTTTGGAAATGCTACAAAGGTTTTGGCCAGATGAAGTTTTGGAGGCTTTTCCATAAGTCCTGGATTGCATTTATCGCATATTGCACAGGAAGCCGGGTAATTCCTGGAAAGTTGGTGATGCCAGGAGGCAAAGTAAGTCCTTGATATTAGGTTTCATGAGATTCTTCGAAATGGGGCCGGTCCATGTGCCCATTGGACGAGGGCTGGGTTTTTAGGTATACACACCTTCTTATTGTATGTACATAGTCCATCTTGAAGTACTGCCCCCTTTCCTAGCCACCTCTCTCTTTCCTTGTCGGTGTTGCCTTGGATATTTTTTAGTTTATCCATGCTGTCCAAGAATCCCAAGGGGAGTCGCTTCAGTGGTGTTGTCTTGAAGGTTAAATTTTCCCCTCGCATCTTCTGGCAATTCCTGTATTCCTCTCAAGCAGCTGATTTGCAGCCTTGTCGCCATATTATTGCCTATTGTTTTCAGGGCAGTTGAGTTTGCCATGAGCCTTACTTTCAGTGAAATTTGCCTTTTCGTCTGCGAAGCGTGATCCATCCACAAATAGAGTGATTCTGGGTTGTCTAGTGGAGACGAACTGACTGTGGGAAGGTGTGCTGTTTCTGTGCATGAGTAGTTCAAAGCAGTTGTGTGTATCCTGTGCACCATGGTCCTCATTATCTGTGCTCCATAGTGATAAGTTCCATCATCGGTGGTACCCCCTCAGGAATTGGCAGAATTGTAGCGGGGTTAAGTATGGAACAACATTGAAGCGTGCCATGTCGGTCATGAGGATAGAACATTGGAGTCTCAAATATCTTCAACACAAGTCATGGTAGAATATAACCAGTTTGGGGAGACGGAAATCGGCATTGCTGAATGCCTCATTACTGATCATTTAAAAGAATTTTTTTTGCGAGAGGTAGCGGGAGAAGATGGCGTGATGACATATGTTTCGGTTGAGATTGATTGAGAATGGCAGAAATGTCATGAGGGGCCAAGAGAATGCAATCGTGGCCTAGGATGATGTCAGAGGTTTTATCCAGAAGAAAATGAGCTGCATAAACTGCTCTCATGCAGGATGGGCTCCCTTTAGCAATATTGTCTAGCTGTCCAGAAAATATCCAATATGTTTAATTCTTGATCCATGGTTTTGAGCGAGGAAACCAAGGGCGTGGCCTTGGCGCTCAGAAAACAAAGAGTTTGAATGGCTTCTCATAGTCTGGGAGCCCTAGTGCGGGTGCTGAAGATAGGATAGTCTTCAGAGTGGTGAAACATTCAGCAGCTTCGGCAGTCATGGTGTAGGGTTCAGACTTTAAGACACCGTAGAGAGGTTGCATGAGAATGGCAGTAAGAGATGGGCCGAGAAAGGCAATAGAGGTTTATGCCACGTGGAAGAATGATGCCTTGTAGAGTCTTGATCCTGACGGTTGTGATGTCGTGTCCCTGAGAAATACATTGTCCGAGGAATGTCAGTTGTTGGCACCACTGTAGTTTCGCTTTGGAGGCCTTGCAACCTTGATCCGCTAGATGTTCACGGCCTCAACAGTCCGGGGGACTGTAGGGAGGTTCTAAAACCTTATGTTGATGCAGCGACCAAGCCACATCACCACTAAGTATCTACACCCTGTAGTAGATTTGGGCTATAAAATTGGGGCTAAGACTTTTATGACCCATATTATTACTATAACTATCTATCCCCTCTTTAATAAAAAAAAAATGAATCGGGAGAAAACAAAACGTTTACTGAAATAATACATTCTCAGGAAAAAAGTGGGAATGCAGGAAAGAAACAAAAAGAAATGGAGGAAGGAAGAGAGTAGCAACTTATACACATATATGAGATAACATTCCTAAACAAAATGAAAAGAACTCACAATCATTTTATTTAAATAACTAAAACATAAGGAAGATAATAATCCACAAATTAAATTAATGTAAAGTCAGCTCACCATTACATTTAAAACTATCTAAGCCAAATTCTACCAAAACCAATACATTAAAATCAACCTGGAATCAGTGAACTAACAGCTTAAAACCTTAAACAAAACACAGGTACGGGTTAAAGAAAAGATTAAGCTAAATAAACAAAAAACGGTAACGGACTAAATTTTAAACAGAATCTGGGAATGAAGATCTATATACACTATACACAAACACTTCCAGCATAACAGCTCTAATTGGTAGAGAATCAAATCGGACTGGGGAGAGATTTACACCTATATTTGAATATTAATTGTTGGGTATTAATTTAATCTAATCTTAATAATGAATAAAAGGAATATACTATGGGTAAGACCGGAATATATCTAACGTTTAAGACCATGATGGATTTAAAATAACCTCATACTCTGTGAGGCATTGGATAGTTCATATTCTATCTTTAGCATTTATAAACATGACTGGATGTTAAACATTCTCCGTACCCAATATAATGTTGGAGGCCTCAACCGCCATGTACAGGTGCAGAGGTGCACAAACATTAAGGCATCCCCTGAAAAGTGACTGCCAAGATTTAAAAAAAAAGTGATATTTCAAAGTGTCTCGTTGATAACGTGATAAAACTGCCACCATGGTTTTACAATGTTCTCTACAATACAAATGAAAAAATTTATCATAATTCAGAAGGCTCAGAGCAGGGGCAGAGGTAAATGTTATACAATTATTTAAACATTCTTTGTCATTTTTGGTTCCATAAAATGTTTGGACAGTCTTTGGTGGTGCTTTTGGAGCATTTGGTCCCAGTGGGAGTTGGCTGGGTCCATTGTTGCTAAAAAGTCATGAAGCTGACCAATTCAGCTTTATTACAGGGTGTTTGAAGCACAAGATATATTTATCTCTGGCGGGGCTGACCAGATATTCACTCTTAGGTCTTATACAACCAAGATATTGAACTGAGTCTTTGCAACATTGTATAAGCTCTAGAAGCTTTTGATGCAAGACATTGAGGAGAGAGACCTTTTTACATACCTCCATGCTCTAGATACACAATAACCATCATTAATTAATACATTTCAAAATCCTAGAACCATGTGGCCGAACCCATTTATTTTAACACTTCACAGAGAGCCATAGAGACTGTCACTGGCAAGTCCACCAAGTTCTATGTCAAACAGTGACACGTGAAATGGGACTCTTCAAAAAATGAATACAAAAAGACTGAGCCGTAGCACCAGTTGACAAGCAGAGGAAATCATGTCTTAAAATCAACAACTGCACATCATTGGGTATTGGCAGAAATGCTAATAAGGGCTTAAATATCCGAAACTATAGAAATTATCTGTATTATGAGCTATAATAGGGGTATAAAATAGGAAGATAGTCTTTGTAATTAATCATTGCTTTACAAAGGTACAACCATTGGCAGAATACTATTAATTATATCTTGTGAAAGGGGTTAGGGGCATTAAAAATTATCCATACATCAACTTTTACTTCCAGCCACTAAAGAAAATTGTGGTACACAATTTACTTACTAAATCCTGTATTATCAAGTTAATTTAAATTAAACAGCTTACCTTGTATATCTAAAGAACACAAATAGGATTACACATTTTGGCCATGAGCTGTACCACAGCGAGGGAATCGCTTGTGGAAAAAATCCATTACAACTGCCATCATAGGGGATACACTATCTGTGACTGTATTGTCACATCCTACTTAGCTATATGGATATAACGGGCACTACTGTGATACATGACTAATGATCTAATTATTACAAATAACATATCTAATTTTATAAGCTGATATTTGTAACTCCTCTTTGAAAACCACCAGAAACTCTACCAGATCCTAAATCTTCATTTCTAAAAAAAAAAAAACCTCTATAATATAATATAGATATCCTTCCTTTATATAAAATTATTTCCATTTGTGGAGATTGCATTGAGTTTTTAGACTGTACTATGTAGGTGGGGGTAGGCTAAAAAAATATACATAGTT
Organism: Hymenochirus boettgeri; assembly: GCA_019447015.1. NCBI lineage: Eukaryota > Metazoa > Chordata > Amphibia > Anura > Pipidae > Hymenochirus > Hymenochirus boettgeri. Next base: position 138,876,687 of record CM033471.1, on the reverse strand, counting down.
AATTAAGTGTATATGTAATGTAAATGGTATAACATTAATTAGTTTATTAATCTGTTCTAAATAAAGATATATAAGTGTGGTAACAGTGTGTAAATGGCATATGAAATAAAAAATAAAAAGTACTCACATAGAGAATCTCCCCACGTTTGAATGGACTGGTCAAAATGGGAGCTATAGACACACCTCTCAAATTTATTAAAATCTGAATGGAAGTTTGCTGTCATTTCCTTATTGTCATTATCCAATAGGTGTGCTTCTTGTAGCTACTGCAGCACTACATCACATCCTGACGCAATGCATGCTTTACAGTAACATCCTTTAGTTTGCATTGGGTTAGAGACTACTGAGCATGTGCGAGCTAATGGCCAATCAAAAGAAAGTTTGCTTCCCAGTAAGTGTAGATGATATCCAGCTGTATTGCATTGGGGAGAGACTTACTGAGCATGTGCGAGTTAGGCCAATCAAAAAGAAGTTTGCTTTCCCAGTAAGTGTAGATGATCTCAGCTTATTGCATTGAGGGAGAGACTACTGAGCATGTGCGAGTAATGGCCAATCAAAGAAAGTTGCTTTCCCAGTAAGGTGAGATGATATCCAGCTGTATTGCATTGTGGGAGAGACTTACTGAGCATGTGCAAGTTAATGGCCAATCAAAAGAAAGTTTGCTTTCCCAGTAAGTGTAGATGATATCAGCTGTATTGCATTGTGGGAGAGACTTAATGAGCATGTGCAAGTTAATGGCCAATCAAAAGAAAGTTTGCTTTCCAGTAAGTGTAGATGATATCCAGCTGCATTGCATTGTGGGATGGAGTTCACATCCTGATGCAATGTGTAGTGGAGTGGGTGGGCTTGGCCAAACGACACTGCTTTACTGAAGACTTCCCCTGAAGGGAAGTTTCCATTTATGCTGGTAAGTGCCTAAATGTTATTAGTTTTTGCTTTAGTGAACAGTCTCTCTCTCTGTTTCTCTCTCTCTCTGTTTGTCTCTCCCTCTGTCTGTGTCTCTTCTCTCTCTGTCTCTCTGTCTGTCTCTCTGTCTGTCTGTGTGTCTCTTCTGTCGTCTGTCTCTCTCTCTGTCTGTCTGTCTGTCTCTCTCTCTGTCTGTCTGTCGCTCTCTCTGTCTGTCTGTCTGTCTCTCTCTCTCTGTCTGTCTGTCTCTCTCTCTGTCTGTCTGTCTCTGTCTGTGTCGTCTGTCTGTCTCTCTCTCTGTCTGTCTGTATCTCTCTGTCTGTCTCTTATTGTCTGTCTCTCTCTTGTTGTCTGTCTCTCTCTTGCTGTCTCATTGTCTGTTCTCCCTCGTCTGTCTCTTCTCTCTCTGCTGTTCTTTCTGTTTGTCTCTCCCTCTGTCTGTCTGTCTGTCTGTCTCTCTCTGTGTCTCTCTCTCTCTGGTTTGACTCTCCCTCTGTCTGTCAGTCTCTCTCTCTGTTTCTCTCCCTCTGTCTGTCTCTCCTCTGGTTGTCTCTCCCTCGTCTGTCTGTCTCTATCTCTCTGTTTGTCTCTCCCTCGTCTATTGTTTGCGGTTGTTCGCGGACGAAAACCAGGCTCCCAGGCCCCGTCGCGAGTGTTGGGAGGCTCCGCGGCACTTGGAGCCTTTCCCGGTAGTTCTGTCTTCCAGGGGGTGTTTGCGGTTGTTCGCTGCCGAAAACCAGGCTCCCAGGCCCTGCCGCGAGTGTTGGGAGGCTCCGCTGGGCTTCCATCAGCACTTGGAGCCCCAGACCAGGTGCTGTCAAGTTGTATACATACAATACTGTACACACATTTACTCCCTCCTACAGCTAATCTCCAGGGCTCTCAAGCAGGAACAGGCAGCATCTCAATACCTAGCAACAGCAGGGATCACCCACCATTTCTATAGGCAGTGCCTTCTCTCCCAGTTAAACGGAACACTATTGGTTTTTACCTGGATTACGACCAATGCGGAAGGGCTTTGTTAGATGCTGTAGTTTACACACATGCGGCAGTAAGGAGGAACCTGGTGCTTGTTTAATATGGGGTATTCCTATTGGCTGCTAGAATACAGTCGGCCACTATTACAGTAATGTGACAATTTATAATAATAGTACTAACCTGGAAGCTGATCATTGTGAGCACTGCTGCTAACAGGACAGGAGAAAGAGACAGAGAGAGAGAAATTGACAGAGAGAGACACAGAGAGAGACAGACAGACAGAGAGAGAGAGACAGATAGACAGAGGGAGAGACAAACAGAGAGATAGAGACAGACAGACAGAGGGAGAGACAACCAGAGAGAGAGACAGACAGAGGGAGAGAAACAGAGAGAGAGACTGACAGACAGAGGGAGAGTCAAACAGAGAGAGAGAGACACAGAGAGAGACAGACAGACAGACAGACAGAGGGAGAGACAAACAGAAAGAAACAGACAGAGAGAGAGAGACAGACAGAGGGAGAGACAGACAGATAGAGACAGACAGAGAGAGAGACAGACAGACAGAGAGAGAGACAGACAGATAGAGACAGACAGAGAGAGAGACAGACAGACAAAGAGAGAGACAGACAGACAGAGAGAGAGAGAGACAGACAGACAGGACACGAGGACAGGACAGACACAGAGAGAGAGACATACAGACAGACAGACACAGAGAGAGAGACGACAGACAGACAGAGAGACACACAGACAGACAGAGAGACAGACAGAGAAGCAGAGACGGAGAGAGACACAGACAGAGGGAGAGACAAACAGAGAGAGAGAGAAACAGAGAGAGAGACTGTTCACTAAAGCAAAAAACTAATAACATTTAGGCACTTACCAGCATAAGATGGAAACTTCCCTTCAGGGGAAGTCTTCAGTAAAGCAGTGTCGTTTGGCCAAGCCCACCCACTCCCACTACACATTGCATCAGGATGTGAAACTCCATCCCACAATGCAATGCAGCTGGATATCATCTACACTTACTGGGAAAGCAAACTTTCTTTTGATTGGCCATTAACTTGCACATGCTCAGTAAGTCTCTCCCACAATGCAATACAGCTGGATATCATCTACACTTACTGGGAAAGCAAACTTTCTTTTGATTGGCCATTAGCTCGCACATGCTCAGTAAGTCTCTCCCACAATGCAATACAGCTGGATATCATCTACACTTACTGGGAAAGCAAACTTTCTTTTGATTGGCCATTAACTCGCACATGCTCAGTAAGTCTCTCCCACAATGCAATACAGCTGGATATCATCTACACTTACTGGGAAAGCAAACTTTCTTTTGATTGGCCATTAGCTCGCACATGCTCAGTAAGTCTCTACCACAATGCAAAGCTAAAGGATGTTACTGTAAAGCATGCATTGCGTCAGGATGTGATGTAGTGCTGCAGTAGCTACAAGAAGCACACCTATTGGATAATAAGGACAATAAGGAAATGACAGCAAACTTCCATTCAGAATTTAATAAATTTGAGAGGTGTGTCTATAGCTCCCATTTTGACCAGTCCATTCAAACGTGGGGAGATTCTCTATGTGAGTACTTTTTTATTTTTTATTTCATATGCCATTTACACACTGTTACACACTTATATATCTTTATTTAGAACAGATTAATAAACTAATTAATGTTATACCATTTACATTACAATATACACTTTAACTATGTATAATATTATTTTAGCCTACCCCCACCTACATAGTACAGTCTAAAAACTCAATGCAATCTCCACAAAATGGAAAATAATTTTATATAAAGGAAGGATATCTATATATATATTATAGAGGTTTTTTTTTTTTTAGAAAGTGAAGATTTAGGATCTGGTAGAGTTTCTGGTGGTTTTCAAAGAGGAGTTATCAGAATGATCAGCTTAATAAAAGTAGATATGTTATTTGTAATAAATTAGATCATTAGTCAGATATACAAGCTAGTGCCCGTTATATCCATATAGCTAAGTAGGATGTGACAATACAGTCACAGATAGGTATCCCCTATGATGGCAGTTGTAATGGATTTTTTCCACAAGCGATTCCCTCGCTGTGGTACAGCTCATGGCCAAAATGTGTAATCCTATTTGTGTTCTTTAGATATACAAGGTAAGCTGTTTAATTTAAATTAACTTGATAATACAGGATTTAGTAAGTAAATTGTGTACCACAATTTTCTTTAGTGGCTGGAAGTAAAAGTTGATGTATGGATAATTTTTAATGCCCCTAAACCCCCTTTCACAAGATATAATTAATAGTATTCTGCCAATGGTTTGTACCTTTGTAAAGCAATGAGTAATTACAAAGACTATCTTCCTATTTTATACCCCTATTATAGCTCATAATACAGATAATTTCTATAGTTTCGGATATTTAAGCCCTTATTAGCATTTCTGCCAATACCCAATGATGTGCAGTTGTTGATTTTAAGACATGATTTCCTTCTGCTTGTCAACTGGTGCTACGGCTCAGTCTTTTTGTATTCATTTTTTGAAGAGTCCCATTTCACGTGTCACTGTTTGACATAGAGACTTGGTGGACTTGCCAGTGACAGTCTCTATGGCTCTCTGTGAAGTGTTAAAATAATAATGGGTTCGGCCACATGGTTCTAGGATTATTGAAATGTATTAATTAATGATGGTTATTGTGTATCTAGAGCATGGAGGTATGTAAAAAGGTCTCTCTCCTCAATTGTCTTGCATCAAAAGCTTCTAGAGCTTATACAATGTTGCAAAGACTCAGTTCAATATCTTGGTTGTATAAGAACTAAGAGTGAATATCTGGTCAGCCCCGCCAGAGATAAATATATCTTGTGCTTCAAACACCCTGTAATAAAGCTGAATTGGTCAGCTTCATGAACTTTTAGCAACAATGGACCCAGCCAACTCCCACTGGGACCAAATGCTCCAAAAAGCACCACCAAAGACTGTCCAAACATTTTATGGACACCAAAAATGACAAAGAATGTTTAAATAATTGTAATAACATTTACCTCTGCCCCTGCTCTGAGCCTTCTGAATTATGATAAATTTTTTCATTTGTATTGTAGAGAACATTGTAAAACCATGGTGGCAGTTTTATCACGTTATCACAGAGACACTTTGAAACTAGTCACTTATTTTTTTAAATCATTGGCAGTCACTTTTCAGGGGATGCCTTAATGTTTGTGCACCTCTGCAGCCTGTACAATGGCTGTTGAGGCCTCCAACTATTATATTGGGTACGGAGAATGTTTAACATCCAGTCATGTTTTATAAATGCTAAAGAATAGAATATGAACTATCCAATGCCTCACAGAGTATGAGGTTATTTTAAATCCATCATGGTCTTAAACGTTAGATATATTCCGGTCTTACCCATAGTATATTCCTTTTATTCATTATTAAGATTAGATTAAATTAATACCCAAGCAATTAATATTCAAATATAGGTGTAAATCTCTCCCCAGTCCGATTTGATTCTCTACCAATTAGAGCTGTTATGCTTGGAAGTGTTTGTGTATAGTGTATATAGATCTTCAATTCCCAGATTCTGTTTAAAATTTAGTCCGTTACCGTGTTTTGTTTATTTAGCTTAATCTTTTCTTTAACCCGTACCTGTGTTTTGTTTAAGGTTTAAGCTGTTAGTTCACTGATTCCAGGTTTGATTTTAATGTAGTTGGTTTTGGTAGAATTTGGCAGTAGATAGTTTATAAATGATAATGGTGAGCTGACTTTACATTAATTTAATTTGTGGATTATTATCTTCCTTATGTTTTAGTTATTTAAATAAAATGATTGTGAGTTCTTTTCATTTTGTTTAAGGAAATGTTATCTCATATATGTGTATAAGTTGCTACTCCTTCCTCCATTTCTTTTTGTTTCTTTCCTGCATTCCCACTTTTTTTCCTGAGAATGTTATTATTTCAGTAAACGTTTTGTTTTCTCCCGATTCATTTTTTTTTTATTAAAGAGGGGATAGATAGTTATAGTAATAATATGGGTCATAAAAGTCTTAGCCCCAATGTTTATAGCCCAAATCTACTACAGGGTGTAGATACTTAGTGGTGATGTGGGCTTGGTCGCTGCATCAACATAAGGTTTTAGAACCTCCCTACAGTCCCCCGGTGACTGTTGAGGCCGTGAACATCTAGCGGATCAAGGTTGCAAGGCCTCCAAAGCGAAACTACAGTGGTGCCAACCAACTGTGACATTCCTCGGACAATGTATTTCTCAAGGGACACGACATCACAACCGTCAGGATCAAGACTCTACAAGGCATCATTCTTCCACGTGGACATAAACCTCTATATGCCTTTCTCGGCCTCATCTCTTACTGCCATTCTCATGCAACCTCTCTACGGTGTCTTAAAGTCTGAACCCTACACCATGACTGCCGAAGCTGCTGAATGTTTCACCACTCTGAAGACTATCCTATCTTCAGCACCCGCACTAGGGCTCCCAGACTATGAGAAGCCATTCAAACTCTTTGTTTCTGAGCGCCAAGGCCACGCCCTTGGTTTCCTCGCTCAAAACCATGGATCAAGAATTAAACATATTGGATATTTTTCTGGACAGCTAGACAATATTGCTAAAGGGAGCCCATCCTGCATGAGAGCAGTTTATGCAGCTCATTTTCTTCTGGATAAAACCTCTGACATCATCCTAGGCCACGATTGCATTCTCTTGGCCCCTCATGACATTTCTGCCATTCTCAATCAATCTCAACCGAAACATATGTCATCACGCCATCTTCTCCCGCTACCTCTCGCAAAAAAGAATTCTTTTAAATTGATCAGTAAATGAGGCAATTCAGCAATGCCGATTTCCGTCTCCCCAAACTGGTTATATTCTACCAGTGACTTGTGTATGAAGATATATTGAGACTCCAATGTTCTATCCTCATGACCGACAATGGCACGCTTCAATGTTGTTCCATACTTAACCCCGCTACAATTCTGCCAATTCCTGAGGGGGGTACCACCGATGATGGAACTTATCACTATGGAGCACAGGATAATGAGGACCATGGTGCACAGGATACACACAACTGCTTTGAACTCATGCAGCAAGAAACAGCACACCTTCCCACAGTCAGTTCGTCTCCACTAGACAACCCAGACATCACTCTATTTGTGGATGGATCACGCTTCGCAGACGAAAAAGGCAAATTTCACTGAAAGTGAAGGCTCATGGCAAACTCAACTGCCCTGAAACAATAGGCAATAATATGGCCGACAAGGCTGCAAAGTCAGCTGCTTTGAGAGGAATACAGGAATTGCCAGAAGATGCGAGGGGAAAATTTAACCTTCAAGACAACACCACTGAAGCGACTCCCCTTGGGATTCTTGGACAGCATGGATAAACTAAAAAATATCCAAGGCAACACCGACAAGGAAGAGAGAGAGGGGTGGCTAGGAAAGGGGGCAGTACTTCAAGATGGACTATGTACATACAATAAGAAGGTGTGTATACCTAAAAACCCAGCCCTCGTCCAATGGGCACATGGACCGGCCCACATTTCGAAGAATCTCATGAATAACCTAATATCAAGGACTTACTTTGCTCCTGGCATCACCAACTTTACCAGGAATTACCCGGCTTCCTGTGCAATATGCGATAAATGCAATCCAGGACGTATGGAAAAGCCTCCAAAACTTCATCTGGCCAAAACCTTTGTAGCATTTCCAAAGGATCCAGATAGACCACATCCAAATGCCAAAAAGCGGAAGATTCGAATACGTGTTGGTAATTGTGGATATGTTCTCTGGATGGCCGGAAGCGTATCCAGTAACTAACATGACTGCTAAGACTACTGCCAAGAAATTACTCTCCGAGGTCGTATGCAGGTTATGTGTACCTGAAGTGATTGAAAGTGATCAAGGCCCTGTATTCACTGCCACTGTCAACAAAGAAATTTGGACTGCTTTAGGAGCGATCTTACACTTCCACACGCCCTATTATCCTCAAAGTAGCGGGAAGGTTGAAATAATGAATGGAACCCTGAAGACGCGCATGCTAAAATGGCTCAAGACTCTGGGATGGGATGGCCTGACAGTCTGCCTATAGCTTTGTTCAGTGTTCAGCACAAATTATCCCCCTTTGAGATCTTATTTGGGTCAGCACCTAGGTTAGGGTGTTATTTCCCTCAGCAATTGCAATTACATTCTGATGTATTAACTGATTTTGTCTCCCAACTAACTCGTGAATTAACCAAAGTGCATGGTCAAGTGTTCTCTTCTCTTCCAGATCCTCAGGGTTTAGAAGGTACCCATTCACTTCTCCCAGGTGACTGGGTGCTGGTCAAGAAGTTCGTAAGAAAACACTCCCTTGAACCTAGATTTGACGGCCCCTTAAAGGTTCTCCTTACCACTCCCACTTCAGTGAAACTGGAAGGAAGACCTTCGTGGATCCACGCATCACATAACAAGAAATCCACCCCTCCTGCCGGAGAAACATGATTGGTCTTTATATCCTTTTTATCATCTCCTCATGGGAGGCCCTACAAGTTGCCATAACTCAGAAGGGGGGTCTAACTACATTCTGGTTTAATTCTTCTAACACCAATGCGGCAACCTTTATGTTTGATTTCTGTATGATTGGTAGGTGTCCCAGTGTCCTTGGGCATTGGAATGGTGAATGTGCTTTGAGTAAAGCAATCATGCCCCTTCACATTATCCCTCACTATCCGTCAGGTCTACCTTCGCAACCATCTCACCGCACCAGGAGGTAGTCTTGACCCTCACGTGTATATTGATGCCATTGGAGTCTCTAGGGGGGTACCCGATGAATTCAAAGCCTGTGAACAAGTTAAAGCAGGGTTTGAATCTCTAATTCCAATGATCACAGCGAATAAAAAGGTGATTGGATTAATTACATCTACTACAATCAGCAACGATTTGTTAACTATACTAGAGATGCACTCCACGGTTTGGCTGATCAATTAGGCCCCACCGCACAAATGACTTTCTAAAATAGAATCGCTTTGGATATGATTCTTGCTGATTAGGGGGGAGTTTGTAAAATGCTACCTGACTCCAGCACTTGTTGTGCTTATATCCCTGATAACACTGGCCCAAACGGTAAAGTCACTCTTGCTATTAAGAAACTTGAGGATTTGTCAATTGAATTAAAGAGAAATTCTGGTATAACAAATCCTTGGAACCAATATTTTGGATGGATGACTGGGTGGCAGAAAACTTTAGCCCAGATAGGGGTGACCGTATTAATTGTTCTGATTTTCGTCTCACTTTTTATCTGTTGTTTCGTCCCATATATTAAGAAGCTAGCTACAAAGGCCATAGAGATATCCGCCCCCACTTTTATACTCCAAGAATATAACACACTGTATGAGTCCCCATATACTGCCATGCGCTCTACTGATGTCTCCTCTTACAATCCTCTTCATTAACTCCCCCTTCAGGGTTAGTCAGGATGTTGGAAGTTGTAAGGGTTGGTCCCTGGCTTTGTCCAGGTCTCTCCAGATCAAGCTGAAGATCCATACCCACCCCTATGGTGGAACCCCTCTGGAGCAACTCTGATAATCCTTACTAGGTAGGGACAGCAAAATAGACATTTTAGGGGGGATTGTGAAGGAGACATATATCACATATCTACAGCTTTAAGTTTTAGTGTCAGTTACATGAAAAATTTTATTTTACTGTCTCATTACTATATTTTAGTTGTTTTATTTTTCTAACCTTGATTATTCAATATCATATGATATGCTCAGCTCTTGTTTTCCTACTCAACTGATAAACATAGATATCATACGCTTAGTTCTGCTAGATGAAATGTAAAAGAGGAATCTCTCCACAAGGACGCTCTGCAAATGACTCCTGGAGAAGAAGCTACAATGGCCTAAATAAGCAAATATAATGACCCTTGCCACACTAATTGTGCCAATCAACACCCCCACCTATAAAACCCATTGTGACTAACAATAAAGCAGAAGAAGCATTTTTGCATACTGAACAGCTCGTGTCAGTGTGGTTCTTTCTAGTTTCTTCTCGGCCTAGGCTGCTCTATCAATGGATAACTATTTAGGAAGGGAACAGATAATTCTCGGACCTGGTTCGGTCCTTATCACAAGCATAGAAATACAATTGTATAACAAGTATATCATATACTGCAGAACACAGAGGAAGGCAGTAGTAGCAAGTACGGTAAGCCTTCTTACCGATCTAGGCAGGGGAGAAAACTACTAATAAAAATCACCATACACTTCAGAGGAAAGCAGCTGAGTGTAATGGCCATGGTTACCTTTTAAAAACTTCAAATCTCGCAGTTTTCCATTGACGTGATGACGTCATAGGTTTGGCAAGTAGCTATCTGGATCGCCTGTCTCCTAGATTACGCCACCGGCTTTCCAAACCAGGAAGTGCCTGAGCCTTGAATCTCACTAAGAGGTTGAACAGTCATCACTTTAAGGTAAAGGAATCCAACTAAGCACATATACCTATCTGTGGCAAAGGAGATTAGCTCCCCAGGGGGAATATAATTGATCCCACCCTGTAGTCAGTCCTCACCCCCAGGGATCAGACATCTGATTGATGGAACTGTCCTCTAGTAGGACAAAAAACACTGATGGGCAGGGTCTAGGGTTGGTACTGTCCTACCAGGGGAGGAGCATAGTCATTGCTGCTTTTGGGGTGATAAGGAAAACGTTGTTTTCTAAACATATCCCAAAATGTCTTATGTTAACATAAATTTGAGCCATAGCCAAACCAGAATTACTTGTGTATTTAGCATCTACAGTGATTTAAGGATGATCAGGCAAAAATATGTTCACTTTGTCCATTGCCGCACTATTTTAGTCAATGATAGCTGCAACTCTTAAATAGACTTTGCTCATGTTATCCTTCAACTATTGGGGGACAGAAACCAAATATACAAATGAAAAGTGCTTACACTTACTCGTACATTGATTCAATCACAGATAATTAGAGCAATTCCTGGTGTTGGGCTTTATCTCTGTGGCAGCAACACCTTTGATTAAGTTGTAATGAGATCATTGTTTGAATAGAAAGATGAACTAGAAATTAGAATCTGATCCTGGAAAAACAAATCTTTCTAAGACACATAAATACATAGTATATATAGTAAATACCATGTTTTGATTTCATGGGGCATTTTATGATGTGCTGTAAGACACAATACTTTATTTAAGATAAGTATGTTTAACACCCCCCCCCAAAAAAAAGACAGGAAAAAAAAACTTGTGGAAAGATTAGTAGATTCAGTTTCCAAGGGGATAACAAGAAAAGAGTCATGCTGACAAAGAACGATGGGTGCCAGTTATGGTTTTTGCCGTACTCTACTATAAAGGATTTGCTGGTATTTAAAACTGATCAGTAACGCTTGAAAATACTTTTTAATAAGATGGTGAGAACGATTCCTTGCGCTCTCCTTAAACTTATTATAGGTTTTTCTTCTTTACTGTTAATGGCTAATTAATCACAAAATTCCCCTTTTCTGTTTCAGCAAAGCTCAAACTTTTAATGAGATTAACTGAATGTGTTAGTACGTGCTCTCTGTATTATTCTGAAAAAGGGAGTATAGGTGAAATAAATTTAAAGGATAAGTGCACTGTAAAATCAAGTTTTGTTCATTTGGAAGCTGCAGCCTTAAAAATACTGTTGCCATATTTATTTTTACCTATGCCCCTCCAGAGCCTACCTTTGTGCCTTGAAATTTGCGGACATCTTGTTACTGGTTTGCTGAATGTTAAGCTCCGCCCCTCAGATTTCCTCTGCCCATGCATGGAACTCACAGGCATGAGGGCACTGCCACACTGCGCCGAAAAAGCAATTGCACACGGAATTGCATGTGATTTCATGTGCGATTTCGTTGCGTTTGCACATGCCTTTTTTATCATTAGATATAGAAAAACGCATGTGATTGCGATAAAAAATGCGGAACACAAATTGCACGCGCAATCGCATTGCACCTTAAAATGCGCATTTTTGGTGCATTGCCACAATCTCAATGATCGAAAAATAACGCATGTGCAAATGCAAAAAAAGCGTGATAGTGTGGCCTAGCTCTTACTGTTTGAGGCTCAAGCAGGAGAGTGCACGGAACTCACAGGCATTACTGTTTGAGGCTCAAGCAGGAGAGTGCACGGAACTCACAGGCATTACTGTTTGAGGCTCAAGCAGGAGAGTGCACTGAACTCACAGGCATTACTGTTTGAGGCTCAAGCAGGAGAGTGCATGGAACTCACAGGCATTACTGTTTGAGGCTCAAGCAGGAGAGTGCACAGAACTCACAAGCATTACTGTTTGAGGCTCAAGCATGAGAAAGCAGAGGAAATCTCAGAGGGGCGGAGCTTAACATTCAGCAAAGCAGTAACAAGATGTCAGCAACTTCCAAGGCACAAAGCTAGGCTCTGGAGGGGCATAGGTAAAAAATATGGCAACAGTATTTTTAAAGCTGCATCTTCCGAATGAACATAACTTGATTTTACAGTGCACTTAACCTTTAAACTGCAGCCTTATGCTGACCATACATGGCCGATATCAGATTGATTCAATGCTCAACTCTGCAGATCAACATTTATTACATGAATATTTTAATTGGATTCCCTGTTTCTGGCTTTGTCAGATTTGCGCAAGCTACATTTGAGGGTTACGGCCAATAGAGGTTTACCGAACACTACATTCAAGGGTTACCCAAATCAAACAATACATTTGAGGGTTAGTTGAAGGCTACATTCTAGGGTTAGTGAAAGCGAACATTACAAGCGAACAGCTTGTAAATTTGATACTGGTAATTAACGAAACTCAAACTAGTTTGGATTGTTCGAGTTTGTCCGTACTCATAAAGTTTAGCCCGATCACGGGTTTGGGTTCGGGTCCATTACTACTCATTAGTAGGGCTATATTTGACATCCCCGATTCAATTGTCCACAATGAGAAAAAATATTGAGATGTGAATAATGTTTTCAATATCAGTAATTTTCCCATATGTAGTCCATAATTTTCACACAATAGCCTAAAATACCAGACAACCAATGTACCATTTCAGATCATAAGAAAAAAAATGTGCTTCCATTATGCATATCAGGTTTAATATGAAGTCTCCAATGTTAGCTTTTGTGTCAGTGTTGTTTATTTTTATTTTTTCCCAGGAAACGCTTTGAATCTTTATTCTCAAACTATCCCTGCTCTAAATTATGCTTTTCACCACTACACAGACTCCTATCCAGGCTGTATATATTTGACTAGAAAAGTGAATTTAGGTGAGTTTAATTAGAGGGAAATCAGATATAAATGTGTAATGCATAAAGCCCAGAGTTGTGAGAAATGCTGGTTTGTTAAGGGAACGTGTCTACTACGTGTCCTTTCTGAAGCATCCCTCTCCCAGCTGTAATCCTGTGCTATTTGTATATCTCCCCCACAATACATTTTGGTTAATTAGATTGTGCTGTGGAACACAGGTTGGAAAATATTAAGACATGGTGCATTTCCATTGGGAACCTCTTCCTCTACGCATGTGGACAGTTAAACCAACCTCAGTCTTTAATATTCATACCAGACTGATATCATTGGCACCTCATTTGCCACAAGAGTCCTGTATTAAAAGGACAGTTCAGTGGAAATTATCAATATTTGTTAAATTGTTAGTTTGTGTAATGCCTTCTTAGTTATTCTACATAGTGTCTCCCATTTTGAAAAATCAGTTGATTTCATACCCTTTGCTGTTCCCTACTGTTGACATTAGTGAGCTGACATTTCAGGTTCTAACGGTCCTTCTTCTTCCCAGGATGCACCACTTCCTTGGAATGTTCCTAACAGTAATTTCTACTGATTGGCTGTTGGATGGGTCAAAGATGCTCAGATCTCTACTGGGCATCTGAATCAACTCTGGCGCTGGGTCAAGGGCAAAATCTTAACTATTAACTATCTTAACAAAATTATCTATCAGGGAGACAATCTTTGAAAATGCAACCAAGCAGGGAGTGTCAGCCCAGATAAATGACCCAAGGTAAATTGTTAGGACCTTCAATACTGGGGTTACCTTGACATGGTTGGAAGGCTTTTCACTTTTGTGCATAGAATTGTAACTAAAACCCCCCATGTTTTTACTGTTTGTACTAGCACAGATATTATGATAGTATATGGGGCCCAGGAATGTGCATTGATCATCTCTTTTCTTGTTTGTTCTAATGTTTTGGTCAGATCAGCACTTCCACTATATGTTATAATAATGTTGCCATAGGAGTGCTAGACACCCCCCCCCTTTTCTATTAGGGGTCCTGCAAACAGAAAGTCAGTATTTCGGTTGCATTTATTTATACACAGACAAAATGCTGAATGGGCAGATTAAGGTCATTGGGATGAAAAAATACTGCTCTTTTTTTGGAAAAGTACATGTATTTGCACTGAACTTCCCCTTTAAACTGGTGCTACTGTATATGATACTTCAGTTTACCCTGAAGGCTACATAACAATCACATTTGTCTTAATTACAGTGATCATCACGATAAGAGACATCTGAAACAGTAAATGATCATTGTAACTTTATAATCTGTCATACGGCCATAAACCTGCATTTCATCCACTTTTTGGGAATGACACAGAAATACATAAATAGCCACCACTAGCAGTAACATAGCAATGGTGGTTAAATAAAGACATACATACATCTACTCCAACTTTTATACCCTACTCATAAACCAACCCAACTTAGTGTTGAGACGGGGGGGGGGGGGGGTTAAAAATGGGGAAAATAAATCCTTCCTGACTCCAAATGGCTTCCCTCGATCAACCAAACCTACAGTATATGTAAAAGTAATTATCAATATTTTTTAGTTTTACAGAAGAAACTTATCTAGCCCACTTTTAAAGATATTCAATGAACTTGCCATTACAAAATTTGCTGGAAGACTGTTCCACTGTTTCACCTTTCTCACTGTAAAGAAACCTTTCCTAACCTGAGAATTAAATTTCTTATCTTCTAATCTTAAAGGATGTCCACAAGTCCTCTGATATAAGCTATTAATGAACAATGTACTACAGAGTTTATTATTTGGTTCATTAATATATTTACATAAAGTATTCATACCCCTGCACAATCGTGTGTCACCGGTGTAAACAGCCCTAACTTATTTAATCTGTCTACATAGTCAAGCCTCTCCATTCCCCTTACTATTTTAGTTGCCCTTCTCTGAACTCCTTCCATTTCCAAGATTGTAAATAGGATTACAAAATGCACAGCATATTCCAATTGAGGCCTTATCAGTGCTTTGTAAAGAGGAAGAATAATATTTTTCTCCCTTGAATCTATTCCCCTCCTTATACAAAATATATCTTGTTTAGCTCTAACTGTTCCTGTCTGGCACTGCTTGCTAAGCAGTCTGTTATCAAGTGCTTGAACAGAAGCATAAAAATGACACGTCTGCAGGTCGGATAATTGGTTCTATACCTTAGGCTGTATTGCATGTTAATAAGCCAGCAGTTCTGGACACATGCTTTAGCCACAGGACATAAAGGAGAAATTTTGCATATCTCTGCCCCTTACTCTAAGATACCTGGGAGTGAGAAATTACTTATAGTTTCTTTTGTGGGCAATGCTATTCATACTGCAAGATACCTTCTGTTATAAGAAGGCTTTGTTCCATTTTTATGTTCTGTGGAGGGCTTTTTGCTCCCTTTTGGCCCACCTCACCTTATGCTATATAGCTGCTTGGTATATTGTGCTCCCAAGTCCTACCCTATGGAGCCGTGAATCTGTATCTTGCACTGATGAGGCCTAACAAGATCTCGCTTCTCAGCCTTTTGGCTGTGTAGTGCTGCCTCCTGCCTATATCTACCGTAATGTTTCACCTTTGGTTGTTTTGTTATATAATGTACCCCCAGCACCTGCCCAGCACCACCCTAGTCTCAAGTGTTTAAGTAAGCAAGTTATGTAATGAATGATAAGTGCAGGACATAATGTATTTGTTGTATCTACATATAAGGTTATGCTCAACATGCTTGTGTTCAGTATCCAGCCTGCACTGTGGCACAGTACATGGTATGACTGTTTTATATATTTTTTTATATAAATAAAGAAAGTTTTAAATCAAAAATTTGTATCCAAGGGTGTACCCTGTGCAATTTTTTTCACATGGATCTCTGTGGTTTTACTCTTTGCATATCCTGGTTCCCTGTTAAAGGGAACCGGATAATTTCCTTACCTTTGCTGGATGGGGCTTAGGCCCTATTTGCACTCCCATTAATTTGCATGGATTAAATAGCACCCATATTTATTTGCATATAGCACTTATTCCCCACTCCCCACTAATTTTTTTTTCTCATTTTGTATGTACACTGTATGTGGCGGGACAGGCAGGGTCCTTTTTAGGACTTTCCCAATCAAATCCTTCCTGGTGGCAGCTGGGGGTCGAAAGGGAGGGTAGTATTGGTGGGCCTTCAACAGCCTAATGGCAAAGGGAGGCCCTACAGTTCTTGGTGATTTCAGTTGCAGCTGGACAACTGAGAGGGGAAGATGGTCCTGACCACCAGTCGAGCACTTGTGTGCTCATTCGTGGTGTGAGGCACGGAAGAATCAACTGAGCTTTCAATTAAAAACAACAACAACAACAACAACAACAAAAAACAGATATACCATGACCAGGATGAATGAGAACCTTCAGAAGCATACAACATAAAGGAGAAATATTGCATATATTGGGAGTGAGAAATAACTCCATGTTTCTTAGAATTTTGGCCAACCTTACCTTAAGCTATATAGCTGCCTGATACTTTGTGTTTATGTGATTCACAATAATTTTAAAGTAGTGTTCACCACTGTTCATCTTTATGCTTGTGCTATAGCTTGGAGTCCTTTGGGGGAGAACTGAGTAAGGCTACTTTCACACGAACGACTGTTTGTCATTTCTGCATGTATTTTGCTAGCAGTTTCAGATGTTTTGCCGCTAGGAAAACGTTGCACGCCACATTATCCAAGCAGCAACGTTTAGAAGCCACCGGGCAGTAGGCCAAACCAAACAAAGTAATCAGTGGTTAAACATGGAAGGACAAAAAACTCACAAAACAACTAGTCACCTATGAAGTTAATATTGTACAAAAAAATTTTTGGAGAAAAATTGTTCTCCCTTAAGATTGGAGGAAATTCATGTATCAAGCCAATTATTAGTGTACAGAAGAATGTAACATGTGGCATTCCTGTGCAATGATGTACTTAAAGGAGAACTAATCCTATTTTTTTTATACTCCAGAATCTGAAAGCAAATCCCCTTAAAAACACCAACAAGCTATAAAATCCCACTTCAGTAAATTGTATTAAAGTAAATGTAAGCCTGTTAAGAACTGGATGAAGTATCTGAGCGTATGTGCAGTGTCAGACCACACCTTCTGACCTCAGTCACATGCTTCCTTGCTCTATCTGTCCTGTAAAGGGATTCGCTAGAGATTATTAATGGGTGTGACCAACGGTAACAAATTTCTGCCATAGCTAAGAACGGAGCATGTGCACAACATAATGGTCATTGACCAAATTGTGTGATACTAGAATGCTGTGAATTAAAGCACAAACCATATGTTATTTAGGTAAATTTCCCAGCACCCATATCAAAATGTGAAGTAAGACACCGATTACTGGTTTTATATCAAGGTGTTCTGCCTTCTGGTTCAGTGTTGTTCTGTGGCTTTAGTTGTCCTTTAACAATAGCCTCTAAGCTTTACACAGTATCTAAGATTCCGCATTAAATTGCTAAATGTGTGCTAATTATATTTCAAGGCAAGAAAATGCCTTGAACCTTCTATTAGGAAATAAAATAAATGATTTGTTAAGTAATAGCAACTAAATAAAAAAAAAAATTTATTGTTAACAAAAGATTTAGTGAATATAACACAAATTAACTTAGTCTTTTTTTAGCAAACAGTATCAGAACAGCATATCATACAAAGCGAGAAAATAAGAGGTGATGTATAATAATGTATTGGAGATTTTTTCTAATGGATGGATCATGCAAAGTTTATAAATAATGTACTGGTATTTGCGTTAATATGCTTCCTTTTATTAGTTTTCTATGGAGCTATTATTGTGTATTAACAAATCCATGGATAGACAGTAGTTTGTGTTAATTGGCATCCATGGACAGAAATATTATTTAGAGCCTCAAACTGCATAGCCGTAGGGTTTATTTACATTATGCAGTTATATAAGAAGTGCATTCTTATTTAAGGTTTGCATTATAAATACCGCCATATTCCACCAATGTGAAACAGTCGATATTTTAGGATGTGGTTGTAAAATATAGATACATTGCAATATTATTATTTAGAACCAGTAAAACAGTAAAAGTGCAGTATCACAAAACTTAATATAGTATTTAAACATGTTGCATATATAATAAAAATAATGTAAAAAACCTGTGTTACAGGTTTAGGTATTATAATGAAGAGCTGGGCAGTTTTACATCCTGCAGCTCTTTCAGGACCCCTTCCTTGCCCTAAAAGGAAAACTGGTGAAAAAACAATCAGGGTTATTCAATAAAAGTTCTTATCGTTTAAAATGGTGCTAATTTTGCCCCAACCAATCAGATGTTAGCTTTCAAATGGTAAATAAGATCTGATTGATTGGGGCAATATTAGCAACATTTTTAACGATAAGAACTTGAATCTCCCTTAGTATGTCCCAAAACGTTCTTAAGGGTGCAGTTAGTCCTTTTTTAGATTCTAGGGGCGATATTTACAAAGGTGCCGTATCGCAGCTAAGCGGTACTGCGCCATTAACAATCACTTTAACAATTGTTAAACCGATCATTAATTTCTGGTTGATTTAACGATAATGCGATCATAGATTTATGATCCCCATGGATACCATTGTGGTAGTTCACTACCCCATTGTATTCTACGACCAAATGTTTGTTAATTAACAAATGTTTGGCGTAAATGAACGACCATGGCTGTACATTAATGGCTACTGTCTTACATTAGCGATAGGTTAGTGATACCGCGCGTTTATAAATATGGCCCTAGGTACTGCCATGTTCAGTATGGGGACTTAGGGAGCTAAATCTAATGCCTTTCAACATGAAATACCTCTGTGATTTAATCCACTAATAGAAACGAAACAGTCTTTAAAAAAGGGTTCTCCACGGGAACTTTTAAGCTAACATGGGGTGGGGTTATCACTTCATGCAGTCTATTTTGAGCACTTTATTCCTACTTGTTTCTTATTGACACATTGAAAGTTTCCCTGTAGTGTTCCTAGACTCTCTTTTTTTATGTGATTTAATAAAAGACATTGAACTTCACCTAAGAGTGCCCCTTGCAAATAATTAGCTTGTTCCTAGACTCTCAGTCCATTCACATACCAGTACAGCCTAACGAAAAACATGCATAGTCGTACTCCCAGAGCTAATTGTGCATAATGCTAAGGGGATAATTCTCACTGACACCAAGGATATCCTTGATGTTTTTGCCAATTTCTGCACTGACTTATACACCTCCAACTTTACAGTATCCCAAAAAACTCTATCCAGATATCTAGCAAATGTACCTTTCCCAAAACTTACTAAACCTGATATCCAATTCATGCCACTTCATTCCGAATACACAAAGAGTGAAGTATCTGCATTAGGAGGAAATGATCGACCGTGTAGAAAGCAGAGGAGAGGTCAAGGAGGATAAGAATAGAAAAGTGACCATTGGCCTTTGCAACATGCAGATCATTCACAATCTTACACAGGGCCGTCTAGGTGGAATGTGCAGGATGGTATCCAGATTGCAAAGGATCCAATAGGTTATGAGCATGAAGGTAGTTAGTGATACGGGAGAAGACTAATCATTCTAGCAGTTTAGAGGCTATCGGTGAAAGAGAGACAGGGCGGTAGTTAGCTAAACAAGAGGAGTCTAGCGAGGGCTTTATGAGTATGGATTTAACATGCGCATGCTTATAGATGGAAGGGAAAATTCCTGTTGTTAGGGAGGCATTGAAAATGTGGTTGAGTATAGGGGTAAGCACCTGATTACAGTGCTTCAGTAATCCAGAGGGCATTGGATCAAGAGGACAGGTCATGAACAGACAGGAAAGAAGCAGGTGAGCGACTTCTGAAAGGTGAGAGACTTCTGAGAGAAGCAGGTGAGAGACTTCTGAGCAAAAGATCCAAGAAAAGCTGAGGGAGGCAGGGGCAGCATGATTTGAGAGTCATCTGTAGGACCAGGATTCTGCATGCGGATGTTGGAAGTAATGCGCAAAGTCCTGGGTGGAGGAAGGAGAGGGTCAGTGAGTGAGGGGCGCAGAAGGGAGTTGAAGATAGAGAACAGGCAACATGGGTTTGTGAAAGTACAAATCAAGACAATGTGTAATCAGAATAACTTCATTGTACAACTAAATATACAGTATTTAGCTGTAACATCATTGGTTTTTTTAAATTGTAACAATATTGTGAGATTTATGTTATAATGTTTCTAATATATATTGTGTATATTTGATCACCTTCTTGTTGTTTCTTAGTGGCATGATAATTATTATTTGTAATTACTGGAAACAATGAAAGAAAATAAACATTTTGCAGCAATTATTTATAAGAGTTCTAAAAATGTTGCTCATTCATTATGCACATTTTGGCTCTAGCCATATGGTTTATCTCAGGACGTATTCCATTGGGCACAGAAGCCCTGCTGTTGCTTGTCGTGTAGCTGTCAATGGTGACCTTTAACTGCTGAGTAGTGAATAAACTCATCTTGTTTAAATCTGTGTCTGGGCTACAATATTAATGAATTAAAGAAGAACATAAATACATATTAGTGTCTGCACTCATCTAAGTGATTATTGCCCAATCCCCCAAGGTAAACAGGTATTTGTTTATGTGTTAGATTGCTGATGGTGTTAGAAACTAGAGTCTTGTAAAGGTCCAATTTTAAAGGATCCTGGAACCTTGTTATAGCTCTTGCTAAACTATGCTGGTAATTAACAAAACAAAAAGATCTTAAACAACTATAACTTTAAACAGTGTTCATACTTACTTTTAAACCAAATTTATAATTGTTGTTGCTTCTTTTCCTGTTTTCACTATAGGAACTTACTTTCCAACATCCCCGGAATGTTCTCCATTCGAGGGATATCACCGAAATAAAAAAGCAAACTAGTTCGGAGTTCAGAAAGTACGGATTGAGTTTGTCCAAACTATGGAAGTTCGGTTTGAACTCAGGTTCAGGTTCAGTTTTAGTCCATCTCTAGGGAGCATCTTAAAAGATAGAAACACGCCTAGCCAGCGCAACCTATTCAATACACTGTTTGTGCAAGTTTGAGCAGGACTATAGCTGTGCCATTGCCAACTAATTCAGCTGTTTGGTGTTCCATTTTTGCCAAGCTGATTTTCTGAATTTAAAACATCTTAGGTTTGGTAAAGTGTATTTCAATAAACTTATATCTAACAGGGAACTAACAGGGAACACTATATTTTGTTTTTTCCAGCAAAGGTTGTTTTTTAAAAATATATTATGGCTCACTTTTGCATTATAATTTCAGGATAAATAATAGATATTTTGGATTTTTTTTCTATAGTTCTCAAACTTTTTCAGACCGTGGTGCACTTGGCAATGCAAATTTTACTCGAGGCACACCTGTGTTCTTAATGTTAGACTTAATTTTATATTTACCCATACTTTATGCACTTAACAGGGTATATTGTATTCAAATCAATGTAGTGTAAGGTTACACATTGACTGTGCTGAAATGCTATAATATGTATTTTTACAAAATAACAAAAATGTAAGTTATACTGGTGAAACTATTTCCACTACCAAAGTTCTGAGGCACACCCATGGCTTTTTGAAGTCGCACCAGTTTAAGGAAAATTTAAGGAAAAACACCCTTTCAGAAACCCAGTGCTAAACACCAACTGGACTCAAAAAAACACCTATAAAACACAATAGCATATTATAGAATTTGGGGCAATCTGAAAGGCACTCCTAAAAGGTGACATAATAGAACATCCCCATAAGTTACACATTTTTTTTATAAAACACATACCTCAAGCTTTTTAGAAATGCTGCATTGGCTTTTCCGCATATAATTACGTCAACGTAAAATTCCTAAGATTTCAGGGCTTTTTTTAGTTTGCACGCAATTTTCCCTAAAAAATAAAGTGAAAGAGTTAAGAAGGTAATTTAAAAAAATCTCATCTTTAAAACTTTTCAAACCATTCTAAATAGTTAAGAGCAACTTCTTTGGAGCATATATATATATATATATATATATATATATATAGGATATACTAGAGATGGCAGCTGCCAAACAGCTCAATGTTAAGAGTGTACAATATGAGCACCCCATTCCTGTGCAAACCCCCCACAAACCTTATTTTTTAATGCGCACATGTTCACTTACATAGATTTACTATGTTCTCTGGCCAATTCCCAGTTATCAATCTTTAAAAAAATTTTGTCTAAACATTTCAAAGTATTCTAAATAGTAAAGAGCAACTTCTTTGGAGCATTTTGATACCACACGTGTGGGGTAGGGAGAGCAGCTCCCCCAAACTCACACACACCATATATTTTCTGTACACATTACAGACTTGCCTAATATGACAGGGAGTTAAACTATGGTTAAAAAATATACCAACACATAGAAATGTAAAAAAGTGGGGTATATTTCAAAGTGGTCATCAATGCACACTTATTCAATATATGTATCTATAAGACAAAAAGTAGGTAAGGGTTAGTCAGGCTATAAAAAACAACCGATATTACATTGATCGTTAAGCCCGATCGTAATACGCATTATTTTTTATAGATTTATTGTTGTAGACTACTTGACCTTTGTCTCAGAGGAAGTAGATGTGATGGTCTGTAATCAATTTCCTGTTTTGGTCACCATATAAGCACAGTATGTTCACTTTGGTTTGCACTTGATAAAGGGCACATGTTGTGTGTATACCTGTGGGAATAAACACTAATTTTTCACAGCGCAGCCTGTGTTCAATCTTGGTATCTCCACATCCTCTATTTTTGGACCATATGTATACAGAGGACGATTGGAATATCCCCTGGATGGTGGATGAAACCCATGCTTACATCCATTACGTTACAATCTAATGCTGGCTTTCAGTTTCCTACTTGCAATAGAGGAGAATTATAGTATAGTATTTGAGGTTGAATAAAGCCAGCACGGTGGTTAGCACTGATGCCTTGTAACGTTGAAGTTCACTGGGACTCCACCCTTGGACACATCTGCAAGGAGTTTGTATGTTCTCCCCGTGCTTGCGTTGGTTTCCTCCGGGCACTCCGGTTTCCACCACAATCATAAAGACATACTGATAGGTTGTATGTGTCAAATAAATGTGCTTAGATTTTAGGCTCTCTGGGGCAGAGCCAGATGTGAATGTATACATGTAATTTTAAAGCCCCACCGATGAGGTTGGTGCTATACAAATCCACTATAATAAATAATAAAGACTTAGGTCCATCTAGTCCAGCCTTCTAGTCCAAACCCACATTTCCTGCCTAAAAGTTGATCCAGAGGAAGGCAAAATATCCCTGGATCAACTCCACTTTATGTAATAATACCAGTAACCTGCAACATTCTTTATTTTTAGAAACTTTTTTTTTTAACACATCCAATTAAAGACCGTTCCATAGTTTTACTGTTATCAGTGAAAAACCCTTCCTTACTTGAAGGTTAAACCTATTTTCTTACAGTCTTAAAGGGATGTCCACATGTGCTCTAAAATGTTCTATTGCTGAACAATACACCATATAGTTTATTGTATGGTCCATTAATGTATTTATACACAGTGATTATATCCCCACACGAGCGCCCTTTCTCTAGTGGAAATCCTTTCCATTTCTAAGATGTACTGTATATTTACACACAGAATTCCAAATCATATTTTTCTACCTTGAATCCTTGAGTACAGGTTAACAATTAATTGGTTGATATGGGTTTCTAAATCGGTGCAATTTTTCCATGGTTAATACATAGCCTACAACATGTGCTAGCAACATAAGCCTATTAACTGAAGTGGTGGATATGTTTCAGATTTACGGAGCTATCAGTGAACTGGTCTAAAGCAATCCTTTTCTCTGGGGATAATTACATTTTTTATTATCATCCTGCAAATCAACTACTTCAGTGGGCTGAATTGCTCAACTATTATCTTATTCTTGCAGGTGCATACAGATTTCATCAAATTAAATATAAATCTAATCATTGATTATATTACATCAAGTATTCACATTTGACATGCAATTCCTTCAGATGTAACAGACATATTTGTATGTAAACAATGTTATAATTATTCTCTAAAGTCTTTCTCCAGTCTTCTATTTATTTCTAAATCCATCTTCTCTTGTTAGAAACCAACAAATGTCACATTCACCATGTCACTCACAGTTAGCAGTGCTTTGGCAGACTTCAGCAAATGCTTTTGCACAGCGCACATGCAAAATATTACAGTTTTCAGTATTAAACCCAGCTTTAATAACTTAAAGAAAAACTAAACTTTTTTCGTTTGTAATCACGTTAATTCCTCAGATGCTGATTTTTTGTTTTTACAGTTCCCCATAACCTGGAGACTGCATATGTTGCTCCGACCCTACTTCTTCCTCTATAAATAAAACACAGTGCTTATCAGATTGGAAAATGTATATGGCCACAGCTTTATTAGTTACTTAAATTACAATAAAACTTATAACTTTATTAACTTTGTCAATACAAATAACCGAATATGTATTCCGGCAATTACAATTTTACAATTCAATGTGAAAAACACAATAACAATATAGGTCCTCTGGCAATGGCAAATATCATTCACAGTTCTCCAAATAACAGTTCTCCACTTAACAAATCCCAGCCACCAGCAGCCCAGGAAACCAGCTCAATGGGGTCCATAGGGGTACTAAACATTTCCTTCCAAATACCAACTTTATATAATAAGATTTATCATCCTCGCAAATTGACTCAGCACTTTCTCAGTTTGGTTTTCAATACCTCCAATATCTGCCATGTTCACCCTGAAAATAAACTTTAGGCATAAAGTAGGTGCCCCCTGCCCACCCCCAACCGTTGTGACATTTCTTTAAAAAACATGTTTAGATCGCTACTTACAGTCCTTCTCTCTCCCGGCATCTCAGAGGTTGCAAGCAGGGGCCGGACCCGGCAGCCGCGTCTGTGATTGGCTTAGAGGTTTGTATTGATCTTACATTTTTTAAGTGTTTAATAAGTTTTTTTGATTTTATAGATTATTTTAACATACAACACGTTCCTTTAACATAGATCATATATCATATGTGTACATTCACATTACTTGAATTGTATACATTAAATATTACATCACATAAATCATGGTCAAAATGAAGATTTAAATTATATTTTGAATCATAAATTTAAATTAAAATAAAATAATCATGATTAAAAGGAAAGACATGCCGCTCAACTCTTTTGGTTGTATTGTAAGGTCTGTTTTTTGTATACCGTCCATTTTTTTAGACTATTTCAAATTTAGTTGAATATAGTGAGATCCTAAAAATTTTTTTAAAGAAATATTTCGGCGGTTGGGTGTGGGCAAAGGGATTCATGCTAGGTGCCAGGACTGCAGAGGATGGATCTGGATGGTGGGAGGGGAGGGGGAAGGGCTCCCCTGCGCATGTCAAATAGCAGGGACCGGATGACTCACTGACACTTAATTCTCTTCAGTTTTCTGGACTTTGAACAAGCACTGCAGGAGAACCATAAGGAGCAGAGATGTAAGGTAAGTAATATTTTAAACTACACAGTAGAGCCAGTATGGGGTCAAATTTTAGTTTTGGGGGTGGACATGCCCTTTAACATTTATTAAAAGAGAAATATCTGTTGTATTCAGTTAGATCAATTGGACTTTAAGTTTAGTTAAAGTGTTTAAGTAAACTAAACTTTAAAGGGCAACTCCAGCGCTAAAACGAAAACTTATATACAGGTAAATCACCTCCCAAAACGGAAATAGTTTGAAATCTGAAATATATAAGTCTAACCTGAAATCCTGTACAATGTCCTGTTGCCCCGGTTTCTGCTTCCTGGTTCTTCCAGTTAGCAACTGTCAGTTATGGATTTGACAGTTGATATCACAGCCAATGACTGAATGTTAATCCCCTATCTGCCTCTTCTGAGCATGCCCAGGCTCAGTTTCCATGAGGCATCCAGAAGCATAGCAGACATACAGTAATGAATTCATAGGACAAAGTATGATATATCAGCATAGTTTAAAGAGCCCATTCTTTCTAAAAGATATTCTTATGAGGGTGGAGTTGTCCTTAAGTCCAGTTGATCTAACTGAATACCACAGATATACTATGACCTGGATGAACGAGAACCTTCACTGGAAATGCATCCAAATGCATAAAGGTTCCATCAGGGAATTTACGGAGAACTGCAATCAGGGTGTTTCCAGACTTTGTGCCACCTGAGATAAACATTAAAAAGAGGTTTCCACAAATCTAAAAACAAAATTAAAAATTTAGAAGTGAATAATAGCTCATTACCCTGAAGTAGTAGTGAATTTTAATAGTGGAAATTTTATATTGTGCAAGGGAAAATGAGTATAAAATATCTTTTATACAGTTACTCAAACAGTCTCCATGTGTCATATAACATAAAACCCCCAATATTCTATATTATGTATGAACGGACATGGGTAAATTGCCCTATATGTGCTTTATGATGGTGATTATTTTTTTTGCTGGTCAGCCTGCTGCCCCTCTCAGGTACCAGGGCACCTGACAAATGTTTCACCATGCCTCATTAGAGATAGACCCCTGACCACAAGCACAAATTTCCTGGATTTTGGAGCATTCGCTACACAGGCACATTATGTTATTTAACAATTGGGCACATTAGCACCTTTTTAATGCCAGCAGAAAGCTGGCATATATATAGGGAGAACTTTCAAATTGTCCATCCAAAAATCAAAAAGCAAACGTGCACACCAACTGGAATCGAAGCTCTAGTTTCGTAAAACCAAGTCTTTATTCAATACAATACATAAAATAAAACGGAACACTCTACGGTCAGTCCCCTGACGCGTTTCGTACTACCAGTACTTAATCATAGGTATGAATGACTCAAGATAGAGTGAAACAGGAAGGGCTCCTAAATACACATGGAGTCCCACCCATTAATTAATTAACCCTAATAGGAAACCACAAAGCAGACAAAAATGAGATGAAACAACAAAACAAAACAAAATTAACCATTGTAAATCAACATAATACAGTGTACTGTTCTTGTATTACATGCTATATAAACTGTACATATACAAAAATTAAATATAATAAAACAATAAAGGACTCAAAACCTAATGCTGATTTAAAGCATTTTTTTAGATGTATATGACACTATGATTCCATGATTAAATTATTTGTCTAAACAGAAACAAATTATATATAATAATAAAGAATAACAAAATAATATAGCCAAAACTCAATGTTGTAAATTATTAATGGGAGAGAATAATGTCGGTCTCCTACCCAAAGGTACACCAGAGGGTGAACTTTCAAATTGGACACATTTCAACATGTGATATCATAAATTGTCTCTCAGCTACACAATTTCCCATAACCTAACAATGTTCTATCTGATCTATACATTACCTATAGAGAGGCCCAGGATGTGTTTTATCTGATCTATAATTACCTATAGGGAGGCCCAGGATGTGTTCTATCTGAATCCTATATACAGTAGTGTGAAAAACTATTTGCCCCCTTCCTGATTTCTTATTCTTTTGCATGTTTGTCACACTTAAATGTTTCTGCTCATCAAAAATCGTCTAACATAATTGAACACAAAATGCAGTTTTAAATTATGGTTTTTATTATTTAGTGAGAAAAAAAACTCCAAACCTACATGGCCCAGTGTGAAAAAGAAATTGCCCCCTGAACCTAATAACTGGTTGGGCCACCCTTAGCAGCAATAACTGCAATCAAACGTTTGCGATAACTTGCAACGAGTCTTTTACAGCGCTCTGGAGGAATTTTTGCCCACTCATCTTTGCAGAATTGTTGTAATTAAGCTTTATATGAGGGTTTTCTAGCATGAACCGCCTTTTTAAGGTCATGCCACAACATCTCAATAGGATTCAGGTCAGGACTTTGACTAGGCCACTCCAAAGTCTTCATTTTGTTTTTCTTCAGCCATTCAGAGGTGGGTTTGCTGGTGTGTTTTGGGTCATTGTCCTGCTGCAGCACCCAAGATCGCTTCAGCTTGAGATGACGAACACATGGCCGGACATTCTCCTTCAGGATTTTTTGGTAGACAGTAGAATTCATGGTTCCATCTATCACAGCAAGCCTTCCAGGTCCTGAAGCAGCAAAACAACCCCAGACCATCACACTACCACCACCATATTTTACTGTTGGTATGATGTTCTTTTGCTGAAATGCTGTGTTACTTCTACGCTAGATGTAACGGGACACGCACCTTCCAAAAAGTTCAACTTTTGTCTCGTCGGTCCACAAGGTATTTTCCCAAAAGTCTTGGCAATCATTGAGATGTTTTTTAGCAAATTTGAGACGAGCCTTAATGTTCTTTTTGCTTAAAAGTGGTTTGCGCCTTGGATATCTGCCATGCAGGCCGTTTTTGCCCAGTCTCTTTCTTATGGTGGAGTCGTGAACACTGACCTTAATTGAGGCAAGTGAGGCCTGCAGTTCTTTAGATGTTGTCCTGGGGTCTTTTGTGGCCTCTCAGATGAGTTTTCTCTGTGCTCTTGGGGTAATTTTGGTCGGCTGGCCACTCCTGGGAAGGTTCATCACTGTTCCATGTTTTTGCCATTTGTGGATAATGGCTCTCACTGTCCGGTTCGCTTGAGTCCCAAAGCTTTAGAAATGGCTTTATAACCTTTACCAGACTGATAGATCTCAATTAAGTTATTTTTTAACTTATTTTATAAGGGGGGCAATCACTTTTTCACACAGGGCCATGTAGATTTGGAGGGTTTTTTTCTCACTAAATAATAAAAACCATCATTTAAAACTGCATTTTGTGTTCAATTATGTTATCTTTGACTAATATTTAACGGTTTTTGATGAGCAGAAACATTTAAGTGTGACAAACATGCAAAAGAATAAGAAATCAGGAAGGGGGCAAATAGTTTTTCACACCACTGTACATTACCTATAGGGAGACCCAAGATGTGCTCTGATGATGGAAGCCTGAACCGGAATTTCTTTGTGTCGTGGCTGATTTCCTGAGCATCAAAATAAAACAGGATTATCATCATTTCTCCAATTGTCTGTGTATTAATAATAACCATTTAGTCTCACAATACAGCCTACTGCCTAGTTACTGGGATCTTTTTAACCAAACGCTCCTTCTATAGGTAAAATGGTCAGGTCCGAGTGATTAGAATTTCAGACCATTCTGCTGTATTTAATGGACTGTACCACTTTAGATGGTAGATGAAATCATTCCTGACCTATCTATAGACATTTCCCATATTTGTTGAAATATATGCAACAACATTCATGCTTAAAAGTGTTCTACACAGATTGACCATAGGAGGCAGTGTGTTTAACGTGCAGGGGTTAGCTTTGCAGGGAATATCATCCAAAGTGAAGGTCATCCAAAGTGAAGATTTTCCTAAGTGAAATTGGAGTTTATCAAGGGATTTAAATATTTTACATCTCTCTCTTCTAACCAGTATGCATTTTTACCTCCATTGCCTTTACCCTCTGTTTCCCAAGTACAACTACATCCTCTGTATAAATCATAATTGGTAAGCATTTCCATATCCAATACGGAGTATTGTTTTTCTGAACGGTTTATGTTATTTACCCTGAAATATTTTGAATAGGGTTAAAGTCACTTTTACCTTTCTCTCTCCTTACAAATGAGTTTGTGTGTTTAAAGGTGGCCATACATACGAACGATAATAGGTAAATCCCTTCACGGAACGATGGGCTTTACCTATTATCGCTCGTGTGTAGGGGATATTCCCGACCGAACAACCGCAGTTGTTCGGTCGGATCAGGAAAGACGGAAAAATTTCCATCGGTCGTCATCGGCTCCCTTTACTTAAATAGGAGGGAGCCAATACCGATTGTGCTGTGTATGGCCGCACGGCCGGCCAATCTCCATACCGCATATGGGGATCGGTCGGTTCCATGTGTGCAGGTTCACTTCGCAATGCGCCGACAAATACCAATGTGATCTGTCAGTACATTGTAATGGAAATTGCAGGTATATGGCCACCTTAAGTGATGGGATCTTCCCTGCTAGTTCTTGTTACACAGCTGGTGACTCCTTTGTTGAGGTAATTGCCCTCTGCTAATTACTTAATTTCCCTGTCCTGTGTCTCATTTTATCCCCATAAATTCACACAGTATAGGGGTTAGCTATGCAGGGAAGACCATCCAAAGTGAAGATTTTCCTAAACAAGGAAATCGACAAGGCAAACTCTACCTGACTTTTTTGGATTTTCAACAATACAATTGTGCTCTGCTTATGTCTTATCTACTCCCTGGCTCCAAATGACCCACCTTGCCCCTATGTGCGGACGCCCATGGCTGTTCCTTTCACTAAGTCCAAACATCCCAGGAAACTTCAGTATAAATCCTTATCAACCTCCACTCCCTGTTTATTATTCTCCTTCTTGATGCTGGGGATATTGCTCCCAACCCTGGACCCTGCAACATTTCCATCTGCCGTCGTTCTCACCTATTTCCCCCCCCCCCCCTACTTATTCCTTTAGAGGCTCTAATCTTTCTAATATTATAACTGTCCCTACTCTTTCACCTTTGCTTCTTCCTTTTTCCTGTGGCCTCCTTAATACACTCTCTCTTGCTAACAAACACACCTTTATTCATAACCTGTTCTGTTCTAATGCCTTTCATGACATTGCGCTAAAATCATTTCCCCTGCTCTTGCTCACATTTTTAATTCCTCCCTGACCACTGTAATTTTTCCTGCTGCCTTTAAACATGCATGTGTCAAACCTCTTCTTAAAAAACCCTCCCTGGAACCTAACTGTCTCTCGAACTACCACCCTGTCTCCCTTTTACCGTTTGTGTCAAAACTCTTAGAATGTCTCGTCTCTACACACATTACTAAATACCTCCATGCTAATAACTTATTGGACCCATTACAATCAGGATTCCGACCGGGTCATTCGACTGAAACGGCCCTCTGCAAAGTCTCAAAAGACCTACAAACTGCCAAAGCCAAGGGAGAGTTCTCGGCCCTCATTCTCCTCAACCTATCGGCTGCCTTTGATACTGTGGACCACTCTCTTCTTATGTAAATTCTATATTCTCTGGGCATCCGAAATCAAACTGCGGTGTGGTTGTCTTATCTCTCTAATAGATCTTTCTCTGTCTCTTTCGCTAATAAGACTTCCTCTCAATTTCTGCTTAGTGTGGGGGTCCCTCAGGGCTTGGTTTTAGGACCCTTGCTGTTCTTCCCCTATACTATCTCTCTGTGAGAAATATTCAGTTCTTTTGGCTTTAAGTATCACCTATATGCTGGTTATACCCAAATCTACTTGTCCACCCCCACACCTCACTACTTATCTTCACTATTGGTCCCTTATGTTCTAGGCCATGCCCTCCGTTCCTCACAAGGAAATCTTCTCCCAGACCCCCAACTAACACTGCTGCCTCCCGCCTTAAACCATTCTCTCTTGCTGCTCCCTACCTTTGGAACTCTCTCCCTCTCTGGCTTTGCCTGGTGACATCTATTAATACTTTCAAATCTAGACTGTTATCCTACCTTTTCGAGCATCAGCAGAACAAATGATTGTTAGCCACCTCAAGCATTTTGTACCCATCCCCCCCACTTGTATCTGTATGTTGTCCCTCCCACTTAGATTGTAAGCTCCTCGGGGCAGGGATCTCATTCCTAATGTGTCAAGGCCAGCCCAGTTACGCCCATCTCCCGGCCAGTACGATCCTAACCCAGCCTCTGACCGTGGCCCAGCCCTTGGTCCCACCTTTGTAACACCTCCAGTCCGCCCACCGTGACATCACGTCCCCCACCAAGATCCGGCAACCCTTACTCCTTTAGGGCACGGCCACACTGCAACGCAAACGCAAACGCAATAGCATGCGATTTCATGTGCGATTTTCGTTGCGTTTGCGATTTATTCAATAAGTATAGGAAAACGCATGCGATTAAAAATGCAGAACGCAATCGCACCGAAAAACGTGCGGTTTTTTTGCGTTGCCGCGTTTTCAATGATTTTGGAAAATCGCAATCGCAAACGCAACCGCAAACGCAAAAATAACGCAGCAGTGTGGCCTAGCCCTTACACTATATCACACTATGACAGATAAAGGGCAAATATATCTAGATGGAAAAGCTGAACTGCAGCTCCCACCCTCTAACTGTGTTTCTGGCTGGGCCAATATAAAGTTATTAACAGCTCTAATGTCCTTGGAATCTGACACAGGGTGGCACAATGGATAGGAATACAGACAGCTATTTATAACTTTAACTCTTGTAGTGCCTGGGTAGGTTTTGCAAGGATCACTGGTTAAAAAGGCTGGAGTGACTTTAAACTTGCCTTCCCTCTGTTTTACTAGCAATGGATTCTCCAGCTATTAAAGTAACAAACCCTGTCAGTTCAGTATCTGCACCTGCACTGATCTTCCCTTCCACTGGGCATGTGCAGACCAGCGATTATGTCTGCATGGGAACAGATGACATGATTTCATTGGTCTCTGTAAATTCCTCTGGCCATAATGATCTATGGGATGTGGATAGTTCTAGTGATGAGAATAACAATCTAACACTTGATGAGGTTCAGATAGAACTAGAGCAGGTATGTGGACCTCCAGATGATTGCAATCTTAATCTCCCAATCATTGGTGCTGACAAGAAATGCTGGGAATAGCAGTTTTAAATATCTACACCCATATAAAGGTGAGGATTTTGATCTGGATTTATTATGGAAGGAAGAGTTAAGGTTCGTACACACGTGTGATCTCGTGTGCCGACCTGCAACGCACTATGTGTATGAATGGGCGATAATCGTGCCGTGTATGGGCACTTTCTTGGCCGAAACGGACGCTCGTTCGAAGATCCCCCGGCTTGGCAGAGAAAGTGCCCATACATGGCACGGTTATCGAGCGAAAGGCTGTTCATACACATCGTGCGTCACGGGTCGGCAGCCATGATTACATGTGTGTACGAACCTTTAAATCCTGGACCAGTAAATGGGATTTTGTGGCAGCCCAGTAATGTGTGAGACAGACAGGTGGACATATATCAATGGGTTTTTCTTCCAAAAAGGTCCTCTGACCAAGTTCTGATTTTTTAGCATCTTTACATGTCCGGCCACCGTAAGACTTTTATTTTAAAATCAGCATACATTTAGGAGCTGCCTGTAAACATATCTCTGAATGGCTCCTATAGAGTTTGTGTGCTGGGAAATATTCTGACTGCTGAAAGTAATAAAATCTATTATTTGTTTTTTTTTTTTTTAAAGGTGAACTAAAGTGCAAAATGTATTTTTTTAAGGTTAAAAGGACGACTGAGGTTTTTTACCTCCAACGTGTGAAGTCATGTGACAAACCGCCGAACCCAACATGGGAACCCCAGAAAAGGAACTTGAAATGTTAAGCTTTACGCTCTAGTCATCCTTTAAGGAATCCTCAGGCTAATCAAAAATATATTGATATACCGCCAGGCAACATGTCTGCAATTATAAAATATACCCTAGTTGTGTGCAATTAAATAAATATACCCTAGGCAATGTGCAATTAATATATCCCAGGCAATGTGAACATAAATAAATAAATAAGGAAGAAATTCTTTTATATTTTTTCTTTATTATTCCTTATCAGTATTATATTCATGTTATATATTACAATACATTATTATGTTACTATACATTATATATTACTTTATTATATATATTATTATACATTACTATATCACTATATATTACTATACATTACTATGCAAACATAGAAAAGATAAACAATGCACATTCCTAGGCCCCATACAATATCATGTTATCTGCATACTGGCATACATTATAAACAAAGGGTTTTTTAGTATCCATTACTGTGATCACATGAATGAAAAGCCTTCCAACCACGTCAAGGTAACCCCGGTCTGGAAGGTCCTAACTTGTAAACTTTTTTACTTCAATTACCAGTCTGGAAAGTCCTAACTTCTAACCTTTTTTTACTTCAATTACCAATTGAAGTAAGCAGTTATTAAAAATTGCTCTGAAGCAACTTTTTTTCAATTAGATCTGTATAAGTATATAAAGGATAAATCAATTTCTTTAGGTAAACTAGGAATGAAAAAAGTTTGTTTATATGTTAGATTATTAGGGAAATGCTATTACAATAACATTATGCTGTGAGGTACCTTCTGTTATAATGTATGAGGTACCATCACCACTTGCCGTGGTGAATACTAATAAGTATTAACCTAGCATGTTTAGTTTCAACCACACAGTGTAGCAGGATTGCCTGGGTCTACTCTCAGACCTGCAGGATTATCCTATTTGCTTCCTCTGGTGAATGTCTGAGTAACAGTTTAAAATATACCTGTGTAAAGATTCTATATCCAAACATACACACACATAATTTCCATTGTGCACCAACGGGCACAATTTTGCTAGCTACTATATATTACTATATTATTACTGATCATTATACATTACTATGTGTAAAAATGTAATTTGACATCATAGTTCTCCTTTAAATCCTAATCAACCCTCTCCCATCCCCCTATAGGCACATGAATATAAGTTCCCCCAATCACAATCCTTGGAACTG
The DNA here is from genome assembly GCA_019447015.1 of Hymenochirus boettgeri. Lineage (NCBI taxonomy): Eukaryota > Metazoa > Chordata > Amphibia > Anura > Pipidae > Hymenochirus > Hymenochirus boettgeri. Next base: position 138,842,069 of record CM033471.1, on the reverse strand, counting down.
ATAAGAACTCTGACTGCACTTGTGTCTATAGTTTCAATGACATTTCCCACAATCCCGTCATAGCCACACTCCTCACATGATCTGACAGCCTCACACAGCGTTAGCCAGTCCCACCAAACACACAGCCCCCTGTGAAAGGTCTCATTGGCAGATCATCAGTCCCTGATTGGTTTACAGGATGATTGAATTGGAACTGTATAGTGAATGGCAGGTTCACCTGATGATCATTAGAGTTACTGCTCTCAGTAACGGGAATGGCTCTTCCATTGCTCTATTTACAACAATATATAAAGAGAATGAAAAGGGGGTCTGGGAGCCATCCAGTGGTCTGCACACTACATTTCCCAGCACGCTCTGCAATGCAGCCTCCAGCTTGTGTTTTTATTACCCATATGTGGGTAATAAAAACAACTTTGAAACTTTGTAGCAAAGTCTAAAGTGTGTATGTGTGTTTAAATTCAATTTATGTAACAGGGATGTCTCTGTGTCATATTATAATGTTATAATAAAACATCTCTCCTACCTGGTACAGATACCACAGCATTATACAGTGATTGGAATGGGAAATGTAGATCTAGGTGCTGGTGTCACATTATAATGTTATAATAACACATCTCTCTTACCTGGTACAGATATCACAGTTTTATACAGTGATTGGAATGGGGAATATAGATCTAGGTGCTGGTGTCACATAATAATGTTATAATAACACATCTCTCCTACCGGATACAGATATCACAGTATTATACAGTGATTGGAATGGGGAATATAGATCTAGGTGCTGATGTCACATTATCATGTTATAATAACACATCTCTCCCACCTAGTACATATCACTGTATTATACGGTGAATGGAATGGGGAATGTAGATCTAGGTGCTGGTGTCACATAATAAGGTTATAATAACACATCTTTCCTACCGGATACAGATATCAGTGTATTATACAGGGAAGGGAATGAGAATTGTAGATCTAGGTGCTGGTGTCACATTATAATGTTATAAAAACACATCCTTCCTACCGGATACAGATATCACTGTATTATACAGTGATTGGAATTGGGAATGAAGAGCTAGGTGGTGATGTCACATTATAAAGTTATAATAACACATCTCTCCTACCTGATACAGATATCACAATATTATATGGTGAATGGAATGGGGAATGTAGACCTACAGTAGGTGCTGGTGTCACATTATAATGTTATAATAACACATCTCTCCTACCTGGTACAGATATCGTGGTATTATACGGTGAATGGAATGGGGAATGTAGATCTAGGTGCTGGTGTCACATATAATAACACATCTCTCCTAACTGGTACAGATATCACAGTATTATACGGTGAATGGGATGGGATTGTAGATCTAGGTGCTGGATGAGGACAATATATAAGGGTAGATACAGATTCACACTCATCAAAAACACCAAATCAAGGGATACAAAGTACCCTTTAAGAAAAAGACCCCCCACGCAATAACAAAGCAGCAATGAAAACAATTAGCGGGACTTAAAGTGAGAAGCCAGGACCAGGACCCGGTGCATACTTTACCACAATCCCAGACGGACCACACGCTTCACCTGACTCACAGGTGAGGTGCCTATAGTGTATCGAACCAAGCACCGTATCTTAATGGGTAAATGCACCAATTCAGTCCAGCGTCTCCTACGATCACAGAGTCTCCTACATAACTCGGCACCATACAGCTTCAACACGGACGACCATCTCCATAGATAGTATAATTTGGCCACACACCAGGATCTCCTACCAGTAACTACCTCTGTGCACCACTATACATAGTGATCTACATGGCTTTATATGTTAGATTGGGCTGTGCACCTGTCCACTAGTATAGGACAGATTTACACTCACCAAGGGAATCTACATGTTCCTCCCACAGCTTCTCCTTTATCTTCTTCGGTTTTACTTTTCCGCTTTTTTGGACAGAATCACACAAATACAACTACACAAACACACAATTTTAAATAAAAGTCCTAAAATGGAGACAATAAGGGCACGGCCACACTGCGCCGCAAACGCAATCACACACAGAATCGCACGCAATTTTGTATGCGATTTTGATGCATTTGCGCGCGTGTTTTTTCTTTAAAATAGAAAACCGCAAACGATTGCACAAAAAAATCCAAACCGCAAATTGCATCGCACCCGCAAACACACGTGTGTTGCCGCGTTTGCAATGAACGGAAAAAACGCATGCGCAAACACATAAAAACGCACTAGTGTGGCGTAGCCCTCAAAGCACAATACTAAATATATATAACTATAATGTAAAGTCTGATTAATTTATAGCAGTGATTCCATCCTGGGGGCCTACAGGTGTTTGCAAATTACAACTCCCAGTATTCCCTGCTGCCATCTGCTGTTGGGGAGAGTTGAGAGTTGTAGTTTTCAAACATCTGCCAGGTCCCTCACAAGCCATGCTGCCTTTCCATGGCAACCAGACCGAAATCATCAATAAAGTTAGCATTATGGTCTGAAATGCAAAAACACACCCCACACACAGACAGACACAAGTACACACACCTACTGATACACCCACAATATCCACGCTAACGGGAAGATAAATGCCAAACCCATGCTAGCCTATTTAAACCAAGGTTCTACCACTTCGCAATCATTTTTGGTTTAGCACATCCCAAGTGATGAGAACTTCTGCCATGGTTTTTGCACTCGTTCTTTGCATAGAAATCAGTGCCTTTTCCGTTCTGGTTTCCCCGCAAATGTACGCGACCTTCCAATGCCATTTACGCAATGTATTAATGGCTGCAAAGTGGTTAATACATCAATTGCAGATGGGTTGCAATTGTGAAATATAAGTATTGTAAAATCTGCTGCCACTGAAAGTGTTAAATTACAAACAAATTGCTATTGATTTTCTGCCATTGACAGGGTAAGGCCACACTACAGCGGATGGCACCACACGCAAAAGCTCAAATGAAATACAATTAAAATATCAATGGTAACTTAATGTAAATGGCTCTGGGATCTGGGAACACGTTTGATTATCCAGAAGTTTCAAAAAATCGATTTTATGCTCACGCGCTGTACTTTCGGGCTCCCGTGTTCAATTTTCGATAATTATCCCATTCGAAAATTTGGTAATTATCCTTTAAACAATTCGAAGATTGATTGATTTTCGAATTCGATAATTATTGAAAGTCCGTAAAGTCTGAGAAATCCGGGTCCGGAATAGTTTGAGAAGTCCAAGTCCGTTCGAACTCGATAAGTTCGGCTCGAACTCAGGTTTGAGTTTGAGTTCTAGTCCATCTCTAGTGTCTAGGAATGTCTATACATCGGATGCAGACCCACCTATCTGGACTCCTTGTGTCGGCCTCTTGAAGTCTGCGAGGTTTGGCATGGCCGGATTGAGGCATTTACCTAGCTCTAGAGCAGATTGACTGACAAGCCGGACGGTGTTACGAAATTACCCCAGGGGAATCGTATGGGTTTGGAGGAACTGTCTACGTGGGTGAGATCTTAACAATTCACGTTTGACTGCTTTGATTATATGCAAGCACCCACATAACATTACCCCTTGAACAGCATAGCACAGATACCGGGCTTGTGACTGTATCTCTATATCTCCATATATAACGTGTGTGGATGGGATACACAGTACGGGGTCAGACATCACTTGATTTTGATTTAACCTCTATTATTGATTGTGGGAATAATCACAGATTTTCTAGACACATACAGGACGCCTTTTGCTATTTAATCAGCATTCTTAAGGGCCATGGAACAATTTGTTTTAATCTATGTGAGGGGGTTTGGGATTTGTTAGTAGAACATTATCGTTATTTATAGTTATGGTATTTATTTATTCATGTTGCACCGTAACTTTATTACACTTTATTGCACTTTTGAATGAATAAAAGGTTAAACAGTCCTCCAGTCTGTGGTTTTGGTGAGGGGATTACAATAGCCCAGTTTTGGAGCTACTCTGCATTTCATCCTTTGGGTTTCTGCCATTTGGTCTTGTAATTAGTATTTGTTTGCCTAAAGCATTCAACGGGATTTACCGGTGTTGGAACCAGGCACGATAAATGATTACCACCCGAATGGCATTTCTTAGTGCGGTCGTTGTGTAAGGAATTCAACTCCAAATTTACTTTTGGAAGATTTCTGGCTTAGATTTGCTTATGCAATAAAGTGATTAATGTGTAAAGTGCTTTATGTGAATAAAGTATAATATGTGCATTACGTGAATCAAGTGCATTACGTGAATCAAGTGCATTACGTGAATCAAGTGCATTATGTTAATTATGCACCCTGTGTTTTTTATACAAAAAATGTATCTCCAAGGTGACTTCTAATATCCTTACATTATAAAATAGGGGGCCACATTTCAGAATTTAGTGGGTCATGTAACAAAGATGACATAGCTAAGGACCAACCAACACTGATTATAATTGAGATATCCTTTCTATAGATATGAAATATCATTTGTCCATTTGGAGGGTAGGGGTCCTTTTTTCCCTTTTAGTTCCCCTCAAATTCACTCTGATGATGCCCCTTCCTCTCTCAGAATCCAATTCAATCCATAATTGACTGTTTGGCGGAGACCAATGTAATTATTGTGGCTACTAAGGGCTAGACCCCACTACACACTGCACGGAGGCGTGCATAATAACGCAGTGCAATTGCAATATCGATTTGTGCACGCTACTGTTCGCTTGCGCTGCCCTTCCTTTGATGTTTCCCTATGGCAGCACATGCGATGCGCTCCTAAAATGGTAATCGCATGCTCTGCAAAAGCGCAGTGCAAGGCAGTGGACATAGAGGGGCCTCTTAAATAGTTTTATATTGGCATGCCTAGCGCACATGCTGGCGCAAAGCACAGCGCGCACAGAAACACGCAGAAAATACCCTAGTGGGGCCTAACCCTAAGTATATTAATCTTCCTTTGCCATCATTAAAATACAATCTATATATAAGGCTGGCTCGCAGTTTATCACTTAGTGCACTACAATAACATCAAACTATTATTTTAAAATGGATTTCTGGGTAACAATTTGGAACACAAGAAAATAAATAAAAGCTTTCTTCTATATTAAACTTATTACTTACAGTTTGTGATGAATTATTTCTGTCAAATTGAATTTAATGCATCTTTTTGTGACATTTCTAGGACAGTTGACCACTTTACATAAATCTTTTAGGAAAACAGTCCATGAGTAATCTCCATAGTTGGGTATAATTTCCCACCTTTTGGTGAAGGCTGCAGTAGAGAACTATAGAGTTCTTCCCAAGCTTAATGTCCCATTGGCTCTACAGAAGTACAAAAGAGATATTTATCCCTTCATCAAAACATATCTTGATGGATCACGTTAGACACATGATGTGTAATAATACCTAATGTCATAATGGGATTGAATCTAATTGAAAAAAGTTCACTCTAACACACCAATGTTGGTAATTGCCATGTATATATAGGTGCAATCCTCCAAATGTCCCCTACCCTGGGGTAAACGACAAAATGCAAAGATGAGAAGAGCACACTTTTGGATTTTGGAACTTTTGGCATTTTAGGTAACACTTGGAAATACGGAGATACTTTCAAAGTTTGCCTAGGCTACTTTCGAGGGTTTTGTGAAATACAGAGATACTTTTGAGGGTTTGGTGAAATACGGAGATACTTTTGAGGGTTTGGTGAAATACGGAGATACTTTCAAGGGTTTTGTGAAATACAGAGATACTTTCAAGGGTTTTGTGAAATACAGAGATACTTTTGAGGGTTTGGTGAAATACGGAGATACTTTTGAGGGTTTGGTGAAATACGGAGATACTTTTGAGGGTTTGGTGAAATACGGAGATACTTTTGAGGGTTTGGTGAAATACAGAGATACTTTTGAGGGTTTGGTGAAATACAGAGATACTTTTGAGGGTTTGGTGAAATATGGAGATACTTTTGAGGGTTTGGTGAAATATGGAGATACTTTTGAGGGTTTGGTGAAATATGGAGATACTTTTGAGGGTTTGGTGAAATTCGGAGATACTTTTGAGGGTTTGTTGAAATACGGAGATACTTTTGAGGTTTTGTGAAATACTTAATAACTAGGGAACAAGCTGGTTGGGTATAAAACTGTTTTGGAGATATTGTAAAGGTGAAGGTTACCTGGTGTGGGATCGTTTAATTTGATTTATTTCAATACAAGGGATGTCAAAGTTTAAATCACTCGCTGTCCCTAAGTGGATGTTAAAATACAGATGAATCCTAAAATGACATGTAGATTCTATATCTCTTACATAATGGGATCTGAAATGTTCATTTAAAAGCATAAAAAGGTTTTATTGAATGAAATACTTGACCTTTAACTCTCCTCTTCTTCCCATGATTCTCATTGTCTCCCCAATCAAGCCAAGAGATCCCCCGTAGTCAGTATTCACAAGAAAGTTTAGGGAGAGGTGAGACAAAAGGACAAAAAGCCCTCCACTGAGCATAAAAATCGAGAAACACCTATTATACATAGTAACATAGTAATTAAGGTGAATAAAGACATACTTCCATCAAGTCCAACCTATTCACCCCCCTTTTTTTTTTTTCTTTAACCCTACCTAACAGTTGATCCAACTAAAAACCCCAGCTAAAAAGGGGGGGGGGGGGGGGAATTCCTCCTGACTCCAAACGGCAATTGGAATTGTACCTGGATCAACCAGATCTATATCATTAATACCAGGATTCTCAATATTTTTTAGTTTTAGAAACTTATCCAGGCCTTTTTTAAAGCTATTCAATGAACTTGCCATTACCACATCTGCTGGAAGACAGTTCCACAATTCACACGTTCTCACTGTAAAGAAACCCTTCCAACCTGAAGATGAAACTTCTTTTCTTCCAACTTAGAGGATGTCCACGTGTCCTCTGATATGACCTATTAGTGAACAATGCACCAGAGAGTTCATTGTATGGGCCATTTATATTTGTATAGGTTATCATGTCCCCACGCAACCGCCGCTTCTCCAATGTAAACAGCCCTAACTTGTCTAATCTGCCTGCATATTCGAGCCCCTCATTCTCCTTATTAATTTAGTTGCCCTTCTCTGAACTGCCTCAATTTCCAAGATGTCCTTTTGTATATGGGATTCCAAAACTGCACCGCTATTCCAAATGAGGCCTTACCAGTGCCTTGTAAAGAGGGAGAATAATATTTTTCTCTCTTGAATCTATTCCCTCTTATACAAGACAATATCTTGCTAGCTCTAGCCGTTGCTACCTGGCATTGTTTGCTATATCTAAGTCGTTATCTACCAGAACCCCCAAATCTTTTTCCATTACGATGCACTTAACACGAGTTATTTATGGTGTAGGTGGCACAGGGATTATTAAATCCCAAATGCATCACCGTACATTTATCAACATTGAATCTCATCGGCCATTCTACTGCCCATTTTGATAATCTATCTAGGTCTGCTTGCAGCACTTGCACATCATTGGAAGTTTCCAAAGCTCTGCATAGTTTAGTGTCATCACAAACACCGAGACCTTGCTCTCAATGCCCCCTTCTAAGTCATTTATAAACAGATTAAACAGAAGCGGCCCCATACAGACCCTGAGGCACTCCGCTTAGAACTTTAGCCCACATAGATGTAGCTCCATTAACCACCACTCTCTGTTTGCGGTCCAATAACCAGTTCTCTATCCATGAACAAATGTTTTCTTCAAGGCCAACAGTCCTCAGTTTATACATTAGTCGCCTATGTGGCACAGTATCAAAAGCTTTTGCAAAATCCAAATATACCACATCCACTGCTGTGCCTGAATCTAACTTCTTACTCACTTCATAAAAAACAATTAAATTTGTCTGGCATGATCTATTTCTCATAAATCCATGCTGACTACTACTAATAAGATGATCTCTGGAGACAAAGTCAAGGATATGATCCCTTAACAAAGTTTCCATCACCTTCCTTACCACTGATGTTAGGCTTACAGGTCTATAGTTACCAGGCTGTAAACGACTACCTTTTTTAAATATTGGTATTACATTGGCTTTTTTCCAATCCAGCGGCACATCCCCAGACAAAAGTGAATCTGAAAAGATGAGAAACAGTGGTCTAGATAGAACTGAACTAAGCTCTTTTAAAATCCGAGGATACAATCCATCTGGTCCTGGCGCTTTATTGATATTAACTTTGTCTAATTGTTTCCGTACCATATCCTCTGTTAGCCAATGTGAATACTCTTCATTTCTTTCCTGCACATTACCACAATCCCTACCGTAAGGACAAGGATTCTCAACAGTAAAAACCGATGTAAAAAAACGGTTTAGCAGATTAGCCTTTTCGGCATCCTCTACAACCACCTCAGCCCCATTATTTAATGGTCCCACATTCTCAGTCCTCATCTTTTTACCATTTATATACTTAAAAAACATTTTGGGGTTGGACTTGCTTTCTTGCACTCTTTATTACAGCTTTTGTACTCCCTGTAAGCCTGTTCTGTGCCTTCTGTTTTCAAAATTTTAAAAGCCTTTTTCTTTTTTTTCCATTTCCCTTTTTACCTGAGCATTAAGCCATGCAGGAGTGGACCTCATTTTTTTACACTTGTTACCTAAAGGTACAGATTTAGAAATGTAATAGTTTAATATCCCTTTAAAAGTGGTCCACATCTGCTCAGTATCTTTACCTAGAAACAATTCCCCCCAGTCTATGAGCAGGAGCGATTCCTTTAACAGCTTAAAATTTGCTTTCCTAAAGTTAAAAGTTCTTGATAACCCAGTGCACTTTAGTTTTTTGCAACCTATATTAAATGACACTATATCATGGTCACTATTCCCTAAGCTTCCCATTACCCTCATCTCCAAAATGAGCTCAGGGTTATTAGATATCACCAGATCCAACAACGCATTCTGTCTAGTAGGAACTTCTACCATCTGTGAAAGAAAATGCTCATATAGGAAATTTAAGAACTTTATACCTTTTGAGGTGCTGGCAGTTCCCCTACTCCAATCTATGTCAGGGTAGTTAAAATCCCCCATAACCAGAACATGCCCCATACCAGCTGCCTTCGCCAACTGCATATGGAGATTAATTTCCACCTCTTCCCCGGCATTTGGCGGCTTATAACATACTCCCACAATTAATTTACCTACCTTCTTGCATCCTGTACACAGTTCTACCCATAATGTTTCTGCCGTATCGTTTACTCCCCCATCTAATCCATCTTTTAAATTTGGCTTCAATTCCTGTTTAACATACATACATACTCCTCCTCCTTTCTTATTAACTCTGTCATGTCTAAATAAGGAGTATCCTTCAATATTTACTGTCAAGTCGTGTGAATCGTTAAGCCATGATTCTGCTATACCAATTACATCATACCTTTCCTTTAAAGCTATTATTTCAAGTTCGCCGGTTTTTCCAGCCAGACTTCTAGCATTTGTAAACATACATTTTAGATTATCAATTGATTTACTTCCATACATGGTCGTACATGCCTCCTTATCCTCTATGCTCCCCCCTCCCCCTTCTCCTCCCTCCGTTGTGTTAATAGCCCCCTGATCCCTAACTATCTACCCCTGTGTATTTCAACGTTCCCTCCCCCACCCATACCTAGTTTAAAACCTCCAACACCCTAGCCATCTTCTCCCCCAAAACAGCTGCACCATCACCATTGAGATGCAATCCGTCTCTACTAAAGAGCCTGTAGCCAACAGAAAAATCAGCCCAGTTCTTGAAAAACCCAAACCCCATCTCCTTACACCACTCTCTTAGCCACATATTTATACTCCCGTTGTCTCCCTAGCGTAGCACGTGGCTGCGGTAGTATTTCTGAAATCACTACCCTTGAGGTCCTTGCTTTTAACTTGGCCCCTAATTCTCAGAAATTATTTTTAAGGACCTCACCTCCACCTCTAACTTTGTCATTGGCACCAATGTGAACCAAGACCGCCGGGTCACTCCCAGCCCCACCCAATAATCTGTCTACACGATCCACCACATGTCGAACCCTAGCACCAGGCAGACAACACACTGTTCGGCATGTAGGGTCTTGGCGACAGATTACCCTATCTACCCTTCTAATAATGGAGTCCCCTACCACTACCACCTGCCTATCCTTCCTAACCCCCAGTTCTCCCTCCCTTGTATTGGAGATGGCCGTCCCCTGGGTGCTCAAGGGAAAGGCCCGCTCCATACATGCTGCTTCCGAGCCATCGTCCTCCATATCTTCACCTAAAATGGCAAATCTGTCGGGATCGACCAGCTGGGAAGAAGCGTCCCTATCCTTCCGTCCCCTACTTCCCCTGGTGACCCTTACAAATTTATCTTCCTTTTCCACCTTATCTGCCCCATGTCCACCCTCCAGTTTACTGGCCCCTGACAGTATAAAAGAAAGCTTCTTGCAGTCTCATGCTATATGAAAAGCATTGCCCACAAAATCTAAGAAACAAGAAGTAATTTCTTACTCCAAGGTTCCCCAGAGTAAGGGGCGGAGATATGCAAAATACTCCTTTATGTCCCTTAGCTTATGCATGTGTCTAGAACCGCTGCCTTAATAACATGCAATATAACCTAATATATAGAGCCAATCATCTAACCTGCAGACATGACATGTTTCGATCTTGTTAGATCTCGTCAGTGCAAGATACAGATTTATGGCTCTATGGTGTAGGACTTGGGCGTACAGTAGACAAGGCAGCTAGAAAGCTTAGGGAGAGGGTGGCCAAAAGGAGCAAAAAGACCTCCACTGAGCATAAAAATAGAGAAACACCATCTTAAAACAGAAGGCATCTTGCAGTCTAATGCTATATGAATAGCATTGCCCACAAAATCTAAGAAATAAGAAGTAATTTCTTACTCCCAGGTTCCCCAAAGTACAAGAGAAGCCTCATTAGAGGCGTGCCTAGGGTTTTTGCCACCATACGAACTCGGACTTTTACCCTAAAATGCAGCGTTCCGTAACCCTCGAATTCAGCAATAAACTTCGACTTTAGCGTTCCATTACCCTCAAATGTGGTGTTTGCTATCCTTCGAATTTGGCAATAAACCTCAAAATGTTTGACTTCTGTAACCCTTTAAAATTCCATGCAGAAGCTTGAAAATAGCTTGATCGCGAGGAAAGTAAGTGTTTAAACAAGTTTTGGTGATATGTACATGTTCCCCAGACCATTTTCCTCCCTTATGTCTTTTCCTTGACTTATTGCTACTGTAAATGTTTTCTGTGGTTGGCATTAAGGCTTGCAGCTGTGTTTTAACCCAAGATGCTTTGCACACAACATCAGCTAATAAAGAAAAAAAAAACTGCTCTGTCTTTTATGTGCCCAGAGTTCTCATTAGACATTTTGGGTTGAATCTGTGTGAAATACAGAACTGCTCAGTAAATAAACAAATATAAAACACAAATAAAATACACAGGGGAACAATTTTTTGGCACCTAAACCATTTTATTTGTCAGGACCCAGCATTTTCCTTTCAAAGAGAGATCTAATCTAATACAGCCCACCAGGAAGAAAACAAAATAGCACCACTCAGTACAACAATGATGGCTATAGCTCCTTCAAAATATCTTAGGCTATCCATGGGCGTCAGTACAAATTCCTGTTATTCGTTATCGTGTCAGACCCTTAAATGTACACTAAATATAGACAACTGACATCACTCCCAGCACTTACTGCTAAATGTTGCCTGGGTGCCATGTTTGTATTTAGTGTCACACAGGTTTAATGATGTGAAATAAACCAATTTATCTTGAGCTAAATCGGCATTTTATATGTTCTGCAAGGATGTTGTTTGTTCTTTTTGTGACAGTTATGCAGCAGTGAATGCAATTAAACAACATTAATAATAATTTAGTTGTACTGCAGGTGTTTTTGATAGGTGTCCCTAAAGGTTCCACTGATGTGGTAACCCTGTTGACAAACCTCCTGCAGTATGTGTAGTCATCTGAATGGTCATGAACTATACAGGGTGACTGGTATAATATGTGCATCTGTTAATAGAGATGGCCGAAACTCACCAGTTTTTATTCCGTTTTTTCGGATTCCCGGATCTCGGGAAAATCCCAAAGATCTGAAAACATAATGAATTTGATTATTATTGAGGCTATTTTCGATAATTCTCGGAAAAAGAATTGAATGTTCGAAAATACGTTCGGAGACTACCTACGAGTTTCCAAACGTATTTTCAAAGATTATCGAACGTTCAAGGCTATTTTTGATAATTATTAGGCTCCGGACAATTCTTCCAGATTTGGACGGGTCATTTGGATTTCGGAACCGAGGGGTTCTGTATTGGAGCGGGTCCGAGTTGGATTCGGATCACATCTCTATCTGTTAGTAACTTACAATGAAACTTGTCCAGATTTAGTTGGGGGGCTTACTCTATCATTCTATATTATCTCACAAAAGTGAGTACACCCTTCACATATTTGTAAACATTTTACTATATCTTCGATACAATGTAGTCAGTGTACACCTTGGATAACTAAATTTGCTCTCCCTTAATATTACCGTATATACTCAAGTATAAGTCGATCCGAGTATAAGCCGCGATAATATTCCGCTCCATTTAAAGCGAAAACACACTTTTCGCTTTTTATAAATTGCGTTATGCCTTTTCGCCCCCTTTTCGTTCAAATTACCATTGCGATGTATGGCGAAAAGGGCTTTAGCAATAGGTCGCGGAAATGTTTTTGCCACTAGTTAAAGCCACCATTTTAAATCACGTTAACTGCCTTTTGGGCGAAAAACCATGCGGAAAGCGAAAAGTTTTCGCGACTTTTCGCTCGTTTATAAATATGTCCCTAAGTCTGGAGACATGCTTGGCCAGTCCAGCATCTTTACCCTTTCACAGTACATGTTGGCATTCATGGTTCCCTCAATGAACTGGGATTCCAAAACTGCACCGCATATTCCAAATGAGGCCTTACCAGTGCCTTGTAAAGAGGGAGAATAATATTTTTCTCTCTTGAATCTATTCCCCTTCTTATACAAGACAATATCTTGCTAGCTCTAGCCGTTGCTACCTGGCATTGTTTGCTATATCTAAGTCTGTTATCTACCAGAACCCCCAAATCTTTTTCCATTACAGATGCACTTAACACAGAGTTATTTATGGTGTAGGTGGCACAGGGATTATTAAATCCCAAATGCATCACCTTACATTTATCAACATTGAATCTCATCTGCCATTCTGCTGCCCATTTTGATAATCTATCTAGGTCTGCTTGCAACACTTGCACATCACTTGAAGTTTCCAAAGCTCTGCATAATTTAGTGTCATCAGCAAACACTGAGACCTTGCTTTCAATGCCCCCTTCTAAGTCATTTATAAATAGATTAAACAGAAGCGGCCCCAGTACAGAACCCTGAGGCACTCCGCTTAGAACTTTAGCCCACATAGATGTAGCTCCATTTACCACCACTCTGTTTGCGATCCAATAACCAGTTCTCTATCCATGAACAAATGTTTCCTTCAAGGCCAACAGTCCTCAGTTTATACATAAGTCGCCTATGTGACACAGTATCAAAAGCTTTCGCAAAATCCAAATATACCACATCCACTGCTGTGCCTGAATCTAACTTCTTACTCGCTTCTTCATAAAAACCAATTAAATTTGTCTGGCATGATCTATTTCTCATAAATCCATGCTGACTACTACTAAGATGATCTCTGGAGACAAAGTCAAGGATATGATCCCTTAACAAAGTTTCCATCACCTTCCCTACCACTGATGTTAGGCTTACAGGTCTATAGTTACCAGGCTGTGAACGACTACCTTTTTCATCCCCAGACCAAAGCGAATCTGAAAAGATGAGAAACAGTGGTCTAGATAGAACTGAACTAAGCTCTTAAAATCCGAGGATGCAATCCATCTGGTCTTGGGGATTTATTGATATTAAATTTGTCTAATTTTTTCCGTACCATATCCTCTGTTAGCCAATGTGAATACTCTTCCCTGCATATTATTACAATCCCTACTGTAAGGACAAGGATTTTTAACAGTAAAAACTGATGTAAAAAAACGGTTTAGCAGATTAGCCTTTTCGGCATCCTCTACAACCACCTCAGCCCCATTATTTAATGGTCCCACATTCTCAGTCCTCATCTTTTTACCATTTATATACTTAAACATTTTGGGGTTGGACTTGCTTTGTTCTGCAATCCGGATTTCATTTTCTATTTTAGCTAGTTTAATTGCTTTCTTACACTCTTTATTACAGCTTTTGTACTCCCTGTAAGCCTGTTCTGTTCCCTCTGTTTTCAAAATTTTAAAAAAATGGTTTTCTTTTTTTCCCATTTCCCTTTTTACCTGAGCATTAAGCCATGCAGGAGTGGACCTAATTTACAAGCTGTACACTGACTGCTTTATATTGTGTCAAAGTATCATACCCAGTAACGTAACTACCGCAAGGGGCCACTAGTTACTAGCCCATAACCTCTGATCGCGGTCAGCTTTTCCGAAACATGTTGTGTGTGTTTAATAAAAAAGAAATTTCATGTTATTGAGTTGCACAGAGTCCTTACTTGGTACCTCATCGTCGTTTGGTTGTTCTACAAGTTTCGGTGCTTGGGGGCAGAGCACAGAGGGGATCACTAAAGCAGCTGCTGGTTATGATAGGAAAGCATTGCAAAAAAGGGTTTTTAAACAGCTGGTTGCGCGTATGAATCAAAAATATATGCGCGATCAGCTGTTTAAAGGACCGGACCCGAACTTCTGGTTTGGTTCCGGAAGTTTGGGTCCAGCCTTTTAAACAGCTGATTGTGCATATATTTTTGATTCATACGCAAGATCACCCGTTTACCCTCGAATGCGGCATTTCAGCGATAACCCTAGAATGTACTGTGTCAGCGATAACCCTCAAATACACTGTTTCGCTGATAACCCTTCAATGTGGTGTTTTGGCGATACACCTCAAATGTACTGTTTTGGGTGCTAACCCTCAAATACTGTGTTTCGGCGATATCCCTCGAATGCTCCATTTCAACGATAACCCTTCAATGTATTGTTCAGTTTTGGTAATCCTTGAATGTATCATTCAATTTTTGGTAACCCTCGAATGTATTGTTCGGTAACCCTCAATTTAGCGATAACCCTAGAATGTAGCAATCGGAAACCCAACAATTGCCTGATCATGGGGAAAGTTAGCATTTAAACAAGTTTTTGTGGTATGGACATGTTCCCCAGGTGCCAGTCATTTACAGTAAGTTACCATTGCTATTTTCACTGTAATTAACTAGAACTTTTTCAACAATTTTCTCCCATTGACTTTAATGTGTTAGTTTCCAAACTATAGAACCATATATCTTTAACTAAAGTTCTGTAGTTCAGAAACAAACCGAACTTCAGGAAGTTCAGCCACCTCTACTTTTAAGTTCCTCAATTTAGGGAATTGTTTTAAGATCGCTACCCTCTATCTTTACAAGATAATTATTTCTGTTTTTATCAGTGTTATTTATCGATATATATCCTAGAGAGAACATTGTTACACTGCATAATGATGGTAGCTCTTTAGGAAATAGCACACCTACTAGGAGGCTTTAACAGCATTCCACAAGCTAAATGCAAAATCAGAGAGCCAGCTACAGACCAGTTTCGGCTTTATTGAGTCATCATCAGTGTAATGTAGGTCTCTGGTTTTGCAATGTGAAACATGGCCACCACAGTGATACAAGCATAACTTGTATCATTCAGGTAACCAGCGGCCACTATTGACATCCTATATTAGTATAGGGACTGATAGATATCTTGTCCGCCACTGAACATTTCTCACAGCTGACAGAGTTAATTGTCCCTACAGTATATCTGTTGTATTCAATTAGATCAACTGGACTTGAGGTTTAGTTCTTGAAGACGTTTCGCTAGTCATCCGACTGGCTTTCTCAATTCAGAATGACTTGTACAAGAATCTGTGGCAATTATGTACCCTGGAAAATCCCAATTAGCATATCACAGCCAAGTGTTAAGGGCTTGATTGGATAGTGGCTGTGATATGCTAATTGGGATTTTCCAGGGTACATAATTGCCAAAGATTCTTGTACAAGTCATTCTGAATTGAGAAAGCCAGTCGGATGACTAGCGAAACGTCTTCAAGAACTAAACTTCAAGTCCAGTTGATCTAATTGAATACAACGGATATACCATGACCTGGATGAATGAGAACCTTCCTTCACAAGCATGTCCCTACTGTGTTTCCTGCACGAACCCAGCTAAAAGTAACTATAGGTATTTCACAGTGCAGCATTCAGCCTTCTAGTTTGGCTTCAACTAAATACAGGTTGAAATCAATACCATTAGTAAAAATATATGAAAAAAAAAGATAGTTCCCAAAATGGCTTATTGTTAATGAGCATGGATCTGCACTGTTGAGCTGGCTCTGGTACAATAAGCACTATGCCTCAAGCCTTATATTTGACTCCCCTTTTAGTCATGCTCCCTTACAATAGCAATGGGTTAAACGAGGTACTAGGGCAAATAAATGATATGCCATAAGCCCTTAAGGTTGCTGGTACCCCTCCTATAACAGGAAACAATGCAGTAAGTATCCATGAATAAAGAATTAACTTTTCACCACAATTGGAAACCTTGTTGATCTGTCATGTGTAAGTAAATGTGCCAGCAGCCTATGAAAACAGTACTAGACAAAACATACCTACATGATAGACTAGCTTTTTATTTGCATTTCACGCACATACACAGAATTGTACTTCTATCTCATTGAATTCCATTATGTCCCATTTGAATAGATCATAATAATTTGCAGTTAAATTAAAGCTTTGAACAGAAATAATCACAGTAGTTTTTTCAATGTCTCTGAAGCAGAAAAGCACCCATGTCATTTCTTTCTAATGTTTCCATTATCACATAGTGCTTTCCTTATCTAGCATTAAATGATATAATCTGGGGCTGAGCTGGGCTGGGTTTGCATGTTACCATGTGTGGTGTATCACATTTTCAGTATTTACGTCTCATCTGTATTTTCATTGTATAATGTGTTGGTTTTTTTTGGGGGGGGGGGGGGGAAATGTCCTTCATAATAAATGCTGCCTTATTACACTTACATTGTAGCAAATGTTTGTACTCGTTACTGGCGACGCTATGGATTGGAGCAAACCATATGTGGGAGATTTACCCAGAGCCATTATTGCTCCAGATAGATGTCCCGCTTCGGATATACCCACATCATGACTTCAAATGGCATGTCCATTGCCCAAACTAAAATTTAACCCACTACTGACCACCTGTAATGCCTCTTCAAAGTCCAGGAAACTGAAGGGTTTTCCTGTCCAAAATGTTGTTGCCTCTGATATATGCTCTCAGTTGCTGCTGGTATGTGCAGGGGGAGCTCTGTCTCTGCTTTCCGGAAGTTGCAAATGGGGTGGGCCAGCAACCGCATCTGTGATTGCCTGAGAGGCAGCCAATCACAGACGTGGCTGCCAGCTATGTAGACAGCCGTGGGAATGAAGGTGTGTAAGTAGGTTTCTGCTGCTTTTTTTTTTTACAAATCTAACTTGGCAGTTGGGAGTGGGCAGGGTTGCCCTATACTACAGTAATTGCATTTATAGGTAGGGGGTGAGGCAGCCATGTAGTGATCTGGAGGGTTGGAGGCAGGGGGGGAACGGGCTCCCCTGA
This sequence comes from Hymenochirus boettgeri, assembly GCA_019447015.1. NCBI lineage: Eukaryota > Metazoa > Chordata > Amphibia > Anura > Pipidae > Hymenochirus > Hymenochirus boettgeri. The sequence goes on along the minus strand of CM033471.1, from coordinate 138,824,472 downwards.
GCATGTCAGAGTCAGAGTCAGAGTAAGGACAAGGAAGAAGCAGGGACCAGAAGACACTCAGACAACTCCTACTCTTCAGTTTCCTCGACATTGGACAGACACTGCAGGAGAACCATATGGAGCTGAGGAGTAAGGTAAGGATTTTTTTATGCTACACAGTGAGTGGGGCCAGCACTGGGGCAAATTTTAGTTTTGGGGTTGGACATGCCCTTTAATATAACGCTAGACCCATTACACACAAACACACATGCACAAAGTTAAATCACAACTGTAGTAATTAATTAGAGCAGATCAAAAAAACATCATAAAAGTTCCACTAAACAACTTAAGCCACAGATGATAGATAAATCCAGGTCACAATTATTCATGGAGGCAAATCAAGACCATATAAATTCATAAATACAATTGTAAGGTAGCTATAATAAAGCAGTTGGTAATAATGAGGTAGATATATTATTTACTTATTACTAAGTATTCTAAACATTCAATACACTCATCAAATAAATATAAAGTGACTGGTGTAGAGACCATAATAGGATATATATACTAAAGATAGCACCTGACAAAATGGACCAAATACAAAAACACAGCAATATAGAAGATAACTAACACATAGGCAATAAATGGCATATATTGCTAGGCATACAACCCGATGGCAGATCAATTTCAAAAATAAGGCATTGGGATACTGTAGTGACAAGCAGCATGGAGAGGGTACAAACTTGTATGTACCAGTCACTGTGGACAAACTTGTATGTACCTGGACATGAAGGCATCTTATATTTTCAAGTCTGTGTGGCTTATATTTACCAGTCTGTATTGTGGGCACTTAAATTTACTAGTCTGTAGTCAGCCCTCCAGTTCACCAGCCAGTGTAAAGTCAGCCCTCCAGTTCACCAGCCAGTGTAAAGGTAGCCCTCCAGTTTACCAGCTAGTGTAAAGGTAGCCCTTCAGTTTACCAACCCGTGTAAATTAACCCCTTTTAGTCCACCAGCCAGTTTTATGTCAGCCCTCCAGTCCACCAGCCAGTTTTATGTCAGCCCTCCAGTCCACCAGCCAGTTTTAAGTCAGCCCTCCAGCTCTATTACCATGGCACGCTTTTCATGCTGCAGGAAGATACATAAGTGGCTTTTAATATTTGTTTCAGGTGACAAAAGGTCTAGGAATGCACTTGCAGGGGGTACATAATCCATTATAGTCTATCCCCTTGCCCCTCATTTAAATCCAATCTTGGCTCTAGAGAGGCTGGCTACTCTCAACCTTCCACACACACACCATATGCAATACCCTCTGGGTTCCCACAGATTTGTGCAGGACCCCCTGCATGTTTTAATGCTATGGCCAACATGGGAAAAAATCTGAATGATGTGTAGAAGAAACTACTTCTTATAGTTTGTGCAGAACTCATTTCATTTATGGCTTAAGGGGCTTACAAAAAACTTTAAAAGCCTTCTAATTCTAACACTGAATTAGAAGGCAGAGTACCTTGACATGAAAGCAGAATTTTGTGCCATCTCGGATTTTAATATGGGTGCTGTGAAATTTATCTTTCTAACATGGGGCTTGTGTTTTATTTTGAAGCATTCCAGTATCACACAGTGTGATCACTGACTATTGTGCTCCTTGCACATGCACAATCCTAAACTACAGCAGGTCACGTATACCAGTAGTCTCTAGCCAATCTTGTTAAAGTCCCTAGTAGGCAGGGGAGCACGTGACTGCAATCAGGAGGTGTGGCCAGACCTTGCACATGCACACATTTATTTTAGCCAGTTCTTCAGGGGATTTTATATTAATGCCATTTACTAGAGTGACATTTTACAGTTTATTGGTGTTCTTGGGGTGGGATGATTTCAGAATTAGGATTAGAAAATGTTTTGGCAAAGTTTTCATTTAATAGCAAGTAGAAGTAGCTAGAATATTTATAATAGTCACTGAGCTAAGTAGGCTATGTTCCACTGTTGCTCCAATTATAATCCAAATGTATATTACAAGATGATCATGCTTAGTAATTATCTTTCATTTGCACCAGTAACCAGTGTAAAAAGGTGTGATAAATCATTTTGGAATAACATTTGTTAGTGGGATAAACAAAGGGCTTGATGGCTGCACAAGGAAATGTTTTCTTACTAGCTACATGATTTCATCTTTATTCTACACGTCACGTTCACCATTGCAGTCCTGCCTAATGAGTGGTTTTGTTGCAAGCTTCAAAAAGCAGGGTTCACAAAAGAGTCACGCTAAGAGCAATCATTAGATGGTTTTCTTGCTCCATTTAAATGTACAGTAGGAAAATAATTCATTTTAAAAATAAAAATACCAGCATTGTTTACCGTAAGTCTATGCAAAAAAAGCCGATTATCTTAAAAGTGAATTCAGCATTTGAACAACCGCCATATGTACGTAGCAGCTTTCATGTGTAATCACTATTTAAATTCTAAAAGGAAGGTTTTTGTAAATTTGTGATTATATAGAATTATGAAAAATATATTGACAATTCTGCAAAGTTTTGACAACTGCCTGGGCCAATCAATATGTTATTGTAAAATGAATGTTCTAGACCAGTAAACATCACAAAAATGTTGGCAGGTGAGTCAATAATATGATCTGATATTAGATCAATTCTACAATAAAACGATCAATTAGCCTAATATTGCGGCACTGTATGGCCAGTAATCTCGCTGACATCGCATGCTGATGCTAAAAGCAGAGGGAACAAGGCCTGGTAAGTACATTTAAGAGCAGATTTGAAAACTTAGATTTTGCAAGGTTTTGGGGGGAAATATTAGTCCATATAATCTTTAATGCATTTGAAAGATGTGTAGGCAAATGTGACCTGAAGATAGAAGAACCTGATGTAGGTCTCAAATAGTAGACAACAGCCAATAGAAGGAAGATGATATCATGTAATTTAATATTCATATATTAAAGGGAGTTTACCAAGAACCACAAGTGCACAGCTAAATCTGTTTTAATAATGCACTTGTGACTTGCGATTCTGATCATGTGATACCCACCCTCCCAAACACTAACACCAGAAGAATATAATTTCTGTTCAATGTCAATACCCCTGTCCTTCCAGAAAACACAGAATGCTACTACTTCATTCATAGTGAATAAAAACAAGGTAAGAATTAGCAAAAACATACGTATTAGAAAAAGTCATACAAACAAACACACTATCACTAATTTTTGATTATTATCAGGAAACTTTCCTAGATAGACAATGCTGGAATGAAACAAAGTGATACAATGGTAATTACAACTAAAAAAGCAACACAGAATATAAAATTTGTGGAAACCAAAAAATGTCTCTTCGAGGCATGAAAACAATTACCTTCCCTATACTATAATTGCTAGGCCACACAGCGATCCACTAATCTGAGCGCATGCAATCTACATTTTTCCCAATAGCATTGTGTGCACGCACTAGCATACTGGAAATATGTTTGCAATCTCGCACATTAATGTTTGCGTGTGAGTTTCCGATTGGCTAGGTCGCATTTTCAGCCTAAATGGAACAATAACCAACTGCCCAACAAAAGCTAAAACACAAACTATACCTTTACCTCTATACCACCAGATTTAAATAAATAACTTATTCCTAGGTAAAGATGTTGAGCAGAAGTGGACTGCTTTTAAAGGGGTATTAAACTATTACATTTCTTAATGTATACCTTTAGGGAACAAGTGTAAAAAAAATTAGGTCCACTCCTACTAGGCTTAATGCTCGGGTAAAAAGGGAAATGGGGGAAAAAAAGGGTTTTAAAATCAGAGGGAACAGAACAGACTTACAGGGAGTATAAAAGCTGTAAGTGAAAGAAAGCAATTAAACTAGCTAAAATAGAAAGCCAAATTTGGACAGTAGAACAAAGCAAGTCCAAACCCAAAATATTTTATAAGTATATCAATAGTAAAAAGATGAGGACTGAGAATGTGGGACCATCAAATAATGGGGCAGAGATGTTATAGAGGATACCAAAAAGGCTAATGTGCTAAACCATTGGTATTCACTATAGATAATCCTAGACCTTATAGCAGGGACTGTAATAATATGAAGGGTATAAATGAGGAATATTCCCTCTGGCTAGCAGAGGATATGGTACGGAAACAATTAGACAAAGTTAATACTAATAAAGAACCAGGATAGAATGAAATACATCTTCGGGTGCTTGTGAAGGTTCTCATTCATCCAGGTCATGGTATATCTGTTGTATTCAATTAGATCAACTGGACTTGAAGTTTAGTTCTTGAAGATGTTTCGCTAGTCATCCGACTGGCTTTCTCAATTCAGAATGACTTGTACAAGAATCTGTGGCAATTATGTACCCTGGAAAATCCCAATTGGCTGGAAAATCCCAATTGGGATTGTAATATACTTGGGTTTTGCTAAAGCTTTTGATACTGTGCCAAATAGGCGACTAATTTATAAGCGGAGGACTGTTAGCCTAGAAAAAAAACATTTGTACATGGATAGAGAATTGGTTATTGGATTACAAACAGAGAGTGGTGGTCAATGGGGCTACATTTATGTGGGCTAAAGTGAAGTGCCTCAGGGTTCTGTTTTTTTAAATCTGTTTATAAAATACCTTAGAAGGGGACATTGAGGGCAAGGTCTCTGTGTTTGCGGATGACATTAAACTAAAGGCCCAGGGTGCGGACATGCAGAGTTATTCTGTATAAAGAAATAATATGGGACACAGAACCATCTTTTATGGTTAGCTGCTCCTTGATAACGGAGCGCTAGCCCCTCTGTGTCTCAAATAGCTATAGTGCTGTTCAGGCACTCCCTCTGCAGGCTGGAGTACATATAGGTTGATATACATAACTTATTTTTCTAAGCTAAATATACATTTCTATATTTTAACTAAAAATACTTGTAAATGTGGCAACAGATTTACTGGGGTCACACAAGCAGACATAGATTATCAAAATGGGCAGCAGAATGACAGATGAGATTCAATGTAGATAAATGTAAGGTGATGCATTTAGGATTTAATAATCCCTGTGCCACCTACACCATAAATAACTCTGTGTTAAGTGAATCTGTAATGGAAAAAGATTTGGGGGTTCTGGTTGATAACAGACTTAGCTGTAGCAAACAATGTCAGACAGAAATGGCTAGAGCTAGCAAGATATAGATCTGTAGTGACCCTTAGGAACGGAGGCCATGGCAGGGATGTGTGGAGAGCTGAGAGGGTGGATTAGTTAGCAGGTTTGTAAAGATGCAGCTAAAGAATTGGTGGTTAGGGGTCAAGAGTTTAGGTAAGGGAGGGGGAGCAGGACAAAGGTTTTATAAGGCTACTACAGGAAGGGGTGGGGCCAGTAGGTAAGAAAGAGCAGGCAGACACACAGCAAGGATACTCACCATGGCATCAGAGGAAGCACTGCTTTCACTGCTGAGGGAGACGGCTGCAGCAAGAGGAGGAGAATGGCTGAGGCAGCAGCTAGACCGGGTCATCGCAGCGACCGGAAGTCGGGAGCGGGGGAGAGAGAGGACTCGCACCACGAGAGCCTCTCCCCCCTTAGCAGCACCAGCTAGAGCAGGGGACACCTCCTTGGCACCAGGAAGTACAGCCACTCACAGTGACCCACTGGTTCATACCAGGGGGCGCACTGCTGATCTTGCCCACCCACCTCCAATGGATTGCCCAGGCTCCTGTGACACCAACACCACTGCTGCCCCCCTTCGCAGACATCACCAAGGATTACAAGGACAGTCCTCAAGAGATGAAGATGGCAGCGACAGCAGCGTGGACTTACAACTGCAGCTTTCTTCCAGCGATTACGAATCAGCAGGAGAAGGGACATCATCACGCCTACGTTTGGTAGTGGTACCAAGAGACAACATTCCAGGACGGGAGTCGGCGATTGGCGGGGAGCCGCGAGATCAGCCAGTTGGTGAGTTCACCTACGGGTCTTACAGCTTGGATAAGGTTCCTAGTCAGATAAGAAAAGGTCCAACCAAAGGGATAGCTAGAAAAAACAGGCAGGCAGATGTACTAGGGGAGTTATTGGGGGGCATGAGGGCTATTATGGCAAGGCTAGAGGGGAGCACGAGTCAGGGCCACCCAACACAGGCATGGGTTGGGCAGGCACAGGTTACGTCAGCGGGGGCAAGGGTGATAGAGGAGGAAGTAAGACCAGCTAGCACTGACCAGAGTTCTTCACTACTCGAACAACATACGTTGTTCACAGAGGCTAGTCAGAGCAGCAGCTACAGAGAGGGTAGTGAAGGGAGCAGGGAACCAGCTAGGGTTTCCTCAGCAGGAGGGACAGGCGTAGCTACCAGCGTATCAGACTTTTCGAAAGGGGCGACCTACCTATGTTTTGAGGGGCCATTAGGCAACCATGTAAAGGGAGAGACAAGGGAGAAGATTTGGAAAGGAGAATTTGTTGATATGTTTACATTATTGCCGTTGGAGCGGTTCCCGGTGGAAAAATTTTCAAAATTGGAGGAGTGCAAGAAGGAGGAGGAAGAGAGGAGGAGGTACAGATTGATTCCCCGTACCTTCCACAATTGGTTACAGGCTTTTGTGATTTATGCTAGTATAGTAGGGGAGAGAGAACCACTCAGTTGCGCAGGCCTGTTCTGTTACCTAGACACGGTCTTTGAAGTGTATAGGACATATGGGGGTTCAGCGTGGCTACGTTACGATGAACAATTCCGGCAGCGGAAATCAGTGAGACAATCTATAGGTTGGGATAACAGGGACATGGGGCTATGGCTCAAGTTAATGTGCCCGAGCAGGCCCACTCAGTCGCCCTTTCAAGGGGGAGCCGGCGGAACACAACAAGGCCTTTCGCCGGCGGGACCCCCAGGCAATAAAAAAGGAGTTTGCTGGTCATTCAATGAGGGATCATGTAGGTTCGGTCCAACTTGCAGGTTCAGGCATGAATGCACAGGATGTGGAGGGTCACACCCCGAGAGTAAATGTTTCCGGCGGGGAAGGCTACTTCCTCGTGCACCGGAATCTTTCAGTAAAGGGAACATCCCCGGTGAACGTGACCGCGATGTCCCCTTACCTTAATATGTACCCCAACCAGGAGGCAGCAGCGCTACTGCGCAATGGGTTTACCAACGGTTTCCCGATTCCGTCAGAGGGGATAGTAGCTGATGCCAGTTGTAAAAATCTAAAATCCGCGTTGGAGCACCCCCACATTGTCAGGCAAAAAATTGAAAAAGAGATAGAACTAGGAAGGATGGCAGGCCCCTTTTTGAACCCTCCAATTAAAAACTTTAGAGTGTCTCCATTAGGTGTTGTGCCCAAGAAGGAATCCGGCAAGTTTAGGATGATTCATCACCTGTCGTACCCCAGGGGCACCTCGGTCAACGATGGTATTGGAAAAGAGCAGCGTAGGGTCACCTACGCTTCATTTGACACTGCGGTCAAAATACTTCGGGATTTAGGTCCCGGAGCGCTGATGGCAAAAACGGACATAGAGGCGGCCTTCCGCTTGCTACCAGTACACCCAGCTTGCTTTCATTTGCTGGGATGTAGTTGGGAGGGGCAATACTTTGTTGATCGTTGCCTGCCCATGGGGTGCTCCATTTCATGTGCCTATTTCGAAACCTTTAGCACATTCCTAGAGTGGGTAGTGAAGTGGCAGTCCGGTTTAAACACAGTCGTCCACTATCTTGACGACTTCCTTTTTCTAGGAGTAGGTAACAGGGAAGACTGTTGGATTTTATTGCAGACCATGAAAGAGGTGTGCAGGAAGTTTGGCGTGCCTCTAGCACACGAAAAAACTGAGGGCCCGGTAACTACAATAAAATTCTTGGGGTTGGAGATAGACTCAGTTGCTATGGAGTGCAGGTTGCCCACAGAAAAGCTAATAGAGCTGCGGGACTTAGTCACACAAGCCAAATCTAGACAAAAAATGAAGTTGCGACAGGTACAATCCCTCTTAGGAAAGCTTAGCTTTGCCTGCAGAATTTTACCTATGGGTAGAGTGTTCTGCAGGCGACTGGCACAAAAAACAGCGGGTGTTCAGAGTCCTCACCATTATGTTCGTCTGGGGAGTTCGGTCAGGGAGGACCTAGCGGTCTGGGTGTCCTTCCTGGACCAGTATAATGGCAGGTCTCTGTGGCAAGAACAGGAGATCGATAATGGCTTCCTGCAATTGTACACAGACGCAGCTGGGAGTAGTGGCTACGGTGCATACTTCCAGGGTAAGTGGAGTGCGCAGCCTTGGCCCACGGCTTGGCCCACGGCTTGGCAGGGGGTAGGGCTGACCAAGAACCTAACCTTCTTGGAGCTTTTCCCCATCCTAGTAGCAGTGGAATTGTGGGGTTCTAATCTTGCCAATAGACACGTTGTCTTTTGCTCTGATAATATGGGGGTTGTTCAAGCAATAAATAATTTAACAGCATCTTCTCCGCCAGTACTTAGGCTGCTCAGGCACTTAGTCCTCAGGTGTTTGAACCTTAACTTGTGGTTTAGGGCCAGGCACATTCCTGGTTTAATGAACAATGTAGCTGATTCCCTGTCTCGTTTACAGTGGGACCGTTTCTGGCTTTTGGCTCCTACGGCAGAACGGGAAGGTCTTCCATGCCCCGACTGGCTGTGAGATTTGGGGGAAGGCAAGTGGCAGAGTTGGTAAACAGGTCCCTGGCCCCTACAACTTGGAAGAAGTACAATAAAGCCTGGGAAGAGTGGGTGAGGTTTAGAGGACAGGTTCAAGAAAGTGGTGTGAGAGCAGACGACAGGGAGATCTTATTGTACTGGATTGCTACTATGTATTCTGACGGGACTTCGAAGCCTGTCCTTAATGGTAGGATGGCAGGGTTGTCGTTTGTTTACCGCATGTCTAATATGCCAGATTTAACTAAGGATGTAATAGTGCGACAAGCCTTGAAAGGCTACCGAAAGAAAAGGGAAATCCCAGATCAGCGCAGGCCGGTTTCTTTCAAGTTGCTACTTTCGTTAAACGCTGTGTTAGGTCATGTTTGTAATTCACAGTTTGAAGCTGTTCTGTTTGGTTTGGCATTTTCAATGGCATTCTTTGGCGCTTTTAGAATTAGTGAACTAGTTTCCCCCAGCAAGACAGCATCGGGCGGCATCCAATACGTGGACGTGGGGGTAAGGAACGGACGGTTATGGGTCCACATCAAAAAATCAAAAACCGACCAAAAAGGCAAAGGGTCTCAAATCTTCCTATGGCCTGTAAGCAATTGTTCAGTTTGCCCAGTATCTTGCTTCCTGAAGTATAGAAACATTCGACCGGACATGGGTGGCCCTTTATTAGTGCATCAGGATAGGACCTTTCTATCACAATATCAATTTAGATCAGTATTTCGAGGCTGTTTCAGAGGACGGGTGCAGAAGAGAGAGAGTACGGGACCCACTCATTCCGCATGGGCAGCCACTGAGGCTGCTAGGTGGGATTGAAGGATGATATCATAAAACGTATAGGTAGGTGGGACAACCCGTTTCCGTCTACTACATAGGGTGGGTCGATAGAGGTGTAAATGGGAGAATAGGGGCCATCATTTAAAAATCTCTTTTCCATTACTTTAGGCCACGTTAAGTTATGGATCTTCGGGCACTCCTATGTGTATTATGCTGCAAGGAGGGCAGCAATGCGAAATGAAGGAAAACATTGGGATTTAACAGAAGTAAGTTACGGTGCGGTGGTTGGGTTTACGTGGTTTGCGGTGGCAACGTTTTTTGAATACAGTTTTGGAGTTTGCAAAATTGCACGTCCACCAGAGGTATTCCGGTCCACTTGGGTGGTAATATGTGGGGTCAGTGCCAATGAAAACATAAAGATATCAAATGTGACTTGCTGAGATTATGGCATTTTTCCCCACTTTGCTAGTGGCTTGGTGATATAGTTCCAAGACGAGTTTGAGAGGAGGTTGGAATTGGAAGGCACTTGACAAAGTCAGGATCAAGGTCAACAGGGCCATAGGAAAATTTGTAAGGCGGAATAACGGATGGTGTGTAGACATGCAGAGTTGGAAAAGTTTTGTGGCCCTATATGGTAGGGACGGTCCCCACCTGACAATTGGATCGGATATCTAAACGCTGATTTTCACGAGGTAGCCCACGCAGCATGGAAGCTGTTGGGGAACAGAAGAGCTGAAGGTGTACGCTCACCTGTGGTGGCGGTGGTCCATAGGAAAAAGTGGCATGGGGTGTAAAAGGACCTTGTGTTACCAGAGGCGATTGGAGAATGGGGATATGGTAGGCACCCATTGGCCGGTGTTGGCGCGGCTATGCTGCACGAATACGGTGGATTGAGGTTAAGCAGGTTAACAGGCCTCTATGGACCAGGTACAAAGTTGGTGGTTAAATGTTACATTTAATGTTTTACATGTTTATGATAAAGAAATGTTTATGACGTTTATGCAATACATTAAAAATGATAACAAGTTAATAAAAACGCTGTGGCCTTTGTTCCAAATAACGTAGTGTCTGTCGTTATTTAAGTAAAATATTGGGTAGCACCTCGGTGCTAACTGGCACATCACTGCCAAGATTCTGTAGTGACCCTTAGGAACGAGGCCATGGCAGGGATGTGGAGAGCTGAGAGGTGGATTAGTTAGCAGGTTTGTAAAGATGCAGCAAAAGGATTGGTGGTTAGGGGTCAAGAGTTTAGGTAAGGGAGGGGGAGCAGGACAAGGTTTTATAGGCTACTACGGAAGGGGTGGGGCCAGTAGGTAAGAAAGAGCCCCACCCACCCATCCCCCTTTTTTAGGTATAGGAGAGAGTTGCTAAATAAGAAGGCAAAATAGTTAGGAAGAGAGTTTAAAGGAAACTGTCACAGCAGGGCGGGGGTCCATAGAGGAAAAAGTGGCTGGAGGTGTAAAGTAGGACCTTGTGTTACCAGAGGCGTTGGAGAATGGGGAATGGTAGGCACCCATTGAGCCGGTGTTGGCGCGGCTGATGGGCTGCACGAATACGGTGGATTGAGGTTAAGCAGGTTACAGGCCTCTATGGACCAGGTACAAAGTTGTGGTTATAATGGTTACATTTAATGTTTTACATGTTTGATAAAAGAAATGTTTATGACGTTTATGCAATTACATTAAAAATGATAAGTTAAAAAAAAAACGCTGTGGCCTTTTGTTCCAAATCCGTCTTGTCGTCCGTTATTTAAGGTAAAATATTGGGTAGCACCTCAGTGCTAAGTGGCACTATCACTGCCATGTCTTGTATAAAGAGGGGAATAGATTCAAGAGAGAAAAATATTCTCCCTCTTTACAAGGCACTGGTAAGACCTCATTTGGAATATGCAGTGCAGTTTTGGAATCCCATATACAAAAGGGACATCTTGGAAATGGAAACAGTTCAGAGGAGGGCAACTAAAATAATAAAGGGAATGGAGGGACTTGAATATGCAGGCAAATTAGATAAGTTAGGGCTGTTTACATTGGAGAAGCAATGTTTGCGTGGAGATATGACAACTTATGTTGTTAATATAATAATGGGCCATCTCTGGTGCATTGTTCACTAATAGGTCATTTCAGAGGACACGTGGACATCCTTTAAAATTAGAAGAAAAGAAGTTTCATCTTCAGGTTAGGAAAGGTTTCTTTAAAGGCTTCTATTTAGCTGGGGTTTTTGCCTTCCCGTGGATCAATTGTTAGGTAGGGTTAAAAAGGAGGGTGAAAAGGTTGATGGACAGGTCTTTATTCAACCCCAATTATTATGTTACTATTTTACTATGTAACTTAGAATTGATAGTCCCAGGCCTCAAACTAAAATGGAAACCAGGGCAACAAAATTATGAATCACACCAAAACTCTTCACAAAAAGTGCACAGAGCAGAATTTACTAGTAAGTTATAATTTTTTTGGTGTGAATCACTGCCTTAGCAGCTCCAATAACATTTTTTTTAAATTTATACTGAAAGGGAAAGTTCAGTGGAAAATATCTGTTTAAACCCCTTGCTCTTTCCTGCTGTTGACATTAGTGACACATGTAGTAAACAATCCTTCTTCCCAAAATGCACACTACCTTGTAATGTTCCTAACAATATTTTCTACTGATTGGCTGTTGGATGGTTCAAACATGCTCAGATCTCTACTGAGCAACTGAATCAACCCAGGCGCTGGGTCAAGGGACAAACCATAACTGTCTGTAATAGGGGTCCTGCAAACAAAGTCAGTATTTCGGAATTATTTATTTATACATAGACAAAATGCTGAAAGGGCAGGTTAAGGTCATTAGGATGGTAAAATACTGCTTGTATTTGTACATGTATTTGCACTTAACTTCCTCTTTAAAGGGCAAGTCCAGCCCCCAAATAAAAATTTACATACAGGTAAATCACTCCCTCAAAACTCTAAACGGTAATAGTTTGAAATGTGAAATATATAAGTCTAACCTGAAATCCTGCACAATGTCCTGTTTCCCGTTTCTGCTTCCTGGTTCTTCAAGTTAGTAACTGTCAGTTATGGATTTGACAGTTGATATCACAGCCAATGACTGAATGTTAACCCCCTGTTTGCCTCTTCTGAGCATGCCCAGGCTCAGTACAGGTTTCTAAATTGCTCAGTTTCTATGAGGCATCCAGAAGCATAGCAGGCATACAGTAATGAATTCATAGGACAAACTATAATATATCAATATATTTTAAAGAGGCCATTTTTTCTAAAAGATGTTCTTATGAGGGTGGAGTTGTCCTTTAAGCATATGATTCTCAACATGCTGTGATCTAGTGTTTCCAGATCAGGGAAGAATCAGAGGACGCCATATGCAGCAAGACTGAATAAACTGTAATGCAATCAGTCTGTAATCAGTGCAGCCCTGCTAACTACATTCATGAAAGGATATCTATACACACATTGGTTCCGATCCTCTTGTTTGGCACTTTAAAAGTAACCAGGGTGAGGACCTAAACAGCTTGGTCCTAACCCCTGGGTTCAACTTCTAAGTCATGCGCTTAACCATAGAAGATGCAGGGGGAGGAAAATGAAGTGAACTTGGTCCTAGCACAGCTCTGTGCAATGTATTTCTCGTCAGTGCACTGTGTAAAGGGGGGGGTCTCACACAAGTGAACCTTTTTCTTGCCTTGATAGCAATAAATATCCTACCTTCCAAGATTCATACAATGTATCATATTGTAGAAGTACCACATGTACTAAGGTGTATATTGTATTTAGCTGGGGGAGAGTATATACTGTATGTTTGGTGATAGTTACTGTTTAAATAAGGAATGAGACAGAAGAATAGTAAAGTGAGTGGGAGAAACACTTTAACAATCACAAATTAAACATTCAGTCTCCAGAAAGAAACAGAAATATGAGTGAAACATTTGTCAACAGAGATTGATGAACGAAAGACAATTGTTCACGGAACACTAAGTTATTTAATTCTGACTTTTGAACACTACAAAGAACAAGGAGAAAGACAAGTTCATCCGCTATTTTTGCAATTCAGCTACTTCTATGTGGTTTAGAATTTACAATATTGTCATTGGTTCTATAATCTGATTTATGTTCTCTGCTAAGCAAATCCATCTTCAGTTTACAGTCAAACTAGCTATATTAGCCGTTGTATGGCCAGATACTTTTCTTATATTTCTGTTGAGGTAAATGATGAAAAATGAATCTGCCATGTGTTGTTTAATGTTATTACTCACTGAGAAGAAAATGGCCTTTAAGCAGTTTCAAAGCCCTGTGTTTGTCTGCTTATCTGCCAACTGCTATTATATCTTTAGGTAATTTTACTTGGGAAAAGTATATAGAAAAACAGATATGTGAAAGAAGGGAGAACATTTATCATTATTTAATCCATAGCTTCAATCCTAGGGACATTTTGATTTTAATAGACAACACGGGTAGCTTACAACACTTAGATTGTAAGCTTTTCGGGGCAGGGATTTCTTTCCTAATATGTCAAGGCACACCACACATTTTATATATAGTGCGCCACCCTTTTGGATTTTTATAACCTTTGAAACTTTATTGAAGGAGTTTGAGTTATGCTAACCGATATAACATTGGTGCGCCTCTTGGTGTCTATGTTATATTGTGCAGTGCTGCATAACCATGTGGCACAATAAAAATAAAATTACACATACATCCAAATAACTAGACCCATAACTGTGTCACAACTGCAAACAAACCATCACCCCTTGCTTCAACAATCTACACATTCCTTGTGAAGGTTCTCATTCATCCAGGTCATGGTATATCTGTTGTATTCAGTTAGTTCAACTGGACTGTTTAATTCTTGAAGACATTTCACTAGTCATCTGACTGGTTTTCTCAGTTCAGAATGACTTGAACAAGAATCTGTTGGCAATTAAGTACCCTGGAAAGTCCCAATTAGCATTTCACAGCCAGGTGTTAGGGACCTTTTGAATGCAAGGTGTGGATGCACTTATATGTACTTATATTGCCAACCAATTCTTGTACAAGTCATTCTGAATTGAGAAAGCCAGTCGGATGACTAGCGAAATATAACGAATATATAAAAAGTTCAGAGATTTCCGAATGGCAAATAAAATCCATAAATCATACATACATAAAATTAACCCTAAATCACATCTCTAGCCCACTAATGACTGTCAATGTCTGTGCAGGTTTTTCCCAGCATTAAGTTTTAAAGGTAAATGTAACCTCGTGAAGAACTGTGTATGTACAGTGACTGGCCACACCCCTGACCTCAGACACATGCTCCCTTGCCTAATCTGTCCTGTAAAAGGATGGGCTAGAGGCTACTAGTGGGTGTGACATACTGTAAAAAGTTCCTGCACCATCTTAGGACTAAGCATGTATAAAGAATACGATGGTCCATGACCATACTGTGTGATACGGTTGGGAAATAAAACACAAACCCCAAATTAGAAAGGTAAATTTCCCAACAACCATATCAAAATAAGAGGTGAGACAGATTACTGTTTTTATATTAAGGTGCTCTTCCTTCTGAAAGAGTGATGTTCTGAGGCTTTAATTGTCCTTTAATATGTTTCATGACCTGTGTAAAAGCAATGCTATATTAGTTTAGGAGGTGCATAATTCTATGTATATTGCAATATTTCCTGCATTTCTATTTCTTGCAGATCAGTGTTTTTTTGTTTTTTTTTTAAGAAAAAAAAAACTATTGTAGAATGTTATAATTATGTTGTGTGGTAATTAAGCTTTTGACTGTAAACCTTATTTTCCCAATTAGAGTTTAGAAGATAGAATTCTTCCCCTCCACTTGTATATTTTAATGGTAGATTCTACTTGATATTAAGCACGGTGGTACATTTTGTAACTTCAAATGACTTGAAAAAATATTGGGCGCTATAAAATGAAAGATACTTTATTTGATAAACTGACTCTTTATGGGGTAAAATGCATATTAATGTGCTGTAGCTGTTTTTAATACATTGTACTATGCCCTTGAGCCATTTCATCATAATTATTACCATATAAGACAAATAATTATGTGTACTGGCATGCTAATTATATGCACTATTAAATACATGCACAGAATTTACACATATTTTGAAGATAACACAATTTATTTGAATAACTTGACTTTGACCACAGGAGAATTTATGAATAAACTGTCCCCACAGTACAGCTTTATGGTACCAAAAACTAGAGCACCATGAGACACTCATTTTGTTTCAGAACTAAAGAACTTAGACTGACACATCAGGAATTTGGTTTATATTATTTTTATATAGTATATTAAAACCAAGGAATAGTATACTACTAATTCTATAAATATGTAATAATTTACCAATGAGATATGAATACAGGAGAATGAAAATATCCATGAGTCTGGATGTGACCCTTTATTCTTAAAGGACAACTCCACCCTCATAATAACATCTTTCAGAAAGATCAACCTCTTTAAAATATGTTGATATATCATACTTTGTCCTCTGAATTCATTACTGTATGCCTGCTATGCTTCTGGATGCCTCATGGAAACTGAGCAATTTAGTGACCTGGTACTTAGCCTGGGTATGCTCAGAAGAGGCAGCTAGGGGATTAACATTCAGTCATTGGCTGTGATGTCAACCGTCAAATCAATAACCGACAGTTGCTAACTGGAAGAACCAGGAAGCAGAAACAGGAGATTGTGCAGGATTTCAGGTTAGACTTATATATTTCAGATTTCAAAATATTACCTTTTAGGGTTTTGGGGGGTGATTCACCTGTGTGTAAGTTTTCATTTGAGGGCTGGACTTGCCCTTTAATTTAAGAGTTGTGGAACAAGTAGCAACAATTCATCAAGGTTTTGGCTTTTTCTCCCTCTGAAAATATATGGTTCTAGCCTACTAACGCAGATTCAGGAAAAGGTCAGGAAATCTGATTTCTCAAGAGGATGTAAAACGAAGCTTTTTTAAAGGTTATGGAGGAGTGCATTGCTATGTAATTTTACATTAATTTCCCATGTCCATCATTTATATGTAAACCAGCGAACCCCACGGTGTGTACCCCCGCCACGTGCACAACCCCTTCCCTCATGCACGCACATGCCACCTGCAACTCCCTCCCCACAGTGCACCCTTGCACCACGATTCTAGGCTATGGGCAGCATTATGATGTGTCAATCTGGGAAATAGTGTCCTCTGCACCTATGGATGTGTGGGGGTCCTTTTAGGGTCACTGCATAGCTCAGTATCCACTGTGTGCAATTCGAATTTCCTCTCTGTTTTCTGGCTGCGTAATCCTCGTCCCGTGTCTCACAAAATATAAAAATGTAGTGTGAGTGGGATTACTTATCAGTTTTTATCCTCTACATTCCATATATAAATAAATAAATGTAAAAGCACTTACATTCAGTTTCCAGTGTTTTATTTTTCTGCAATCAGCAATAAAATGGTAAAAAAAGTGCATAAAAATGGTAAACATAGTAACATCCAGCTTCAAGTCCAAATCCAATTTTTGGGTTATATCCAAGATCAGGAACATCAAGGGTAAGGCTAAATACTCTCAAAACTAAGTTAGCGAAACAGTGAGCTTTAAGCCCCTAGACCTAGAGCACCTGTAATAGGGTACTTTTTAGATCTTGGATAGAACCCAAAAATTGGATTTGGACTTGAAGCTGGATTTTACTATTTTTATGCACTTTTTAAAAACATTTTATTGCGGATTAAAGAAAAATAAAACACTGGAAACTGAATGTAAGTGCTTTTACATTTATTTATATATGGAATGTAGAAGATAAAAACTAATGACAACTCACACTTCATTTTTATATTTCGTGATACACTGGGGAAGAGGATTACTCAGCCAGAAAACAGAGGAAATTAGCGTTATGATGTGGTCCAGCGTCTGTGCATATCGACAGGTCCGTTTTCTATATAAGGGATAATACGCTACCTACAGTGTAATATAGGGAGATTACGCAACCGAGGAGTTCCCTGACCAGTGTTTTTATAGAGTGAGTGTTTTTATAGAGGTCATTAGTAATGTAGATAACAAGTCCATTTTTGTAAATACAAATAGTTAACTGCCATTTCTATCTCAAACTAAAATACAACAAACATGGTCAATAAATTACCCGGTGCAGTTCTGGTTCGTTACACTGACCAACTGAATTACTGTGCTGATAAGGAGGAGTGAACACATTCCTGTGAGTCATACCGTAATTGACTCGGCCGCTCGCTCCTTCTTATCAGCACAATAATTCATTCAGTCAGTCAGTCAGTGTACAGAAACGGGCTTGTGATCTACATTACTAATACAGGTGGGGAGGGGTAGTGGAATACAGGAAGTCACTCAGTGACATCACTGAGTGACTAATATAGATTCTTGCCACTGCACCTCCCCATTGAAATGCCAGAGCCTTATGTATTATATATAGATTCTTGCAATTCACACAAATGATGCATGCAGACGACAGTACAGTACACGCAGTGTGACATGAACACTGCAGTTTTCATGTTGTTGTGGTGTCCTTGTGGAAATGGATGCTTTTGTAAATATGGTTGATTTTTGATTTCCTGTAGAAGGTAATCAATATGATGCTGTATTATCTGTTATTACTTGGTATTGCCATCACCATTTATTGTGTACTATCTCTAAGACATGATACTGTTGCACGTTTAAATTTATTTTCTAAAGATAAGATATTCACTTTGCCATTAACACGGTATCATTTACTTTTTGTAAAATCTCACAAGACCTGAAAATGTTTTGAAATTGTGGTGTATGATTGAAATTCGAATTATCTTAAACCCAGGATGAAAATGTTAGTTGGATAAAAGCAGGAGAGCTCTGTGAGCAAATTAATGTTAAAGCACATGCCTGCAGTAATGAGGGACTGTGCTCAGGTGTATTCATCTGTTAAGAAAATGAGAGACTAAGCATAATGGAGACTGCTGTAAATGATCTTTTTCTAAAGGCTGAATAATTATCCTCTCAAACCAATTATGTAAATATCCCGCTGACCCATATGTCATTGCTTCTAAACTTGATGATTTAGTAATTAGAAACAAGTTGTGGTTATAGAGTTTGACAAGTTTTAAAATGCAGTTTGGTCTTTTACAGAGAATAAGTAAACCAGCTGATTGGCAGATTTCTATAATTCTCTATTCTGTAGGTAAATTTAAACCTTTAGTTTCTTCCCTATTATATACTGCATAGGGCTTTAAACTTCTCTTTGTTCTTTGCTTTGTGTATTCTGTCACTGGGGACACCTTTTTCCTTCCTGCTCTCAAAATATACCAATAGCTATGCTGATTTGCAGTTGAGCCTTCACCAAATGGGATTTTCATTACATTTGCACCTGTAGCCAGTGGACTTGACAATATAGTTGGTTCTCCAAATTTAGAGGACCCCTTTTTTGGGTCTTTGATAGGGTCCTTAGTAGAGATGCCCGAATTTCCTGAAGTTCGTTTTTTTTCCATTTTCGAACTACAGAACTTCTAAACGCGAGTTCAGTAGTTCGAAAATGAACCTATTAGTCAATAAGGAGAAATAGTTTGAAAAGTTTGGATCAAATACAGTTAAATAACAATGGTAACTTTCTGTAACTGGTTCTGAGAAATGGTCTGGGGAACATGTACATATAACCAAACACTAATGCTAACTTCCCACACAATCTGGCAATTGTTGGGTTTTCGCATGCTACATTCAAGGGTTATAGCCAATTCGAGGGTTACTAAATGATACATTCTATGGTTACTGAAATCAAAGGATACATTCAAGAGATACCGAACAATACATTGGAGGATTATGGAAATCGAACAATACATTCAAGGGTTACAGAAATTAAATGCTACATTCGAGGGTTACCGAAAACGAATGCTACATTCCAGGGTTACCAAAACTGAAGGATACATTCGAGGGTTCTAAATCCATGAGTTCGAAAAAAAACAAAAACTAGCTCTGAAAGTTCGAGTTTGTCCGAAATGTTAAAGTTCACGTCAACTCAGGTTCGGGTTTTGTCCATCTCTAGTCCTTAGTGGTAAAAGTTGCCATTTCATCAGCTGTCATTATGGATTGCCTATGATTCACCTTACATTGTCTTACAGTGGTCATCGTTTTTCTTACATAGTAGAGGCCTCATGGGCAGGTAATGAAAAAGACCAAGTAGTTACTAATTAAACATGTTTCTGCAGTGTAGCTTCCCCCCTCCCAACCCTAACCGCATGGTTTATTTGTAAAAAAAAAAGTCAGAGATAACTTACTTACCAATCTTTATCAAGCCAAATGTGCTCTAAATCAGGGGCTAAAAACATTGCCTGTATGATGTATGCTATATGATTTTGGATGATATAACAGAGTGCCCCTCAGTTTGAAATATTAGATATATACATATATATCTATCATATAACATATAGGGTGGGGGTTTATATATACATAGTACATTGTGGTTTTCAATGCCCTGTATTGAGTTATGTGTGGATGTTACTTCCTGTTCAATGCTTTATAAGGGCTTGTTCACACTACATCAGTTTGTATCCGTTTTTCAAACGCAGATGCGTTTAAAAAAAATGGACAGACAGTAAAACCCCATAGGATTTCATAATATCGTTCACACCTGCTGCGTTATAATCCGTTTGCGTTCCAGTCCATTTAAAAAAGGCACTGCATGCAGTGCATGTCCGTTTTTTCATGCATTTTCTATAGAAATCTATGGAATACACATTGTTAAAAAAATGGATACAAATGTATGAAAAATATGGATACAAACTGACAAACACATGCTGTGCGTTACTGTCAGATTCTAGTGCCCTAAGCTGTCATGTGATTAAAGTAATTCTCTATAGCTTTTTTTGAGCCTGACAAAGGGAGTGGGGCCTCCTGAAACCTGGCATAGCACGGTATGATATTGCGAAGATGCAACTTCAATTAAGTGAATTATTGCAGATTTATTGGAGTGCCACCCATTTGAATTTTGTACTGATTGTGTTGGGAAGAGGACAGCCGGATTCCCAGGGGCTGAGCACCACTATCCATATATGGGGGAGTGCTGTCAAGTGTAAATATCAGTGAGAAAAGATGAAACAGGATATTTTATATATACTGAACAGGAGGTGGACCGAATACTAGGGAAACTGAAGGGATTGTGCAAATTCCTGGTTACCCTCATTATCACCTCGGAACACAAGCAACTAGAAACCATGTATAAGAAAAAAAAAAAAAAAAAAAAGAGCTTCATCGGTTTACTCTTGCGGAATACTGCAGACAGAATCACATTCTGTGTGGATTGAGGGTTTACTTACACTCTACATTGTTTTCTGAGAACAAATCATATAAATGATTCCTATGACATTAATAAATGTTTCTATGACATCATGATGCTTAAAATTTAATATATAACGGAAGAACTTGCCAACCTTGATTCTAAAGTTAGGTACACACAGTACGGATGAAGCCCTGATCGCGTTGGATTCAACGGTAATCGGGGCTTTATCAGTACTTTGCATTCCTTGCTTTTTTGAACGACTGCGCACCCACCGAACATTTGGGTCGGTGGAGCACTCGTTCGGAAAAGAGGGAAAATTATCCTCGGCCGCGGTAGACTCTCTATAGGGGAGTCTGCCGCGGCAGAGAGGAACACAGTCTCGAGCATTTTCCTATACAGAGAACTCTTGGGACGCTGTGTATGCAGATTTTGAAAAAAATGACAGACAGGATCTGCAAGATGATGTAAATATACAGAGTGGGGATATATACAGAGGGGGTTTACCCTTAAAGAG
Source organism: Hymenochirus boettgeri (assembly GCA_019447015.1). Taxonomy (NCBI): domain Eukaryota; kingdom Metazoa; phylum Chordata; class Amphibia; order Anura; family Pipidae; genus Hymenochirus; species Hymenochirus boettgeri. The sequence continues at coordinate 138,803,364 of CM033471.1, read as the reverse complement.
TTGGGACTGTATGTCAAAAGTAAATATGCAATGCCCACTACTTACACACCAGTGGAGGATTTTGCTAACAAAATTAATTACGAAGTTAATGGCATGATGCCTAAACTTATGGCCGAACACTTGTATTCCAGTCTTACGAAATCGGAAATTGAAGCCCTGCAAGCGTTAAAGGGCAATTATGCTCACCTTCCCTCCGCTCCTCTTTGTGCATTAGCTTTTACCCAGGGTGTGGACCTGAACCGCTAGGTCCTCACCCCTGGGTTCGCATAACTTACAGCAGAGTCTCAGAGCAACACTGCTCTGGTAGGCTCCGCCCCCTCCTCCCCGTCGGCGACGATTAGGAAGGCACGCTCTGCAACAAGCGTGCCTTCCTATTGGGCCTCTCGTCGCCGACGGGGAGGAGGGGCGGAGCTACCCGAGAGCGTTGCTCTAAGACTCTGCAGTAAGTTACGCAAACCCAGGGGTGAGGACCTAGCGGTTCAGGTCCTCACCCTGGGTAAAAGCTAATACACAAGGAAGAGGAGAGGAGGGAAGGTGAGTATAATTGTCCTTTAAAGGGGAGGTCTTATATTATGATCAAACCCTTAGATAAGGGGGTTGCGATCGTGATATTGGACACTCAATATTACTGTGATGAGATATAATCACAATTGAATGGTTGTGTGTACAAGGAGGTTCCTAGAGACCATGTGTGGGGCACTCAAAAGAGGATTACGGCAGTTTTAGAACCTGCCTTCCTTGGTGGTATTATTACCAAAGCGGTATTAGGTTACCTGACTGTTATATACCTCATTACTGTGCACCTTGCCGAAGGTACACAAGAATCCTGTCCTGCCTCTTGGTAGGCCCATTATGGCAGGGTTAGGTTCTATCTTCTGACCGATGGCCACCATGCTGGACAGGATTCTTGCTCCTTTGGTACAAGGTGGGCAGTCATATGTAAGGGATACATCTGATTTCTTGTCAAAGATTAAACAAGTTGATATTACTGTTATTAAAGAATACTTGTGGTTAAGTGACATTAGATGTCTTCTCCATTTATACTTCCATTCCTTATAGGGAGGAATTTCTATCTTATGGTTGTTTTCATCCAGCCCATATTAAAAAAGTGATTCCTGTCAGACAATTTACTAGAGTACACAGGATAGTAAGTAATCCTAAGACTAAAATTGATCAGATCTATATCTCAAAGATTTAGCAGGAGCTGGTACCCTAGTCAACTGCTTGATATGGCTATGGATATAAGTCTACGTAAAGGCATTAAAGCAAGTAAACCTAAGAAAGAGGATTCCCCTGGTGCTAAGGTATGGTGTAGGGAGTGATCGCATTGGCAAATTGGTTAGAAAGAATTGGCATATTGTCCAACAAGCATATCCTGAGTTTATGGAACCCCCTTTAATCCCTTATATGGAGGGACGGACAGTTAGTATACTCTTTATTTCGAAAACCACATCAAGAAACCTTTTTGGGACCTAGGAGACAGGGCATGTTTCCATGCCTCCATTGTTCCCACTTTGGATGTGTGTCAAAGGGCCCCATGTTTCAACATCCCAAAACCTCGCAGGTTTTTTTTCCTGTGACACCAAATATGTGGTGTAACCTATGTACCAAGGGTTAATGTGACTAAGACATAACTTACAGCAGTACTCAAAAACTGAGTCGCACAACCGCTGCAAGCTATGTATGGAGCCAATAACATCTCTTTAAGACAAACTTTAACGTCACGCAATAGAGAGAAATACCGGCTCTCGGTACATAGAGCTATATGTGTGGATGTCATTTCCTGTTCAAGGCTTTATAAGATGTCATGTGATTAAAGTAAAGTAATTGTCTACGTCTTTGTTTGAGCCTGAGGAAGGGAGCGAGAGTGTTATATGTGAAAATGCAACTTTAATAAAGTTTGTGAGGGGAAGAGGACAGCCAGATTCCCAGGGGCTGAGCACCATTTTCCATATAATGTGTTTAGTGTGGTTGTAACATCTATAAAAATTTTATATTTACTTTTAGATATTCTAGAACAATAATTTGGGAATTCTTTACCCCCTGGTAGGAAGACATACACAGTATAGTATAAACTATTTTTAAATACAAAGAGTATATATTATATATACACATACATACATACATACATACATACATACATATATATATACACATACATATATATACACATACATACATATACACACACACACATATATATATACACATATATACATACACACACATATATATATACACACACACACACACAGTCAAAGGTAAGTAGAGTAAGGATCCGCTCTAGCCAGTGCCAAACAGGAAATAAAACACCACTGCTTACTACTGCATAAAATTCTTTATTGGTACACGCCTGATGCGTTTCAGACTAAACAGTCCTTAATCATAGGCACACACATTATATATATATATATATATATATATATATATATATACATACAAATAAATTAATCTATGACCACACACCCACAATACACCCCGCAAAACACCGCACACAGGTCTTAACTACAGATTCTTTATTAGCACATATGCAAATGCACTACGTTTCGGGGATCGCACTCCCCTTCATCAGGTACACATATTCACATAAGGCTACATAGTACACAACCTTTTATACCCTCCCCCACAGGAACTGACTTCACAGCAGTGTCAAATCACACCCCTATCATAGTTAACCCTTACCACTTAACCAATGCTCAAAGAACATCAGAGAACAAAAACCATATTATTCTATGTGGACTATTTACATGGAAAGACATGGAAAAACAGACATGGTTTAGATACATCACCTAAGAAAATGGAAGAGATCGTAGTCTTTATTTAATCCCTGGGGGCACAAACTAATTAATTGGTGTACCCACCAGACCTCCCTTTTTTTCAATTTTAGACCACGATCTCCCCCATTACTGGAACTGTACACTCTCTCCAGTACCCTGAATTTCAACTCATTGTCGCTATGTCCCATCTCCACAAAGTGTTTAGGGACAGGCAACCTCACATCTTTCTTTCTTATACTGGAGCGGTGTTGGGAGATCCTAGATTTAATCATCTGGGTGGTCTCCCCAACGTAAATCAATCCACACGGGCACCACAACACATATACCACAAACGTGGATTCACATGTGCACAATTCCCGTATCCGGTATTCTTTCTTAGTACCTGGATGTGTAAATGTAGGGCCCTTATCTACAAACCTACACTGAGTACAGTGCAGACAGGGTACATTCCGGGCTTATGTTTGCCAAGGAAGGTAGCCCCATCCGCACCATCCCGTCTGTACATGGCTCTAACCAGGCTGTTGCCTATCGTGTAACCCTTGCGGTAATTTATCAGAGGTGGTGCCTTAAATTCTTCGATCTCGGGGTAGGAGCGATGTAAAGTATGCCAGTTCTTACGGATAGCCTCCTCTATCAGGTTACTTCCTACCGAAAAGTCCATAATAAGGGGTATACGTTTGGTTTGTGTATTGCCTTTCTTGCTTTGTTTTACACTGGCCTTCATTAGGGATATATCTAGTAGTCGCCTGGGGTATTGACGTTTAGCGAGTTTGTCATACATCTGCTGTGTCTGCCTCTCGCGTACAACAGGGCTACTTACAATCCTGTTCACTCTTTTAAACTGACTGATCGGGATTGATTTCCTGACATGGGAAGGATGGAAACTTCCATACGACAGGATCTGATTCCGATCAGTAGGCTTGCTATACAGTTCCGTACTAGTGCCATGATCCATTCTTACAAGCACATCCAGGAAACAAATCTCCGTGGAACTAGACTGCATAGAGAAATTGATCTCAGGGTGTAGCTTGTTCACCTGTTCATGAAAACGTGATAGGGATCCAATGTCGCCCCGCCATAAGAGGAAGACATCATCTATGTATCTCCACCAGGCTAAACAGTGCCTGGTGAAGGATGGTAAAACATAGATGAAGTCCTCCTCAAGCCAAGCCATAAAGGCATTGGCGTATGACGGAGCGGCATTAGATCCCATCGCCGTGCCTCTCAATTGTATGTAAAAGGAATCATCAAACTTAAAGTATGATCTGTGTAAAATCAAATTCAAACATTCAGTGAAAAACTTGACCTGGCATTCACTGTACCCTCCCACCCCACTGAGAAGGCGGCTGCAGGCAGCAACCCCATCCCTGTGTGGTATGGAGGTGTGCAGTGATGACACGTCCATGGTAGCCATAATGATCTCCCCCCAATCATCAATTTCCACATCTCGAAGTCTCCCAAGAAAATGGGAGGTGTCTTTCAAATAGGCTCGTGTACCCTGTACCAAGGGAGCAAGAATCCCATCCAGCATGGTAGCCATAGGGGCAAAGACCGAACTGATGCCCGCCACTATGGGTCTACCAGGCGGCTGGGTGGGATTTTTGTGTATCTTGGGCAGGGTATACAAGACTGGAGTAATAGGGTAAGTCACATAAAGGGCCTTTTTAAGGTCCTCTGAGATTACTCGATCTCTAGTCATCTGGGTGAGCATACAATCAATTTCTTTCTTAATGTCCCATATGGGATCTTTCTGCACTTTGCAATACACCTTGTCATCACCCAATTGGTCGAGTATCTCCCTCACATAATACTCTGTATCCAATATCACAATCGCACCCCCTTTATCTGAGGGTTTGATTGTGATATCGGATCTGTGTTTCAACCGTTCAAGGGCCATTTTTTCACATACAGTTAAATTGTGATTCACTGATAAAGAATCAATTTTCCGAATTGCTGAACACACATCATGTTTGACTTTATTCACAAAACTTTCTACTCCTATATAGGTAGTCGGTGGTACAAATCCACTCTTCACTGTTAGTCCCACATTGCGTGGCGTAAGTATGTTAGTCTCAATTTCACCTACAGTCCCTTCTGGTTTTTGGGAAAAGAAAGTTTTAAGTCTCAACCGTCGAAAAACGGCATATAAGTCCACATCCAGCTTGAAAGTGTCCAGACTATTAGTGGGACAAAACCCTAACCCTCTGGACAATACGGAAGTTTCAGCTGCTGTAAGACTGACCTGCGAAAGGTTGTATACTGCTACTTCTGTCACGAGCGCAGGGTTCTCTTGGGGAGGGGATCCCTCCGGTTTGATGACTTTCTTGCGTCCTCCCCTCCGACAGGGTCTGCATCGTTGGCGTGAAAAGGGCCCGGGGCTCCTCTATCGCGGACCCGTATTTCTGGGTCTGAGCGCCAGTGCCGTAGCCTTCCGCTCCGATCACGTGTATCAGCAGACCAGTCGTAAATGTGTAAGAATGAGAAATGCAAAAGTTTGCTAATCGTAATTGAAGTAAAAGAAATTGAAAAGGTTAGACGTTAGGACCTTCCAGACTGGGGTTACCTTGACGTGGTTGGAAGCTTTTCATTCATGTGATCACAGTAATGTATACTAAAACCCCTTTGTTTATAAAGTATGCCAGTGTGCAGATAATATGATATGTAGGGGCCTAGGAATGTGCATTGATTATCTTTTCTATGTTTGTATAAATGTTTTGACCAGATCAGTAGCACTTCCGCTAAATGTAGTTGTAAATTAGCCTAATTGGAGTGCTTCCACAATTCTTGTATTGTATGTATTTATTGGGAGGCTTGGTCAAGCCTCCATGTGGTAATAGCACCCCCAACACGCCCCTTTAATGGGAGGTCCTCTGCCTTTAATATAAAGCACTGGATGGCCTCTCCCTCATTTTAAAAAAGCCTAAGGGCTGAGGGGGAAGGGAGAGAGGCCTGTTATATGGATCCAGTGGTGTAAAGAATGAGAAATGCAAAAGTTTGCTAATCGTAATTGAAGTAAAAGAAATTGAAAAGGTTAGACGTTAGGACCTTCCAGACTGGGGTTACCTTGACGTGGTTGGAAGGCTTTTCATTCATGTGATCACAGTAATGTATACTAAAACCCCTTTGTTTATAAAGTATGCCAGTGTGCAGATAATATGATATTGTATGGGGCCTAGGAATGTGCATTGATTAGCTTTTCTATGTTTGTATAAATGTTTTGACCAGATCAGTAGCACTTCCGCTAAATGTAGTTGTAAATTAGCCTAATTGGAGTGCTTCCACAATTCTTGTATTGTATGTATTTATTGGGAGGCTTGGTCAAGCCTCCATGTGGTAATAGCACCCCCAACACGCCCCTTTAATGGGAGGTCCTCTGCCTTTAATATAAAGCACTGGATGGCCTCTTCCCTCATTTTAAAAAGCCTAAGGGCTGAGGGGGAAGGGAGAGAGCCTGTTATATGGATCCAGTGTGTAAGAATGAGAAATGCAAAAGTTTGCTAATCGTAATTGAAGTAAAAGAAATTGAAAAGAGACGTTAGGACCTTCCAGACTGGGGTTACCTTGACTGGTTGGAAGGCTTTCATTCATGTGATCACAGTAATGTATACTAAAACCCCTTTGTTTATAAAGTATGCCAGTGTGCAGATAATATGATATGTATGGGGCCTAGGAATGTGCATTGATATCTTTTCTATGTTTGTATAAATGTTTTGACCAGATCAGTAGCACTCCGCTAAATGTAGTTTGTAATTAGCCTAATTGGAGTGCTTCCACAATTCTTGTATTGATGTATTTATTGGGGGCTTGGTCAAGCCTCCATGTGGTAATAGCACCCCCAACACGCCCCTTTAATGGGAGGTCCTCTGCCTTTAATATAAAGCACTGGATGGCCTCTTCCCTCATTTTAAAAAGCCTAAGGGCTGAGGGGAAGGGAGAGAGCCTGTTTATGGATCCATTGTGTAAGAATGAGAAATGCAAAAGTTTGCTAATCGTAATTGAAGTAAAAGAAATTGAAAAGGAGACGTTAGGACCTTCCAGACTGGGGTTACCTTGACGTGGTTGGAAGGCTTTTCATTCATGTGATCACAGTAATGTATACTAAACCCCTTTGTTTTAAAGTATGCCATTGTGCGATAATATGATATTGTATGGGGCCTAGGAATGTGCATTGATTAGCTTTTTCTATGTTTGTATAAATGTTTTGACAGATCAGTAGCACTTCCGCTAAATGTAGTTGTAAATTAGCCTAATTGAGTGCTTCCACAATTCTTGTATTGTATGTATTTATTGGGAGGCTTGGTCAAGCCTCCATGTGGTAATAGCACCCCCAACACCCCCTTTAATGGGAGGTCCTCTGCCTTTAATTAAAGCACTGGATGGCCTCTTCCCTCATTTTAAAAAGCCTAAGGGAGGGGGAAGGAGAAGCCTGTTATATGGATCCAGTGTGTAAGAATGAGAAATGCAAAAGTTTGCTAATCGTAATTGAAGTAAAAGAAATTGAAAAGGTTAGACGTTAGGACCTTCCAGACTGGGGTTATCTGACGTGGTTGGAAGGCTTTTCATCATGTGATCACAGTAATGTATACTAAAACCCCTTTGTTTATAAAGTATGCCAGTGTGCAGATAATATGATATTGTATGGGGCCTAGGAATGTGCATTGATTACTTTTCTATGTTTGTATAAATGTTTTGACCAGATCAGTAGCACTTCCGCTAAATGTAGTTGTAAATTAGCCTAATTGGAGTGCTTCCACAATTCTTGTATTGTATGTATTTATTGGGAGGCTTGGTCAAGCCTCCATGTTTAATAGCACCCCCAACACACCCCCTTTAATGGGAGGTCCTCTGCCTTTAATATAAAGCACTGGATGGCCTCTTCCCTCATTTTAAAAAGCCTGGGAAGGGGGAGGGGAGGGAGAGACCTGTTATTGGATCAGTGTGTAAGAATGAGAAATGCAAAATGTCTGCTAATCGTAATTGAAGTAAAGAGAAATTGAAAAGGTTAGACGTTAGGACCTTCCAGACTGGGGTTACCTTGACGTGGTTGGAAGGCTTTTCATTCATGTGATCACAGTAATGTATACTAAAACCCCTTTGTTTATAAAGTATGCCAGTGTGCAGATAATATGATATTGTATGGGGCCTAGGAATGTGCATTGATTATCTTTTCTATGTTGTATATCTATATATATATATATTATTATATATATATATATATATTATCACTGAACAAGAATGTTCATGGAAACAAGTGAGTCTTGCTTACAGTCAAGCATGGTGGTGCGAGTGTGATCGTTCGGGGTTGCATAAGTACTACGAGCACTGGAGAGACTCACCACCAAGACGATGGCCTATTCCATGTCTCCAGACCTAAACCCTATTGAGCACAATGTTTACATTTTTCAATTTTGTTGCGAGTGGTTTAGACTGTTGAGTTTTTTTGAGCGGACAGCAAATTTACAACATTATACATCTGTACACTGACTACTTTCCATTGTATCAAAGTGTCATATTTACAGTATAATATATTATTTAAATAAAAAATTTAAAAATGTGAGGGGTGTACTTAATTTTGTGAGATACTATATAGTAAGCAGATATGGGGCAGATAATTTTGAGGTGTGGTAATATCCTTATATATCCAACTGTCTGATAAAATACCTATAATCTGCATGCTATGTAGTGCACACCGATTATAACCAGGGAGAAAAAAAAAAAACTAGCTTTGTCACCCCCCACTCCATTCCATGGCTAAAAGGTAGCCATACATATTAACTATAACAACGGGATTTACCTATTATCGTTCGTATGTAGGGGCTTTTCCCGACCGATCGGAGTGCCGGCAAACAATGTAGTCGGCTCTCCGATCGATTGAGACAATATCGGAGAATATCCAATGGTCGGTATCTGCTCCCTTTACTTAGTAAGTAGAGGGAGCCTATATGATCATGCGGTGTATGGCCGCACGATCCCCATACCGCGTATGGGGATTGGTCGGGTCTGTGTGTGCTTTTCCCACAGCATGTGTGCCGACAGATACCAATGAGATCTGTCGGCACTCATGCTGTGGGATTGCATGTGTATGGCCAGCTTAACACTTAACAAGTCCGCGATCTTGCAGTGTCAGTGTGCCACAGCACACATCTTTTCAGTTTCAAGTGTAGGGGAGCTGCACCGGATCCTGCAGATCCTGTCTGTCATCTTCCAAAAGGTCTGCCATGTGTGTACCTAGCTTAAAACTGTGTTTTAGGAAATAAATTATCGAATTCCACAAGAACTCGCATACAAATGTTGGGCAATTTATCTGGGCTTAAACTTTGTGTCAAAACTGATAGCGTTTTTTTTCATTATATATCGCGGTATGTTATCTCAAAGGGTATTTATATTATCTTCTACTTCTGTAACAGGATTAAATGGTTCTGACGAGATAATGAAAGGATTCAGACAATATTTAAAACTCCAAGACCTATCCCCAGGGATGGGTCTTATATGGAAGATCTATTTCCCCTTTATTAAGCCTGTGATCCCTTCAATGGTCAGTGGAGGGTTTCGCATGCGTTCACCATTTTTGGTGCGTTTACGCATGCATTTCCATACTGGAAAATGGCAAAATCGCATGCGCAAAACACCCAATCGTGTGCAATAATGCACACGATTGGGTGCACGATTCTGGAGCGTTGCAGTGTGGCCTCAGCCTAAGGCTTAGGAAGGCTCAATCACCCCAAATGAAGTCTAGGGCAAAAAAATAAATGTTGGTTAAAAAAAAATAAAAAAATATGCAGATTACCTTTTTCAGAGGTAAAGAAAGGTTTTCTGCAGAGTTTCTGGTGGGGTTGGGTTGCAGTAGTGTGCTCCCATAGGCCAGAATCTTGCTTGTGCGACGTGCGTATGTTGCACAAATGACATCACGTAGCGCACTGAAAGCATTGTTTCGCATGCGTCGAACCTTTTGGAGAACCGCAGAGGAAGAGCACACATGGAAAGTGCCTTCTACTGAATGTAAGGGGTAAGAGCCACATGGCAAATAAAAAAAAAAAAAAAACCCCCAGGGGGACGTCCTCCAAGGAACAAGAGACTATAATCTTTAATATAAGTAATCATAACTGACCGTGGTGAAACACAATTATTGGAAAAAGGACTATCATTTGCTCCCACTCCTAAATTTGATATTTAACGCTGACATGGATTTATTTAAACTACAACGCAATTTGAAATTAAAAGATTATTTTAAAGACAGACAGCACAAAGGTGTCTGTTGTAGACCCATTTAAAAAGGAGTACTTCTGACCCTCCCATTGTTCCTGCTGCCATTAAAACATTTCATAATATGAGGAATGTGGGTGTTTGTCAGATTGAGAAAGATCAATCTAAAAATATATACCACAATCTGACTGTCTGAACGAGAAGCTTAAAAACCTTAAAAAGTGATAAAAATTTATCATTCGTGCAGGGACAAGGGGGGAGGGCATAGTACTACTTAATCGAGACTACTATGAACAGGAATTGGGTTCTCAATTGAATGACAATGATGTGTATCTAAAATGTGATAGGGATCCTCAGTAGATTTAAAAAAACAGCTTGACCTAAAAATCATGTTGGGGATAAATAATGGGTGGTTAACTAAAAGCCAGGGCAAATTTCTGGTTACGGAATATCCCAGATGCCCCACCATTTATACCCTTCCAAAGTTTCCTTCAACCACTAGTTAAAGCTCGTGGCTATGCCTTCATATCTGAGGGACAGTCAACAATTGATTCATCTCTTATCATCCCAAAAATACTCTATGGATGACATATGGCTCTTGACGTGTTTTGTCAAGAGTCTATATACCATCATCCCTCAAAAAAAGCTATTTTAGGCGTCGTCGTGAAGCATTTATAGTTTCCAATCATGTGGTCCCCCTATTGAATTTCTATTGGATTTATTAGCGTTTATTTTGTCTAATAATTATTTTCGGTTTAAATCTGATTACTTTATACAGCGCACTGGTGTTGCAGTGGGGTCCAATGTGGCCCCATCAGTAGTAATCTGTATATGAGGAGTTTTGAAAATTGCTACATTCTCTCCCTGCTGAGGGAGGGGGAACTCGATCGTTCTTTAATGAACTGTCTACCCCGGTGAAACTAACCTTGACTTTAAATTATCACTGTATTGATTTTTGGGACATCAGAATTTTCAAACATCAGGGCACATTGGGAACCACCTTATTTTAGGAGATACCGATCGCAATTCGATACTGCATCATGCGAGCTGCCATCCTATGGTACAAAGAAGGGACTGGTATTTAGCAGTTCCTTCGAGTATTGAGGAACAATACAGACAGTACATATGCAGAATCTCAATTGCAAGAAATGAGTGATCGATTGCGATCACGTGGTTATCCCAACAAGATGTTAATGGAACAATTGGCATGGGCTCGTTACCATGTTTCTTTAGTGATAAAAAAAGTGTCCCAACCAAGCCAATCCAATAACAGATTTTTGTATGACATATACTTCACACAGCCTGAGGATCAGAGAGGAAGCTAAAAAATATTGGGGACTTGTCTGTAATGACAGAACCCTGCCTTTTCAGAATAAAAACTTTGCCATACTACCGTAGAGGCAGAAATTTGGCCAATTATTTGGTCATTACTGATCTCTCGAGCTCAGAAAAATCTAAGCCCAACTATGTCTGGAGCAACCCACGCCCTGGTTGCTATAGGTGTCCAGACTGTGTTACTTGCAGATCATGTTGTGGTAGATTGATGCATGGTAGTTATGTTCGTATCGTCTGTGAAGTCGTTTTGTGTCTATATAATTATTTGCCCTTGTGGGCTTTATTATGTTGGAAAAACTAGGACCACCTTTTAAGGAACGTATGGTAAATCATCGAGCCTCCATAGGACAAGCACTTAATTCTGCCAGTATTGGTAAACCTGAGAATAAATTCTCTGATGCACCAGTAGCACGGCACTTTAAACAAGCTATCATTCATTAGCCAGCCTTAAATGCATGATAATCGATGGTTATTCAACACCGAAATTAAATCTAATCTTGACAGGGATAAACTGTTGCTACGTAAAGAAACTCGGTGGATACATTATTTGGATACTGTATCTCCAAGGGGGCTAAACAACTTTCATTCCATTGCTTTTTGTAAAAATTATAAGGCTATTTTTGATATCTTTGTGATAGTTAGTGACAGTTTTTTGATGTTAAAAACATAGGGGCTTAGGGGTTCCTCCATTTATCCACTTTTAGATCAATTGATTTACTGTTTATACAAAACCTTTTGGGCTTTCCATATAAAGGTTTTATCCAGTTTTTTTTATATTGTAAATGTCCACTAATTGGTTAATGGAATTTTATTGTGATGTGTTCCCGCGGGTTAATTGTTTTCTATAAATGACCACCCACTGAGAGTGATGTAATATCCTGAGGACAGCTCGCTTTGAGCTGAAACGCGTTGATATATTTTAAAGTATGCTACAATAAAAGTAATTTTTATACAAGTCCCGTGAGTGCCTCGTTCTGCTGGAAACTATTGTATATTTCGAATGCCACCTGGGCAGGAACTAGCTGTATTTGGAATGGTGTGCTGACTGTTTTCACATATATTATATATAATAATATAATAATATATTATAATATATATATATATATATATATATATATATATATATATAATATATATATATAATATATATATTATCTCTATCTATCTAATTAAAGACAGCAGTGGGTATATATATATATATATATATATATATATATATATTGACAGATATCTTTACTAGGATGTTTCTATGCCACAGAGTCATACTGGTCTAATGACAGGCTTAAATATCCCAGTATATATTATAAAGGGACTGTATTTGTCTGTATGTGCTGGTGGGATAGATATATAGATAGATAGATAGATAGATAGTGTAAAGGAAGAAGGTCAGCACACCATTCCAAATACAGCTAGTTCCTGCCTGGGTGGCACTCAAAATATACAATATAGTTTCCAGCAGAACGAGGCACTCACGGGACTTGTATAAAAATTTACTTTTATTGTAGCATACTTTAAAATATATCAACGCGTTTCAGCTCAAAGCGAGCTGTCCTCAGGATATTACATCACTCTCAGTGGGTGGTCATTTATAGAAAACAATTAACCCGCGAGGAACACATCACAATAAAATTCCATTAACCAATTAGTGGACATATTTACAATATAAAAAAAACTGGATAAAACCTTTATATGGAAAGCCCAAAAGGTTTTGTATAAACAGTAAATCAATTGATCTAAAAGTGGATAAATGGAGGAACCCCTAAGCCCCTATGTTTTTAACATCAAAAAACTGTCACTAACTATCACAAAGATATCAAAAATAGGCTTATAATTTTTACAAAAAGCAATGGAATGAAAGTTGTTTAGCCCCCTTGGAGATACAGTATCCAAATAATGTATCCACCGAGTTTCTTTACGTAGCAACAGTTTATCCCTGTCAAGATTAGATTTAATTTCGGTGTTGGATAACCCATCGATTATCATGCATTTAAGGCTGGCTAATGAATGATTAGCTTGTTTAAAGTGCCGTGCTACTGGTGCATCAGAGAATTTATTCTCAGGTTTACCAATACTGGCAGAATTAAGTGCTTGTCCTATGGAGGCTCGATGATTTACCATACGTTCCTTAAAAGGTGGTCCTAGTTTTTCCAACATAATAAAGCCCACAAGGGCAAATAATTATATAGACCACAAAACGACTGTCACAAGAAAAACGATACTTGAACGATAATCTTTTACCATTGTGCGAGTGGGCAAATTCTCTACCCACCAACATTGATCTGCAAGTAACACAGTCTGGACACCTATAGCAACCAGGGCGTGGGTTGCTCCAGACATAGTTGGGCTTAGATTTTTCTGAGCTCGAGAGATCAGTAATGACCAAATAATTGGCCAAATTTCTGCCTCTACGGTAAGTATGGCAAAGTTTTTTATTCTGAAAAGGCAGGGTTCTGTCATTACAGACAAGTCCCCAATATTTGTTAGCTTCCTCTCTGATCCTCAGGCTGTGTGAAGTATATGTCATACAAAAATCTGTTATTGGATTGGCTTGGTTGGGACACTTTTTTTATCAGCTAAAGAAACATGGTAACGAGCCCATGCCAATTGTTCCATTAACATCTTGTTGGGATAACCACGTGATCGCAATCGATCACTCATTTCTTGCAATTGAGATTCTGCTAATGTACTGTCTGTATTGTTCCTCAATACTCGAAGGAACTGGCTAAATACCAGTCCCTTCTTTGTACCATAGCGATGGCAGCTCGCATGATGCAGTATCGAATTGCGATCGGTATCCTTCCTAAATAAGGTGGTTCCCAATGTGCCCTGATGTTTGAAAATTCTGATGTCCCAAAAATCAATACAGTGATAATTTAAAGTCAAGGTTAGTTTCACCGGGGTAGACAGTTCATTAAGAGAACGATCGAAGTCTCCCGCTCCCTCAGCAGGGAGAGAATGTAGCAATTTTCAAAACTCCTCATATACAGATTAGCTACTGATGGGGCCACATTGGACCCCACTGCAACACCAGTGCGCTGTATAAAGTAATCAGATTTAAACCGAAAATAATTATTAGACAAAATAAACGCTAATAAATCCAATAGAAATTCAATAGGGGGACTCACATGATTGGAACATATAAATGCTTCACGGCACGCCATAATAGCTTTTTTTGAGGGATGATGGTATATAGACTCTTGACAAAACACGTCAAGAGCCATATGTCATCCATAGAGTAATTTTGGGATGATAAGAGATGAATCAATTGTTGACTGTCCCTCAGATATGAAGGCATAGCCACTAGGCTTTAACTAGTGGTTGAAGGAAACTTTGGGAAGGGTATAAATGGTGGGGCATCTGGGATATTCCGTAACCAGAAATTTGCCCTGGCTTTTAGTTAACCACCCATTATTTATCCCCAACATGATTTTTAGGTCAAGCTGTTTTTTTAAATCTACTGTAGGATCCCTATCACATTTTAGATACACATCATTGTCATTCAATTGAGAACCCAATTCCTGTTCATAGTAGTCTCGATTAAGTAGTACTATGCCCCTCCCCCCTTGTCCGCTGCACGAATGATAAGATTTTTATCACTTTTTAAGGTTTTTAAAGCTTCTCGTTCAGACAGTCAGATTGTGGTATATATTTTTAGATTGATCTTTCTCAATCTGACAAACACCCACATTCCTCATATTATGAAATGTTTTAATGGCAGCAGGAACAATGGGAGGGTCAGAAGTACTCCTTTTTAAATGGGTCTACAACAGACACCTTTGTGCTGTCTGTCTTTAAAATAATCTTTTAATTTCAAATTGCGTTGTAGTTTAAATAAATCCATGTCAGCGTTAAATAAATCAAATTTAGGAGTGGGAGCAAATGATAGTCCTTTTTCCAATAATTGTGTTTCACCAACGGTCAGTTTATGATTACTTATATTAAAGATTATAGTCTCTTGTTCCTTGGAGGACGTCCCCTTGTTTCCGTACCCCCCCAGTCTGGGATGTGGCCTCTGCCTCCTGCGTTTGCCGATCTGGTGGTTACTCCCTGTAAAAAAGAAGAAGGGTTGGAATGTGTGTTGTCGGTGCGTTTGGTGGGATCATCACTATCTGTGTTTGGGGAATCCCCAGAGGAATCTCTTGGTTTTCTAGTATATATCCTCGTGTCGTCTGGGCTGTTTTTCTCCAGAACGACCCACCAACCACCCATACACTCTTTTCTTTGTAATCTTGTTGTACATTGTGAAATTTATTCTAAAGGCTATAAGATCGGCCCTATAACGGTCAACTTGTTCATCCATTTTTATCAGCCAATCTTGGGTTTTGTCACGAGTCAAACTGTCAAGGTAAACACTCTCAAAATCTAAAAATTTCCTTTTTAACCACATTCAATTCTTTCGAAGCCTGCTCTATAACCAAAAGCAATAAATCCAACGAGCACTTAAGGATACCACACCACTTGGTACAAAAATCCCAATCACATCTCCCAATCGTTGGAGTATTTCTTACCCTAAATCCTCGTGGTATGCTGTTTGCTCGAAAGTAATCAGACAGGTAAGTTCCATGTAAATAGTAGTCCACTTGTTTTTTCTTTAACTTGAGTAGACGTGCATGTAAATCCTTGGATGAGACTTCTAGTTTGGCCATGGAGTCTGAGAACAATATGCGGCTAGCATCTGTTTGAGAAAAGGAAAAAGAAGATGTGAGTGTTTACCTCTGCCGTGATTGAATCGGGTTCTTCCATCTTGGATGTAGTCCTGGCGCGTGTATCGATAGCAGGTAAATAATGTGGGTGCTGCAGACCAAGGTGTAATATATATTTCTATCTATCTATCCACACACACCAAGTAAGTCTATATCAGTCTATAATTACACCTAGTGACCAGGTGTAATTATAGCCTGACATATATAGACTTGGCGTAATTGAGATTATATATATATATATATATATATATATATATATTATACAGAAGTGTGATATTTTATAATGGGAGCTGCAGTGGTATATATCCTTATAAAAATCACTAAGCTATGTCACTAAGTGACTCATTTCTTATATTTCTTATATCCCACTGCTCTGTCCATTCCAGTGTTCATGCCTGGACAATGACCCAACGTTTTTTGCAGTGTTTAACTTCACTAACAGAACCTGCTGGAGCTGCTTCCTGTCACATCATAACAATGTCTCTCTCCTCCACAAATATTTGTTTAACTGCATAGATTCTGGGCTGGGATGTTCCTTTCTACTGGGTTTAAGTTACAGAAGGTAGCTTGTGGGTTTAAATTAGAGGGACAAGGCTAGAATATACATTTCAATGGGATGAAGGAATCCGATACTTTTGTATTATAAGAAATAATGCGCCCCTTCACATTATAATATAAGGACATTACACCACCTCGGAGTTCCCTGACCTGTATAAAAGCACTCGGCCTATGGCCTCGTGCTTCTATATGGTCAGGGAACTCTTCTGTGGCGCAATATCCTTATATTACACTGTAAGGGGCGCATTATCCCTTATATAATAGGATTTTGTAAAATATAAAACTCTCACTATTATTTAACACCAGCAGTTGTACCCGGTGTTGCCCATGTACACTTGTGGGTAAAGTATTTTTTACATGCAGGTGTGCATTTGGCTTAGATGGAAGAGACAGGCAGAAAAAGAAGTGCACAGTTGGTAATGTATTTTATGAGTTGAGGAGGGGACATTGCTTGAGGGGAGTCCTCCCTTTCAGGGGGCATCACCATTATGTTGAGTCATTCAGGGGTGTGGCTGTGTGGTGAGCACATATATGTACAAGATTTCTGCTTTATAGTAAATAAATAGATATAAAGTGGGTGTGACAAAAAAACAAACAACATCTTTCCAGAGATTATTTAAATTCTCTTTCTGGTCCTAAAGGAAAAAAGTCGGTTACAAATGTATTTTATGCCTTTGTTGCATTTTTATTACCAATAATAAAAATATGATCAGTCTGATTTTGTTATCTAGATTGCTGCAAGAGGAATAAAAATGAGATTTATCATGTTTAAATGTAATCACCATAAGATAAACTGAAGAAGTAGGACAATGATTTAAAACACATCACTTTTCATTCTACAGAAATTCAGGATTTGGTATCATTGGAGAAAATATTGTGAATGCTCACTGGCCTGTTTTCTGAAAGATAATATTACCATATGGTAAATACCAGTTCACAATGCACAGGCTCCATTGAAACTTGGGTGCAGATGTTTTCAGTAGTGAACTTTTCAGCAAATATAATTTCCATTGTTCTATGGTCACTAAACCGCTTAGTCATAAATTTCAACTTTTAAGCTGGGTACACACCATCAAATAATTCTTCCCAACCAACTGACTGACATTTCAGCGTATTGGTCAGTTGGGCCCAAGTATTGTAAGGTTACTTCGCTCGACTGTGACCAACTGCTGACCATTTGTTAGGATGAACAAACAAACGATAGGACATGCAATCTATGGACCGCACACTTGATCACTGTCAGACGCAACTACTTTTGCCACAACCGGCCAGTATGGATGAGGAATTGGCATGTGTGTACCCACCTTTAAAGGGCATGTCCACCCCCCAAACTAAAATTTAACCCACTACTAGCCCCACTGTCAAGTTTAAAAAAAATCCTTACCTTACTTCCCTTCTCCGTATGGTTCTCCTGCAGTGCTTGTTCAAAAGTAGGTGCTGTCTTCCGGTCCAAACGGTTTCTGCCTCTGATCTGTCCTTTTAGTTGTTTCTGATATGCACAGGGGAGCCCTTTCCTCCCTCCCAACATCCGGATCCATCCTCGCCCGCCTGATATTCTAGCATAAAAACCTTTTAATATAAGGTAGCTCCCCCCTGCCCAACCCCAACCGCCACATTAGTTCTTTGAAAAATAAATCTGAATCATACTTACAGCCCTTCTCTCCCGCAGCGTCTCTATTGCCGGCAGCCACATCTGCCGGTCCATCCCCTGTTTGCAACTTCCAGCAAATAGGGAGCCGCGAGGAGATTGCCGGGGAATTGAAGGGCTGCAAGTATTATTTGGATTCCTTTTTTAAAGAACTAACATGGCGTTTGTGTCTGGGAAAGGGGGTGGCTATCTTATATAAAAAGGACAATTATACTCTCTCCGCTCCTCGTCCTTAGTACTTTCTACCCAGGGAGAGGACCTGACTGACCTGAACCGCTAGGACCTCACCCCTGGGTTCGCTTAACTTTCTGCATTTACTTACACATTGCTTTGGTAGGCTCAGCCCCCTCATCTCCTTGCGCAGCGGGGCCAATAGGAAGGCACGCTCGTTGCAAAGCGTGTCTTCCTTTTGGCCTCGTCGCCAACAGGGAAGGGGCGGGGTTCACCAGAGCAGCACGCAAGTAAGTAGAGAAAGTTAAGTGAACCCAGGGGTGAGGACCTAGCGGTTCAGGTCCACTCCCTGGGTAGAAAGTACTGACTAGGACGAGGAGTGGAGGGAAGGGGAGTATAATTGTCCTTTAAAAGTTATTTTTTAGGGTGGACATGCCCTTTAAACCGTTTGGCCCTTATTTCACTGTCTGATATATGCACAAAAAGGGCAATAAAATGTATATTGTTAGTTAGAAACTAAGAAAAATGTACAGTGTACTGTATATCCCATCAAGTATAAAAATAAGTTTCTTAAAGTACCTGTCCTGCAAATTCTAACGGTGCACAATATCAAAGACATTTCCACTTCTGACATATTTAGGCTTTTTTAAAAGGTAAACTTTTTTCAGCCTTTACTAGCAGGAAGTCCTTATGGAACACAAGTATACAAGAAATGGCATGTGTCTAGTATTATGTCTCCTATACACACACACGTGTGTGTGTGTACGTGTGTGTGTGTGTGTGTGTTTAATTCACACAATATCAACACCACAGGAAACATTGTGCTCGATCAATCATAACGGGGAAATTCAATAAGTTCTTACAAATACCATTTTTGAAGCCCAGGTGGTATTTTTGTCATTTTTCCTTAGTCTGAAATGTCCCTCCTGGCACAAAATACTTAATTGTCTGTAGCAACACTGCTCCTGCCCTCTGGAACTATGGGTAACATATCTCCTCTGTATTTTGAAATCTTATTGTCTGGCTTGTCGAAAAATGGTTGATTTATACAGCCCAAGGTTCTGATAGGATGATGCTTATTACAGGAAAATATATCAAATACAAATTTATTTTATTTTAAAATAAACTATATTTTCCCATGGGAATGCATTTTCATAACTTTTAGAACAAATATTAAAGGGTAAGTCCACCCCCAAAACTATAATCCCCCCACTAATGGCCCCACCATGTAGTGTAATAAAATCCTTACCTCACATCCCAGCTCCATAAGGTTCTCCTGTAGTCCCCCCCCCCAAAGTCCCAAAAACTGCCCACCAGGAGGATAGCAGAGTCCATATAGGACTCTGCCTCCTATCTGGCCTCCGGGAGAAGTTTGGCATGCGTACTGCAGCCCTTCTTCCCCTCCCTCCCGTTTTGCGATCCCTCCTCCTAACATAAAACCCCTTGCCCATATAATAGAATATGTTCCCCCAGCCCCAACCGCAAAAAAATAATTTTAAGAAAGTCCCCAGAACTGTACTTACCTTCCCTCTCTCCCCAGGGCATTCCGATAAGCCGGCAGCCGCGTCTGTGATTGGCTACCTCTCAGTCAATCACGGACGCGGCTGCCGGTCCCGCCCCCCGATTGCAGTGTCTTGCAAGCAGAAGGCCAGGCGTCCGAGGAGAAAGGGAAGTAAACATCTGGTCACTTTCTTAAATTATTTTTATAGCGGTTGGGGCTGGGGGACTGTATTCTATTATATGACAAAAGTTGTAAATAAAAGGGCGGACATGCCCGAGAAATTATAAATGTACAATGCAAGATTGTTAGAGACTGAATATGGTACATACAACACCTGACTGGTCATCTACATTAATGTAATTTATAAACAAAGTGTTTAGATAATTATTCTGGCTTTGGACACTTATTTTTAACCGATTGCCGACCTAATCTTTGTCACATAGATCAGTTTAGTTTATGGACACTCTTGTCTGGTCCTGTTGCAGGATAATTATTAAAAATATTTATAATGTAATAAGAACTACCCCAAATTAATATCTGTAATAACGACAACACTGAAATAGCATTGTAAAGAACAGCTCCCACCTTGATTTGCTAAACAGGATTGTATCCAAAAGCTTCACAAACAGTTGCGTAAGCTTCTTGCTTTCTACCATGCAAGAAAGTCCAACAGAAGCAACCATACACAACTATGTCCTCATGTGATTAATGGCAGAAAGCAGGAAGAAATAGGTTTGTAGGGTATATGGAATTTATTTGGCTCAAATGTATAACACAGACAATATATGCAACCGCATAGACCATCTATTTTCAATTGAGATTATAGAATGCTATTCATTTCAAAATGGTTGGACAGGGTGTTGCATATTGATCATTAAAATATTAGGAAAACATTGCATAGTGTTTGTCCATCATAATCAGTGCTTTTTATTTATTTATTTTTTAACATGTAAAGAATTTGTAGCTTTGTACGTGTCCTCGGATTTCCATATACCTACAAATGAGAACCGAGGAAATATTTTACAATATTTTGGCTACATAACTGACTCTCAATCCAGTTTTTTTTGAGGTGATGCCCATAGTAAAAGGAGAGCTAAAGTCTTCAGATTACATTGTTCCAATCAGTAAATTGGAGAATGGCATTGCTATTTACAGAACTTTTAATGTCAGCTATTAGCTGGCACAAATTTGAACTCATTACCTCATGGGCTGTGTGTTTCTAAAACATCGCTTTAGACTGATGAGCCACCACTGCATATGCAAAGAATATAGGTACATTTAAAAGCTTTATCTTTTGCTAGAAACAGAATTTTAAAAAAAAGGCAGTAAAAGGAGCGGACTATTCTGTACTGCCACAGGAAGGCTGTATGCAATTCACACTGGCTGCTAAATAAATTGCAGGATAACAAGCAGCTATCAAAGCCTTATCATGGACTTTCAAATTGGTGTGGAGATATCTGTATAGAAAATGCTCTGAGCAGTGGTCAGGGGGTGCGGCTAATAATTGCACATAAGGCTCTTTGAAGACTACATGGGCTGTGTGTTGTACTGGCAACACTGAAGACTTCTTAGTTACAGAATCTATTTCACACATGTAATAAATGTATCTTACAATGTATAGGTTTTTCCCCCATTAGGATTAAAAAAAACGTTTTAAGTTAAGTTAATTTTAACTTAATTCTGCATTTCACAAAATACATAGCGGTCTAAATAAAAGCTAGGGCTGTTTAAATTTAAGTGTAAGCTGTAGTAAACAGATATACAGTATACTTTTTGCTACTCAGACATGCTAGCAAATCTGAATTATAAGTCCTTGATGTACATTACAGTTATTCACACCTGCATCGCTGAAATTTCAATCTCAGCATGAAAATAAACTTGGCTATGCCGTGCCAATGTATACCAACGTCTCAAGAAACATATTTACTGTAAGGATCTTACCTGCCGTGCTCCCTCACCGTTCCAGGACTGGTGACATCGCCAAATGTCGGCGGCGTGATGTCACGCGAAGATTCAAATAGGCACTCGCAGAGGGAGGGAGTGCCTATTCGTAGACCTCGCTACCAGACTGTCAGGTTGTCAGTCTGTAGCGCTCCTTACCTGACATTGTTTCAACGCCATTGGATCCAGCCATTGTTTCAACGCCATTGGATCCAGCCATTGTTTCAACGCCATTGGATCCAGCCATTGGATCCAGCCATTGTTTCAACGCCATTGGATCCAGCCATTGGATCCAGCCATTGTTTCAACGCCATTGGATCCAGCCATTGGATCCAGCCATTGTTTCAACGCCATTGGATCCAGCCATTGGATCCAGCCTTGTTTCAACCCATTGCCAAGCGCCATGGATCCAGCCATTGTTCACGCCATGGTCCAGCCATTTCCGATTGTCAGCATGTCAGCATTGGATCCAGTCAGCATTGATCCCATGTCACGCTTGATCCAGATATCCCGCTTGTTGCAATTGCCACAGGATCCAGGCTGTTCGATGCCAGACAATTGTTTCAAACGCATACACCATTTGGATACCAGCCATTGGATCCAGCCCATTGTTCAACGCCATTTGATCCAGCCATTGGATACCAGCCATTGTTCATCAACGCCATGGATCGCCATTGTTCAAGCCATTGATCACCATTGTCAGCCATTGTTTCAGCCATGGCATCCACGCCATTGGATCCAGCATTCAAGCTTGGTCGCTTTCAAGCCATTGTCAGCTCCAGCCATTGTTTCAAAGCATTATCGCCATTGGATCCAGCTCACTTGGATTCGGGTCAACGCCATGTAGCCTGGATCCAGCCATTGTTCAGATTGGATCCACGCCATTGTTCAACGCCATGATCCAGCCATTGGATCCACAGCATTTTTTCTTTCAAGCCATTGATCCAGACATTGGATCCGCCATTGTTTTCAACGCCATTGGATCCAGCATTGTTTCAACGCCATTGGATCCAGTCCATTGATCCAGCCATTGTTTGGCAAACGCCCATTGGAATCCAGCCATTGTTTCAACTCCATTGGATGCCAGCCATTGGATCCAGCCATTGTTTCAACGCCATTGGATCCACGCCCATTGTTTTCAACGCCATTGGATCCAGCATTGGACCACCATTGTTTCAACCCATTGGATCCAGCCATTGGATCCGCCATTGTTTCAACGCCATTGGATTCCGCCATGGTTTCAACCCATTGATCCAGCCATTGATCCAGCCATTGTTTCAACTCCATTGGATCCAGCCATTGGATCCAGCCATTGTTTCAACGCCATTGGATCCAGCCATGTTTCACAATAGTTGGATCCGCATTGAATCCAGCCATTGTTTTTCAAACGCCATTGGATCCAGCCATTGTTTTCAACGCCATTGGAGCCAGCCATTGTTCGAAACCATTGGATCCAGCCATTGTTTCAACGGCCATTGGATCCAGCCCATTGTTTCAACGCCAGTGTCCATGCCATTGGATCCAGCCATGGTTCTCAACGCATTGGATCCAGCCATTGATCCAGCCATTGGTTTTCAACTCATGTCCAGCCATTGTTTCAACGCCATTGGATCCAGCCATTGTCCAGCCATTGTTTCAACGCCATTGGATCCGCCATTGTTTTCAACGCCATGGATCCACCATTGGATCCAGCCATTGTTTCATCAGCAGTTACGCCATTGGATCCAGCCATTGTTTCAACGCCATTGGAT
Organism: Hymenochirus boettgeri; assembly: GCA_019447015.1. Lineage (NCBI taxonomy): Eukaryota > Metazoa > Chordata > Amphibia > Anura > Pipidae > Hymenochirus > Hymenochirus boettgeri. The sequence continues at coordinate 138,779,776 of CM033471.1, read as the reverse complement.
CCAGCCATTGGAGCCACATTGTTTCACAACGCCATTGGATCCATTCCATGGATCCAGCCATGTTTCAACGCCATTGGATCCAGCCATTGTTTTCAACCGATTGGATCCAGCCATGATCCACCATTGTTTCAACGCCATTGGATCCAGCCATTGATCCAGCCATTGTTTCAACGCCATTGGATCCAGCCATTGTTTTCAACCATGGATCCGCATGGATCCAGCCATTGTTTCATTCAACGCCATTGGATCCAGCCAGTGTTTCAACGCCAGGTTGGATCAGCCATTGGATCCAGCCATTGTTTTCAACGCCATTGGATCCAGCCATTGTCCGCCATTGTCAAGCCATTGGATCCAGCCATTGTTTCAACGCCATTTGGATCCAGCCATTGACGCATCCCAGCCATTGTTTTCAACGCCATTGTGGATCCCATTTCCATTGTTTCCAACCGATGGGATCCGCCATTTTGTTCAACGCCATTGGATCCAGAGCCATTGGATCCACCTTGTTTCAAACAACGCCATTGGATCCAGCCATTGTTTCAACGCCATTGGATCCAGCCATTTGGGATCCAGCCATTTGTTTCATCAACGCCATTGGATCCAGCCCTTGATCCAGCCATTGGTTCAACGCCATTGTGCATTCCAGCCATTGGATACAGCCATTGTTTCAACGCCATTGGATCCAGCCATGTTTTCACATGCAACGCCATTGGATCCAGCCATTGGATCCAGCCATTGTTTCAACGCCATTGGATCCAGCCATTGGATCCAGCCATTGTTTCAACGCCATTGATCCAGCCATGTGTTTTTTTTCAACACCATTGGATCCAGCCATTGATCCAGCCATTGTTTCAACGCCATTGGATCCAGCCATTGTTCAACGCCATTGATCCACCCATTGGATCCACCTTGTTTCATCAACGCCATTGGATCCAGCCATTGGATCCAGCCATGTTTCAACGCCATTGATCCAGCCATTGTTTTCATCAACGCCATTGGATCCAGCATTGGATCCAGCCATTGTTTTCAACGCCATTGGATCCAGCCATTGGGATCCAGCCATTGTTTCAACAGCCATTGGATCCAGCCATTGTTTCAACGCCATTGGATCCAGCCATTGGATCCAGCCATTGTTTTCAACGGCCATTGGAATCCAGATCCATTGTTTCAACCGCCATTGGATCCAGCCCATTGGATCCAGCCATTGTTTCAACGCCATGGATCCAGCCATTGTGTTCAACGCCATTGGATCCAGCCATTGGATCCGCCATTGTTTCAACGCCATTGGATCCAGCCATTGATCCAGCCATTGTTTCAACCGCCATTGGATCCAGCCATGGATCCAGCCATTGTTTCATCAACGCCATTGGATCCCGCCATTGTTTCAAACGCCATTGGATCCCCAGCCATTGGAATCCAGCCATTGTTTAACACGCCATTTGGATCCAGCCTTGGATCCAGCCATTGTTTCAATCAGCCATTGGATCCAGCCATTGTTTCAACGCCATTGGATCCAGCCATTGATCCAAGCCATTGTTCAACATGCGCCATTGGATCCAGCCATTGTTTCAACGCCATTGGATCCAGCCATTGGATCCGCCTTTGTTTCCAAACGCCATTGGATCCAGCCATTGGATCCAGCCATTGTTTCAACGCCATTGGATCCAGCCATTGTTTCAACGCCATTGGATCAGCGCAATTGGATCCAGCCATTGTTTCAACGCCATTGGATCCAGCCATTGGATCCAGCCATTGTTTCAACGCCATTGGATCCAGCCATTGTTTCAACGCCATTGGATCCAGCCATTGGATCCAGCCATTGTTTCAACGCCATTGGATCCAGCCATTGTTTCAACGCCATTGGATCCAGCCATTGATTTTTCAACGCCATTGGATCCAGCCATTGGATCCAGCCATTGTTTCACAACGCCATTGGATCCGCCATTGGATCCAGCCAATTGTTTCACGCCATGGTCCAGCATGTTCACATTCAACGCCATTGGATCCAGCCATTGGATCCAGCCATGTTTTCAACGCCATTGGATCCAGCCATTGTTTCACAACGCCATGTGGATCCAGCCATTGGATCCAGCCATTGTTTCAACGCATTGGTCCAGCCATTGGATCCAGCCAGTTGTTTCAACCATACAGATCGCCATTGGATCCAGCCATTGTTTCAACGCCATTGGATCCAGCCATTGTTTCAAAGCCATTGATCCAGCCATTGGATCCAGCCATTGTTTTCACCACAACGCCATTGGTCCATCCATTGATCCATTGCATTACGCCTTGCGACCAGCCGCCATTGGATCCAGCCTATTGGATCCACATTGTTTCAACGCCATTGGATCCAGCCATTGTTTTCAACGCCATTGGATCCAGCCTTGTTTCACGCCATTGGATCCAGCCATTGGATCCGCATGTTCAATCAACGCCATTGGATCCAGCCATTGTTTCCAGCTTGTCAACGCCATTGGATCCGCCATGATCCAGCCATTGTTTCAACGCCATTGGATCCAGCCATGGATCCAGCCAGATGGTTTCAACGCCATTGGTCCGCCATTGTTTCCACGCCATTGGATCCACCTTGGATCCAGCCATTGTTTCAAACGCCATTGGATCCAGCCATTGGATCACCATGTCCAGCATTGTCCACCATTGCCACGCCATTGGATCCACCATTGTTTCAACGCCATTGGATCCAGCCATTGGACCAGCCATTGTTTCAACGCCATTGGAATCCAGCCATTGATCAGCCATTGTTTTCAACGCCATTGGATCCAATGGATCCGCCATTGTTTCACACGCCATTGGATCCAGCCATGGTTTCAACGCCATTTGATCCAGCCATTGGATCCAGCCATTGTTTCAACGCCATTGGATCCAGCCATTGGATCCAGCCATTGTTTCAACGCCATTGGATCCAGCCATTGTTTCAACGCCATTGGATCCAGCCATTGGATCCAGCCATTGTTTCAACCGCCATTGGATCCAGCCATTGTTTCAACGCCATTGGATCCGCCATTGGATCCAGCCATTTGTTCAACGCCATTGGATCCAGCCTTGGATCCAGCCATTGTTTCACAACGCCATTGGATCCAGCCATTGTTTCAACGCCATTTGGACCGCCATTGGATCCAGCCTTGTTTTCAACGCCATTGGTCAGCCATTGGATCCACCATTGTTTCAACGCCATTGGATCCGCATTGGACCACCATTGTTTCATCACACGCCATTGATTCACAGTACGCCATTGATCCAGCCATTGGATCCACCATTGTTTCACGCCATTGGATCCAGCCTTGTTTTTCAACAGCCATTGTTTCCAGCCATTGTTCAAGCCCCATTGGGATCCAGCCATTGGATCCAGCCATTGTTGTTTCACAACGCATTGGGATCCAGTCCATTGGACTCCACCATTGTTTCAACGCCATTGGATCCACATTGTCACATTTTCAACCGCATTGTATCCAGCCATTGGATCCAGCCATTGTTTCAACGCCATTGGATCCAGGCCATTGTTTCAACGCCATTGGATCCAGCCATTGGATCCGCCATTGTGTTTCATTCAACGCCATTGGATCCAGCCATTGGTCCAGCCATTTTTCAACGGTCCAACTTGGATCCAGCCATTGTTTCACACGCCATTGATCCGCCATTGGATCCAGCCATTTTTTCAACGCCATTGGATCCAGCCATTGGATCCACCATTGTTTCAACCCATTGGATCCAGCCATTGTTTCACAATCAAACGCCATGGATCCAGCCTTGGATCAGCCATTGTTGCATCCAGCCATTGGATCCAGCCATTGTTTCAACGCCATTGGATCCAGCCATTGTTTCAACGCCTTGGATCCAGCCAGATCGCAGCCATTTTACAACGCCATTGATCCACAGCCATTGTTTAATCACGCCATGGATCCAGCCATTGGAATCCAGCCATTGTTTCATTCACGCCTTGATCCAGCCATTGTTTCAACGCCATTGGATCCAGCCATGATCACCATGTTTCATCACGCCATTGGATCCGCCATTGTATCCAGCCATTGTTTTTCACGCCATTGGGATCCAGCCATTGTTTCAACGCCATTGGATCAGCCATTGGGTCCAGCCATTGTTTCAACGCCATTGGTATCCAGCCATTGGATCCAGCTCACTTGTTTCAGTCCATTTTTCACAACGGCCCATTGTGTGGTGGGGAAGTGGCCAGCCCATTGGATCCAGCCATTGTTTCACAACGCCATTGGATCCAGCCATTTGATCCAGCCATTGTTTTTCAACGCCATTGGATCCAGCCATTGGATTCCACCATTGTTTCAACGCCATTGTTCACGCCATTGGATCCAGCCATTGTTTCAAGCCATTGATCCCCATTGTTTCACACGCCATTGGATCCAGCCATTGTTTCAACCCACGCCATGGGATCCGCCATTGTTTCAATCCGCCATTGGTATCCAGCCATTGGACCAGTCCATGTTTCAAACGCCATTGGATCCAGCCATTGGATCCAGCCATTGTTTCACAACGCCATTGGATCCAGCCTTGGATCCAGCCATTGTTTCAACGCCATTGGATCCAGCCATTGGATCCGCCATTGTTTTCACATCCGCCATTGATCCAGCCATTGTTTCAGAATGGATCCAGCCATTGGATCAGCCATTGTTTCAACGCCATTGGTCCGCATTGGATCCAGCCATTGCGCAACGCCATTGGATCCAGCCCATTGTTTCAACGCCATTGGATCCATCCATTGGATTCGCCATTGTTTCAACGCCATTGGATCCATTGCAACGCATTGGATCCAGCCATTTTGCATCAACGCCATTGGATCCAGCCATTGTTTCAACGCCATTGGATCAGCATTGTTCACACGCCATTGGATCCAGCCATTGTTTCACACGCCATGGGTCCAGACCATTGTTTCAAGCCATTGATCCAGCCTTGTTTCAACGCCTTGATCCAGCCATTGTTTCAACGCCATTGGATCCAGCCATGTTTCACGCCATTGGATCCAGCCATTGTTTCAACTCCATTGGATCCAGCCATTGTTTTCAACGCCATGGGATCCAGCCATTGTTTTCCACGCCATTGGATCCAGCCATTGTTTCAACGTCCATTGGATCCAGCCATGTGGATCCAGCCATTGTTCAACTGCCATTGGATCCAGCCATTGGATCCAGCCATTGTTTCAATTGCCACAATCAGCCATTGGATCAGCCATTGGATCCAGCCATGTTTCAACGCCATTGGATCCAGCCATTGTTTCAACGCCATTGGATCCAGCCATTGGTCCCGAGCCATTGTTTCAACGCCATTGATCCAAGCCATTGGATCCACATTGTTTCAACGCCATTGGATCCGCCATTGGATCCATTCCCATGTTTCACGCCATTGGAATCCAGCCATTGGATCCAGCCATTGTTTCAACGTCATTGGATCCAGCCATTGTTCAACCATTGGATCCAGCCATTGTTTCATCAACGTCATTGGATCCAGCCATTGTTTCAACGTCATTGGATCAGCCATTGTTTCAACTCATTGTGATCCAGCCTTGTTCACCGCATTGGATCCAGCCATTGTTCAACTCATTGATCCTATTGTCAACGCATTGGATCCAGCCTTGATCCAGCATTTTTCACGCCATTGATCCAGCCATTGGATCCAGCCATTGTTTCAACGCCATTGGATCCAGCCATTGGATCCAGCCATTGTTTCAACGCCATGGATCCAGCCATTTGGAATCCAGCCATTGTTTCAACGCCATTGGGATCCACCGTTTCAACGCCATTGGATCAGCCATTGTTTTCAACGCCATTGGATCCATAGCCATTGTTTTCAACGCATTGGATCCCCAATTGTTTCAACGTCCATTGATCAGCCAGCCATTGTTTCAACAGCCATTAGGATTCCAGCCATGTTTTCAACGCCCATTGGATCCAGCCATTGTTCCACATTGTTTTCATACGCCATTGGATCCAGCCCATGATCCAGCCATTGTTTCAACGCACTAACTCATGGATCCGCCATTGGATCCAGCCAATTGTTTCAACGCCATTGGTCCAGCCATTGTCCAGCCATTGTTTCAAACGCCATTGATCCAGCCATTGTTTTCAATCGCCATTGGATTCCAGGCCATTGTTTTCAACCGCCATTGGATCCAGCCATATGTTCAACGCATTGGATCCAGCCATGTTTCACGATTCCGCCATGTGGATCCAGCCATTGTTTCAACGCCATTGGATCCAGCCATTGGATCCAGCCATTGTTTTGTTTTTCAACGCCATTGGTCCAGCCCATTGGATCCAGCCATTTTTTCAACCCATTGTCCAGCCATTGGATCCAGCCATTGTTTTCAACCCATTGTTTCCACCATGTGTTTCAACGCCATTGTTTCCAGCCATTGTTTCAATCCTCCATTGGTTCCAGCCATTGTTCAACGCCATTGTCCACCATGTTTCAAACGCCATTGTTTCCAGCCATTGTTTCAGTCCAACGCCATTGTTCCGCATTGGATCCAGCCATGTTCAAGTCGCATGGTTTCCAGCCATAGTTTTCCAGTCCATTGTTTCCAGCCATAGTTTCAGTCCATTGTTCCAGCCATAGTTTCCAGTCCATTGTTCCAGCCATAGTTCAAGTCCATTGTTCCAGCTCCCCCATAGTTTCAAGTCCATTGTTCCAGCCATAGTTTTTCAAGTCCATTCCCCTAGTTTCCAAGTCCCATTGGATTCCAGCCAGTTTCAAGTTCCATTGTCAGCCATTGATCCAGCCATATTTTTTTTTCAAGTCCATTGGATCAGCCATAGTTTCAGTCCATGTTTCCAGCCATTGGATCCAGCATGTTTCCAGTCCCATTGGGATCCGCCATAGTTTCAAGTCCATTGATCCAGCCATAGTTTCAAGTCCATTGTTCCAGCCATTGGATCCAGCCAGATTTTCAAAGTCCATTGTTCCCGGGCCATTGGATCCCATCCATGTTTCAAGCCAATTGTCCACAGCCATTGGATCAGCCTATTTTCAAGCCATTGTTTCCCGCCATTGGATCCAGCCATTGTTTCACGCCATTGGATACAGCCATTTGTTTCAACGCCATTGGATCCAGCCATTGTCGCAGCCATGTTTTCAACTTCCATTGGATCCAGCCATTGGATCCAACCAGCCATTGGTTTCAAACGCCATTGATCCAGCCATTTGTTTCAAACGCCATTGGATCCAGCCATTGGATCCAGGCCCATTGTTTCACGCCATTGGATCCAGCCATTGTTTTCAGATCAACGCCATTGGATCCAGCATTGTTTCATCACGCCATTGGATCCAGCATTTCCAGCCATTGTTCAACGCATTGGATCCAGCCATTGTTTCAACTCCATTGATCCAGCCATTGGATCCAGCCATTGTTTTCAAGCGACCATTGGATCCATCCCATTGGATCCAGCCATTGTTTCAACGCCATTGGATCCAGCCATTGGATCCAGCCATTGTTTCAACGCCATTGATCCGCCATGTTTCAACGCCATTGGATCCAGCCATTGGACATCCAGCCATGTTTCAATTCAACGCATTGGATCAGCATCCAGCCATTGGATCCAGCCATTGTTTCACGCCATTGGATCCAGCCATTGTGTTTTTCAACGCCATTGGATCCAGCCATTGGATCATCCAGCCATTTGTTCAACGACCCATTGGATCCAGCCATTGTTTCAACTCCATTGGATCCAGCCATTGGATCCAGCCATTGTTTTCAGACGCCATGTTGGTCCAGCCATTGGATCCAGCCATTGTTTCAACGCCATGGATCCAGCCATTGTTCACAACGCCATTGGATCCAGCCATTGGATCCAGCCATTGTTTTTCATCAACGCCATTGGATCCAGCCATTGGATCCAGCCATTGTTTTCAACGCCATTGATCCAGCCCATTGTTTCAACGCCATTGGTCCGCCATTGGATCCAGCCTTGTCATCAACGCATGGATCCAGCCATTGTTTCAACGCCATTGGATCCAGCCTTGGATCCAGCCATTGTTCAACGCCATTGGATCCCATTGTTTCACGCCATTGTCCAGCCTTTGAATCCAGCCATGTTTCAACGCCATTGGATCCACATTGGATCCAGCCATTGTTTCATCAACGCCCATTGATCCAGCCATTGGATCCAGCCATTTGCCACGCCATGGATCCAGCCATTGTTTCAACGCCATTGGATCCAGCCATGGATCCAGCCATTGTTTCAACGCCATTGGATCCAGATCCACATTGTTTCAACCCACGCATTGGATCCAGCCATTGTTTCAACCCATGGATCCAGCCATTGGATCCAGCCATTGTTTCAACGCCATTGGATCCAGCCATTGTTTCAACGCCTTGGATCCAGCCATTGGATCCAGCCATTGTTTCAAACGCCATTGGATCCAGCCATTGGATCCAGCCATTGTTTTCAACACAGCCATTGGATCCAGCCATTGTTTCAACGCCATTGATCCAGCCATTGATCCACCATTGTTTCAACGCCATTGGATCCAGCCATTGGATCCAGCCATTGTTTCAACGCCATTGGATCCAGCCATGTTTCAACGCCATTGGATCCAGCCATTGGATCCAGCCATTGTTTTCAAGCCATTGGATCCAGCCATTGTTTCAACGCCATTGCCATTGCACGATGGACAGCCATTGGATCCAGCCATTGTTTCACGCCATTGGATCCAGCCATTGATCCAGCCATTGTTCACACGCATGGATCCAGCCATTGTTTCAACGCCATTGGATCCAGCCATTGGATCCAGCCATTGTTCATCACGCCATTGGATCCAGCCATTGTTTCAACGCCATTGGATCCCACCATTGGATCCAGCCCAGTGTTTCAGCCATTGGATCCAGCCATTGGATCCAGCCATTGTTTCAACGCCATTGGATCCAGCCATTGTTTCAACGCCATTGATCCAGCCATTGTTTCAACGCATTGGATCCAGCCATTGGATCAGCCTTGTTTCAACGCCATTGGATCCGCCATTGTCCAGCATTGTTTCACCGCCATTGGATCCAGCCATTGTTTCAACGCCATTGGATCCAGACCATTGGATCCAGCCTTTGTTTTCAATTCAACGCCATTGGATCCAGCCATTGTTTCAACGCGCATTGGATCCAGCCATTGTTTTCACGACGCGCATTGGATCCAGCCATTGGATCCAGCCATTGTTTCAAACGCTCATTGGAATCCAGCCTGTTCAACGCCATTGGATCCAGCCATTGGATCCAGCCATTGTTTCAACGCCATTGGATCCAGCCATTGTGATCCAGCATTGTTTCACACGCCATTGGATCCAGCCATTGTTGTTCAACGCCATTGGAATCCAGCCATTGGATCCAGCCATTGTTTCAACGCCATTGGATCCAGCCATTGTTTCAACCCATTTGGATCCAGCATGGATCCGCCATTGTTTCAACCCTTGGAAATCCAGCCATTGTTTCAACGCCATGGATCCACCATTGGTCCGCATTTCAACGCCCTTGGATCCAGTCCAGCCATTGTTTCAACGCGATTGGACCAGCCATTGTATCACCTTTTTTCAACGCCATTGGATCCAGCCATTGTTTCAACGCCATTGGATCCAGCCATTGAATCCAGCCATGTTTCAACGCCATTGGATCCAGCCATGGTCCAGCCATTGTTTCAACGCCATTGGATCCAGCATTGTTTCAACGCATGGATCCAGCCATTGGATCCAGCCATGTTCAACGCCATTGATCCAGCCATTGTTCAATTGCACAGCCATTGGATCCCAGCCATTGGATCCAGCCATTGTTTCCACAACGCCATTGGATCACCAGTTCCATGGATCCAGCCATTGTTTCAACGCCATTGGATCCAGCCATTGATTTCAGCATATCAACCCTTGATCCAGCCATTGGATCCAGCCATTGTTCAACCCTGGATCCAGCATTGGATCCAGCCCATTGTTTCAACGCCATTGGATGTCCAGCCATTGGATCCAGCCATTGTTTCACAACGCCATGTGGATCCAGCCATTGTTTCATCAGACGTCACCATTGGATCCAGCCATTGGATCCAGCCATTGTTTCAACGCCATTGGGCCAGCCATTGTTTCAACGCCATTGGATCCAGCCATTGGATCCAGCTTGTTCAACGCCATTGGATCCAGCCATTGGATCCAGCCATTGTTCATACGCCATTGGATCCAGCCTGTTTCAACGCCATTGGATCCAGCCATTGGATCACAGCCATTGTTTCAACCGCCATTGGATCCGCCATTGGATCCAGCCATTGTTTCAACGCCATTGGATCCAGCCATTGTCATCACGATGGATCCAGCCATTGTCAGCATTGGCACGCCATGGATCCAGCATTGTTTCAACATCCGCCATTGGATCCAGCCTCATCCTCAGATCCAGCATTGGTCCAATTGTTCATCACGCCATGGATCCAGCCATTGTTTCAACCTAACGCCATTGGATCCAGCCATTGGATCCAGCATTGTTTCAACGCCATTGATCCAGCCATTGTTTCAACCGTTGCCCATTGTACCGCCCATTGTTCACACCCATTGATCCAGCCATTGGATCCGCCATTGTTTCAACGCCATTGATCCACCATTGTTCAACGCCATTGGATCCAGCCATTGGATCCGCCATTGTTTCAACGCCATTGGATCCAGCCATTGGATCGCATTGTTCAACGCCATTGGATCCAGCTTGATCCAGCCATGTTTCAATCCGCATTGGATCCAGCCATTGGATCCAGCCATTTTTCAACGCCATGATCCAGCCATTGGATCCAGCCATTGTTTTCAACGCCATTGGATCCAGCCATTGTTTCAACAGGCCATTTGGATCCAGCCCATTGTTTCAACGCCAGTGGATCCAGCCATTGTTTCAACGCCATTGGATCCAGCCATTGGATCCAGCCATTGTTTTCATCACATTTTTCAACGCCATGGATCCAGCCATTGGATCCAGCCTTGTTTCAACGCCATTGGATCCAGCCATTGGATCCAGCCATTGTTTCAACGCCATTGGATCCAGCCATTGGATCCAGCCATTGTTTCAACGCCATTGGATCCAGCCATTGTTTCAACGCCATTGGATCCAGCCATTGGATCCAGCCATTGTTTCAACGCCATTGGATCCCATTGGATCCAGCATTGTTTCAACCCATTGGATCCAGCATTTTTCAAACGCCATGGATCCAGCCATTGATCCACATTGTTTTCAACGCCATTGGATCCAGCCATTGGATCCAGCCATTGTTTCAACGCCATTGGATCCAGCCATTTGTTTCACAACCAGCCATTGGATCCAGCCATGTTTCACACCCAGCCATTGGATCATCCATTGTTCAACGCCATTGGATCCAGCCTTGTTTAACATTGGATCCAGCCATTGTTTCAACCGCCATTGGATCCGCCATTGTTCACACGCCATTGGATCCAGCCATTGTTTCAACGCCATTGGATCCAGCCATTGTTTCAACGCATTGGATCCAGCCATTAGTTTCAAACGCCATTGGATCCAGCCATTGTTTCAACGCCCATGGATCCAGCCATTGTTTCAGACGCATTGCATCAGCCATTGTTTCAAGCATTGGATCCAGCATTGGATCCAGCCATTGTTTCAACACGCCATTGGATCCAAGCACATTGAGCCAGCCATTGTTTCAACGCATTGGATCCAGCATTGGATCCCAGCCATTGTTTCAACGCCATTGGATCCAGCCATGTTTTTCAACGACTACGCCATTGGATCCAGCCATTGTATGACGCCATTGGATCCATTGTTTCAACGAATTGGATCCAGCATTGGGATCCAGCCATTGGCCATAGACCAGCCTTGTTTCAATCAAGCCATTGGATCCAGCCATTGGATCCAGCCATTGTTTCAAACGCCATTGGATCTCAGCCATTGTTTCAACGCCATTGGATCGCATCCAGTTGTTTCAACGTCATTGGGCCCAGCCATTGTTTCAACGTCATGATCCAGCCATTGTTTCAACGTCTTGATCCGCCATGTGTTCAGTCATTGTATCCAGCCATTGTTTCACTCATTGGATCCGCCATTGTTTCACGTCATTGGATCCAGCCATTGTTTCCAACGTCATTGGATCCAGCATTGTTTCAATCGCCATTGGATCCAGCCATTGGATCCAGCCATTGTGTCAACGCCATTGGATCCCAGCCATTGGATCCAGCCATTGTTTCAACCGCATTGGATCAGCCATTGTTCAACGCATTGTCCAGCCATTGGATCCAGCCATCGTTTCAATCCATTGTTCCAGCCATAGTTTTAGTCCATTGTTCCAGCCATAGTTTCAAGTCCATTGTTCCAGCCATAGTTTTCAAGTCATTGTTGTCCAGCCATGTTCAAGCATTGTCCAGCCATGTTTCCAAGTCCATTGGTTCCCGCATAGTTTCAATCCATTGTTCCAGCCATAGTTTCAAGTCATTGTTCCAGCCATAGTTTCAGCCATTGTTCCAGCCATAGTTTTCACAAGTCCATTGTTCCACCATCATGTTTCAGTCCATTGTTTCAGCCATAGTTTCAAGTCCATTGTTTCCAGCCATAGTTTTCAGCCATTGTTCCAGCCATAGTTTCAAGTCCTTTTCACAGACATTGTCAAGTTCCATTGTTTCAGCCATAGTTCTCAGTCCATTGTTCCAGCCATAGTTTCAAGTCATGTTTCGCCATATTTCAAGTCCATGTTCATCATAGTTTTTCAAGTCCATTGTTCCAGCCATAGTTTCAAGTCCATGTTCCAGCCATAGTTTCAAGTCCCATTGTTCCAGCCATAATTTTTCCAAGTCCATCGTTGTCCGCCATAGTTTCAAGTCCATTGTTCCCAGCCCATAGTTTCAAGTCCATGTTCCAGCCATGGATCCAGCCAAGTTTCAAGTCCATTGTTCCAGCCATTGGATCCAGCCATAGTTTCAAGTCCATTGGATCCAGCCATAGTTTCAAGTCCATTGTTCCAGCCATTGGATCCAGCCATAGTTTCAAGTCCATTGGATCCAGCCATAGTTTCAGTCAGTCCAGCCATTGGATCCAGCCATAGTTCACAGTCCATTGTTCCAGCCATTGGATCCAGCCATAGTTTCAAGTCCATTTTCCAGCCATGGACAGCATAGTTCACAGTCCTTGTTCAGCATTGGATCCAGCCATAGTTTCAAGTCCATTGTTCCAGCCATTGGATCCAGCCAAGTTTCAACAAGTCCATTGTTCCAGCCATTGGATTCAGCCATAGTTCAAGCCATTGTTCCGCCATTGGAACAGCTAGTTTTCAAGTCCTGTTCCATCCAGCCATTGGATCCATCAATAGTTTCAAGTCATTGGTTTCCACAGCCATGGATCCAGCCATAGTTTCAAGTCCATTGTCCAGACCATTGGATTCCAGCCATAGTTTCAAGTCCATTGTTCCAGCCATTGGATCCAGCCATAGTTTTTCAAGGTCCATTGTTCCCGGCCATTGGATCCAGCCATGAGTTTCAAGTCCATTGTTCCAGCCATTGGATCCAGCCATAGTTTCAGTCCTTGTTCAGCCATGGATCCCAGCCATAGTTCAAGTCCATTGTTCCAGCCATTGGAATCCAGCCATAGTTTCAAGTCCATTGTTCCAGCCATTGGATCACCATAGTTTCAAGTCCATTGTTCACCATGGATCCGCCATATTTCAAGTCCTTGTTCCAGCCATTGTATCCGCCATAGTCAAGGTCCATTGTTCCAGCCATTGGATCCAGCCATTAGTTTCGAATGTCCATTGTTCCAGCCATTGGATCCAGCCATAGTTTTCAAGTCCATTGTTCCAGCCACTTGGATCCAGCCATAGTTTCCAGTCATTGTTGACCCAGCCATGGATCCAGCCATAGTCTTCAAAGTCCTTGTTCAACCAAGCCATTGGATCCGCCATGTTTCAAGTCCAGTTGTTCCAGCCATTGGTCCAGCCATAGTTTCAAACTCATTTGTATCCAGCCATGTTTCAACCCATTGTTCCAGCCATTGGATCCAGCCATGTTCAATGTCACATTGGATCCAGCCATCGTTTCAACTTCCCATTGTTCCAGCCATTGGATCAGCTCATAGTTTCTCTTGTCAACTCCATTGGATCCAGCCATTGTTTCACAACCCATGTTCCTTTCCAGCCACTTGTTTCCAATCAACCCATTGGTCCAGCCATTTTGTTTCAACTCCATTGTTTCCCAGCCATGTGATCCAGCCATTGTTTCACTCCATTGTTCATACGCCATTGGATCCAGCCATGTTTTCAAACTCAACCCATTGTTTCCAGCCATTGGATCCAGCCATTGTTTCAACTCCATTGTTCCAGCCATTGGATCCAGCCATTGTTTCAACTCCATTGTTCCAGCCATTGTTTCAACTCCATTGTTCCAGCCATTGGATCCAGCCATTGTTTCAACTCCATTGTTCCAGCCATTGGATCCAGCCATTGTTTCAACTCCATTGTTCCAGCCATTGGATCCAGCCATTGTTTCAACTCCATTGTTCCAGCCATTGGATCCATCCTTGTTTCAACCCTGTTCCAGCCATTGGATCCAGCCATTGTTTCCAACTCCATGTTCCAGCCATTGGACCAAGCCATTGTTTCAACTCCATGTCCACCATTGTTCAACTCCATTGTTCCAGCCATTGTTTCAACTCATTGTTCCAGCCATTGTTTCAACGCCATTGTTTCCAGCCTTGGATCCAGCCATGTTTCAACCCATTGTTCCAGCCATTGGATCCAGCCATTGTTTCAACTCCATTGTTCAGCACATTGGATCCAGCCATTGTTCCAACCTCCATTGTTTTCCAGCCATTGGCTCCGGGCCATTGTTTCATCCACTCCATTGTTCCCAGCCATTGGATCCACCATTGTTTCAACTCCATTGTTCCAGCCATTGGATCCAGCCATTGTTTCAACTCCATTGTTCCAGCCATTGGATCCAGCCATTGTTTCAACTCCATTGTTCCAGCCATTGTTTCAACGCCATTGGATCCACCATTGGTTCATCAACCGCATTGTGATCACGCCATGGTCACAGTTTTTCACAATCAATCACGCCATTGATCCAGCATTGATCCCCATTGTTTCAACGCCATTGGATCCAGCCATGTTTCAACGCCATTGGATCCATCCATTGATCCAGCCATTGTTTCAAACGCCCATTGGATCCAGCCATTGTTTCAACTCCATTGGATGCCAGCCATTGGATCCAGCCATTGTTTCAACGCCATTGGATCCACAGCCACATTTGTTTTCAACGCCATTGGATCCAGCCATTGGATCCAGCCATTGTTTCACTCCTGTCCACGCCATTGGATCCGCCATTGTTTCAACCATTGTTCCGCCATGTTTCAACCCATTGATCCAGACCATTGATCCAGCCATTGTTTCAACTCCATTGGATCCAGCCATTGGATCCAGCCATTGTTTCAACGCCATTGGATCCAGCCATTTTCCAATGCGCCATTGATCCGCCATTGAATCCAGCCATTGTTTTTCAAACGCCATTGGATCCAGCCATTGTTTTCAACGCCATTGGAGCCAGCCATTGTTCGAAACCCTTGGATCCAGCCATTGTTTCAACGGTCCATTGGATCCAGCCATTGTTTCAACGCCAGTGTCCACCATTGGATCCAGCCATTGTTTCAACGCATGATCCAGCCATTGGATCCAGCCATTGGTCACTCCATGCCATTGTTTCAACGCCATTGATCCAGCCATTGATCCAGCCATTGTTTCAACGCCATTGGATCCGCCATTGTTTTCAACGCATGATCCACCATTGGATCCAGCCATTCGTTTCACAACGCCATTGGATCCAGCCATTGTTTCAAACGCCATTGGATCCAGCCATTGACCACATTGTTTCATCAACGCCATTGGATCCAGCCATTGGATCCAGCCATTGTTTCAACGCCATTGGATCCAGCCATTGTTTACCGATTGGATCCAGCCATTGATCCACCATTGTTTTCAACGCCATTGGATCCAGCCATTGTCCAAGCCATTGTTTCACGCCATTGGATCCAGCCATGTGTTTTCACCCATTGTTCCCATGGATCCAGCCATTGTTTCACTCAACGCCATTGGATCCAGCCATTTTCAACGCCATTGATCCAGCCATGGTCCACCATTGTTTTCAACGCCATTGATCCAGCCATTGGATCCAGCCATTGTTCAGCCATTGGATCCAGCCATTGTTTCAACGCCATTGGATCCAGCCATTGGATCCCAGCCATTGTTTTCAACGCCATGATCCACCATTACCCATTGTTTCCACCGAGGGATCCGCCATTGTTCAACGCCATTGGATCCAGAGCCATTGGATCCACCATTGTTTCAACAACGCCATTGATCCAGCCATTGTTTCAACGCCATTGGATCCAGCCATTTGGATCCAGCCATTTGTTTCATCAACGCCATTGGATCCAGCCTTGGATCCAGCCATTGTTTCAACGCCATTTGATCCAGCCATTGATATCAGCCATTGTTCACGCCATTGGATCCAGCCATGTTTTCACATCAACGCCATTGGATCCAGCCATTGGATCCAGCCATTGTTTCAACGCCATTGGATCCAGCCATTGGATTCCAGCCATTGTTTCAACGCATTGATCCAGCCATGTTGTTTTTTTTTCAACCCATTGGATCCAGCCATTGATCCAGCCATTGTTTCAACGCCATTGGATCCAGCCATTGTTTTCAACGCCATTGGATCCACCCATTGGATCCACCCTTGTTTCATCAAACGCCATTGGATCCACATTGGATCCAGCCTTGTTTCAACGCCATTGGATCCAGCCATTGTTTTCATCAACGCCATTGGATCCAGCATTGGATCCAGCCATTGTTTTCAACGCCATTGGATCCAGCCATGGGATCCAGCCATTGTTTCAACGCCATTGGATCCAGCATTGTTTCAACGCATTGGATCCAGCCATTGGATTCCAGCCATTGTTTGTCAACGGCCATTGGAATCCAGCCATTGTTTCAACCGCCATTGGATCCAGCCCATTGGATCCAGCCATTGTTTCAACGCCATTGGATCCAGCCATTGTGTTCAACGCCATTGGATCCAGCCATTGGATCCCAGCCATTGTTTCAACGCCATTGGATCCAGCCATTGGATCCAGCCATTGTTTCAACCCAGCCATTGGATCCAGCCATTGGATCAGCCATTGTTTCAATCAACGCCATTGGATCCCGCCATTGTTTCAAACGCCATTGGATCCCCAGCCATTGGAATCCAGCCATTGTTTAACGCCATTTGGATCCAGCCTTGGATCCAGCCATTGTTTCAATTTCAGCCATTGGATCCAGCCATTGTTTCAACGCCATTGGATCCAGCCATTGGATCCAGCCATTGTTTCAACGCCATTGGATCCAGCCATTGTTCTCAACGCCATTGGATCCAGCCATTGGATCCAGCCATTGTTTCAACGCCATTGGATCCAGCCATTGGATCCAGCCATTGTTTCAACGCCATTGGATCCAGCCATTGTTTCAACGCCATTGGATCCAGCCATTGGATCCAGCCATTTTTCACCATTGGATCCCCATTGTCCACCATTGTTTCAACGCACATTGGATCCAGCCATTGTTTCAACGCCTATTGGATCCATCCAGCCATTGGATCCAGCCATTGTTTCAACCCATTGGATCCAGCCATTGTTTCAACGCCATTGGATCCAGCCATTGTTTTTCAACGCCATTGGATCCAGCCATTGGATCCAGCCATTGTTTCACAAACGCCATTGGATCCGCCATTGGATCCAGCCAATTGTTTCACGCCATGTCCAGCATTTCACATTCACGCCATTGGATCCAGCCATTGGATCCAGCCCATGTTTCAACGCCATTGGATCCAGCCATTGTTTCACAACGCCATTGGATCCAGCCATTGGATCCAGCCATTGTTTCAACGCATTGTCCAGCCATTGGATCCAGCCATGTTTCCAACCAACAACGCCATTGGATCCAGCCATTGTTTCAACGCCATTGGATCCAGCCATTGTTTCAAACGCCATTGATCCAGCCATTGGATCCAGCCATTGTTTCATCACCATTGCAACGCCATTGGATCCATCCATTGTCCCATTTGTTTCATCACAAGCCATTGTATCGCATCCATTGTTTCAACAGCCATTGGATCCAGCCATTGGATCCAGCATTGTTCAACGCCATTGGATCCAGCCATTGTTTTCAACGCATTGGATCCAGCCATTGTTTCAAACGCCTGGATCCAGCCATTGGATCCCGCATGTTTCAACGCCATTGGATCCAGCCATTGTTTCATTCACGCCATTGGAATCCCGCCATGTCAGCATTGTTTCAACGCCATTGGATCCAGCCATGGTCAGTCCAGTGGTTTCAACGCCATTGGATCCAGCCATTGTTTCACACCGCCAATTGGATCCAGCCTTGGAATCCAGCCATTGTTTCAAACGCCATTGGATCCAGCCATTGGATTCACGCGCATGGATCGCTTGGTCACATTTTCCAACGCCATTGGATCCACCATTGTTTCAACGCCATTGGATCCAGCCATTGGATCCCGCCATTGTTTCAACGCCATTGGAATCCAGCCATTGTAGCCATTGTTTCACGCCATTGGATCCACGATCCGCATTGTTTTCACACGCCATTGGATCCAGCCATGGTCAACGCCATTGATTCCACGCCATGGATCCAGCCATTGTTTCAACGCCATTTGGATCCACCATTGGATCCAGCCTGTTTCAACGCCATTGGATCCGCCATTGTTTCAACGCCATTTGGATCCAGCCATTGGATCCACCATTGTTTTCACAACGCCATTGGACGCCATTTGTTTCATTCAACGCCATTGGATCCGCCCATTGGATCCAGCCATGTTGTTTCAACGCCATTGGATCCGCCATTGGATCCAGCCATTGTTTCAACGCCATTGGATCCAGCCATTGTTTCAACGCCATTGGACCGCCATTGGATCCAGCCTTGTTTTCAAACGCCATTGGCACATGATCCACCATTGTTTTCAACGCCATTGGATCCCGCATTGGACCACCATTGGATCACCCACGCCATTGATCTCATCCATTGTTTCAACGCCATTGGATCCAGCCATTGTGATCCATCCATTTTTACGCCAATTGGATCCAGCCTTGTTTTCAACGCCATGATTCCAGCCTTGTTCAACCCATTGGACCAGCCATTGGATCCAGCCATTGTTTTCACAACGCATTGGATCCATCGCATTGGATCCAGCCATTGTTTCAACGCCATTGGATCCATCCATTGTTTCACCCATTCACATCCATTGTATCCAGCCATTGGATCCAGCCCAATTGTTTTCAAAACGCCATTGGATCCAGCCATTGTTTCAACGCCATTGGATCCAGCCATTGGATCCGCCATTGTGTTTTCATCAACGCCATTGGATCCACCATTGTCCAGCCATTGGTCCACTTGGATCCAGCCATTGTTTCATCAAACGCCATTGGATCCGCCATTGGATCCAGCCATTTTTTCAACGCCATTGGATCCAGCCATTGGATCCACCCATTGTTTCAACCCATTGGATCCAGCCATTGTGTTCCCATCAACGCCATGGATCCCAGCCCTTGGATCAGCCATTGTTCATCACAACGCCATTGGATCCAGCCTTGTTTCAACGCCATTGGATCCAGCCATTGGTTTTCAACGCCATTGGATCCAGCCATTGATCCAGCCATTGTTACCAACGCCATTGATCCAGCCCTTGTTTAATCACGCCATTGGATCCAGCCATTGGATCCAGCCATTGTTTCAACGCCATTGATCCAGCCATTGTTTCATCACGCCATTGGATCCAGCCATGATCCACATTGTTTCATCAACGCCATTGGATCCGCCATTGATCCAGCCATTGTTTCACGCCATTGGATCCAGCCATTGTTTTCAACGCCATTGGATCCAGCCATTGGATCCAGCCAATTGTTTCAACGCCTTGGATCCAGCCATTGGATCCACTTGTTTCATCATTCACGCCCATTGTGATCCAGCCATTGGATCCGCCATTGTTTCAACGCCATTGATCCAGCCATTTGGATCCAGCCATTGTTTCAACGCCATTGGATCCAGCCATTGGATCCACCATTGTTTCAACGCCATTGTTCAACGCCATTGGATCCAGCCATTGTTGTCAAACGCCCATTGGATCCACCATTGTTGTCAACCGCCATTGGATCCAGCCATTGTTTCAACTCCACGCCATGGGATCCGCCATTGTTTTCAACGCCATTGGATCCAGCCATGGACATCATTTTTCAAACGCCATTTGATCCAGCCATTGGATCCGCCTTGTTTCAACGCCATTGGATCCAGCCATTGGATCCAGCCATTGTTTCAACGCCATTGGTCCACCTTGGATCCGCCATTGTTTTCACACGCCATTGAATCCAGCCATTGTCGCACATGTCCAGCCTTGTCGCCTTGTTTCAACGCCATTGGTCCGCATTGGATCCAGCCATTGTTTCGCAACGCATTGGATCCAGCCCATTGTTTCATACGCCATTGGATCCACCATTGGATCCCATTGTTTTCAACGCCATTGGATCCATTTCACCATTGGATCCAGCCATTTTGGCATCAACGCCATTGGATCCAGCCATTTTTCAACGCCATTGGATCAGCCATTGTCACAGCCATTGGATCCAGCCATTGTTTCACAACGCGCATTGGATCCAGCCATTGTTTCAACCATTGGATCCAGCCTTGTTTCAACGCCTTGGATCCAGCCATTGTTTCAACGCCATTGGATCCAGCCATTGTTTCCAAACCGCCATTGGATCCGAGCCATTGTTTCAACCCATTGGATCCAGCCATTGTTTTCAACGCCATGTGGATCCAGCCAATTGTTTTCCACGCCATTGGATCCAGCCATTGTTTCAACGTCCATTGGATCCAGCCATGTGTCAAGGTATGCCAGCCATTGTTCAACTGCCATTTGGATCCAGCCATTGGATCCAGCCATTGTTTCATTGCCATCAACAGCCATTGGATCAGCCATTGGATCCAGCCATTGTTTCAACGCCATTGGATCCAGCCATTTGTTTTCACGCCATGGATCCAGCCATTGGTCCAGCCATTGTTTCAACGCCATTGATCAAGCCCATTGGATCCCCATTGTTTCAACGCCATTGGATCCGATTGACCATTCATGTTTCAACGCCATTGGAATCCAGCCATTGGATCCAGCCATTGTTTCAACGTCATTGGATCCAGCCATTGTTTCAACCATTGGATCCAGCCATTGTTATTCAACGTCATTGGATCCACCATTGTTTCAACGTCATTGATCAGCCATTGTTTCAACATGTTCCAGCCTTGTTACCGTATGGATCCAGCCATTGTTTCAACTCATGATCTATGCACCATTGGATCCAGTTGCCACTTTTTCACGCCATTGGATCCACCATTGGATCCACCATTGTTTCAACAACGCCATTGGATCCAGCCATTGGATCCAGCCATTGTTTCAACGCCATGGATCCAGCCATTTGGAATCCAGCCATTGTTTCAACGCCATTGGATCCACCGTTTCAGCCATTGGATCCCAGCCATTGTTTTCAACGCCCATTGGATCCAGCCATTGTTTTCAACGCATTGGATCCCCAATTGTTTCACTCCATTGATCCAGCCTAGCCATTGTTTCAACAGCCATTATGGATTCCAGCCACTTGTTTTCAACGCGCCATTTGGATCCAGCCATTGTCCATCATGTTTTCATCACGCCATTGGATCCAGCCCATTGAATCCAGCCATTGTTTCACAGTCACTAACTCTCATTATCCCCATTGGATCCAGCCAATTGTTTCAACGCCATTGGTCCAGCCATTGATCCAGCCATTGTTTCAACGCCATTGGATCCAGCCATTGTTTTCATTCGCCATTGGATCCAGCCATTGTTTTCAAACGCCATTGGATCCAGCCATATGTTCAACGCATTGGATCCAGCATGTTTCAACATTCACGCCATGTGGATCCAGCCCATTGTTCACTTCAACCCATTGGATCCAGTCCATTGGATTCCAGCCATTGTTTTGTTTTTCAACGCCATTGGATCCAGCCTTGGATCCGCCATTTTTTCAACCCATTGTCCAGCCATTGCAGATCCAGCCATTGTTTTCAAACCCATTTTTCCATCCATTGTTTCAACGCCATTGTTTCCAGCCATTGTTTCAATCACTCCATTGTTCCAGCCATTGTTCAACGCCATTGTTCCAGCCATGTTTCAAACGCCATTGTTTCCAGCCATTGTTTCAGTCCAACGCCATTGTTCCGCATTGGATCCAGCCATGTTCAAGTCGCATGGTTTCCAGCCATAGTTTCAAGTCCATTGTTTCCAGCCATAGTTTCAAGTCCATTGTTCCAGCCATAGTTTCCAGTCCATTGTTCCAGCCAGTAGTTTCAAGTCCATTGTTCCAGCTCCCCCATAGTTTCAAGTCCATTGTTCCAGCCATAGTTTCAAGTCCATTCCCCTAGTTTCAAGTCCCATTGTTCCAAGCCAGTTTCAAGTTCCATTGTCAGCCATTGGATCCAGCCATATTTTTTTCAATCCATTGGATCAGCCATAGTTTCAGTCCATGTTTCCAGCCATGGATCCAGCATGTTTCCAGTCCATTGGGATCCGCCATAGTTTCAAGTCCATTGATCCAGCCATAGTTTCAAGTCCATTGTTCCAGCCATTGGATCCAGCCAGATTTTCAAAGTCCATTGTTCCCGGGCCATTGGATCCATCCATAGTTTCAAGTCCATTGTTCCACAGCCATTGGATCCAGCCTATTTTCAAGTCCATTGTTTCCGCCATTGGATCAGCCATTGTTTCAACGCCATTGGATCAGCCATTTGTTTCAACGCCATTGGATCCAGCCATTGGATCGCCAGCCATTGTTTTCAACTTCCATTGGATCCAGCCATTGGATCCAACCAGCCATTGGTTTCAAACGCCATTGATCCAGCCATTTGTTTCAAACGCCATTGGATCCAGCCATTTGGATCCAGGCCATTGTTTCACGCCATTGGATCCAGCCATTGTTTTCAATCAACGCCATTGGATCCAGCATTGTTTCATCACGCCATTTGGATCCAGCATTTCCAGCCCATTGTTCAACGCATTGGATCCGCCATTGTTTCAACTCCATTGATCCAGCCATTGGATCCAGCCATTGTTTTCAAGCGACCATTGGATCCATCCTTGGATCCAGCCATTGTTTCAACCCATTGGATCCAGCCATTGGAATCCAGCCCATTGTTTCAACGCCATTGTCTCCGCCATGTTTCAACGCCATTGGATCCAGCCATTGGACTCCAGCCATGTTTCAATTCAACGCATTGGTGCATCCAGCCATTGGATCCAGCCATGTGTTTCACGCCATTGGATCCAGCCATTGTTTTTCAACGCCATTGGATCCAGCCATTGGATCCAGCCAGCCATTTGTTCAACACCCATTGGATCCAGCCATTGTTTCAACTCCATTGGATCCAGCCATTGGATCCAGCCATTGTTTGGTCAACGCCATGTTGGATCCAGCCATTGGATCCAGCCATTGTTTCAACGCCATGGATCCAGCCATTGTTTCACAACGCCATTGGATCCAGCCATTGGATCCAGCCATTGTTTCATTCATCAACGCCATTGGATCCAGCCATTGGATCCAGCCATTGTTTTCAACGCCATTGATCCAGCCCATTGTTTCAACGCCATTGGTCCGCCATTGGATCCAGCCTTGTCATCAACGCATGGATCCAGCCATTGTTTCAACGCCATTGGATCCAGCCTTGGATCCAGCCATTGTTCAACGCCATTGGATCCCATTGTTTCACGCCATTGATCCAGCCATTTGAATCCAGCCATTGTTTCAACGCCATTGGATCCACATTGGATCCAGCCATTGTTTCATCAACGCCCATTGATCCAGCCCATTTGGATCCAGCCATTGTGCCATCGCCATGGATCCAGCCATTGTTTCACACGCCATTGGATCCAGCCATTGGATCCAGCCATTGTTTCAACGCCATGGATCCAGGATCCAGCCATTGTTTCAACTCCACGCATTGGATCCAGCCCATTGTTTCAACCCATGGATCCAGCCATTGGATCCAGCCATTGTTTCAACGCCATTGGATCCAGCCATTGTTTCAACCCTTGGATCCAGCCATTGGATCCAGCCATTGTTTCCACAATCGCCATTGGATCCAGCCATTGGATCCAGCCATTGTTTCAACACCATGCCATTGGATCCAGCCATTGTTTCAACGCCATTGATCCAGCCATTGATCCAGCCATTGTTTCAACGCCATTGGATCCAGCCATTGGATCCAGCCATTGTTTCAACGCCATTGGATCCAGCCAATGTTTCAACGCCATTGGATCCAGCCATTGGATCCAGCCATTGTTTCAACGCCATTGGATCCAGCCATTGTTTCAACGCCATTGCCATTGCACGCATGGCAGCATTGGATCCAGCCATTGTTTCACGCCATTGGATCCAGCCATTGGATCCAGCCATTGTTTCAACGCATTGGATCCAGCCATTGTTTCAACGCCATTGGATCCAGCCATTGGATCCAGCCTTGTTCATCACGCCATTGGATCCAGCCATTGTTTCAACGCCATTGGATCCACCATTGGATCCAGCCCAGTGTTTCAAGCCATTGGAATCCAGCCATTGGAATAACCAGCCATTGTTTCAACGCGCCATTGGATCCAGCCATTGTTTCAACGCCATTGATCCAGCCATTGTTTCAACGCATTGGATCCAGCCATTGGATCAGCCTTGTCAACGCCATTGGATCCGCCATTGGTCCAGCATTGTTTTCACCGCCATGTGGATCCAGCCATTGTTTCAACGCCATTGGATCCAGACCATTGGATCCAGCCTTTGTTTCAATTCAACGCCATTGGATCCAGCCATTGTTTCAACGCGCCATTGGATCCAGCCATTGTTTTCACGACGCCATTTGGATCCAGCCATTGGATCCAGCCATTGTTTCAAACGCCATTGGAATCCAGCCTGTTCAACGCCATTGGATCCAGCCATTGGATCCAGCCATTGTTTCAACGCCATTGGATCCAGCCATTGGATCCAGCATTGTTTCAACGCCATTGGATCCAGCCATTGTTGTTCAACGCCATTGGAATCCAGCCATTGGATCCACCATTGTTTCAACGCCATTGGATCCAGCCATTGTTTCAACCCATTTGGATCCAGCATGGATCCGCCATTGTTTCAACCCTTGGATCCAGCCATTGTTTCAACGCCATTGGATCCACCATTGGTCCGCATTTCAACGCCCTTGGATCCAGCCAGCCATGTTTCACGCGATTGGACAGCCATTGTATCACCTTTTTTCACACGCCATTGGATCCAGCCATTGTTTCAACGCCATTGGATCCAGCCATTGAATCCAGCCATGTTTCAACGCCATTGGATCCAGCCATGGATCCAGCCATTGTTTCAACGCCATTGGATCCAGCAATTGTTTCAACGCCATGGATCCAGCCATTGGATCCAGCCATGTTCAACGCCATTGGATCCAGCCATTGTTCAATTCACACGCATTGGATCCAGCCATTGGATCCAGCCATTGTTTCCACGAACGCCATTGGATCAACCAGCCAGTTGGATCCAGCCATTGTTTCAACGCCATTGGATCCAGCCATTGTTTCACAATCAACCCATTGATCCAGCCATTGGATCCAGCCATTGTTCAACGCCTGGATCCAGCATTGGATCCAGCCCATTGTTTCAACGCCATTGGATGGTGCCAGCCATTGGATCCAGCAATTGTTTCACAACGCCATGTGGATCCAGCCATTGTTTCATCAGCACTCACCATTGGATCCAGCCATTGGATCCAGCCATTGTTTCAACGCCATTGGGCCAGCCATTGTTTCAACGCCATTGGATCCAGCCATTGGATCCAGCCCTGTTCAACGCCATTGGATCCAGCCATTGGATCCAGCCATTGTTATAACGCCATTGGATCCAGCCTGTTTCAACGCCATTGGATCCAGCCATTGGATCACAGCCATTGTTTCAACCGCCATTGGATCCGCCATTGGATCCAGCCATTGTTTCAACGCCATTGGATCCAGCCATTGTCATCACGATGGATCCAGCCATTGTCAGCATTGGCACGCCATGGATCCAGCATTGTTTCAACATCCGCCATTGGATCCAGCCTCATCCTCAGATCCAGCATTGGTCCAATTGTTCATCACGCCATGGATCCAGCCATTGTTTCAACCTAACGCCATTGGATCCAGCCATTGGATCCAGCATTGTTTCAACGCCATTGATCCAGCCATTGTTTCAACCGTTGCCCATTGTACCGCCCATTGTTCACACCCATTGATCCAGCCATTGGATCCGCCATTGTTTCAACGCCATTGATCCACCATTGTTCAACGCCATTGGATCCAGCCATTGGATCCGCCATTGTTTCAACGCCATTGGATCCAGCCATTGGATCGCATTGTTCAACGCCATTGGATCCAGCTTGATCCAGCCATGTTTCAATCCGCATTGGATCCAGCCATTGGATCCAGCCATTTTTCAACGCCATGATCCAGCCATTGGATCCAGCCATTGTTTGTCAACGCCATTGGATCCAGCCATTGTTTCAACAGGCCAGTTTGGATCCAGCCCATTGTTTCAACGCCAGTGGATCCAGCCATTGTTTCAACGCCATTGGATCCAGCCATTGGATCCAGCCATTGTTTTCATCACATTTTTCAACGCCATGGATCCAGCCATTGGATCCAGCCTTGTTTCAACGCCATTGGATCCAGCCATTGGATCCAGCCATTGTTTCAACGCCATTGGATCACAGCCCATTGGATCCAGCCATTGTTTCAACCATGATCCGCCATTGGATCCAGCCATTGTTTCAACGCCATTGGATCCAGCCATTGGATCCAGCCATTGTTTCAACGCCATTGGATCCGCCATTGGATCCAGCATTGTTTCAACCCATTGGATCCAGCATTTTTCAAGCCATTGGATCCAGCCATTGATCCACATTGTTTTCAACGCCATTGGATCCAGCCATTGGAATCCAGCCATTGTTTCAACGCCATTGGATCCAGCCATTTGTTTCACAACGCCATTGGATCCAGCCATGTTTCTACACCCAGCCATTGGATCATCCATTGTTCAACGCCATTGGATCCAGCCTTGTTTCAACCATTGGATCCGCCATTGTTTCAACGCCATTGGATCCGCCATGTTTCACAACGCCATTTGGATCCAGCCATTGTTTCAACGCCATTGGATCCAGCCATTGTTTCAACGCCATTGGATCCAGTCCTTAGTTTCAAACGCCATTGGATCCAGCCATTGTTTCAACGCCCATGGATCCAGCCATTGTTTCAGACGCATTGATCAGCCATTGTTTCAAGCATTGGATCCAGCATTGGATCCAGCCATTGTTTCAACACGCCATTGGATCCAAGCACATTGAGCCAGCCATTGTTTCAACGCATTGGATCCAGCATTGGATCCCAGCCATTGTTTCAACGCCATTGGATCCAGCCATTGTTTTGCAACGATACTGCCATTGGATCCAGCCATTGTATGATGCCATTGATCCATTGTTTCAACGCAATTGGATCCAGCATTGGTATCCAGCCATTGGCCATTGATCCAGCCTTGTTTCAATCAAGCCATTGGATCCAGCCATTGGATCCAGCCATTGTTTCAAACGCCATTGGATCTCAGCCATTGTTTCAACGCCATTGGATCGCATCCAGTTGTTTCAACGTCATTGGGCCCAGCCATTGTTTCAACGTCATGATCCAGCCATTGTTTCAACGTCTTGATCCGCCATGTGTTCAGTCATTGTATCCAGCCATTGTTTCACTCATTGGATCCGCCATTGTTTCACGTCATTGGATCCAGCCATTGTTTCCAACGTCATTGGATCCAGCATTGTTTCAACGCCATTGGATCCAGCCATTGGATCCAGCCATTGTGTCAACGCCATTGGATCCCAGCCATTGGATCCAGCCATTGTTTCAACCGCATTGGATCAGCCATTGTTCAACGCATTGTCCAGCCATTGGATCCAGCCATCGTTTCAATCCATTGTTCCAGCCATAGTTTTAGTCCATTGTTCCAGCCATAGTTTCAAGTCCATTGTTCCAGCCATAGTTTTCAAGTCATTGTTGTCCAGCCATGTTCAAGCATTGTCCAGCCATGTTTCCAAGTCCATTGGTTCCCGCATAGTTTCAATCCATTGTTCCAGCCATAGTTTCAAGTCATTGTTCCAGCCATAGTTTCAGCCATTGTTCCAGCCATAGTTTTCACAAGTCCTTGTTCCACCATCATGTTTCAGTCCATTGTTTCAGCCATAGTTTCAAGTCCATTGTTTCCAGCCATAGTTTCAGTCCTTGTTCCAGCCATGTTCAGCCTTTTATCGACATGTGTTCCATTTGTTCCAGCCATAGTTTCAGTCCATTGTTCCAGCCAAGTTTCAAGTCCATTGTTTCGCCATAGTTCAAGTCCATGGTTCCAGCCATAGTTTTTCAAGTTCCATTGTTCCAGCCATAGTTTCAAGTCCATTTTCCAAGCCATAGTTTCAAGTCCATTGTTCCAGCCATAGTTTCAAGTCCATGTGTCCGCCATAGTTTCAAGTCCATTGTTCCCAGCCCATAGTTTCATCCAAGTCCATTGATCCAGCCATTGGATCAGCCAAGTTTCAAGTCCATTTTCCAGCCATTGGATCCAGCCATAGTTTCAAGTCATTTCCATCCATGGATCCAGCCATAGTTCAAGTCCATTGTTCCAGCCATGGATCCAGCCATAGTTTCAAGTCCATTGTCAGCTTGGATCCAGCCATAGTTTCAGTCCAGTTCCAGCCATTGGATCCAGCCATAGTTTCAAGTCCATTGTTCCAGCCATGGATCCAGCCATAGTTTCAAGTCCATTGTTCCAGCCATTGGATCCAGCATAGTTCACGTCCATTGTTCCAGCATTGGATCCAGCCATAGTTTCAAGTCCATTGTTCCAGCCATTGGATCCAGCCAAGTTTCAACAAGTCCATGTTCCAGCCATTGGATCAGCCATAGTCAGCCATGTTTCCGCCATTGGAGCTCAGCCTTGTTCCATCCAGCCATTGGATCCATCATAGTTTCAAGCATTGGTTTCCACAGCCATTGGATCCGCCATAGTTTCAAGTCCATTGTCCAGCCATTGGATTCCAGCCATAGTTTCAAGTCCATT
The DNA here is from genome assembly GCA_019447015.1 of Hymenochirus boettgeri. Taxonomy (NCBI): domain Eukaryota; kingdom Metazoa; phylum Chordata; class Amphibia; order Anura; family Pipidae; genus Hymenochirus; species Hymenochirus boettgeri. The sequence continues at coordinate 138,750,525 of CM033471.1, read as the reverse complement.
GTTCCAGCCATTGGATCCAGCCATAGTTTCAAGTCCATTGTTCCAGCCATTGGATCCAGCCATAGTTTCAAGTCCATTGTTCCAGCCATTGGATCCAGCCATAGTTCAGTCCATTGTTCCAGCCATTGGATCCAGCCATAGTTCAAGTCCATTGTTCCAGCCATTGGAATCCAGCCATAGTTTCAAGTCCATTGTTCCAGCCATTGGATCACCATAGTTCAAGTCCATTGTTCCACCATTGGATCCGCCATCGCTGAGCCATTGTTCCGCCATAGTCAAGTCCATTGTTCCAGCCATGGATCCAGCCATAGTTTCAAGTCCATTGTTCCAGCCATTGGATCCAGCCATAGTTTCAAGTCCATTGTTTCCAGCCATTGGATCCAGCCATAGTTTCCAGTCCATTGTTCCAGCCATGGATCCAGCCAAGTTTCAAGTCCTTGTTCCAGCCATTGGATCCGCCATAGTTTCAAGTCCATTGTTCCAGCCATTGGTCCAGCCATAGTTTCAAGTCCATTGGATCCAGCCATAGTTTCAACTCCATTGTTCCAGCCATTGGATCCAGCCATAGTTCAACTCCATTGGATCCAGCCATTGTTTCAACTCCATTGTTCCAGCCATTGGATCCAGTCCATAGTTCCATTGTTAAACTCCATTGGATCAGCCATGTTTCACACTCCATTGTCCTTCAGCCATTGTTTCAACTCCCATTGTCCAGCCATTGTTTCAACTCCATTGTTCCCGCCATTGATCCAGCCATTGTTTCAACTCCATTGTTCCATCACGCCATTGATCCAGCCATGTTTCAAACTCAACTCCATTGTTCCAGCCATTGGATCCAGCCATAGTTTCAACTCCATTGTTCCAGCCATTGGATCCAGCCATTGTTTCAACTCCATTGTTCCAGCCATTGGATCCAGCCATTGTTTCAACTCCATTGTTCCAGCCATTGGATCCAGCCATTGTTTCAACTCCATTGTTCCAGCCATTGTCCAGCCATTGTTTCAACTCCATTTTCCAGCTTGGATCCAGCCATTGTTTCAACTCCATTGTTCCAGCCATTGGATCCACCTTGTTTCAACCCATGTTCCAGCCATTGGATCCAGCCATTGTTTCCAACTCCATTGTCCAGCCATTGGACCAAGCCATTGTTTCAACTCCATGTCCAGCCTTGTTCAACCCATGTTCCAGCCATTGTTTCAACTCATTGTTCCAGCCATTGTTTCAACGCCATTGTTTCCAGCCATTGATCCAGCCATGTTTCAACCCATTGTTTCCAGCCATTGGATCCGCCATTGTTTCAACTCCATTGTTCAGCACATTGGATCCAGCCATTTTCCAACCTCCATTGTTTTCCAGCCATTGGGCTCACGGCCATGTTTCAACTCCATGGTTCCAGCCATGGATCCAGCCATAGTTACAACTCCATGCTTCCAGCCATGGATCCAGGCCCATTGTTTCAACTCCATTGTTTCCACATTCGCCATGGATCCAGCCATTGTTTCAAAACTCCATTGTTCCATAGCCATTGGATCCAGGCCTTGTTCAACTCCATTGTTGCCAGCCACTTGATCAGTCGACAGTTTTGTTTCAACTCCATGGTTCATCAGCCCATTGGATCCAGCCTTGTTCACGTCCAGTGTTCCACCATTGGATCCAGCCATGTTGACTCCAGTCAGCTGGCAAGTTCCCTGTCCGATTGGATCCAGCATTGGTCTATTTCCACGCATTCTTCCAACTTGTTCAGCCATTGGATCCAGCCATGTTTCAACTCATTGTTCCAGTCATTGTATGTCAGCCATGTTCAACTCCATTGTTCCAGTCATTGTATCAGCCATGTGTTTCACACTCCATTGTTCCAGTCATTGATTCCCCATTGTTTCAACTCCATTGTTCCAGCCATTGTATCCAGCATTGTTCCAACTCCATTGTTCCAGCCATTGTTTCCTGCCCTACAGCCTGAACTCCTCCTAAAAAGGTACAGTGAACCTCGTCCCTTCGGGACTCAATTCATTACATTTACCAAATTATACCATTGATTGCACAGTTGCAAGGTAAAATGTTTACTTTAATATATTAAAGTGTAAGAATACATTTAGAAAAGCATCAATTTAATTAATTTTCTGCCTTGACTAGATAGTTTTAAGGCCTTACATATTTACAGTGACTGCACTCTAATGTTTTATTTTGGTAAAAGAATAGTTGTATGGCTCCATTGTTCAGCAATTCACATAGCTCTCAGCCAAATTTGTTTGTTGCCTACTTGGCAAACAGCATTACACTGCTATGCATTTTCTGCATTTACAGCAGAGGTAGATTTTAGAACTTCCATACTAGTCGTCCCACTGCTATTATTGAAAAATTAGAGCTGCTTTTCTTCTGTGTTATTTTACTTAAAAGTATACCTACACTACCTTGAATTACATAAAGTGTTTCTATAGAGCTGCTAAATACTGACTAACTAGGAGCCAACCAGGCTACCTAATATTTTCCTTTGGGAGGTGGTAGTGGATTATAAGCACAATAGGAAATTCAGCACTATGAGGCCCCTATTACCCCTTTAATAGGTATGAACTTGAACCCAAACCCAAACAGATTTTTAAGTTCGTACAAACCTCAGACTTTTATGAACTCTGAACTTTTGGATTTTCCAAACTTGCGGACATATTTACGATAATTATCGAAAATTCAAGGATTAGCGAATTTTTGAATTGATAACCCTCAAATTTAGTGCTTCATAACCCTAGAATTTAGCTATAAACCTCAAATGTAGCATTTGCTAACCCTCAAATTCAGCCATAACCCTCGAATGTGGCATTCGGTAACCCTTGAATGTGGCGATCGATTTCCTGACAATTGCCCGATTGTGAGAAAAGTTTGTGTTTAAACAAGTTTTGGTGGCATGTATGTGATTCCCAGACCATTTCCCAGGTCCCAGAGCCATTTACAGTAAAGTTATCATTGCTATTTTAACCGTATTTTATCTGAATTTTTCCCCATTGACTTTAATGGGTCTGTTTTTAACTATAGAACTTTTACTGAGGTTTACAAAATTTTTCCTGTACTATTGATCACTTTAATCCATGTGCTATTAATTAGCAACCAATCAGATTCTAACTGTGGTAAACTACTAAAAAGGTAACATCTGATTGGTTGTTGCAAATTGGCAGCACCTTGCAAAAAAAAAAAAAAATAAAGCAACCATGAACGTGGTTGGTGTGTGTTATTTTCATAGTGTATGGGTATTTACTGCCATGGGCTACTTAGACAGATTATGTTTCATTTAGTTATGTATTAGGGAAATGCTACCAGTTGCCTACTTGTGTTTGTGGGTGCTGTTTTTTTTCTCATCTTCCTTAGCTCCTCTGCTTCTGGTAGTACCTTTACATAAGACGAATTATTGTTTGTCTAACATCACCAGCAGCAAAGGTTGGTTTTAAGTTGTTTGTTATTATCCAGAACTGAGATTTTGTGGGTGTTCGAGTCAAAGGGCAAGAAGGCAAGCCTAGTCCAAAGTTTCGCACTCAAGGTATTTGAAAACTTCCAGCCATTTACTATTGAAGTGTACTAAATAAGGTTGTTGGAGTTTTCAAATATTTAGAGAGCGGCAGGTTGGAAACCCCCCTTCTTAGGGTTGCCAGATCAGTGAAACATATAATAACTATTACAAACACATATCATGGCTGAGTTAGCATTAATGTTTAATTGCAATCACTTTTCTATCAGTGCAGCCCTGCTAATTGCATTTATTATGTATGTCAATATCAAATGATCTGCAACCCTTACATAGTGGGACCCACAGGAGATGGAGGGGGTCCAGGAGGGGCCACCAAGGATAGGAATCCACAGAGGGGGGCAGTAAATACTAAATTACCCCAGTACCAGGCAGAAATATGTAGTTCTAATTGCGCCTGCTGCTTTTGTCACATGGTAAGCAGAAAGTGCTTCTGTTGGTGCTGCTGCGATAAGAAACATAAAAATGAAAATATCTTAAAAACTATGTAATTAAAATAAGAGGATATTGCAAAAATATTCAGGAAATTCTTGTCAATTTGCCTAAACTAATTTTTGGACCACAGTTACCCTTTAAAGGGGAAGTTCAGTGCAAATAAATATGCTTTTAAGAAAAAAAAAAGCAGTATTTTCCCATGATCTTAACCTGCCCATTCAGCATTTTGTCTGTGTATAAATAAATGCTTCCGAAATACCGACTTCCTGTTTGCAGGACCCCTAATAGAAACGGTTATGGTCTTGCCCTTGAACCACCGCCTGAGTAGCTCAGTAGAGATCTGAGCATGTTTGACCCATCCAATAGCCAATCAGTAGAAACTACAGTAGCAACCCCCTGATTCTTTAAATGCTTGGTTGACCCATTCTTTAAAGACCACTCCCCTCTTTCTTTCTCTATCCCTTCTCTCCCACTCTCGCCTTCTGCTCTCTTCCCCCCCCCCCCTTTTTTTTTCTCTCTCTCTGGGAAGAAGGACCCTTACAAAACCTAAAATGTCAGCTCACTAATGTCAACAGCAACTGATTTTTCAAAATGGAGAGAATATGTAGAATAATTAGGTATACATGTTAACTAATAATTTTAAAAATTATATTTTCCACTGTTCCTTTTAAGAATGTACAGATTCTCAGGCTAACACAGAATTTTTAGGTAGAGCAAATATTGGTGAACATCCTATAAATGACTAGGTGCTATTGTAGCCTGATATAGACTCACCTGGACTTACACACTTACATGGTGTAATTTTACATATTCTAACATTTCCAGGTAGCATGGATCGTCATCTCCCAGGAAAGACAGCCTTTGGGCTCAATTTAACACACAGAAACAGGCAACAGTCTTGGTTTAGTTTTCAGACATCCCACCCTATACCATCCTCATTTCCCAGCTGTGTCCTAATAAACCCCAGTTGAAAACCGCCGCAGGCGAAGGAGTGCTCAGCAGGGGTCGGTGGATAAAGAAATGCGTTCCGAAATACCGACTTCCTGTTGCAGGACCCCTATAGAAACGGTTATGGTCTTGCCCTTGAACCACCGCCTGAGTAGCTCAGTAGAATCTGAGCATGTTTGACCCATCCAATAGCCAATCAGTAGAAACTACAGTAGCAACCCCCTGATTCTTTAAAGTTGCTAACAAGCTTTAAACCACTCCCCTCTTTCTTTCTCTATCCCTTCTCTCCACTCTCCACTCTCTGCTCTCTTCTCTCTTCCCTCCCCCCCCCCCTTTTTTTTTCTCTCTCTGGAAGAAGACCCTTACAAAACCTAAAATGTCAGCTCACTATGTCAACAGCAACTGATTTTTCAAAATGGAGAGAATATGTAGATAATTAGGTATACATGTAACTAATAATTTTAAAAATTATATTTTCCACTGTTCCTTTTAAGAATGTACAGATTCTCAGGCTAACACAGAATTTTTAGGTAGAGCAAATATTGGTGAACATCCTATAAATGACTAGTGCTATTGTAGCCTGATATGACTCACCTGGACTTACACACTTACATGGTGTATTTTACATATTCAACATTTCCAGGTAGCATGGATCGTCATCTCCCAGGAGACAGCCTTTGGGCTCAATTTAACACACGAAACAGGCAACAGTCTTGGTTTAGTTTTCAGACATCCCACCCTTCCAAACGGGAGGATACCCACCCCTAAAGCCCCACCCCAAGATTAACACAATCCATGCATACAGACCACACACATGTATACAGTCAGACACTCTTGCATACAAACACATGCATCTCAACAGACACACACATACAACAAGTCATGTCACTATTAAGTGTTTTTGTCACTTGTTAACCGCTAAAAGACTCGAATCATTGTGCTCCCTTACTCTAATTCAAAACAACACATTTCAGGAGATTGTATATTATTTCAGGGAGTCAGGGCTGCTGCCATTAAATCAGGAGACTCCCTGAACATCAGGGAGAGTGTGGATGCCAAAGTTTTCAAATTGACCTCATCAGATTTATTTAGGTATGCTCACCAAAATATTAAATCCTATGCCACACTGGTTGTACCCCATCTCCTACTGGGATTTACAACTCTGACACACAGAGGCTCTGGTCTGCCTGCTTGCAGACCCACGGCTTCTGGTCTGATCAGACCCTCCCCACAAAACAGGCTACAATCTGCCATTTTAATTAGTGAGTCCAGCCACAGAGAATTAATTATCTAAACTGCGGACTGGATCAGCACTGAAACCATTTAAGTGGATTGGGCCACAGTAAAGCAACTATATCACAATTTAAAACATTTCATGGCTCTTACATTTACACCTTTACAATATGTATAATATAATTCAAACCCCCCCTGTGCTTTATCTAAAAATGCTGCTTTACTAATACATATATCCCCCAAAGGTTATTATTATTGTTAATGATTATATATTTTAAGTGCATTGTGGCCATTACCTCCCCCAGTAGCGCACCTATTCCCAAACTGGTCTTCAAAAGGAGGAGCACCCCTGAATGGACTTCTATATACAGTCCTCAAACATGTGACAGACATACGCATGACTCATTGTGACGTTATCCTGCAGTACACAAGAGGACAGAACTACTGCACTACCCCACCCCCCTATAACCGTAAAGGGGGACTGAACCCAAAAAAAGTTTAAGTTAGAAAGTACTTGCCTCAACATCCTTCTCAGCATGGAAGATACCTCTCAGGGCCTTTCCTTTACCTCTATGAGCTCATTTTAGGTTCTTTTGTTCCCCAACCTGAAGCTGACATTTTCCCTTGCCTGCCAGTACTTTACCTTGATTACATTTTTAGCACCTGTGTGATTTCCACTCCCACCTCTTAACCCCTATGATGTAGGAATAATATAAATATCAATATTCAATTGGTGGTGCAGCTGATTAACCCTTTGCGTAGCAGTGTTGTAGTGTGATGTATATAGGTCTGGGTATCTAGTGTGTCCGGATCTGAAATAAGTATGTCTCACCTACGGCTTTCACTCAAATCTGATATATAAACAATAAATTGCGTGAAACATACAAAGACACAGGTCTGTAACTGTGAATATTGCAAGTTCATTGCAAAACATGCGTGCTACATGTTTCTGACCCACTCAAGCACTTGAGGAAGAAGTGGGTCAAACATGTAGCATGCATGTTTTGCAATAAACCTGCACTATTCACATTACAGACCTGTGTCTTTGTATGTTTCACCTGCAAGTATTGTTTAGTGTTGGAAGGCCATATTTAAAAACTTGCGATAACCCCTGTTTTCGTTACTGTACGACTGTGGCAGTAGTATACCATAACATGTGGTAATAAACTACCGTAATGATATTCTACAGGCAGTCTAGATTTAGTACCCTATCGTACATTTACAAGATTTACAATAGTGATCATAAAAGGGGAATGTTAGAGGGAAGGAATATTGTTTTATATAGGAACCACATGGTGCAAACTGTAGGGGGAGGATAGAGAGTGAACCTGAACTTGGCACCAGCTCTGTGCAATGCATTTCTCATCAGTGTACCTTATTAAAGTGAATGTTGGAGGGTAGAAGAGTGTGTTTTTAAGAACAACATAGTGCAGAACTGTAGGGGAGGATAGTGAACCTAATCTTAGCACAGCTCTGTGCAATGCATTCCTCATCAGTGTACCTATTAAAGGGAATGTTGAGGGTGGAAGAGTGTGTTTATAGAAACACATAGTGCAGAATGTGGGGGGAGGATCTGAAATGAACCTGATCTAGCACAGCTCTGTGCAATGCATTTCTCATCAGTGTACCTTTAAGGAATGTTGGAGGTAGGAAGAGTGTGTTTTAATTCAGCTGTCTGTATAAAAAAACAAACTAGTACGAGCTAAGCTAAGAAATGCAATACACAAGAAAATCAGGGTATTATATTATCCTCCCCTGCAGCACTGCACCATGCTCTATAAGGGCTAGCCACAGTAGCGCGTTTTTCGCGCGTTCGCACCTGTGATTTCACTAACATGGAAATCGCATGTTTCCTGCGATTTCCGTACGCATGCGATTGCACGTCATTCACGTTTGTGCAGCGGGCATTTTTTCGCGCAATCGATTGCGTTTTCGCTTTAAAGATAGCAAAACCGTGAGTGCAAACGTGAAATAATGTGCGCTAACACACAGAAAGCACGCACCAATCGCGTGCGCGCTTGGTACGTTGTAGTGTGGCCTCAGCATAAGTCTATGTATTAAGTTGAATGTTGGAGGGTATGCCATTGCATCTCTGCACTGTTGTTTATATAAATGTACATATTAATAGGAATTATTGGAGGGAATGCCAATTAAAGGGCACTGTTAAGGGAAAGCAAACATGTTCTATAAAATTAATGCAGCAGGAGGACTGCCTGTGGGAAGTTTAGCATAACCTTTGCCTTTAAGACCCGAACACATATACAGGCCTATGTTTGAAAGTTCTTATCGTAAAAATTGTGCAATATTTCCACAACCAATCAGATTTTAGCATAAGAACTTTTATGATATAGGCCTGATAATTTGTACACAACAAATGGTTGTTTCATGTTTTCTTTAGAAGCATGGTGCAGGCTGATACAGTTTGTATTTAATGCAATGGTACTTAGCACTGCAACATGTTATTTAATACATGTTTGGATCTTAAAGGCAAAGGTGGCCTTTGCCTTTTCACTACTTCCAAAACTACTTCCAGGCTCCAACTTCCCCTTTAAAATGCATTGCACAGAGCTGTGCGAAGACCATGTTCACGTCAATATGCTGCACCTTATGGTCATTTCAATTCTACTGGGGTTGCCACCTTTCCCTTTAGAGATCCTAACACTTAGGGCTAGCTTTCATCAGTGCGTTTTGATTTCGTTTTTGTGATCCGATTGTGCTAGTGGGAGTGCAGGCATGTAATAGCCTATGGGACTGGCCCCACTACATGCAATGCTTTTCCGTTTGATATTGAGTGCATGCGACACCATTTTTTTTGCCTGTATTGCATGCTCTCTGCTAGGGTCCAATTGTGGAAGCGCAAAGCCCAGTTACGGAATCAAGCACAAGTGGGGGCCACAGCCTCAAGAATTGCAAAGTTCATTGCATTAAATACATGCTGTATGGCTAAACTGAATCAATGCAGCTTGCATTACACTTCTAAGGGCTAAGCCACACAGGCGCGTTTTTCAGGCGATGCAATTTTCCAATTTGTATTAAATTGCAGCAATGCATCAAATCTTATGTTTGGGTGTGTTGCGTTCACGCATGCGTCAGCAATTTGGTACAATTGCAATCGCATGCGTTTCATAATGACAATGGACAAATCGCAAGCGCAAACGCATGTAAATCATGTACAATTCAGTGCGTTTGCAATGTGGCCGTGCCCTAAATGTACATTTTAGCAATACACAAACTGATATAAATGGTAGAGTGCAGAAATAAACACATACAAAGACAGAGTCTTGGAGAAATGCTCACAAATATAAAGGGTTGACAAGTTGTTTACTAAATACATATTAAAAGGGTTAACACCTTCCCCTACTCTGTTTGAGCAGGAAAATCTGCTAATAATATTCACTGCTATCTCTGATGATTGGCTGGAGGCACTGGCAGATGGGGACTCTGAGTTCAACTCTTACATGCAGCTTAGCATAAGGGGAGTGGGAAACAACACAAGGTAGCTAGTTAGCATGTGCAGAAGGAATTTTGGTACCTGGACACCAGGAAGAGGCAACACTAGAAGCCAGCCGTGACATCATAGATGCCAGTACTCAAAAATGTTCTATAAATGATTTCTACAGTAAGAAGCGTTCAGATGAGAGACAATGGTTTTACAAAGTGACATTTATAAGTCTGTGGAGCTGCCTTTGTATTTGGGTTTAGTTCTCCTTTAAAAAAAACACTTGCTATTATTTTTGACTAGTTAGCACTAGTATACAAAATGGAGGCCAAAAGTGGCCCTTGAAAAAGACCCCCCAAAGAAGGCACTGACAATAACAGTCTGAAATACAAAATAACGTTTAATGGCGTCCAAATGTTTTTATAATAAACCCCCCACCCATAAATAACAATTGCTAACCTAATCGTGTGATAGCAGAACGACTTATAAACTTAAATATACATATCAAAATTCCTAACAAACCTGGTTAACTGGGCGGTGCCCCATAAAACCAGAAGTCTCGAATCCAGCTCCCTGCGCTTTTTTATTTTATGCGGACGACGATGTAAAATAAGTCACAATAAATGGACTATATAATAAGCGAAAGAGAACAAAGTTCATATTAGTTAACCTAAATAAGCAGCTAACCACAATCGGTAGAGTAACTCCTCGGACTTACGTAGAGACCAGGGACCCCTAACGGGACGACCACACTCTTCACCGATGATGGCTGGTAAGTATTCATCTCCTAGGAATCTGTTCCTTCCTCTGGTCGCTTTCCAACTGCCGCATGAGCCCTTCTTTTCGTTGGCTGTCTCACTCCCATTATGACCAACCTAAACGCGCGTTTCACCAACTGCGCAACCTAGCGCTGTGGCTTCTCAGGGTGTTTATTATAAAACATTTGAGACGCCATAAAACGTAATTTTTGATTTTTCAGACGTTATTGTCAGTGCTCTTCTTTGGTGGGTTTTTTTCAAGGGGCCACTTTTTTGGCCCTCACATTTTGTATAGTTGCATTTATATCCCACTAGGGGCAACCGCTAGATATTTAGCGTTTTGACATAAGGTCTTGTTAGTCCCAGCAGCAGATTACTTGTGCCACACCAGATTATTCAGTTCTCTACTAATAGAAAGCTTAGTGCCTCAGGCAGGGACTCCAGGATTGGGTCTCTTATCCTTTGGGGGGATTTAATACTGTTAGGAGATATCCTACCCCCACTTATATTTATGCCTATTTTTCTCTACTAGTCCTATTTCTGAGTGTGGGAATATGTATTTTGTGACCTTTACCCACAGATACTTATATTTTACTGATGGTTCCTATCTTTTTCTAGTTTTTGAAGTGTGTATATTTTAATGTATATCTAATAAGATGAGTTTTTTAACTTTACGTCACTGTATAAACTGTTGCATTTGAGTTAGGGTAATTTGTGAGGGGGATACTTTTTTCTTTGCCTTGTGTTTTCTTTCTGTTTTTAGCATGTGACCAGCTTGTAGTCATGTGACCAGCCTCTGCCAGCATTAATAGGCCTCCCCTTCTCAACTGTCAATTTTTCCCCCAGGTACTTCCTGATTTCCCAGCATTAAATCTTTACTGAGCTGCTTCTCCCCGGGGGAAAAGGGCCGCAGAGGTCAGGTGATGTCACTCAACCTACTGGAAGCAGGAAGTTTGAACATTCACCTCTATATCATTTCTCCCAGGGTGAAGCCAGAGATGTGATTGTTGGCTCAGTGTAAAGTAAATACTGCAGGCTTTCATTAATTCTAACTTATTTGAAACCACAGTTGCCCTTTAAATAACTCTTAAGAGTCATTTAACAAACTCTTTAGAACACATACAAGATAGTAGTGTTGTCTTCAAGGACACTTAAAAAATAACTTTGTTGCTGAATAGACAATTCACGATTTATCGGGGAGATGCAATATCCCACGCTAACGAGAAAATAAGCGCTAAAATCACGCTAACCATGTCTAACGCATTAGCGAAGGTTTTGCACTGCCTGCACCATGTCACAATTTTTTTCTTTTTGCGCAAAGCGATGCAATAAATTTTGCGCCGTTTTTTGCACAACAAATAAATGCCTCTTCAATGGTGTCTTAAAATACGCTCAAAAGGTTGCAACTTACGCTAGCGTTTTCGCAATGCATAACGGCCGCCAAAAGTTATTAATACATTGCGGGAAACGAGTGCACATAGGTTGCGATGCGCGAAATATATTGCATCTCCCCCTATAAGTTCTATACAGTATATTTCTAGTTGAGTCGTGTTGAGTTCCACTTTGATGCAATCAGTTTCTTTTCTATAACAATGCTGTCAACACAGAGGAAAACATCAATTTGCACGAGGCAAAAATGAATGACTGAAAACGACGGGATGGGAAAAGTAAAGCCTTGTTAACTGCAAGAAACTATATGTACTGCAGCTTCTCAAATTTGTAGATCAATTTATCAAAGTGATAGAGTTTTCTTTAAGTGTTGGACACAATGCATATCAATTCAACAAATCACGATTCCTTAAAATAAATTCAGTGAATAATGATTACCTACATATATCCTAAAGATAATTGTAAATATTTAGCTATAAAATAATTGTTATATCAATTTAAAATAATTAGATTACCATGTTAATAACAGACTCAAAAAACAAATGTGAATAATATTCTAGCAGGAGATTCAAATAAAGCTCTTATCGTTTAAATGGTGCTAATTTTGCCCCAACCAATCAGATGTTAGCTTTCGAATGTTAAAATAAGATCTGATTGGTTGGGGCAAAATTAGCACCATTTTAAACGATAAGAACTTATATTGAAAAACCAGTTAGTTTGGTAATTGTTAATCAAATCAGTCCCCTAATACCTTTTTGTTTCTAGCAAACTAATGATAGGAATCAAAACTCACGCCTGTCTACTAAAGCCCATCATGATAAAGCCAAATTACAAAAATTGCTGTGGCATTTGTATGAAAGAGTATTTTCGGTGTGTACCAATATGGTTCTAACCTATGCACCAAACCCAACATTCCAGATATCTGCATATTTCAAATTATCTTTTTTACACACAGTTAGAAATGCCAAAAGCCTGTTATTAAACACAAATGCCAACCCTCATTGGTTGAACAGAGCTGACTATTATACATATACTGGTATAATAGTCATAGTGATGACTAGGAAACCCTAAATTACACACCACCCGCACATTCAGAGTGAGTAGGAAATAAGTTTAAAAAAGTCCCACTCGGTCAGAGAAAACCTGTCAGATATCCAGTTTACAGACTTTTGTTTGCTATTCTACCTTGATTGTCTGTAAAACCAAGGCTCCATTACTAAAATAAGTTAAAGGGACAATATGACTACAAAATGACTTTGCCTCATCTTAATCTATAATTGAATACATGTAAGTAGCACTTACTCTGAGGTGTGTGTGTTGCTGCATGCCTTCAATCCAGCACACATTTGTTTAGGAGCAGTATCCCCCCTCCTCTTTTAACCACTCCCACTTCTCGTCCGACCTGACTTTTTCCCCACAAACCAACTGTCAAGCCTGCATACAGCATTCCAACTGTCAAAACCTGTCCATTCACAGAAGAATATTTTTAAGAGACATAACTTTGATGACAGCTGAAATACAAGAAGTTTTAGATTTAAGGAAAGGTTTCAGATCTAAAGAAATAGTGTAGATCAAGAAAAAATGATTCAGTGGTGTTGGGAAGAATTATGATATAGTTCCCAGTTTAGGTGGTAAATTTGAAATACCGTATACTTACTCGAGGTATATAAGCCGAGGTTTTTAGGTTTAAAAAAATAATAAACCTTTAAGCCTTGTCTACTGTTATACTCGAGTCACGTCACAAAAAACTGTTTGTTAGAAGAATGAGTTGTACACTGGTCTTCCGGTACCCATCCATTAGGTCGCTGCCTTCACAGCCCCGGGAGGGAGCATGGGCCGCCGGGAGGGAGCATGGGCGCCCGGGAGGGAGAACGAGCCTACACATCCATTTACACAACACTTCCACAACCGCTGTCACAAAGCGGACCAAGCAGAGAGAGAATGTGCACGCCGCGCACGCGCAGTGCGCGCCATTACTAAGGTCTTCTGTATCGAATAAGGAGGGCAGGGAAGGAGCGAGTAGTTTGATTGCTCCTGTCCGTCCAGTGGGACGGTAAGTTAATGTACCAATGTACTTGGTCATATCTAAACATTATACCATAACTTTGTTATATCTAAAACCATTCTCATTCGTTTCCTAACAATCTGCCACTTTCTAAAAAATGTTGCCATTTTAGGAAACTACAACTCCAGCATGCTTTGATTGCTGGGAGTTTGTAGTTTCCAAACATCTGGGGAGTGCCTCTAAAACACCAGAAAGATGAGATTTTTTTTGTTGGAAACTATCTAGTAGATGTTTAGAAACTACAACCCCAGCAACCAAAGCATGCTGGGAGTTGTAGTTTCCCAAACATCTGGGTGCCTCAAAAGAATACAATGATGGGTTACAAAGTTTGGCAAGGGCTTTTTTTTGTACTTGAACTTGCCAGTTAGTAGAAATGGAAGTCCAGTACTGGATTTGGTTATACGGTAACCGGCATTGGTGTAGTGACCTGACTGTATGGGATTACCGTACACTAACATACCGTACTTTATGGGATTCTGCTATCCATTTAAAGGCAACTAAAGCCTCAAACCATACTGATTTTGAAGCAGAATAACCGTCTGTGATATAAAAGCAGTATTGTAACAGTGCCTCCTTGTACGTAACTACAGTAACTCTGTCTTAAGGTTGGGGGTTCAAGTTTTCTTACTGGCTCTTCTGTGTATTTTTAATCTTTAGAAACGGTTTGGTTTCGTTGAAAGAAAACAAAAAAAACGCGAGATCATACGACGGCTTGGCTGTTAAACTCAAGGTTGTTTCAAGAGCAGAGGAAAGTATCATCCATTGCAGGCCGGGAGAATTTGCGTTGCGAAAACAGGTTTCGAGTTGGAGAAAACTCCAAGTCAGGATTGGAGAAGAGGATGGCCGAAGTCAAAAAAGCCTCTTCGTGGTTTTACAACTTCATGCTGAGCTCTAGAGACTGACTTGCCATAAAATGGGTGTGGAATGTCGTCAGAATGGATTACCGCATAACACGCATGGGAATCCGAATATACGGCCCTCAAAGGCTAAGATGAGAACAAATATAAACTTGGGCATTGAGAACTTGTTGCATCACGGTGGTGGTACCCGCGTCATGATGAGTGTTTGGACTTTGCTTGTTGCGACAGCGAAGCAAGATGTTCACAAAAAACTACCACAAAACCTTGAAGGAAAGGTCATGTCATTCCATCAATTATTATAAACACAAGAAAGTTTGTATAATTATGACCTTGGAAGTACTGGGGAATATGGCTGAGACGCAATGACTTTTGATCTTCCAGACAACAGCAACAGTGGCATCACTTGGGAGAAAAACAACTATTTTCCTTAGAACGACAGCGGACATTGAAAAAAATCATATTCACAGTGGTTTTGGCATGTTTGCCAATGGAGTCAGCTGCGGCCTGTTATTATATTAAAAGGAAGACCTTGCCTAGAGATGCCAAATTCCCCCCGCGAATCACTGTCCGTCACATGTTAAGGCTGGATGGATGAACAGGACAAAAAAATTGCTAGAGGAGGATTTGGAATGGACGACCAGGATAGCTTTACAAAAAAATCCCTCATTGCTAGTTTTGGGATATGTTTTAGAGCCATATATTGAAGATGTAAAAAAAATGGCTAAGTCTTTTCAACCCACTTTGGTTGTCATTATTCCTGGTGGGCTTACATCTGTTTCAGGCCCTTGGATTGTCCTAAAACAACCTTTTAAAGACTGTGTGCTAAAACCTGTGGCACGAATGGAATGTCATCAGGTCAAGCAAATTGACAAAAGGTGGAAATCTTATGAAAGCCTGACATAGAATTAGTAGCAAAGTGGGTACGAGATGCATGGGAGGACATTCCAGAACCCACATCAAACGGGCTTTTCTGAAATGCGGTATAAGTAATGCCATGATGGTACAGAAATGAGGTTTTTGTTTCAGCACAGCAGCATTGATGAAGGATGATGTAATATTGCTGATGGTGATGATAATGCTATGCAGATGACAATTATACACCAGCTGATTTGAGGCCTATTTGGTAGAAACTGAATGATGACGGAATCTGACTTTGAAGGATTTTAAATATTACCGGGCATATTTTCATATTGCTGCTCACGCCATTGAACTTTGATTCAAAGCAAAAAGGTTTCCCCAGTTAAAAATATTTCCATACTTTTTGTTGCTTAATGCATATAGTTACTCAAAACAGTTTGTTTTTATTTGAAATAATACTCGAAAAATCAAACATGGACCTCCTCTTTATTCATTCATTTCCTACTCATTTTAGGTATTACAGTTTTGGCAGTATGGTGATAATTTCTACCCTCGCTTATACTCGCGTCAATCATTTTTTTAAATTACTTTTTCAGGTAAGAATGGGTAACCTCAATCGCTTTACTCGGGTCAGCCTAGAACTCGAGTATACTACGGTAACCCTATTTTTGATATAGATTCCCTTTACCAATAGATGCCCTCTTCCAACAATGCAGTTTACACATAAAATGCCTGAATTTCAGAAAACCTTGGTTTTGAAAACGTAACCAGAAGGTTTAGGTCCTATATTGCAGTATGATACAAGCTCCCTTCCAGCTCCCATCATTAGACAGCTTTGTGCCAAATTTATGCTTTCCACTCACAGAAACAGGCAACAGTCTTGGTTTAGTTTTCAGACATCCCACCCTTCCAAAACTAATTTCAGGGAGGATACCCACCCCCTAAAGCCCCACCCCAAGATTAACACAATCCATGCATACAGACACACACATGTATACAGTCAGACACTCTTGCATACAAACACATGCATCTCAACAGACACACACATACAACAAGTCATGTCACTATTAAGTGTTTTTGTCACTTGTTAACCGCTAAAAGACGTCATTGTGCTCCCTTACTCTAATTCAAAACAACACATTTCAGGGAGATTGTATATTATTTCAGGGAGTCAGGGCGCTGCCATTAAAATCAGGAGACTCCCTGAACTTCAGGGAGAGGTGGGATGCCAAAGTTTTCAAATTGACCTCAATCAGATTTATTAGCTCACACAAAATATTAAATCCTATGTCACACTGGTTGTACCCCATCTCTTACTGGGATTTACAACTCTGACACACAGAGGCTCTGGTCTGCCTGCTTGCAGACCCACAGGCTTCTGGTCTGATCAGACCCTCCCCACAAAACAGGCTACATCTGCCATTTTAATTAGTGAGTTCCAGCCACAGAGAATTAATTGATCTAAACTGCGGACTGGATCAGCACTGAAACCATTTAAGTGGATTGGGCCACAGTAAAGCAAACTATATCACAATTTAAAACATTTCATGGCTCTTACATTTACACCTTTACAATATGTATAATATAATTCAAACCCCCCCTGTGCTTTATCTAAAAATGCTGCTTTACTAATACATAATCCCCCAAAGGTTATTATTATTGTTAATGATTATATATTTTAAGTGCATTGTGGCCATTACCTCCCCCAGTAGCGCACCTATTCCCAAACTGGTCTTCAAAAGGAGGAGCACCCCTGAATGGACTTCTATATACAGTCCTCAAACATGTGACAGACATACGCATGACTCATTGTGACGTTATCCTGCAGTACACAAGAGGACAGAACTACTGCCACTACCCCACCCCCCTATAACCGTAAAGGGGGACTGAACCCCAAAAAAAGTTTAAGTTAGAAAGTACTTGCCTCAACATCCTTCTCAGCATGGAAGATACCTCTCAGGGCCTTTCCTTTACCTCTATGAGCTCATTTTAGGTTCTTTTGTTCCCCAACCTGAAGCTGACATTTTCCCTTGCCTGCCAGTACTTTACCTTGATTACATTTTTAGCACCTGTGTGATTTCCACTCCCACCTCTTAACCCCTATGATGTAGGAATAATATAAATATCAATATTCAATTGGTGGTGCAGCTGATTAACCCTTTGCGTAGCAGTGTTGTAGTGTGATGTATATAGGTCTGGGTATCTAGTGTGTCCGGATCTGAAATAAGTATGTCTCACCTACGGCTTTCACTCAAATCTGATATATAAACAATAAATTGCGTGAAACATACAAAGACACAGGTCTGTAACTGTGAATATTGCAAGTTCATTGCAAAACATGCGTGCTACATGTTTCTGACCCACTCAAGCACTTGAGGAAGAAGTGGGTCAAACATGTAGCATGCATGTTTTGCAATAAACCTGCACTATTCACATTACAGACCTGTGTCTTTGTATGTTTCACCTGCAAGTATTGTTTAGTGTTGGAAGGCCATATTTAAAAACTTGCGATAACCCCTGTTTTCGTTACTGTACGACTGTGGCAGTAGTATACCATAACATGTGGTAATAAACTACCGTAATGATATTCTACAGGCAGTCTAGATTTAGTACCCTATCGTACATTTACAAGATTTACAATAGTGATCATAAAAGGGGAATGTTAGAGGGAAGGAATATTGTTTTATATAGGAACCACATGGTGCAAACTGTAGGGGGAGGATAGAGAGTGAACCTGAACTTGGCACCAGCTCTGTGCAATGCATTTCTCATCAGTGTACCTTATTAAAGTGAATGTTGGAGGGTAGAAGAGTGTGTTTTTAAGAACAACATAGTGCAGAACTGTAGGGGAGGATAGTGAACCTAATCTTAGCACAGCTCTGTGCAATGCATTCCTCATCAGTGTACCTATTAAAGGGAATGTTGAGGGTGGAAGAGTGTGTTTATAGAAACACATAGTGCAGAATGTGGGGGGAGGATCTGAAATGAACCTGATCTAGCACAGCTCTGTGCAATGCATTTCTCATCAGTGTACCTTTAAGGAATGTTGGAGGTAGGAAGAGTGTGTTTTAATTCAGCTGTCTGTATAAAAAAACAAACTAGTACGAGCTAAGCTAAGAAATGCAATACACAAGAAAATCAGGGTATTATATTATCCTCCCCTGCAGCACTGCACCATGCTCTATAAGGGCTAGCCACAGTAGCGCGTTTTTCGCGCGTTCGCACCTGTGATTTCACTAACATGGAAATCGCATGTTCCTGCGATTTCCGATACGCATGCGATTGCACGTCATTCACGTTTTGCAGCGGGCATTTTTTCGCGCAATCGATTGCGTTTTCGCTTAAAATAGCAAAACCGTGAGTGCAAACGTGAAATAATGTGCGCTAACACACAGAAAGCACGCACCAATCGCGTGCGCGCTTGGTACGTTGTAGTGTGGCCTCAGCATAAGTCTATGTATTAAGTTGAATGTTGGAGGGTATGCCATTGCATCTCTGCACTGTTGTTTATATAAATGTACATATTAATAGGAATTATTGGAGGGAATGCCAATTAAAGGGCACTGTTAAGAAAGCAAACATGTTCTATAAAATTAATGCAGCAGGAGGACTGCCTGTGGGAAGTTTAGCATAACCTTTGCCTTTAAGACCCGAACACATATACAGGCCTATGTTTGAAAGTTCTTATCGTAAAAATTGTGCAATATTTCCACAACCAATCAGATTTTAGCATAAGAACTTTTATGATATAGGCCTGATAATTTGTACACAACAAATGGTTGTTTCATGTTTTCTTTAGAAGCATGGTGCAGGCTGATACAGTTTGTATTTAATGCAATGGTACTTAGCACTGCAACATGTATATTTAATACATGTTTGGATCTTAAAGGCAAAGGTGGCCTTTGCCTTTTCACTACTTCCAAAACTACTTCCAGGCTCCAACTTCCCCTTTAAAATGCATTGCACAGAGCTGTGCGAAGACCATGTTCACGTCAATATGCTGCACCTTATGGTCATTTCAATTCTACTGGGGTTGCCACCTTTCCCTTTAGAGATCCTAACACTTAGGGCTAGCTTTCATCAGTGCGTTTTGATTTCGTTTTTGTGATCCGATTGTGCTAGTGGGAGTGCAGGCATGTAATAGCCTATGGGACTGGCCCCACTACATGCAATGCTTTTCCGTTTGATATTGAGTGCATGCGACACCATTTTTTTTGCCTGTATTGCATGCTCTCTGCTAGGGTCCAATTGTGGAAGCGCAAAGCCCAGTTACGGAATCAAGCACAAGTGGGGGCCACAGCCTCAAGAATTGCAAAGTTCATTGCATTAAATACATGCTGTATGGCTAAACTGAATCAATGCAGCTTGCATTACACTTCTAAGGGCTAAGCCACACAGGCGCGTTTTTCAGGCGATGCAATTTTCCAATTTGTATTAAATTGCAGCAATGCATCAAATCTTATGTTTGGGGTGTGTTGCGTTCACGCATGCGTCAGCAATTTGGTACAATTGCAATCGCATGCGTTTCATAATGACAATGGACAAATCGCAAGCGCAAACGCATGTAAATCATGTACAATTCAGTTCGTTGCAATGTGCCGTGCCCTAAATGTACATTTTAGCAATACCCAAACTGATATAAATTGGTAGAGTGCAGAAATAAACACATACAAAGACAGAGTCTTGAGAAATGCTCACAAATATAAAGGTTGACAAGTTGTTTACTAAATACATATTAAAAGGGTTTAACACCTTCCCCTACTCTGTTTGAGCAGGAAAATCTGCTAATAATATTCACTGCTATCTCTGATGATTGGCTGGAGGCACTGGCAGATGGGGACTCTGAGTTCAACTCTTACATGCAGCTTAGCATAAGGGGAGTGGGAAACAAACACAAGGTAGCTAGTTAGCATGTGCAGAAGGAATTTTGGTACCTGGACACCAGGAAGAGGCAACACTAGAAGCCAGCCGTGACATCATAGATGCCAGTACTCAAAAATGTTCTATAAATGATTTCTACAGTAAGAAGGATTAGATGAGAGACAATGGTTTTACAAAGTGACATTTATAAGTCTGTGGAGCTGCCTTTGTATTTGGGTTTAGTTCTCCCTTTAAAAAAAACACTTGCTATTATTTTTGACTAGTTAGCACTAGTATACAAAATGGAGGCCAAAAGTGGCCCTTGAAAAAGACCCCCCAAAGAAGGCACTGACAATAACAGTCTGAAATACAAAATAACGTTTAATGGCGTCCAAATGTTTTTATAATAAACCCCCCACCATTACATAATCAATGTGCTAACCCTAATCAGTGTGATAGCAGAACGACTTATAACTTAAATATACATATCAAAAATTTCCTAACAAACCTGGTTAACTGGGCCGTGCCCCATAAACCAAGAAGTCTACTGAATCCCGCTCCTGCGCTTTTTTATTTATGCGGACGACGATAAAATAAGTTCACAATGATGGACTATATAATAAGCGAGAGAACAAAGTCAATATTAGTTAACCTAAATTAAAGCAGACTAACCACAATCGGAGAGTAACTCCTCGGACTTACGTAGGAGCCAGGACCCCTAACGGGACGGACACACTCTTCACCGCGTGATGGCTGGTAAGTATCATCATACTCCTAGGAATCTTCGTTCCTTCCTCTGGTCGCTTTCCAAACTGTCCGCATGGAACCTTCTTTTTGTTGTGTCTCACTCCCTTTATGAACAACCTACGCGCGTTTCACCAACTGCGCAACCTAGGCGCTGTGGCTTCTCAGGGTGTTTATTATAAAACATTTGAGACGCCATTAAACGTAATTTTGTATTTTTCAGACGTATGTCAGTGCTTTCTTTGTGGGTTTTTTAAAGTGGGCCACTTTTGGCCTCACATTTGGTATAGTTTGCATTTATATCACTGGGGCAACCGTAGATGTTTAGCGTTTGACATCAGTCTTTGTTTAGTCCCCCCCATGAGCGATATTGTGCCACACCAGATTATTCAGTTTCTACCTAATAGAACTTAGTGCCTCAGGCAGGGACTCCAGGATTGGGTCTCTTATCCTTTGGGGGGATTTAATACTGTTAGGAGATATCCTACCCCCACTTATATTTATGCCTATTTTTCTCTACTAGTCCTATTTCTGAGTGTGGGAATATGATATTTTGTGACCTTTACCCACAGATACTTATATTTTACTGATGGTTCCTATCTTTTTCTAGTTTTTGAAGTGTGTATATTTTAATGTATATCTAATAAGATGAGTTTTTTAACTTTACGTCACTGTATAAACTGTTGCATTTGAGTTAGGGTAATTTGTGAGGGGGATACTTTTTTCTTTGCCTTGTGTTTTCTTTCTGTTTTTAGCATGTGACCAGCTTGTAGTCATGTGACCAGCCTCTGCCAGCATTAATAGGCCTCCCCTTCTCAACTGTCAATTTTTCCCCCAGGTACTTCCTGATTTCCCAGCATTAAATCTTTACTGAGCATGCTTCTCCCCGGGGGAAAAGGGCCGCAGAGGTCAGGTGATGTCACTCAACCTACTGGAAGCAGGAAGTTTGAACATTCACCTCTATATCATTTCTCCCAGGGTGAAGCCAGAGATGTGATTGTTGGCTCAGTGTAAAGTAAATACTGCAGGCTTTCATTAATTCTAACTTATTTGAAACCACAGTTGCCCTTTAAATAACTCTTAAGAGTCATTTAACAAACTCTTTAGAACACATACAAGATAGTAGTGTTGTCTTCAAGGACACTTAAAAAATAACTTTGTTGCTGAATAGACAATTCACGATTTATCGGGGAGATGCAATATCCCACGCTAACGAGAAAATAAGCGCTAAAATCACGCTAATCCATGTCTAACGCATTAGCGAAGGTTTTGCACTGCCTGCACCATGTCACAATTTTTTTCTTTTTGCGCAAAGCGATGCAATAAATTTTGCGCCGTTTTTTGCACAACAAATAAATGCCTCTTCAATGGTGTCTTAAAATACGCTCAAAAGGTTGCAACTTACGCTAGCGTTTTCGCAATGCATAACGGCCGCCAAAAGTTATTAATACATTGCGGGAAACGAGTGCACATAGGTTGCGATGCGCGAAATATATTGCATCTCCCCCTATAAGTTCTATACAGTATATTTCTAGTTGAGTCGTGTTGAGTTCCACTTTGATGCAATCAGTTTCTTTTCTCATAACAATGCTGTCAACACAGAGGAAAACATCAATTTGCACGAGGCAAAAATGAATGACTGAAAACGACGGGATGGGAAAAGTAAAGCCTTGTTAACTGCAAGAAATCTATATGTACTGCAGCTTCTCAAATTTGTAGATCAATTTATCAAAGTGATAGAGTTTTCTTTAAGTGTTGGACACAATGCATATCAATTCAACAAATCACGATTCCTTAAAATAAATTCAGTGAATAATGATTACCTACATATATCCTAAAGATAATTGTAAATATTTAGCTATAAAATAATTGTTATATCAATTTAAAATAATTAGATTACCATGTTAATAACAGACTCAAAAAACAAATGTGAATAATATTCTAGCAGGAGATTCAAATAAAGCTCTTATCGTTTAAATGGTGCTAATTTTGCCCCAACCAATCAGATGTTAGCTTTCGAATGTTAAAATAAGATCTGATTGGTTGGGGCAAAATTAGCACCATTTTAAACGATAAGAACTTATATTGAAAAACCAGTTAGTTTGGTAATTGTTAATCAAATCAGTCCCCTAATACCTTTTTGTTTCTAGCAAACT
This sequence comes from Hymenochirus boettgeri, assembly GCA_019447015.1. Taxonomy (NCBI): domain Eukaryota; kingdom Metazoa; phylum Chordata; class Amphibia; order Anura; family Pipidae; genus Hymenochirus; species Hymenochirus boettgeri. The sequence continues at coordinate 138,727,269 of CM033471.1, read as the reverse complement.
AATGATAGGAATCAAAACTCACGCCTGTCTACTAAAGCCCATCATGATAAAGCCAAATTACAAAAATTGCTGTGGCATTTGTAGAAAGAGTATTTTCGGTGTGTACCAATATGGTTCTAACCTATGCACCAAACCCAACATTCCAGATATCTGCATATTTCAAATTATCTTTTTTACACACAGTTAGAAATGCCAAAAGCCTGTTATTAAACACAAATGCCAACCCTCATTGGTTGAACAGAGCTGACTATTATACATATACTGGTATAATAGTCATAGTGATGACTAGGAAACCCTAAATTACACACCACCCGCACATTCAGAGTGAGTAGGAAATAAGTTTAAAAAAGTCCCACTCGGTCAGAGAAAACCTGTCAGATATCCAGTTTACAGACTTTTGTTTGCTATTCTACCTTGATTGTCTGTAAAACCAAGGCTCCATTACTAAAATAAGTTAAAGGGACAATATGACTACAAAATGACTTTGCCTCATCTTAATCTATAATTGAATACATGTAAGTAGCACTTACTCTGAGGTGTGTGTGTTGCTGCATGCCTTCAATCCAGCACACATTTGTTTAGGAGCAGTATCCCCCCTCCTCTTTTAACCACTCCCACTTCTCGTCCGACCTGACTTTTTCCCCACAAACCAACTGTCAAGCCTGCATACAGCATTCCAACTGTCAAAACCTGTCTCCTTCACAGAAGAATATTTTTAAGAGACATAACTTTGATGACAGCTGAAATACAAGAAGTTTTAGATTTAAGGAAAGGTTTCAGATCTAAAGAAATAGTGTAGATCAAGAAAAAATGATTCAGTGGTGTTGGGAAGAATTAAGATATGTTCCCAGTTTAGGTAATTTGAAAAAAATACCGTATACTAATCGAGTATATAGCCGAGGTTTTTAGTTTAAAAAATAAAAACCTTAAGGACCTTTGTCCTGGTTTACTCGAGTCACGTGCACAAAACTGTTTGTTAAACTGACGGTCTTAAACTTGGTCTCCGTACCGCAGTCCATTAGGTCGCATCTTCACACCCCGGGAGGGAGCATGGGCCGCCGGGAGGGAGCATGGGCGCCCGGGCAGGGAGAACGAGCCTCTAGCATCCATTTACACAATACTGTCCACAACCGCTGTCACAAGCGGACCAAGCAGAGAGAGAATTGCACGCGCGCAGCCAGTGCGCGCATTACGTAATGTCTTCTGTAATCGAAAATGGAGGGCAGGAAGGAAGCGAGTAGTTTCTGTTGTCCTGTCCGTCCAGTGGGACGGTAGTTAATGTCCAATGTACTTGGTCTAACTAAACGCATTATAACCATAACTTTGTTATATCTAAACCATTCTCATTCTTCCTAACCAATCTGCCACTTCCTAAAAAATGTTGCCAATATTTAGGAAACTACAACTCCAGCATGCTTTGATTGCTGGGAGTTGTAGTTTCAAACATCTGGAGTGCCTCTAAAACAACCAGAAAGATGAGATTTTTTTTTTGGAACTATCTAGTAGATGTTTAGAAACTACACTCCAGCAACCAAAGCATGTGGGAGTTTAGTTCCAAACATCTGGGTGCCTCAAAAGAAATACATGATGGGTTAACAAGTTTGGCAAGGGGTTTTTTTTGTACTTGAACTTGCTCCAGTTAGTAGAATAGGTGTCCAGTACGGATTTGGTTATACGGTAACCGGCATTGGTGTAGTGACATGACTGTATGGGATTACCGTACACTAACATACCGTACTTTATTGGGATTCTGCTATCCATTTTACAGGGCAACTAAAAGCCTCAAAACCATACTGATTTTGAAGCAGAATAACCGTCTTGATATAAAAGCAGTATTACAGTGCCTAACTTGTACCGTAACTACAGTAACTCTGCTCTTAAGGTATGGGGGGTTCAAGTTTTCTTACTGGCTCTTCTGTGTATTTTTAATCGTGTTAGAAACGGTTTGTGTTGGCGTTGAAAAGAAAACAAAAAGCGCAGATCATACGACGCTGGCTGTAAACTCAAGGTTGTTTCAAGAGCAGAGGAAAGTATTATGCTCATTGCAGGCCGGGAGGATTTGGCGTTGACGAAAACAGGTTCGAGTTGGAGAAAATTCAAGTCAGGATTGGAGAAGAGATGCCGAAGTCAAAAAAGCCTCTCGTGGTTTTACAACTTCATATGGCTGATCCTAGAGACTGACTTGCATAAATGGGTGTGGAATGTCGTCAAATGGATTACCGCAACACGCCATGGGAATCCGAATATTCGGCCCTCAAAGGCTAAGATGAGAAATATAAAACCTTGGGCATTGAGAACTTAGTTTGCATCACGGTGGTGTGTACCCGCATCATGAATATGTTTGGGACTTGCTTGGTTGCGACAGCGAAATCAAAGATGTTTCACAAAAACTACACAAAACCTTGAAGGGAAAAGGTCATGCATCCATCAATTTATTATAAACAAAGAAAGTTGTATCAATTATGACCCTTGGAAGTATCCGGGGAATATGGTGAGACTGCAATGACTTTTGATCTCCCAGCAACACAACAGTGGCATCACTGGGAGAAAAACAACTATTTTCCTTAGAAGACAGGGATTGAAAAAAATCATTTCACAGTGGTTTTCGGCATGTTTGGCCAATGGAGTCAAGCTGCGGCCTGTTATTATACTTAAAAGGAAGAACCCTTGCCTAGAAGAATGCAAATTCCCCCCGCGAATCACTGTCCGTGCCACATGTTAAGGCTGGATGGATGAACAGGACAAAAAAATTGCTAGAGGAGGATTTGGAATGGACGACCAGGATAGCTTTACAAAAAAATCCCTCATTGCTAGTTTTGGGATATGTTTTAGAGCCATATATTGAAGATGTAAAAAAAATGGCTAAGTCTTTTCAACCCACTTTGGTTGTCATTATTCCTGGTGGGCTTACATCTGTTTCAGGCCCTTGGATTGTCCTAAAACAACCTTTTAAAGACTGTGTGCTAAAACCTGTGGCACGAATGGAATGTCATCAGGTCAAGCAAATTGACAAAAGGTGGAAATCTTATGAAAGCCTGACATAGAATTAGTAGCAAAGTGGGTACGAGATGCATGGGAGGACATTCCAGAACCCACATCAAACGGGCTTTTCTGAAATGCGGTATAAGTAATGCCATGATGGTACAGAAATGAGGTTTTTGTTTCAGCACAGCAGCATTGATGAAGGATGATGTAATATTGCTGATGGTGATGATAATGCTATGCAGATGACAATTATACACCAGCTGATTTGAGGCCTATTTGGTAGAAACTGAATGATGACGGAATCTGACTTTGAAGGATTTTAAATATTACCGGGCATATTTTCATATTGCTGCTCACGCCATTGAACTTTGATTCAAAGCAAAAAGGTTTCCCCAGTTAAAAATATTTCCATACTTTTTGTTGCTTAATGCATATAGTTACTCAAAACAGTTTGTTTTTATTTGAAATAATACTCGAAAAATCAAACATGGACCTCCTCTTTATTCATTCATTTCCTACTCATTTTAGGTATTACAGTTTTGGCAGTATGGTGATAATTTCTACCCTCGCTTATACTCGCGTCAATCATTTTTTTAAATTACTTTTTCAGGTAAGAATGGGTAACCTCAATCGCTTTACTCGGGTCAGCCTAGAACTCGAGTATACTACGGTAACCCTATTTTTGATATAGATTCCCTTTACCAATAGATGCCCTCTTCCAACAATGCAGTTTACACATAAAATGCCTGAATTTCAGAAAACCTTGGTTTTGAAAACGTAACCAGAAGGTTTAGGTCCTATATTGCAGTATGATACAAGCTCCCTTCCAGCTCCCATCATTAGACAGCTTTGTGCCAAATTTATGCTTTCCACTCCGCCGTGACATCCCTTAGATTGCAGTACTCAAAAAGTTCTATAAAATGATTTCTACAGTAAGAAGCCTGAATTCAGAAAGGTGAGAGACCAAATTGGTTTACAAAGTGACATTTATAAGAGTCTGTGGAGCTGCCTTTGTATTTGGGTTTAGTTCTCTCCTTTAAAAAAAACACTGCTATTACTTTTGACTAGTATAGCACTGATATACAAAATGGAGGCCAAAAGTGGCCCTTGAAAAAGACCCCCACAAAGAAGGCACTGACAAAACAGTCGAAAAATACAAAATAACGTTTAATGGCGCTCCAAATGTTTTATTAATAAACCCCCCACCCATTAATATATCAATTGCTAACCCTAATGTGTGATAGCAGAACGACTTATACTTAAAATATACATATACAAAATTTCCTAACAAACCTGTTACTACTGGGCCGTCCCCATAAAACCAGAAGTCTCTGAATCCGCTCCCTGCGTTTTTTTTTATAGCGGACGACGATAAAATAAGTCAAATAGTGACTATATAATAGCAAAGAGAACAAAGTCATATTAGTTAACCTAAAATTAAGCAAGGCTAACCACATGGTAGAGTAACTCCTCGGACTTACGTGGAGACCAGGGACCCCCTAACGGGACGACCACACTCTTCACCGGATGATGGCTGGTAAGTATTCATACTCCTTAGGAATCTTCGTTCCTTCTCTCTGGTCGCTTTCCAAACTGCCGCATGAACCGCTCTTCGTTTTGTCTCACTCCCCATTTACTGACAACCTACGGCGTTTCACCAACTGCGCAACCTAGCGCTGTGGCTTCTTCAGGGTGTTTATTATAAAACTTTGGACGCCATAAAACGTATTTGTTTTTTCAGACTGTTATGGTCAGTGCTTCTTTGGGGGTTTTTTAAAGGGCCCACTTTTTGGCCCTCCCATTTGTATAGTTTGCATTTATACCCTAGGGGCAACGCTAGATGATTAGCGTTGACATAAGGTCTTGCTTTTTAGTCCCCCAGAGCAGATTACTTGTGCCACACAGATTATGTGTTCTTACTAATAGAATAGTTAGTCCTCAGGGACTCCAGGATTGGGTCTCTTTATCCTTTGGAGGGATTTAATACTGTTAGGAGATATCCTACCCCCACTTATATTTATGCCTATTTTTTCTCTACTAGTCCTATTTCTGAGTGTGGGAATATGATATTTTGTGACCTTTACCCACAGATACTTATATTTTACTGGATGGTTCCTATCTTTTTCTAGTTTTTATGAAGTGTGTTATATTTTAATGTATATCTAATAAAGATGAGTTTTTTAACTTTACGTCACTGTATAAACTGTTGCATTTGAGTTAGGGTAATTGTGAGGGGGATACTTTTTTCTTTGCCTTGTGTTTTCTTTCTGTTTTTAGCATGTGACCAGCGTGTAGTCATGTGACCAGCCTCTGCCAGCATTAATAGCCTCCCTTCTCAACTGTCAATTTTTCCCCCAGGTACTTCCTGATTTCCCAGCATTAAATCTTTACTGAGCATGCTTCTCCCCCGGGGAAAAGGGCCGGAGAGGTCAGGTGAGTCACTCAACCTACTGGAAGCAGGAAGTTTTGAACATTCACCTCTTATCATTTCTCAGGGTGAAGCCAGAGATGTGATTGTTGGCTCAGTGTAAAGTAAATACTGCAGGCTTTCATTTAATCTTAACTTATTTTGAAACCACAGTTGCCCTTTAAATAACTCTTAAGAGTCATTTAACAAACCTTTAGAACATACAAGATAGTAGTGTTGTCTTCAAGGACACTTAAAAAATAACTTTGTTGCTGAATAGACAATTCACGTTTATCGGGGAGATGCAATATCCCACGCTAACGAGAAAATAACGCTAAAATCACGCTAACCATGTACTAACGCATTAGCGAAGGTTTTGCACTGCCTGCACCATGTCACAATTTTTTCTTCTTTGCGCAAAGCGATGCATAAATTTTGCGCCGTTTTTTGCACAACAATAAATGCCTCTTCAATGGTGTCTTAAAATACGCCAAAAGGTTGCAACTTACGCTAGCGTTTTCGCAAGCATTATCAACGGCCGCAAAGTTATTAATACATTGCGGAAACGAGTGCACATAGGTTGCGATAGCGAAATATATTGCATCTCCCCCTATAAGTCTTATACAGTATGATTTCTAGTTGAGTCGTGTTGAGTTCCACTTTGATGCAAATCAGTTTCTTTTCTCATAACAATGCTGTCAACACAGAGGAAAACAATCAATTTGCACGAGGCAAATGAATGACTGAAAACGACGGGATGGGAAAAGTAAAGCCTTGTTAACTGCAAGAAATTTATGTACTGAGCTTCTCAAATTTTGTAGATCAATTTATCAAAGTGATAGAGTTTTTAAGTGTTGGACACAATGCATATCAATTCAACAAATCACGATTCCTTAAAATAAATTCAGTGATAAAATGATTACCTACATATATCCTAAAGATAATTGTAAATATTTAGCTATAAATAATTGTTATAATCAATTTAAATAATTAGATTACCATGTTAATAACAGATCAAAAAACAAAATGTGAATAATATTCTAGCAGGGAGATTCAATAAAAGTCTTTACGTTTAAAATGGTGCTAATTTTGCCCCAACCATCAGATGTTAGCTTTCGAATGTTAAATAAGATCTGATGGTTGGGGCAAATTAGCACCATTTTAAACGATAAGAACTTATTGATAAAAACCAGTTATGTTGTGTATAATTGTTAATCAAATCAGTCCCCTAATAACCTTTTTGCTAGCAACTAAGATAGAGGAACAAAACTCAGCTGTCTACTAAGACCCATCATGATAAAGCCATTACAAAAATTGCTTGTGCATTTGTATAGAGTTTTTTGTTGTTTACCATTGTTCTAACCTATGCACCCCACCCCATTCCAGATATCTGCTATTTTCAAATTATCTTTTTTACACACAGTTAGATGCCACAAAGCCTGTTTAACACAAATGCCACCCTCATTGGTTGAACAGAGCTGACTATTATCAATATACTGTATAAAGTCATAGTGATGACTAGAGAAACCCTAAATTACACACCACCCGCACATTCAGAGAGTGAGTAGAGAAATAAGTTTAAAAAAGTACACTCAGGTTCAGAGAAAACCTGTCAGATATCCAGTTATAGACTTTTGTTTGCTATTCTACCTTGATGTCTGTAAAACCAAGGCTCCATTACTAAAATTAAGTTAAGGGACACTATACTGAACAAAATGACTTTGCCTCATCTTAATCTATAATTGAATACATGTAAGTAGCACTTACTCTGATGTGTGTTGTGTTGCTGCATGCCTTCAATCCAGCACACATTTGTTTAGGAGCAGATATCCCCCCTCCTCTTTTAACCACTCCCACTTCGTCCGACCTGACTTTTTCCCCACAAACCAACTGTCAAGCCTGCATACAGCATTCCAACTGTCAAAACTCTGTCACCATTCACAGAAAAATAGTTTTTAAGAGCAAATAATTGATTGACAGCTGAATACAAGAAGTTTTAGATTTAAGGAAAGGTTTCAGATAAAGAAATAGGGGGGGTTGTAGAGTCAAGAAAATGATTAGTGGTTGTTGGGAAGCATTAGGTTTCCCCCTACTTCCTCAAGAAAAGCAGGGGGGGTTAAGAAATACAGTTAAGTTCCATAGGGTAAAATTGAAAAAATACCGGTATTACTAACTCGAGTATAAGCGAGGTTTTTAGGTTTAAAAAATAAAAACCTTATGAACGGCTTGCTTTCCTCTGCTTATACTCGAGTCACGCACAAAAAACTGTTTGCTGAGAATGGTACGTGTTACCTGGTTCCGGTACCATCCTTAGGTCCATGCCCACACCCCGGGAGGAGCATGGGCCGCCGGGAGGGAGCATGGGCCCCGGGAGGGAGAACGAGCCTACAGATCCATTTACAAATAAGCCCCACAACCGCTGCACAAGCGGACCAAGCAGAGAGAGAATGTGCACGCGCGCACGCAGAGCGCGCATTACTAATGTCTTTCTGTATCGATAATGGAGGAGCAGGAAGGAAGCGATAGTTCTGATTGCTCCTGTCCGTCCAGTGGGAACGGTAAGTTAATGTACCAATGTACTTGTCTATACTAAAGCATTATAACATAACTTTGTTATAGTCTAAACCATTCTCATTCTTCCTAACCAATCTGCCACTTCTAAAAAATGTTGCCAATTTTAGGAAACTACAAACTACCCAGCATGCTTTGATTGCTGGGAGTTTGTAGTTTCAAACATCTGGGGAGTGCCTCTAAAACACAGAAAGATGAGATTTTTTTTTGTGGAAACTATGCTAGTAGATGTTTAGAAACTACACCCCAGCAACCAAAGCATGCTGGGAGTTGTAGTTTCCAAACATCTGGGTGCCTCAAAAGAAATACATGATGGGTTACAAAGTTGGGCAAGGGGTTTTTTTTGTACTGAACTTGCCAGTTAGTAGAGTGAATGGGTCCAGTACTGGATGTTGGTTATACGGTAACCGGCATTGGTGAGTGACACGACTGTAGGGGATTACCGTACACTATAATACCGTACTTTATGGATTCTGCTATCCATTTTAAAGGCAACTAAAGCCTCAAAACATACTGATTTGTAGCAGAATAACCGTATCCTTGATATAAAAGCAGTATTGTAAGCAGTGCCTACTTGTACGTAACTACAGTAACTCTGTCTTAAGGTTGGGGGGTTCAAGTTTTCTTACTGGCTCTTCTGTGTATTTTTAATCTGTTAGAAACGTTTGGTCGTTTTGAAAAGAAAACAAAAGAAACGCGAGATCATACGACGGCTTGGCTGTTAAACTCAAGGTTGTTTCAAGAGAAGGAAAAGTATCATGCATGCAGGCCAGGGAATTTGGCGTTGCGGAAAACAGGTTTCGAGTTGGAGAAAAATCAGTCAGGGATTGGGAGAAGATGCCGAAGTCCAAAAAAAGGCTCGTCGTGGTTTTAACAACTTCATGGGAGCTCTAGAGACTGACTTGCCCATAAATGGGTGTGGAAGTCGTCAAATGGAACCGGCATAGACACGCTGGAATCCGAATTACGGCCCTCAAAGGCAAGATGAGAGAAATATAAACGTGGGCATTGAGAACTTCGTTTGCATCACTGGATGGTGGTACCACAGTCTCATGATGTGTTTGGACTTTGCTGGTTTGCGGACAGCGAAAGTCAAGATTTTCACAAAAAACTACACAAAACCTTGAAGAAAGGTCATGCATCCATCAATTATTATAAACAAAGAAAGTTGTATAATTATGACCCTTGGAAGTAGCCGGGAATATGGACTGAGACGCAATGACTTTTGATCTTCCCAGCAACAGAAACAGTGGCATCATGGGAGAAAAAACTATTTTCCTTAGAACGACAGGGCATTGAAAAAAATCAATTTCACAGTGGTTTTGGCATGTTTGTCCAATGGAGTCAAGCTGCGGCCTGTTATTATCTTAAAAGGAAGAACCCTTGCCTAGAGAATGCCAAATTCCCCCCGCGAATCACTGTCCGTGCCCATGTTAAGGCTGGATGGATGAACAATGTCTCACTCCATTACTGAACAACCTACGCGCGTTTCACCAACTGCGCAACCTAGCGCTGTGGCTTCTTCAGGGTGTTTATTATAAAACATTTGGACGCCATTAAACGTATTTTGTATTTTTCAGACTGTTATTGTCAGTGCCTTCTTTGTGGGGTCTTTTTCAAGGGGCCACTTTTGGCCTCCATTTTGTATAGTTGCATTTATACCCCTAGGGGCACCGCTAGATTATTAGCGTTGACATCAGGTCTTTAGTATGAGCTATTGTGCCACACCAGATTATTAGTTATTACTAATAGCACTTAGTGCCTCAGGGACTCCAGGATTGGGTCTCTTTATCCTTTGGAGGGGATTTAATACTGTTAGGAGATATCCTACCCCCACTTATATTTATGCCTATTTTTTCTCTACTAGTCCTATTTCTGAGTGTGGGAATATGATATTTTGTGACCTTTACCCACAGATACTTATATTTTACTGGATGGTTCCTATCTTTTTCTAGTTTTTTGAAGTGTGTATATTTTAATGTATATCTAATAAAGATGAGTTTTTTAACTTTACGTCACTGTATAAACTGTTGCATTTTGAGTTAGGGTAATTTGTGAGGGGGATACTTTTTTCTTTGCCTTGTGTTTTCTTTCTGTTTTTAGCATGTGACCAGCTTGTAGTCATGTGACCAGCCTCTGCCAGCATTAATAGGCTCCCCTTCTCAACTGTCAATTTTTCCCCCAGGTACTTCCTGATTTCCCCAGCATTAAATCTTTACTGAGCATGCTTCTCCCCCGGGGGAAAAGGGCCGGCAGAGGTCAGGTGATGTCACTCAACCTACTGGAAGCAGGAAGTTTGAACATTCACCTCTATATCATTTCTCACAGGGTGAAGCCAGAGATGTGATTGTTGGCTCAGTGTAAAGTAAATACTGCAGGCTTTCATTTAATCTAACTTATTTTGAAACCACAGTTGCCCTTTAAATAACTCTTAAGAGTCATTTAACAAACTCTTTAGAACACATACAAGATAGTAGTGTTGTCTTCAAGGACACTTAAAAAATAACTTTTGTTGCTGAATAGACAATTCACGCTTTATCGGGGAGATGCAATATCCCACGCTAACGAGAAAATAAGCGCTAAAATCACGCTAACCCATGTACTAACGCATTAGCGAAGGTTTTGCACTGCCTGCACCATGTCACAATTTTTTTCTCTTTGCGCAAAGCGATGCAATAAATTTTGCGCCGTTTTTTGCACAACAATAAATGCCTCTTCAATGGTGTCTTTAAAATACGCACAAAAGGTTGCAACTTACCGCTAGCGTTTTCGCAAGGCATTAACGGCCGCAAAGTTATTAATACATTGCGGAAACGAGTGCACATAGGTTGCGATAGCGAAATATATTGCATCTCCCCCTATAAGTCTTATACAGTATGATTTCTAGTTGAGTCGTGTTTGAGTTCCACTTTGATGCAATCAGTTTCTTTTCTCATAACAATGCTGTCAACACAGAGGAAAACAATCAATTTGCACGAGGCAAATGAATGACTGAAAACGACGGGATGGGAAAAGTAAAGCCTTGTTAACTGCAAGAAATATTATGTACTGCAGCTTCTCAAATTTTGTAGATCAATTTATCAAAGTGATAGAGTTTTCTTTAAGTGTTGGACACAATGCATATCAATTCAACAAATCACGATTCCTTAAAATAAAATTCAGTGAATAAATGATTACCACTATATATCTAAAGATAATTGTAAATATTTAGCTATAAATAATGTTATATCATTTAAATAATTAGATTACCATGTTAATAACCGACTCAAAAAACAAATGTGAATAATATCTAGCAGGGAGATTCAAAAAAGTCTTATCGTTTAAAATGGTGCTAATTTTGCCCCAACCAATCAGATGTTAGCTTTCGAATGTTAAATAAGATCTGATTGGTTGGGGCAAAATTAGCACCATTTTAAACGATAAGAACTTATATTGAATAAACCAGTTAGTTTGGTAAATTGTTAATCAAATCAGTCCCCTAATAACCTTTTTGTTTTCTAGCAAACTAATGATAGGAATCAAAACTCAGCCTGTCTACTAAAGCCCATCATGATAAAGCCAAATTACAAAAATTGCTGTGCATTTGTATAAAGAGTATTTTCGGTGTGTACCAATATTGGTTCTAACCTATGCACCAAACCCAACATTCCAGATATCTGCATATTTCAAATTTATCTTTTTTACACACAGTTAGAAATGCCAAAAGCCTGTTATTAACACAAATGCCAACCCTCATTGGTTGAACAGAGCTGACTATTATACATATACTGTATAATAGTCATAGTGATGACTAGGAAACCCTAAATTACACACCACCCGCACATTCAGAGAGTGAGTAGAAATAAGTTTAAAAAAGTACACTCACTGGTTCAGAGAAAACCTGTCAGATATCCAGTTTATAGACTTTTGTTTGCTATTCTACCTTGATTGTCTGTAAAAACCAAGGCTCCATTACTAAAATTAAGTTAAAGGGACACTATACTGAACAAAATGACTTTGCCTCATCTTAATCTATAATTGAATACATGTAAGTAGCACTTACTCTGATGTGTGTGTGTTGCTGCATGCCTTCAATCCAGCACACATTTTGTTTAGGAGCAGTATCCCCCCTCCCTCTTTTAACCACTCCCACTTCTGTCCGACCTGACTTTTTCCCCACAAACCAACTGTCAAGCCTGCATACAGCATTCCAACTGTCAAAACTCTGTCACCATTCACAGAAGAATATTTTTTAAGAGCAAATAACTTGATTGACAGCTGAAATACAAGAAGTTTTAGATTTAAGGAAAGGTTTCAGATCTAAAGAAATAGGGGGTAGATCAAGAAAAATGTCATGGTGGTTTGGGAGAATTTAGTTTCAGTTATGGTCAATTTGAATACCTTATATACTCAGTATATACCGAGGTTTTAGGTTAAAAATAACCTAAAACCTTGTCTCGGCTTATACTCGAGTCACGTCACAAAACTGTTTGAGAATGGTACGGTGCTTACGGTACCCAGTCCTTAGGTCTCCTCACAGCGCCGCGGAGGAGCATGGCCGCCGGGAGGAGCATGGGCCGCCGGAGGGAGAACGAGCGCTACAAGTCCTATTACAGCAACAGCTGCACACCGCTGCACAAGCGGACCAAGCAAGAGAGAATGTGCACGCGCGCACGCAGGCGCGCCATTACTAAGGTCTTCTGTATCGGAATGGAGGAGCAGGGAAGGAGCGAAGTTTCTGATGCTCCTGTCCGTCCATGGGACGTAGTTAATGTCAATGTACTTGTCTATATCTAAACAACCATTAACCATAACTTTGTTATATCTAAAACCATTCTCATTCTTTCCTAACCATCTGCCACTTCTAAAATGTTGCCAATGTTAGGAAACTACAACTCCCAGCATGCTTTGATTGCTGGGAGTTGTAGTTTCCAAACATCTGGAGTTCCTCTAAACAACAGAAAGATGAGATTTTTTTTTGTGGAACTTCTAGAGATGTTTGAAACTACAACTCCCAGCAACCAAAGCATGCTGGGAGTTGTAGTTTCCAAACATCTGGAGTGCCTCAAAAGAACATTGATGGGTTACAAGTTTGGCAAGGGGTTTTTTTTTGTACTTGAACTTGCCAGTAGAAGTGGGTCCAGTACGGATTTGGTTATACGGTAACCGGCATTGTGAGTGACTACTGTATGGGGATTACCGTACACTACAATACCGTACTTTATGGAATTCTGCTATCCATTTTAAAGGCAACTAAAGCCTCAAAACAATACTGATTTTGAAGGCAGAATACCGTACCTTATATAAAAGCAGTAATCAGTGCCTCACTTGTACCGTAACTACAGTAAACTCTGCTCTTAAGGTATGGGGTTCAAGTTTTCTTACTGGCTCTTCTTGTATTTTTAATCTGTTAGAAACGGTTGGTCGTGAAAGAAAACAAACGCAGACATACGACTCGGCTTTAAACTCAAGGTTGTTTCTCAAGAGCAGAGGAAGTATATTCCATTGCAGGCCGGGAATTTGCGTTGACGAAAAACAGGTTCGAGTTGGGAGAAAAATCAAGTCAGAATTGGAGAAGATGCCGAAGTCAAAAAAGGCTCGTCGTGGTTAAACAACTTCATAGGAGCTCTAGAGACTGACTTGCATAAATGGGTTGTGGAATGTCGTCAGAATGGATACTGCATAACACGCATGGGAATCCTGAACGTGCCCTTCAAATGGCTAAAGAAGATAGAAATATAAAACAGTGGGCATTAGAACTTCGTTGCATCAGCTGGATGGTGTACACCGCTTCATGATCGGTTTGGACTTGCTTGCGACAGCGAACAAAGATTTCACAAAAACTACCACAAAACCTTGAAGAAAAGGTCATGTCTTCCATCATTATTATAAACAAAGAAAGTTTTATAATTATGACCTTGGAAGTATCGGGAATATGATGAGACTGCAATGACTTTTGATCTTCCAAGCAACAGAACAGTGGCATCCTTGGGAGAAAACACTATTTTCCTTAGAACGACAGGAATGAAAAAATCATTTTCACAGTGGTTCTGCAGTGTGGCCAATGGAGTCAAGCTGCGGCCTGTTATTATATTTAAAAGGAAGACCCTTGCCTAAGAATGCCAAATTCCCCCGCGAATCACTGTCCGTCCACCATGTTAAAGGCTGATGGATGAACAAGGAACAAAAATGGCTAGAGGAGATTTGGAATGGACGACCAGATAGCTTAAAAAAAATCCCTCATTGCTATTTGGGAATGTTTAGAGCCCATATATTTGAAGATTAAAAAAATGGCTAAGTCTTTTCAAACACTTTGGCAGTTATTCCTGTGGGCTTACCATCTGTTTACATTACAGGCCCTTGGATGTGTCTATAAACAAACCTTTTAAAACTGTGTTGCTAAAAATGTGGCACGAATGATATGTCATCAGGTCAAGCCAAATTGACAAAGGTGGAAATCTTATGAAGCCTGACATAGAATTGTACAAGTGGGTACGAGATGCATGGGAGACATTCCGAAGAACATCATCAAACGTGCTTTTCTGAAATGCGGTATATAGCCATGGATGGTACAGAAGAATGAGGTTTTGTTTCACACAGCAGCAAGTGATGAAGATGATGTAAATATTGTGATGGTGATGATAATGTCTATCAGATTACATTACACCACTGAATTTGAGGCACTATTTGGAGAAACTGATGATGAGGAATCTGACTTTGAAGGATTTTAATAGTAACCCAGGCATATTTCATATTGCTGCTCAAGCCATTGAACTTTGATTCAGCAAAAGGTTTCCCAGTAAATATTTTCCATACTTTTTGCTTGCTATAATGCTATATTACTCACAAAACGTTTGTTTTTATTTGAAAATAATACTCTAAAATAAAACATGGACCTCCTCTTTATTTCATGTCATTTTTCTAATATTTTAGGTATTACAGGTTTTGCAGTAGTGGTGATAATTTCTACCCTCGGCTTATACTCGAGTCAATCATGTTTTTACTTTTTCAGGTAAGAATGGGTACCCCGTCTAATACTCGGGTCAGCTTTACTCGAGTATATACGGTAACCTATTTTTTGTATAGATTCCCTTTACCAATAGATGCCCTCTTCCCAACAATGCAGTTTACACATAAAATGCCTGATTTCAAAAAAACCTTGGTTGAAAACGTAACCAGAAGGTTTAGGTCCTATATTGCAGTATGATAAAAGCTCCCTTCCAGACTCCATCATTAGACAGCTTGTGCAAATATTGCTTTCCACTCTTAAGATACAAGGAACAAAGGGCAAAAATAAGCTAAGTTGTTGCAGACTTGTAAGCAACAGAAAGAAAACAGGTGCAATGGCAATACCACCATATGGGTGCCATTTGTTTGGCCAGTTTCTAAAAATCCCACTTTATATTATTTCTTGTTTACTCTGTGATATCCTCTCATTTTGTGAGTGATACAGAAAGACCTTCAGTGTGTTCAGATTGTTTAAAGGGCAAGTCCAGACCCCAAATGAAAACTTACATACAGGTGAATTACCCCCCAAAACCCTAAACAGTAATAGTTTGAAATCTGAATATATAAGTCTAACCTGAAATCCTGCACAATGCCCTATTACCCCTGTTTCTGCTTCCTGGTTCTTCCAGTTAGTAACTGTCAGTTATGAATTTGACAGTTGACATCACAGCCAATAACTGAATGCTAATCCCCTGTCTGAGCATGCCCAGGCTCTGTTCAGGCTTAGTACAGGTCACTAAATTGCTCAGTTTTCATGAGGCATCCAGAAGCATAGCAGGCATACAGTAATGAATTCATAGGACAAAGTATGATATATCAACATATTTTAACGAGGCCATTCTTTCTAAAATGTGTTATTATGAGGGTGGAGTTGTCCTTTAACCTTTGTGTCTAAAAGATACTTAGCTCAAAAGCAATCATATGACAGTTTTCTCACCTCAGTCTCCTATTTGACATCTGTCTAGTTAGATTTAAAGGGATTTGAAAAAACTGACATTTTTTTGTAAGTAATACTGATTTTAATGAAGGGAAATACATTTTAATTTAGGTCAAAACAGTTTGTTTGCATTTTGATAGTGTCTAACAGATGGCCGAAAAATGCTGACTTTTTTTCTTTTGCTTTTCCTTTGCTAAAAATGCCATTATTCCCATATGTTTGTTAATTATAAAGAACCATTCACACAATAACTAGTGACTTCTTACATAAACATTCCCATTAGTGGATACAAAGATATGTGTGAAGGGATATTTAGAACAAGAGAATGAAATATCATGCAAAGTCTGCACTCTGGTCTGAAAGTTTTATTAGGGCTCTATCAAGATGCAGTGCGGTGTAATGAAAAGTGTATATCATGCATAGAGATGGCCAAACTTTCGAAAGTTCGGTCCGTTTTCGAACTTTCGAACTATACTATACTATACTATAAAGTCAATGGGAGTCAAATAATTCTAATGAAATACAAATAAAATATTAATGGTAACGTAATGTAAATGATCTGGGGAACATGTTCGAATATCCAGGATACTGCGCCTAGGTATTCAGTACATTTACTTCGCAGATTCGATGTTCGCTCCTAGATACCATGGACATTTTACTCGCAGATTCAATGCTCGCGTATAGGTTTTAATGAACACTTTACTTGCGGATTAGATGCTCACGCCTAGATACCATGGACATTTTACTTGTGGATTCGATGCTCGTGTATAGGTTTTAATGGACACTTTACTCGCGGATTCGATGCTCGCGCCTAGATACCATGGACATTTTACTCGCGGATTCGATGCTCGCGTATAGATTTTAATGGACACTTTACTAGGATTCGATGCTCACATATAGGTTATAATAGGCATTTTACTCACATATTTTTGACGGTCGAACATTCGATATTTATCGAAAGTCCGAAAATATCGAAATCTGGGTCCGGGGAGAGGTAGAGATGTCCGAATTTGTTCGAATTCGAATAGTTCGGCTCAAATTCGGGTTCGAGTTCGAGTTCTAGTCCATCTCTACTCATGAACTGTACTGGGATTTGCTAGCTGTTTTAATGAGTCTGAATGACTAAATGAAGAATCTGATCCGTAATGGGTGGAAATAAGGGCAAAGCATGTAACTCCACCTTCAGGGATATTTACCCAGAGCCTTTACCACTCTGGGTCAACTTCCCTTTCTGGGCCTGAATACGTGGTTTGCGTATGGGTAAATTCCTGGAAAGGAGTAACTCGCCGCATGATTTAAACACCAGCTATCAGCTGGCATTAAATAGTCACACTCAAATTAGTATCTTTTGCGCTACCCGCACAGCCAGTGCAATGAAGGAGTTAAAGTCGCACTTACCGAAATTGAATCAGTTAGCTTGACTTTAACTCCACAAAAGAGCCCAGCTGCTTTCGGTAAATTCACTTCATTAAAGGAGCTTTCTCCCTTTAAAGGAACTGTAAACCTAAAAAATAAGTGTTTGCCAATCGTTTCTATTATTCACAGGGAGGTGAGAACGCTTATTCTCACCTCCCTGTGAATAATAGCTTGCTCAGGGGACACAGCGGCACTTACCTTACCTGGTGCTCCACTCGCTCCTTCTGATATGACAGCCGTGTTGCCCCTGTCTCCTGACCATGCGCCTATCTTTGGCGCATGGCGGGCCCATACAAAAGATAGGCATGCGATCGGGAGAGCAGGACAGCGTGGCTGTTATTTTCAGAAGGACCTGCGAGTGGAGCGCCAGGTAAGGTAAGTTCAGCTGAGTCCTCTGAGCATCCTATTATTCACAGGGAGGTGGGAATAACGTTCTCACCTCCCTGTGATAATGAAACGATTGGCAAACACTTATTTTTTTAAGTTTACAGTTCCTTTAAGTAGACTGGGCACTTTAAGAGATCCTTAGGAGAAATACTTTTATATTTTACTAGGGTGCTTTAGAGAAAAGGACTAAAGCAGAGGTAGCTTTTAGATAGGATCATAAAACATGTATTAATTTTTGAAAGAATAAATAAATAAACAAATCTGTTTTATGGGAAAAGAGACAATTGTGTGTATTGTGTTGAGCAACAAAAATATTTAAATGCTGGTGGTAGGAATTAGAAGGAATACAGTGGCGTAACTACCGTGCCCGTGTCAGGGGGGATTAGGGATCACGATCTGCTGTTTTTAAATCCCAGTTTCAAAACAAACCTGGTTTTGAGGTCGAACTGGTTCTGTAATTTTATGGATCCGGTCAAACTTTTGGAAATTCAACGGGGGGAACTTTGTGAAATTTCAACAAAATTCTTTGGTAAAAAGCTGAAATTCAGTGTCGAAAAGTTGAAAATTCAGTAGGTGAAAATCAATGTAGAAAGTCAGATATCAGTGGCAAATTCTGACGTTGAAAAGTCGTAAAATCCATGACTGATTGTGTGGTCTATAGGAGACTGCACAATCGTCAGTGATATACCGACATGTCCAAACGCTCATTCATCCAACCCAGAAGAACGGGTGACAGACATTGGTTGCCAGGGACTTCAAAACCACTGAAGATTTTTCTGCCCGACCGACCAATACAGAGAAATATCAGTTTGTTTGGCCGAAAAATCTGCTTGCGTGTACTCAGCCTAAGGGTAAAGGGAGAGCGTGTCTGTACTATGTAGGTTACAATCTGTGCTAAAAAATAAAAATTGTTTTTCTCTTATTAGTCCAATAAATGTAGTAAAAAGTACTGTGATACATTTAGTTGATTAACAGTTTATTTTAGTAGACAATCTTTCAAAGGATCTACCCTCTTCCTCAGGCCAGTGCAATACTGATTGATACAAAGGTAACAGAAAGTAAAAATCTAATTACATTAGATAACAAGATAATAAACCCAAAAGGAAAAAAAATCCTGAATATACCGAGGAATGAGAAGGGGTAATAAAATAGAGAGCATACTAGGGTGGGCAACCAAATGGAGAGGAGAGAGATAGCAGGGGGGTGGAGGAATAATGAGGGGGGATGTTGGATGAAAGAAAAGCAGACACTGAGAATATGCACATATTCTATACCATCCACATGGTTATGGTGGGCTAGGAATCACAAATTTTGGTTTAACCCATTGTTTTTGGAGTCAAATAACAGAATCATTTTGGCTTCAAATGTTTTTCTATCTTGGTTGCTACTGAACTGTCCCTTCAAGATCCGAATTTGGTGGTTTTTCATGGAGTGTCCTGGTTGAGAAAAATGATGCCCCACAGGCAAAGAGTTATTATTCTCATTATGGTTGGTGATGCATTTGTTACATTGTATTAAATACATCACATTGCTGGATGTACAGCTGTAAGATCCCTGGATGTTAAATACCCCCTTCCTGTGTGTTACAGATGGAGAACTGTTGATATTGTTGCACAGTTTACACTGAGAACCCCTGCATGGTTTGGTGCCTGGGGTGATATTTACATAATAAGTGTGTAGCTTTCTTCTTACAGTTTTTGGTGAAGGTTTGGTGGTTGCTGAAAGGCAAGTATGGGGGTTCTGGATTTTTCTAGAATGGTGAAACTAGGTAGCACAATACCACG
This sequence comes from Hymenochirus boettgeri, assembly GCA_019447015.1. Classification (NCBI taxonomy): domain Eukaryota; kingdom Metazoa; phylum Chordata; class Amphibia; order Anura; family Pipidae; genus Hymenochirus; species Hymenochirus boettgeri. The sequence goes on along the minus strand of CM033471.1, from coordinate 138,707,795 downwards.
TACTTTATGTAATATAGGTATACTTCTCTTCCAAAAAAGGTGGAGGTTGTTCTAATGTTTTATCACTTCATAGGTTTTGATCTCAACACGCACATACGGAGGAATCCATCAATTAAAATATGGACAATATGGACTATTATGTACTTTGGACTGTTTGATACATATGGTATAACATGTTTGGCACAGGCCCTCCCCCTTGGTTAAAGGGGTGTGGTCTATCACAGGATGTGTCTTTAAAAAGGTGTGCATGTGGGATGTGGGTTACACCTGATGAAAGGGACAGTGTGTCCCTGAAACGTCGTGTAGTGTGTCCAATAAAGAAACGATGTTCACGAAGAGTGCCCTCTCACTTTTTATGCTTGTGCTATAGAGGTGGGGTCATGGTAGAGGACCAGAGAAGGGAGCACCTTTGAAATTTGTGGCTAAACTGCCAAAAAGGAGTGCCTAGGCCCGAAACTCAATTTGCTAAATTGTGTACCTATTTTAAGAGGAAGCATGTTAAATTACAATGGACAGTTCCAGTGTAAAGAAAAACGTACCTGCTCGGGGATCCCGCGGCGCGTCCTCCACGTCCAATTGCCTTTGGCTTTCTCCGGCGAATGTGCCTTCTTATACTCTGCAAACACATGTTCCGTGCTTAAAGTGACAGTTCGCTTTTTTATTCAAAATCTTCCCATTATCCAATTTGCTCCCTTCTTCTTCTTTGCTGTCCTCCTATTGGTCCCTTTAGTCTTTTTAAAAGCCCTTAGCCCATTGGTCCTTGCCTGATATAGCGGTTATATTCCTTGTGCCTTGCTAGTCTGTTTCAGATTTCTATAGTATTCCCGGCCTAAGTTTGAATACCAAGCACTCTAAGTCCAGGGGGCAACCGTGTTCAGTGAGGCGCATCTAGCCTCCCGGCAAACGGGGGCTTGTCTATTGGTGAAGATAGTTTGGGGTATTCTGAATTAAGGAATACTTGGGAATCCGGAGCGTTACATCCAGGCTTTACTTTCTATAAAAGTCCGTTTGTGCAAAGCAAAGTCATAAAAAAAAGTGTATTGTGCATTTTAAATATTTCTTAATTACTATGGAAACAGTAGTCATTAACTATGTGTCTCTTACATTTTATAATTTTTCTAATTATGCTTTTTCCACATTCCTGTTCCCTGTTGTGAAAGATAATTCCTAATTAATATTTCAAAAAGATGTTTTATCTTTTATATAGTGAAATATGTCTCCAAATGTGCTCTTTATTGGTTTGTGAAACATTATAATAAGAGCACTAAACACATTTCAATATCTCTTTCTTTATAAATAGCTTCTAGCTACGTATGAAAATGAAGGTCATAGATTTGCACACAGCTTGATTGATTAATTCCCGGCTTGGTTCATTAAGATCTGTTTTGTTAATGTCCTTTTAGCAATTACAAATCTCCACTAGCATGCCATGCTAAGGAATGGAATGTGTGTTTACATGTTTATAGAAGGTTTTAATTATGCCAATAAACTGCAATCTACTTTTAAATATGTTTAAAGTGCATGTCCACCCCTTTTTCTTACTTTTGTTATATAGTAGGTCTCCCTCCCCCAGCCCCAACCGCTATAATACTTTTGTCAGAAACTCCCCCGATCATTACTTACCTTCCCTCTTTCCTCTGACGCACTGTCCTGGCCCTCTGCTTGCATGAAACTGGGAAGCAGCCAATCACGGACGCGGCTACCGGCAGTGGAGAACGCCGGGGGAGAGAGGTAAGGTAAGTAGAGTTTGGGGGAGTTCCTGACAAAAGTATTATAGTGGTTGGGGCTGGGGGAGGGAGCCCTACTATACCACAAAGAGGTTTTATGCTAGGGGAGGGAGAGCAAAACGGGTGGGAGTGGAAGGGAGAGGGAGGGGGGGAAGGCAGCACTGAGCATGTGCAAATTCTCCCGGAGGAGAGACTCTGCTAGGCTCCTGGTGGCCAGTTTTTGGGACTTTGGAGGGGCATAGCAGGGCAGCCATTTGGAGCAGGGATGTAAGGTAAGGATTTTATTACACTACACAGTGGGGCCAGTAGTGGGTTAAATTATAGTTTTGGGTGTGGACATGCCCTTTAATATGTCATCACAAAATATCTTTTGTAGTTTTGTTGATGTTTTACCTCTAACTATGAATGCCTGCCTGTGTATGGGCACTTTATCGGCCAAAACGGCCATTTGTTCGGGGATCGTTACCTGATCCACCGGGCAGATCTCCAAGCGAACGGCCATTTTGCCCGATAAAGTGCCCATACACAGGCCGATTATAGGCCATAATGGCCGTTTCTACACATCGTGCGACGCGGGTCGGCACCTGCGGTTGCACGTGTGTACAAACCTTTACACGTGGTACTGGCAAGCGAGACTGCATCCCCAATGAAGGAAACACAAGCTGGAAGCTTTAAGATCAAAAGGGAGATGGGTTAGACAATATTATTACACAAAAAACAAATTCACAAAATTCTGCACTTTCCACAGGATGTCCAATTATTTCAGGCATAGACTCCCTACACCTTTGGGAATTTTTCTTGAATCAATTTTCCTTGAATAACCAATTGTGGCCAGAAAATAATGTATGTTTGAAAGTGACTACATAATTTATTAAACACTTAAAGGGAATTAATAACTTCAGAGAGGATATACTACTTTACACATTGACATTGTATGTATGTATAGCTTATTTATAAAGCGACACTTGGGTACGCAACGCTGGCGAACATTCATTCAATTTATTGGCCGTAGGAATACTACCGCAATTGTATTCTATGGGGATCGTAAATCTACGATTGTGTTATCGAAGATTTTTATTGATTTCGTATAAATTTACGAACAGTTTAATTATCGCAACCTTATGTCTCACCCCCATTTCCTCTAGTCTGTAAGCTCTTTGGGCAGGGTCCTCTCTCCTATTGTATCACTGTAATGCTGTAAGAAACTCCACACTGTTTACTTATATTATCTATTACCTGTGTATGTAATAGGTATGACTTTGTATAACATGTATTACCCAGTATGTAATGTATGACTATGTAATTGTAAAGCGCCACAGAAGATGTTGGTGCTATATAAATCAATAATAATAATAATTATCATTAAACTGATTGTTAAAGGTGTTATATCGCTAAAAAGCGCCTTTATAACTGTAGCCCAAAAAACATTAAATAGAGAGAGGTATCTGAAATTCCATTACTGTGTTTAGTGGGGATGCTTTCAGATAAGAGGGTATATGAGAGTATACAGCTCTCCTTTAGTCAAAAAACTGTATTCATTTTCATTACTATCAAGCTGTACAATCTACTTTTGTTTCCTTTTGTGTTTTTATGTTACATTGTTTTGCTGGTGTATTCTTAAGTAAGAATGCTAATAAAGCACTAAGCCAATTTCAATTCAGGGCTGTGAGTTTATTTTATCATTAAAATAAGCACCATGGATAATCTGCACTATTTTCTCTTTTTCTATCTTTTACATTTATCTAAAGGTCCCAAGGAGAGGCACAATTATAGGAGGTTCCCTCTTGAGAATAATTATGAGAGTAATTCTCTTTATCATATTTTAGGCTTCATGGTTTTATATTGTGTGGGATTCCTTAGATTTACCAGTGGGATTAATTTAGGATATATTAACTGCGCAAAGAGTACCAATGAAAAATATAAAACTGCATATGCATAATTTATATAAATGATTTTTGGGGTGATATTTTCAATGTGTAATATAATTGTAGTCTATGCAAATCTATTTAAATGTGTACTTGAATAACCTCAGATACAAAATTGTTCTCTTTATACATTTTTTATATTACTGTGCTGAAAAATAATTTGGTATTTGGAACGGATGTGTGTGTTCTTCCTTGTCTTTTTTTATCTAGGTTTTGTTCTCCATCATCATAAAGGCATGTCCACCCCCAAAACTAAAATATTCCCCACTGCGTAGTGTTAAAAACCTTTCTCCTCTGCTCCTTATGGTTCTCCTGCAGGGCCTGCTGAAAGTCCAGAGAGGTATCTGCATCTTCCTTGTCCTCCCTGAGGACTCTGGCATGCGTTGTGGAGCTCTCCCCCCTCCCTCGTTCCCCCCTCCAGATCCCTCTGCGGCAAGATCTTTAAAAATTATTTACACACTGTAGGAGACCCCCCTTAATGCTATATTGAAATCTTTAAAATCGGGCCAGAAATGTACTTACACACCTTCATTCCCTCGGCAATGCCGATCCTGCCTCTTATGCTCTTCCGTTCCCGGAAGAAACAGAAGAGGCTGAGGAAACGAAGGTGGGTAAGTATATTTCTGGCCCGATTTTAAAGATTTCAATATAGCATTTAGGGTTGGGGGGTCCACTACAACGTGTGATTTTTTTTTTAGATTTGGGGGTGGAGATACCATTTAAAATGAAATCCCATTTATTGACCACAATGAGTTAATAACATTGAGTCATCTCATGTTTTTGTGAACTGTGGTTACTGGGATATTTACAAAGTGTTTTGTTAGATTTAAGATTAATGCCCCATTTTGTCCACTGGGCCAAAGCTCAGCCTGGTAGGGCAGCTGGTATAGAATGAGGTTTGCAGTGTGATTAACTGATAGAAGTAGATTAATAATCAATCAATTTTTTTAAATTGATAAATATGCAATTATTGCTATAGTGTGATTGGCCTGCAGTGTTTTGGGGAGAAATCTAATGCATTTGGTTGAAAGTAAAGTTAAACCTACTTAATTGTATAAAGACACAGCTTATTGCAGAACAATGATGTGGACACCAATGGGCATGATTACAGCTGTCAGATTTCATCACTTGCGATAGTAAATTCTACTTGCCAGTTACAGGGGTAATAAAGGATAGAAATCTAAGGCATGGTATGGTTACAAAGCAGGTGCAGGAGTATCCTGCAGATTAAACTACAGGGGCAAATTATCTGCAAAGGTTGTGGCATCATGTTTTAAATAAACACGATGAATAGATGAATAAGAAAGTTCTAAAGTCTACTATTTAAAGTCCACATGCCCTAGATGTACAAACATAAATAATTAAAAGAGTTTCAGTTAAAAAGGGATTTCTTAAGTGTTCCATTTACAACATGTACGCAAAGAAAGAAAAATCAAGAAAGCATTTTTCTGTGTAAATCAGCAGTTTTCACAGTAGAATGTAAATATGCAATTTCTGAGTCTGTTCAGTAAACTGCTTCATGCTGAATGTTAATTCAGCCCCTGCGACTAGAACTATGAATTTCACACAAAAAACTGTGAAGAGAGTAGAAATCTTTGGGAATTTAGACTTAACTGTGAATATAAGTCTTCTCATACTTCTGTGTGAAAGAGATGAACTGTAGTGGAATTGGATAGATAGTGGATAATGCACCAACCAACTGTAAATTATAAGGATATTAGAAGTCAGCGAGGAGTTTGAATCCATATAAAAGCAGGAGGCCGCAGGCTGAGTACCTTTTATACTGGGCACAGAACTCCAAGGTGACTTCTAATATCCCTTTAATTTACAGTTCGGGGCTCATCATTTATTATAACCTACCCCTTTGTGGCTTCTGGTTTCCTTCTCCTCCTGGAACTGTAAGATTATAAGGCTATAATCTTATAGTTCCTCCCATAGAAATCCACTACAGGGGTAGGATATTCTTTTATGTCAAGTAACAGTTTAGGGGCAGCATTTATCTTTCATGCAGTTAAAGTACAAATAAAGCCTCCAATCAACAGTAAATTAAAAAAACTTACAGGAGAGCAGGAGAAACTTACCCGCGTATTGCTCCAGCGCTGCTGACAGCCTCCGACTACTATGACATTCCACAACAGATCCACAGTCCTTTGCATTGTGTAATATAATATTTTTAGGGGACAGGCTAGTAAATTTTTTTTTTTTTTTATTTCTGGCATCAAAACGGCCGCCTCCATACAGGGTGCCGCTCTGTTAATGTGCTTCACCCTGTCTCATTAGGAAGGCAACCCTAAAGGGAGTTGCCTATAATCCTTTAGGTGTGTACAGTATAGCAAGACCGATCAGGATTGTGTGTAGCCACATGTTTAAAAGATGACAGGCGGAATCTTAGAAGCAAATTTATAAAGAAGCCTATTTTTCCACCAGACTTTTCCAACTTTTTATTTTATTGCATAAATAAATAGGTGAATTATTAGAGAAGGAGAATTATGTGCTGATAATGCTTAAACTTTGGTAAAATAAGCACATTAGACAAGTGAAACCAGAACTATTACTAGATCAGGGCATAGTGATTGTATATGTGTAACACACCCTGTAGCGCAAGTAACACTTAAGCTGGGTACAAACATTAATAAGACCAAATTCCTCACAACCACCCAAACCCATAAATTTCTATTTTATACCAGACCCTCCATTGACACTTAAGGTGAAGTGTGTCTGACCATTTGTTGAACCCTTGCTAATTCTTTTATTACCTACTGTGATCATTGAATGTATATTTACTGTTTTATTTACAACAACCATTGCCAGGTATGGGGCAAAAGATAACATCTGTGTAATGTCAGAAAGTCTTTGTTCTAGTATGTATAAAATGGTGTGCATTACAAGATTCAGTATTGTATCATGCCTGAGGAAGAAGCCTACGTGTTTCAAAAGCTTGCATTTTCAATCATTTTAGTTAGCCAATAAAAGGTAATACTTTATATCCAAGATGTCTTCACTTTCATCAATGGCTAACATGGTACAATTCTTTCCACACTTTGGTTCTGTCACCCATCCACTCTTTCCTGCCTATGGGCCTGAAACCCCTTTGGTCCTGCCCCAATTTAGGACTATCAACCTAACGCTCTTACCCCCCCTTGGTCCTGCCCTCCCTACTGTCCTTTTTTCTTCTGGTCTTCATCCCTCTTAATAATAACAATAATAATAATATTAATAATAAATAGTGTCACCAGTCCTTAAAGAAATAGATCATTTAAAAAAAGACCCTTCCTTGTCTAAAATTCTAATTGTAATTGAGACAGGAGAACTTGTTCTTGTTTTCCATTTCGTCTCCGAAGCTACTTACTGAACCACAATCCTGCAGCTCTGCATTGTCTCTCCTTTCAGTTCCCCTGAACAAACCTGTGAAACCTGTGATACTAGCAGTATGAGCTAAATATTTCCATGGACTTGCACCCATCTCTAAAATGTCCCACACATCTAATTGCACCGTTAAATAACCACCATTGTACTATAACCCTAACAACACAGAAACAAATGTGTTTTATAACTGTATATTTATTTATAAAGTACATTATAATGATACAGAAAATGATATCAGTACAAGCAATGATACAGTGGCCTGGTAATTACATTTCATAGCAGATGGTCCCACCAGGCCACAGCAGATAGAAGGCAGGGTGCTAACAGTTTATGGTCCAAGGCCCAATAGATGGTGTTCCAGATCCCATCCTATAGACAAGCTCTGCTACAAGTAGATGTTATTAGCTTTGCTTTAGGGCTCTTCCAGAAGGAGTAACAAGTCCCAGCATACAGTTCCCCAGGGCACTTCCAGGTAGAAAATAATAGGTCTGTATATTATCCTTATTGCACTTGATCATCCACAGTTTAGACAATAATGGTCCTAAGTCAGGAATTTGGTGTAGTTCTGTGGTTTAGGGCTTGGGAGATGGTAGTACAGGGAAATCCTCAGTCACCATCAGATGTAAGGCTCTCAGTAGGTAAGCCCTGCGTCTAGTTAGAGGATAAACAATGATGTTATAATTACAGGCAGTTCTTACAAAGTTAATATACATCAAACACTTGGAAACACATTGTAATATTACCATATAAGAATTGTTACAGGTGAAATTTGTTGCATAAAGGATTTTCCTGCATATTTACCACATTTTAAATGCAATTATATTGATAGTTAAAGGGCATGTCCACCCTTGAAAAAATGTTTTTATATAACATTCCCCCTGCCCCCCCAGCCCCAACCGCTATATTTTTATTATTAGGAAGTGCCCCAAACTTTACTTACCTTCCCTCTTTCCTCCGCCACACTGCCAGGCCCTCTGCTTGCGAGAAAAAACAAGCAGAGGGGCAGGACCGGCAGTCGCGAATGTGATTGGCTGAGCGGCAGCCAATCACGGATGCGGCTGCCGGGAGTTCAGTGCAGCGGAAGAAAGAGGGAAGGTAAGTAATGTTTGGGGCACTTTCTAATAATAAAAATATAGCGGTTGGGGCTGGGGGGACAGGGGGAATGTTATATGTAAAGGATTTTATGCTACGGGGAGGGAGAGGGAGAGGGAGGGGGAGGGAGAGGGAGGGGGAGGGGGAGAAGGGCTGCAGTACGAATGCCAAATTTCTCCCGGAGGCCAGATAGGAGGCAGAGTCCTATATGGACTCTGCTATCCTCCTGGTGGGCAGTTTTTGGGACTTTGGGGGGGACTACAGGAGAACCATATGGAACTGGGATGTGAGGTAAGGATTTTATTACACTACATGATGGGGCCATTACTGGGGGGATTATAGTTTTGGGGGTGGACATTAGAGATGTCCGAACTTCGCAAAATCTGTAAACTTCGCAAAAAAAGTAAAAAATTATCGAAAATACGGGAAATCCTCGTAATTTCGAAAATACGTTATTTCCCGCATTTTCAAAAATATGAGAATTCCTCGTAATTTCGAAAACTTTCGAAAATACGTGTTTCCCGTATTTTCGAAAATACGAGAAATCCCCGTAATTTCGAAAATTCTCGAAAATACGTATTTCCCGTACTTTCAAAAATACGAGAAATCCCCGTAATTTCGAAAATTCTCGAAAATACGTATTTATCGTATTTTCGAAAATCCTCGTAATTTCGAAAATTTTCGAAAATACGTGAAACCCGCGGTTCGGTAGTTTGGAAGGCGGAAAATCCGGAAAAATCCGCCGTTCGCGAACTGGATAAATCCACGGTGGATCCAGGTTCGGATCCGCGAACCAGCCATCCCTAGTGGACATGCCCTTAAGTTTTTTTTATTTTTAGAAAAAGAATAAACCAAAAACAGAGGTTTCAATTAAATCAGATTGAACTAAAATGTAATATTGTTTATCCACCTGTCACTAAAACGTGTTTAAACACTTCCTTCCCCACAATCGGGCAATTGTCAGGTTTTTTCGCAAACTACATTGGAGGGTTACAGACAATTCGAGGGTTACCAAACGCTATATTCGATGGTTACTATAATTGGCAGCTACATTTTAGGTTTACCAAAAACAAACTCTAAATTCGAGAGTTACCAAACAATACATTCAAGGGTTACCGAAAATCGGCAGCTACATTTGAGGGTTACCGAAAAATAAACACTAAATTCGAGGGTTATCGAAATTGCCAGCTACATTCGAGGGTTACCGAACGATACATTTGAGGGATACTGAAAATGAATGCTACATTTAATGGTTACTGAAAACGAACGCTACATTCAAGGGTTTTGAAAATCGGCAGCTACTTTTGATGGTTACTGAAACCGAACGCTAAATTCAGGGTTACCAAACAATACATTCGAGGGTTACCAAAAAATGAACGCTATATTCTAGGGTTAGCAAACAACTCGTAAATTTGATAGTTAGCTAATTTTCGATAATTATCAAAAATACAGCCATGAGTACTTCCCACAATCTACCTTAATACGGGACCATCAGTTCTCCATCTTTATTCTTCTAACATAGGTTCTTCCATCTTACCATCTTTATCGGCATTTTCAATAGCCACAAAAACTTAATTGGATGGGGTGGGAGATTTCCATTGTTTAGTTTACCCCGTCTGATTCCTTTATTAGCGTTTCTCCATTAAAATATCTGAAAAACAAACTTACCTAACAGTACATGCATTTCATAATCTCGGCAGCCCCAAAGCAGTTCTTATGATTTTTATTCAATAGCTACAAAGATAAAATGATTTGCTACCCCAAAATTTACTAATCATCCAATAGCTGACTGTCGTATAACTGGTTGTTACCCAACATATTGAAATTATTAAGGTGGAACCCCAGTTCCCAATTTAACTCAGGCAGCAGGAAGGCTGCACCCAACCCTAGTGGAAGACTACTAGGTCTAACATGGTAGGTCACCTGATAAATATCCCAGTTCAAGGCTGGATATTTAACATGTGGTCCCTGTCGGAAATTCACTATCACATTCTAACAATTACCAACTGCACTTACATCTGTTTACCAACAATGCTAAAAGGGACAGTTTTACTTTGGTAACTTACTTTATATATTAAGGATTTTGTAGATATTTAAATTTTTATGGTGAATGTCGTTTCTTGGATTCTGATTTCTAAGCTCATCTTCAGTAGTAATATCCATTAGCAACTAAAGAAATAGGAAAATGAGAGCAATACATTAATTAAATACATTATCTTTAGATTTAACTGACCAGGATGGATTAACAAAGCTTAAACAAGGATATATAAGTATAAATAAGAATTATGGGCCATATTTATAAAGGCACAGTATCTTTATCTTATAACTGAGGCCAGATGGAAGTGCGATAATGATAGTACATGTTCTACTCATACAGGTATAAAGCTACATACGGGTCTAATATCTATAGGGGAACAATAAACAGGATTTGAGGCATTTTGCATGTTGCTGGTTCTGACCATAGATTTGAACACATATATAGACGTGATTATGTCTGTACCAGGGTGGAAAGAAACCAACCAAGGGACCTAGAGGGATGTTTATTTTGATACAGTCTCCTTTTTGTTATATGGAAGTTAATAAAGGGCCCAATCCCCTTATACTGTACTTGTTGGGTCCCTGTGTTCTTCTTTTGGTTCCCAGAATCTGTCACTAGGATCCTCCTTCAAAAAATGAAAACATGAGTAATTTAGAATAATAATAACTGTACATCTTATATTTATATATATAAAGGGTCAAATGTTCTGGGTTTAATCCCATGTAGCATTATAACCATTGTAATGTTATAGAAATATTTACTGCACAATTAAACCATATTACAATAATGAATGAATTCCTATATCATGTAATAGGATTGGAATAGGAATGTAATACCCTATTGATAGGGAAATATTGCAATATATAATAGCCCATAAGGACTGGTCCATCCGTTTGTTTGTTTATTTATTTATAGACCCTGATCATCCCTTGGGTAATGGACTTACCATGCGCCTTGTCTTGGGGTTCTTTTTTCGTTTTTTCTCCTTTTTTTCGGGATTTTCTAGCAAATTAAAACAAACAGTAAATTATAGTCTAATTACATATTGTTTCCATGTTAACAGTAATCTCGTTATAATAATGTTATGTTGTTGGTAATCTCAGTATTACCCCACGATCTCTACACACACATAGAAATGTGTTTACAGATCCTCAGATAGATATTGGATGTTTCTGTTTTGTATAAAATCACCCCAATTTGCAGTTTCAAGTATAAGCCACTAACAGTTACAGTAAGGAAGAAATCACTGTGGGGTGTTTACATGGCCAAAGGGATATAAATAAACATACATACATACACAAAGACCTTTAATGGGCACCTTCTGCTTACATGTAGGTCTATAACAGTTTATAGGGAGTGATAAGTAGATCCATCCTGCATTGTTGACATTTTACTGGGAAACTCTATGGTATGTGATGTACATTTGCATTGTGTTTGCTCTGTTTGGTTATATATAATAGTAATACAATGATAACATAGACCATCCATCCCACTATACTTTACCTAAAGGTGCCTCAGTCACAATCACATCTCCATTTTTCACAGCAGGCAGAGGTTCCTCCTCAGCTGATCCACACACTGTAACAATGGGATCCTGGAAATGTTTATAAATTAAAACAGGAAAGTTAATAATTTGAAACTAGAAAAGGAAAGTTTACTTATAAACTTAAAATTTGGCTTGAAAGCTTATATTTTGTAAGGGAATGTGTGTGTCTATGTCGCATGTTTTGAAACTCAATAATCTTGCTATGGCAATGAAAGAGGGCACTGGTATGTTTTTTTTTTTTACTATAGTTACATGTAGTAAGTTACTATATTGGCTGCCAAAGGAATGAAAGAGTAGGTCAATAGGTGTGTGCATCTGTATCAGGTTGAGAGGTAAAAAATGATTGGTCAAAATCAGTTTTTTTTTATTATAGTTACCTTCTGCCACAGGAATGGAAGGATAGGTCAGAAGGTGTGTGTACCTGTGTCTGTGTGGGGGCTGGGGATGATTATGACAATAAAACTTAAACTTTGAAATATCCACATTAGAAGATTGTACCAATTATAGTCTATGGGGAAAAATGTCCCAAAAGTCAGTGATAACACAGTAGGGCTTCCATTGATTCCTTAACTAGGCAATAGCACACTTGTTCTATTTGTCCCTCACATTTGTACTAAGCTTCTTGTCTCAGGGCCAAAAACTGTGGGAGGAGATACAGTCCAAAAAAGCAGAAAAATAAAACTGAAGAAGAAAAAGAACAGTTCAAGCCAAATTAATGACACAAATTAAATTTGAGGGTTACTGAAACCGACTTTTGGATTTCCAGGGTTATCGTTATTGTGAATTTGAGAGTTACCTAAATCAACTTGCATATTTGAAGGTTACTAAAATCGAAAATTCTGTTACTGAAATTGATTGTCATTTCTAAGGGCTACCAAAATCATAAATTCTGAATTTGAGAGTTACCAAAATGTAAAAATTTCTTGAAGAAAAAAAACAAGTCTAAAAAATGTAAATAATATGAAGCAAATAGTTTGCGCATTGAAACCATTAGATTTCATTCAAATCGGGTTGTATTTGCAACCACACTATATCTCTAGTATCTACTATGCCAAGATCATGTAGGATCTTCTTCTTAATAGATTTTAAGTAGTCCAATTTACTTTCGTTCTCTCTCTTTTTCAATCATTTCCATGGTATGTTCTGTGTAGACGGACATACTCAATCTATTTCAGGAGGTGGTGGCAATAGATGACAAAGAAAAAAACAGAAAAACATTTAAAAAATGATCAACATGAGCAAACTATGATCTGTACACATATAGATGTGCTGGTGTCTGTACTGGAGTGAGGAAGAAATCAGCTACAGAACCTAGAGCCATAGAATTTTGGCACAAAATATCCTATTTTGGTGGAAAGTTAGTGAACATCTTATTATTACATAGAGGTTATACAGGGGCAGACAAGATGTTTTTTTTTTTTTTAAATGGGAGCCAGTTGGACAATTCTAGAATCATATCAGATTTTATAAGTAATGAGATGTTGGTGTTTACTCAGATATTTGCACAGAAACAATATAGACCACCAATCCAATACTGTACCTGAAGGTGCCTCTGTTTTCCCGCAGTTCTGTGTGTTTCACAGACTTATCAGCCACGATTCTAACCTGTTAACAATCAGATTCATTAGGTGTTGTGGAGTACTAGAAATATTCATAAATTATAACAGGACAATAAGTGAATGGTAATAACAGTTATTACATATTTTATAATTGCATCTAATGTTTTCATATATAATAGCTATTATGTGATATGTATAATATCACAGATAGATTTACATATTTTCACCATATTACAATAATAAATTAATTCCCATGTCATACACTTGGTTTGGGAACTGTTTAATACCCTATAAAGCCTTTTAACGGGCAATATCTTACAATACATTGCAGACCTTAATTCAGGGTAGACTTTTTTTGCATTAGAAGCCAGTTAGACATCTTTAGGAGCCACTTTTACCTTTTGGGTAGCCAGTCCCATAGATATCAATATAAAACTCTAAAATCCAAGTAGCCAGCAGTAAATTTCTAGTTGGATTGGCTACTTGGCTTATTGGATTTGTCCAGCCCTTCCTTAAGGATCGGTCTATTAATTTATGTTTGTAAGCCACTGTGACTTGGAAACTTCTCTTAATATCAGCATACATTTTAACCCATTGGTTAATAAAATCATTCTTGTATATTTTATTATGGCATTATCATGCATTATAATTAATTATATTACAGACCCCCGGTGACCACCTGTCAACCGAGATCATTTTCTCAGGGCTTTTGTCACTAGTGTGATTATACAATTAGTACCATCTTATGTACTTTGTCCCAGTACAATATCTGTCGTATGGGAGAGATGACTAAAGTTTCACTGGAAACTTGGATTCACTGAAAATTTTACAGAAATAAATCTGAGCTATGTTATCCATCTCTACTGCAGGGGATTATTTCAGTCAACTTCTATATTAAATGTATTAAGGGTCAGTTAATTTATCTCCTTTTCAGGCTATGATGTCTCATGTGCTGCAGGTTACTCGGTGATTTAGAATAGTAATGTACTTACAATGCCAGGATCCTCTAGGATCATCTTCTTAATAATAGATGTTAATTCTATTTCAGGAGGTGGTGGCGGTAGATCACAAACTGCAAAAAAAACCCAACAAAATATTAAAAACTTAGCATACAGATTGTAAGTTCTGTGTGAACTATGATCTGTACACATATAGATGTGCTGCTGTCTGTACTGGAGTGAGGAAGAAATCAGCTACAGAACCTTTAGAGCCATAGAATTTGGTACAAAATTCTATATTGGTGAAAGGTTTAGTGAACATAAACAGGCAGGTTCTATAAAAGTTCTTACCAAACCAAATCAAACTTCTGATTGGTTGGGGCAAAATTAACACCATTTTTAACAATAACAACTTTTATTAAATAAGCATGTTAGTCTTATCATTATACATTAGTTAATACAGGAGCAGATAAAATGTTTTTAAGAATTGGAGCCAGTTGGCCAATTTTAGAATCATATCAGATTGTGGTATTTAGAATCATGAGATGTGTGGTGTTTGCACAGAATAAAAATACAATATAGACCTCCAATCCACTATACTGTACCTGAAGGTGCTTCTGTTTCCTGCAGTTCTGTGTGTTTCACAGACTTATCAGCCACGATTCTAACCTGTTAACAATCAGATTCATTAGGTGTTGTGGAAAACTAGAAATATTCATAAATTATAACAGGACAATAAGTGAATGGTAATAACAGTTATTACATATTTTATAATTGCATCTAATGTTTTTCATATATAATGGCTATTATGTGATATGTGTAATATTACAGATAGATTTACATATTTTCACCATATTACAATAATAAATGAATTCCCATGTCATGCACTTGGTTTGGGAACTGTTTAATGCCCTATAAAGCCTTTTAACGGGCAATATCTTACATTACATTGCAGACCTTAATTCAGGGGTAGACTTTTTTTTACATTAGAAGCCAGTTAGACATCTTTATGAGCCACTTTTACTTTTGGGTAGCCAGTCCCATAGATATCAATATAAAACTCTCAAATCCAAGTAGCCAGCAGTAAATTTCTAGTTGGATGGGCTTCACCTGGTCCCCTTCAATTGGGAGTTTGTCCCAGCCCTTCCCTTAAGAGGAATCGGTCTATTAATTTATGTTTGTAAGCCACGTGACTTGGAAACTTCTCTTAATATCAGCATACATTTTAACCCATTGGTTATAAAATCATTCTTGTATATTTTATTAGGGCATTATCATGCATTAAATTAATTAATTCAGGACCCCCGGTGACCACCTGTTCAACGAGCATTTCCCTTTTCTCAGGGCTTTTGTCACTAGTGTGATTATACAATTAGTACCATCTTATGTACTTTGTCCCAGTACAATATCTGTCGTATGGGAGAGATGACTAAAGTTTCACTGGAAACTTGGATTCACTGAAAATTTTACAGAAATAAAACTGAGCTATGTTATCCACCTCTACTGCAGGGGATTATTTCAGTCAACTTCTATATTAAATGTACTAAGGGTCAGTTAATTTATCTCCTTTTCAGGCTATGATGTCTCATGTGCTGCAGGTTACTCAGTGATTTAGAATAGTAATGTACTTACTATGCCAGGATCCTCTAGGATCATCTTCTTAATAATAGATCTTAATTCTATTTCAGGAGGTGGTGGCAGTAGATCACAAACTGCAAAAAAACACCAACAAAATATTAAAAACTTAGCATACAGATTGTAAGTTCTGTGTGAACTATGATCTGTACACATATAGATGTGCTGCTGTCTGTAGTGGAGTGAGGAAGAAATCAGCTACGGAACCTTTAGAGCTATAGATTTCGGTACAAAATTTTATTTTGGTTTAAGGGGAGTGAACATTGATTCTTATCATTACACAGAGGTTAATACAGGGGCAGACAAGATGTTTTTTAAGAATTGGAGCCAGTTGGACAATTTTAGAATCATATAAGATTGTATAAGTAAATGAGATGTGTGGTGTTTACTCAGTTTATTTGCACAGAATAAAAGTACAATATAGACCACCAATCCACTATACTGTACCTGAAGGTGCCTCTGTTTCCTGCAGTTCTGTGTGTTTCACAGACTTATCAGCCACGATTCTAACCTGTTAACAATCAGATTCATTAGGTGTTGTGGAGTACTAGAAATATTCATAAATTATAACAGGACAATAAGTGAATGGTTATAACAGTTATTACATATTTTATAATTGCATCTAATGTTTTTCATATATAATGGCTATTATGTGATATGTGTAATAATACAGATAGATTTACATATTTTCACCATATTACAATAATAAATGAATTCCCATGTCATGCACTTGGTTTGGGAACTGTTTAATGCCCTATAAAGCCTTTTAACAGGCAATATCTTACAATACATTGCAGACCTTAATTCAGGGGTAGACTTTTTTTACATTAGAAGCCAGTTAGACATCTTTAGGAGCCACTTTTACTTTTGGGTAGCCAGTCCCATTGATATCAATATAAAACTCTAAAATCCAAGTAGCCAGCAGTAAATTTCTAGTTGGATTGGCTACCTGGCTCATTGGATTTGTCCAGCCCTTCCTTAAGGATCGGTCTATTAATTTATGTTTGTAAGCCACTGTGACTTGGAAACTTCTCTTAATATCAGCATACATTTTAACCCATTGGTTAATAAAATCATTCTTGTATATTTTATTAGGGCATTATCATGCATTATAATTAATTATATTACGGACCCCCGGTGACCACCTGTCAACCGAGATCATTTTCTCAGGGCTTTTGTCACTAGTGTGATTATACAATTAGTACCATCTTATGTACTTTGTCCCAGTACAATATCTGTCGTATGGGAGAGATGACTAAAGTTTCACTGGAAACTTGGATTCACTGAAAATTTTACAGAAATAAAACTGAGCTATGTTATCCATCTCTACTGCAGGGGATTATTTCAGTCAACTTCTATATTAAGGGGGAGATACAATATGGCCCTTTTCCGTCTAAAACCCACGTTAACCCGAAAAAAAATTCGGGTTAACGTGGGTTTTAGACGGAATTTAGAGCACAGCGCCATTTCCAAATGTTTTTGGAAATAGCGCCGTGCTACAGATGCAAAACCCCTACCGTTAAGTTTTGCGCTACATAGTAGCGCGACACTTAACGGCACTGGGTAGGAGGCGTTAAACCCACGCTCTTATCTTAGCCCGATCCTGCGATGCAATAACTGACATAATCACGCTTCCGTCAGTTATTGTATCGCGGGATCGGGCAAAGGTAAGTAACGCGGCGGACGTCTTTGGATCTCCCCCTAAATGTACTAAGGGTCAGTTAATTTATCTCCTTTTCAGGCTATGATGTCTCATGTGCTGCAGGTTACTCAGTGATTTAGAATAGTAATGTACTTACTATGCTAGGATCCTCTAGGATCATCTTCTTAATAATAGATGTTAATTCTATTTCAGGAGGTGGTGGCGGTAGATCACAAACTGCAAAAAAAACCCAATAAAATATTAAAAACTTAGCATACAGATTGTAAGTTCTGTGTGAACTATGATCTGTACACATATAGATGTGCTGCTGTCTGTAGTGGAGTGAGGAAGAAATCAGCTACGGAACCTTTAGAGCTATAGATTTTGGTACAAAATTCTATTTTAGTTTAAGGGGAGTGAACATTCGTATCATTACACAGAGGTTAATACAGGGGCAGACAAGATGTTTTTTTAAGAATTGGAGCCAGTTGGACAATTTTAGAATCATATCAGATTGTATAAGTAAATGAGATGTGTGGTGTTTACTCAGTTTATTTGCACAGAATACAATATAGATCACCAATCCCACTATACTGTACCTGAAGGTGCCTCTGTTTCATGCAGTTCTGTGTGTTTCACAGACTTATCAGCCACGATTCTAACCTGTTAACAATCAGATTCATTAGGTGTTGTGGACAGATGCACTTAACACAGAGTTATTTATGGTGTAGGTGGCACAGGGATTATTAAATCCCAAATGCATCACCTTACATTTATCAACATTGAATCTCATCTGCCATTCTGCTGCCCATTTTGATAATCTATCTAGGTCTGCTTGCAGCACTTGCACATCATTGGAAGTTTCCAAAGCTCTGCATAATTTAGTGTCATCAGCAAACACAGAGACCTTGCTCTCAATGCCCCCTTCTAAGTCATTTATAAACAGATTAAACAGAAGCGGCCCCAGTACAGAACCCTGAGGAACTCCGCTTAGAACTTTAGCCCACATAGATGTAGCTCCATTAACCACCACTCTCTGTTTGCGGTCCAATAACCAGTTCTCTATCCATGAACAAATGTTTTCTTCAAGGCCAACAGTCCTCAGTTTATACATTAGTCGCCTATGTGGCACAGTATCAAAGGCTTTTGCAAAATCCAAATATACCACATCCACAGCTGTGCCTGAATCTAACTTCTTACTCACTTCTTCATAAAAACCAATTAAATTTGTCTGGCATGATCTATTTCTCATAAATCCATGCTGACTACTACTAATAAGATGATCTCTGGAGACAAAGTCAAGGATATGATCCCTTAACAAAGTTTCCATCACCTTCCCTACCACTGATGTTAGGCTTACAGGTCTATAGTTACCAGGCTGTGAACGACTACCTTTTTTGAATATTGGTATTACATTGGCTTTTTTCCAATCCAGCGGCACATCCCCAGACAAAAGCGAATCTGAAAAGATGAGACACAGTGGTCTTGCTAGAACTGAACTAAGCTCTTTTAAAATCCTAGGATGCAATCCATCTGGTCCTGGCGCTTTATTGATATTAACTTTGTCTAATTGATTCCGTACCATATCCTCTGTTATCCAATGTGAAAACTCTTCATTTCCTCCCTGCACATTGTTACAATCCCTACTGTAAGGATTCTCAACAGTAAAAACCGATGTAAAAAAACGGTTTAGCAGATTAGCCTTTTCGGCATCCTCTACAACCACCTCAGCTCCATTATTTAATGGTCCCACATTCTCAGTCCTCATTTTTTTACCATTTATATACTTAAAAAACATCTTGGGGTTGGACTTGCTTTGTTCGGCAATCCGTGTTTCATTTTCTATTTTAGCTAGTTTAATTGCTTTCTTGCACTCTTTATTACAACTTTTGAAGTCCCTGTAAGCCTGTTCTGTGCCTTCTGCTTTCAAAATTTTAAAAGCCCTTTTCTTTTTTTCCATTTCCCTTTTTACCTGAGCATTAAGCCATGCAGGAGTGGACCTAATTTTTTTACACTTGTTTCCTAAAGGTACCGATTTGGAAATGTTATAGTTTAATATCCCTTTAAAAGTGGTCCACATCTGCTCAGTATCTTTACCTAGAAACAGTTCCCCCCAGTCTATGAGCAGGAGCGATTCCTTTAAAAGCATAAAATTAGCTTTCCTAAAGTTAAAAGTTTTTGTTAAGCCAGTGCACTTTAGTTTTCTGCAACCTATATTAAATGACACTATATCATGGTCACTATTCCCTAAGCTTCCCATTACCTTCATCTCCAAAATGAGCTCTGGGTTATTAGATATCACCAGATCCAACAACGCATTCTTTCTAGTAGGAACTTCTACCATCTGTGAAAGAAAATGCTCATATAGGAAATTTAAGAACTTTATACCTTTTGAGGTGCTGGCAGTTCCATTACTCCAATCTATTTCAGAAGAACTGGACTGTATAACTGTGTGTATATACAGTGACTGGCCACACCCCTGATGTCAGTCACATGCTCCCTTGCATGCTCCCTGTCCTAAAAAAAGGATTGGCTAAAGGCTACTAGTGGGTTTGGCCAACTGTAACAAGTTCCTGCAGTATCTTAGGACTGATCATGTGTAAAGAACATAATGGTCAGTGACCACACTGTGCGCTACTGGAACACTGGGAAATAAGACACAAACCTCATGTTAGAAAGTTCAATTTCTCAACAACTGTATTAAAATGAGAGGTGACTTATTACTGCTTTTATAACAAGGAGATCTGCCTTCTAATTCTACGTTGTTTAGAGACTTTAGTTGTCCTTTAACATTACCATAAAGGGCCAATACTAAAGTGTGACCAGCAAAATTAAAGCTTCCAAAGCTGATGAATATGCCGGCTGAATCAGTTATTCAGACCTAAAATTTTCCTTGGGTGCAGTCAGTGCAGACGGAATCTTACAGATTGGTACTGTGTGTACCCAGCATACAAAAAACATATCTGCTTTTATGTATCACTAGCCAGTTAAGCCTGTTAACATAACGGGCGCTCTCCTCCTTGCGCATGCGCACTAACAAAAATCCACACACGGATTCACGGATGCACATTTATTATATAGGATATCTGCCATTTTTTCAGCAAAAGATAAAATACATTTTCTCTCTTTTATTAAAGGGCAAGTCCACTAAAACCCTTTCTTGCAAACTGTAGATTACCCCCTCTGTAACACCTCTGTTATGTTAGTTTTCTCGCAATTAATAATTGCAAAATCAAACTTTCTCTTTATTACATTGAGCGCCTGTGCCGTGTAAAAATTTCGAATTTACGAAATTAAAATTTTTGGAAATGTCAAAATATCTTGAAAATACTATGTGGAATGACAAAACAGGAAGTGCATGAAGTTTCCAGTACTGGACAGTTTGTAAGATTTTGGGCATTGATACCTGTTCCCCAGACCTTATAATATTTAAAGTAAGTTACCATTGCTATTTATACCTTAATATTAGGCAGAACTTTAGGTTTTTTAACTCTTATTGACTTCAATGGGTCCGCTTGTGGATTTTTGAATTTGCTGATGTTTTTAACAGATTTTAGTGAGCTCAGCCATCTCTAATAAATAGCATTGAACAAAAAAAGGTAAAAAGTGTAGAAAAAGACTTAGTATTGAATGAACTTAATTGCTTATAACTAGGCCCAGACCTGTGGGTGCATTATCTATTTATTATTGTGATGTATGTACACTTTTGCTCAGTAGGTGTGACTTTCTTTATCCGTCTAATTCTGTAGTTTTGTTTTTTTATTTTCCCATTTTCTAAGCTTTTTGTAACTGAATGTTCTCTTTTAAAGGAATAGTTCACACAAAAAGTGAACTATTCCTTTAAAGCAGTGATTGAAGACCGGGAGGTAAAGGACCTATTCCTTACCTTCTGTTCTTCAATCACTTCACCAGGATCCAAGTTTAATTACCACGTGCACGATCCACCGCTGCTCCATTGATAAATGCCGACTGTTTCCTGGTTTAGTTCACTTCCTTACGGAAGGTAAGGAATAGGCCCTTTACCTCCCGTTCTTCAATCATTGCTTTAAAGGAATAGTTCACTTTTTGTGTGAACTATTCCTTTAAGATGAATAAAGATGAGCAGATAGCCAGGCTTATGTGTTCTAACGAGTACTATAAAAAACTGACCTTAATCAGCCTGTAAAATGGTTTTCGGCATAGATAATTTCTGTACCTTCACATTAGCATCAAGATTATTTTTTGGCATTATTGCTGGGTTGGATTTTCATTGCATTTTCTGTCTTAAAACATATTTAACCATTAAACGTGTTAATTTCAGAAAACAACTGGCTATATAAACATGTTTAATTTCATTAACACCCCCGAAAAACAAACATTATAATTAGTTTACTTCTCTTATTCATTCGGCATTCAGTTTTATAAATATGCAATTAAGGTAGGGCATTTTTAACGCATGCATACATACTGTGCCATGAATAATAGAGGCAGAAATGTGACTGTTTTCTGCCAACATGACACATATTCATCAATAATAATGAAATGTGTTTTTAGTTTCATCTGGAACACTTAGACTACCTTAAATAATGAATAGAAATGATCAACCTTTGGGGTGTTTAGATGTTATGTAATTTTCTTTCTGCCAGTTAAATTAAGAATTTTATATTTACTTTTTTTATTTGTCATAGTTGTTGGCTAAAGTATTATAAGTCTTACAATGTAATATATTCTGCAAATACATTCATGCACTCTATACAACAAGCAGTCCACACACATAATTCAATTGCCTATACCTCCATATAATATGCAGTCGATAGAATGTATGGCCATATGTATAGGAAAGTTTGCTTTTAACTATGTTATAAGTATAAATGAAGGTTGGATCTGATTCAAACCAGCTTCCGAATTGGATCTGATGATTCCAAAGTTCTGACGGAACTCTTAGATGTTGAAACCATTTTTTTAAAATTTTCAAATGATCTTGCCACATGACCTAAAATCATCAGCTACGGCAGTACCAACCCCCTGGGTATAAAAGTCAGGATTCTGGGCACCATTTTGTCAGTGTGTTGCATGTTACCATCCCTTTTAACTACAATACAGATTTAAGTAATTGGAGCACATGTGATTCGAAAATGCCGCACTTCAAAAACAGATTGCAACGCAGTGCATGCATTGTGGCCACCCATATTGACCTGTTCTGCACTGCAATTCTCATGCTATAACTGAACGCAAGCGTGGCCTTATAATGATCACGCCCGTATGATCCACAGATTGCATGATCGTCAGCCTTTGTATGCACAATCCATGGACAATTGAAAAAAAAAAAATAATTTCATCACCCAATATAATTATACCATCCACAGGTCATACAGTCATGGTCGTATCGTCTATGGCCAACATTTCACAGTGGGATAGAACAGGGAATAGTAATCGAAATCCAAAAGCTAGTTTTGGTGGCAATTTTAAGAAATACCGTCTCTACCATAACATCCATTTGCTCTGCGATCTGCACAATTTTGAGATATCAGAGAAAATGGCATTTGCCCCAAAAAATGCTTATTGCATCTTCGAAAAAGCCACCCACATTGACTTGCACTGTGCTGTGATTCTCTCGCGTGATCGTAAGTGTGTGATAAAATGCATCACTGTGGCCAAGCCCCTGTGGTGGCCATATATGCTATGATCGAGGTCATATGATCCACGGATTGTATAATAGTTGGCTCATGTATGGCAGATTGCCTTAGTCACGCAGACACTTTCACACACAGGGCCACTTCTCTAATTAGGCAGAGCGAGACATTTGTCTCAGGAAAGGTGGCAGAGAAAAAAACCTGACCCTTAAAAACAAAATTGTGTGTCCTATCCCCCTCGATCCCCCACGAGCCCAAAACCAATGTGGGGTCACTGTTTATTTACCCCTGTATTGCTGATGTCAGAGGACTTCCTCTGATGCCGGTCTTTCCACAAATAACCCTGGTGGTCTAGTGAAGAAAGGAAACTTGCGATTTGCATTGATCGCAAGTTCACTTAATGTTATGGTAAACCAGTGTTAAACTGAACACTGGCTTACTATAATATTTGTGAATGGATCAAAGAGATCCATTCACAAATAGAACATCCCTGGTAGTCCAGTTCAGTACCTGCTATAGCAAGCTGTCAGTTCGGCAGTTTGGCAAAGCTGTCAAAAGAGATCCATTTACAAAGAGAGCAGGAGCACCCTGGTGGTCTACACTGTGATCAGCTGTTTGATCATAGTTCCCTACCTGCTTTAGAATAAGCCGTCACACCTACAGCTTAGGATAGTATTTGTGAATGGATCAAAGAGATCTAATCACAAATAGAGATTTTTTGAT
This sequence comes from Hymenochirus boettgeri, assembly GCA_019447015.1. NCBI lineage: Eukaryota > Metazoa > Chordata > Amphibia > Anura > Pipidae > Hymenochirus > Hymenochirus boettgeri. Next base: position 138,683,992 of record CM033471.1, on the reverse strand, counting down.
GGCGAAACACTTATATAAAATTTAAAGGCACAGATCAATATTAAGTGATCAGTTCTGATCACCTAAGTATTGATGTTTGCCAATAAAGCTTTCCGGAAAGTTATTTTTCTGATCAGATTTTGACTTTGAAAACGGGCATTGATGCCGGTATTCCAACTTTGTTATCATTTCGTAATACACACACTTTTTTTTTAATAATAAAAGTAGGAAAACTGCCTTTTTCCAACTGCCCACGCTGCACAAAAAAATCTGTAAACACAGATTAGACACCCACCAATTTTAAGGGAAACTGAGACTCACTTTACATTTCACCTGACAAAAATGCAGGGGAAAGTATTGGCTCCAGAAATTTTCATAAAACCAATACCAAAATGATTAATGAAGGATTGTGTTTTGTGTGAGGGGTGACATTCTTTTTGCTAGGAAGTATTTTCTAAAATATCAGAGAGTCAATTTCACTCTCTGATATTACCAGGGACGGATTTACACCTCAGGAGCCTGTAGGCCCAAAGAGCCTTAGCCCCACCCCAAAACACAGACCACACCCTTAAACCACACCCATTTTCTCTTTTTTGGGGTGGAAGAAAGCCGACTATAAAGGGGTTGGATTGGTGGGAGGAGATTGACAGCCACCCTTCTAACCTCATGCGCCCCTAAGCGTGTGCCTGCTGTGCCTAATGGTAAATCCGGCCCTGGATATTACAGAGGTAAGTAAGTAAACTTAAATAGCTGGGCACTTATATTAGAATTTTAATGTGTAAGGGAACTCATTTTATCATTCTCTGTGTGGGGCACTTATATTATCATTATCTGTGTGGTTGCATTTCTATTACAATTCTCTTCTTTACTTTGCCCATTACCCACCAGTATCCCTTTCCCATTTATTTAACAGTTCCTTTGACTTTTAACCACCAGCTTCCCAGTTATCCGTTATCTATTAGTATATCTAGCAACTTCATAAAGTTCGGCTTCAGAGAAAGTTCGAAAACAGACCCATTCAAATCAATGCTAGAGTGATAGTTCGAAAAGTCCGGGTGTTTTACAGATAAACTAACAATGGTAACTAGCTCTAAATGGTTGTGGCACCTGGAAAATGGTCTGGGGAGCAAGTTAGTATTACCAAAACTTGTAAAAACACTTGTGGAACACGAGCAGGCAATTGTAAGGTTTTGTGCAAGCTACATTGGAGGGTTACGGGCAATTCGAGGGTTACCGAAATCGGACGATACTTTCGAGGGTTACCGTAAATGAACAATACTTTCGAGGGTTAGCGAACGATACATTCGAGGGTTAGCATAAACTATCCACACATTCGAGGGTTACCGAAATCGGCCAATACTTTTGAGGGTTACCGAAAACGAACAATACTTTCGAGGGTTAGCGAACAATACATTAGAGGGTTAGCGAAAACGATATGTACTTTCAAGGGTTACCGAAAACAAACAATACTTTCAAGGGTTAGCGAACGATACATTCTAGGGTTAGCGAACAGCCTGTAAATTCGATAATTATTGAATTTACGATAATTATCGAAAATACAGCCGCAAGTCCGGAAAAACGAACTGGTTTGAACTCGAACCAGTCTGAATAGATCGAGTTTGTTCAAACTCATAAAGTTCTAGTCCATCCCCAATAGGGAGTCAACAGCGGCTAATGGGAATGTGTCAATACCAAATGTTCTCCCTATACGTGTCTAGCCTGATCTTTAAATAATGACATACAGAATATTGTCTGTAACAGGGGCGTAACTACCAGGGGAGCAGGGCCTGCAACCAATTCCTATGATAGATATAGCCTCCTCCCAGAAAACCACTGTGGATGAAGCAGAGATAGGGGACCCATCATAGTTTTGCTGGGTGGCCCAGTTGATGTTGCAAGTGCTTAGAGCTTTGCTTCAGCAGAATGTTAAGCTGGCTAGTAGATCGTGATTCATGACAGGCAGTTAAAAACACTTGAACTCGTGAACCCCCGAATACTCAGAGCCAATGCGGAACTTTGAAAATAGAAAACGTGAAGAAAGAAAGTTTTTTTTATTAACACTATTATTAACACTAACACACTTTCAGGGTTATTCAATAAAATGTTCAAAAAAATTTTTTTTTTTAACATTATTTAACATTTGAAATCTAACATCTGATTGGTTGGGACAAAATTAGTACCATTTTTAACGATAAGGGAGCAGATTTACCCAAAGGCGCTGGGCAAATTTATGGAGTTAAAGTCGCGCTAACCGTTTTGCTTTAACTTTAACTCCATATTAGCACCGGGTACGTGGGTTATGCAAAAGACAACCATGCCTATGATGCTCATGATTCAATATCGCGTTTGTGCTACATTTAGCGCTGGATTTTAATGCCAGCTAATAGTCAGCATTTAAATCCCACTGTGAATATATCCCTTTTCGGGATTTACCCACATTTGCAAATGCAATATTAGCAATCTGCACATTTACCCAGAGAAATAGCGGATCTGGGTAAATGAGTCACAAGAACTTTTATTGAATAAGCCTGTTTACTTCTATTTGTCCGTTTTCAGATTTTCGAATTTTCAAATTTTTACGATAATCCCAACTCGCCGATTTTGAACGTCTCTAGTGATAATTATCTTTTACTTGGCAGTTAATAAATATTTGAGTATACTAATCATACTTTAGAATTATCCTATATTTGATCATATATTCATTTTGACATTTAGATCCCCTGACAGGGGGCAATTTAAATACAAATTGGCAACACGATGAATCTATTTCTTTGGTAATTACAGCTGACAGCAGGATATTCAGCTTGAACTGATGTCCGGTAGGTGTAGAAATGTCACTTGTTTATCTAAGTTGGTGATCTTCACTGATAAAGAGCAAAGGTTAACCAATGTCACAGTTCTAAATCAATCGCTTAAACAACAAGAATTTCTCTTTATAAAATACACAGAACATAACAGAGGGCCATATTTATAATTGCTCCGTAACGCAATTTAGCGATACTGCCCGTTATCGGTAATGTACATCAACGTCCCTAAATGTACGGGCGCAATCGTATATTTACATTGAACGTTCATTAAATAATCGACGTTTGGTCGTAGAATACCATGCGGTAGTAAAATACTGCAATGGTAGTCTATGGGGAGTGTAAATTTACGTGTTATTGTACATTTACGATCATTATCATTTTTTTCCGTTAAAGAACGTAAATTAAAGATAGTTAAACCGATCAAAAATTAATGATAGTTTTAACGATTGTTAAAGGCACAGTAGTGCTGAAAAGTGATACCGCTCCTTTATAAATATGGGCCAGAGTGTGAAAATGTGTTTTATTATGGGAGGTAGGAGCTTCTATTTGTTCCTTCTGTTAATTAAACGGTATCTCCACTGAGGCAAAAGCATTTTTTATTTTATTTTAAAGTACACCATCCCCCAACCCTCACCCTACCTTTTTTTCCCCAGAATTCCCCTTCGTTTGATTGCAGCAGCATGGGAAAGTTGTGCAGATTCCTGGGGGGTGTCTTCCCCTGTGCTGGGAGTGCTGTCACTCAATGTGCATCATCATGGTAGCAGACACACCCACTTGGCTGCAGTAAGAAATCCTTTCCTCCCTGACTCTCTAAGTTCATTTTTACAGCTGATCATGCAGAGAGAGACAAGGGAGAAAAAGTTAAAACCCTCTTCCCACACTACTGTAACAAAGGCAGGGGGAACTTGTGTTGTTTTTAATAAAGATTTTTTTGTGTCTAACTCTGAGAGGGATGGTTGAAAAAGTGATCTATGATTGATTTCATAGGGGATGCTGGGAATATGAGGCAATCTGGTATGGGAGGGGGTGGGAGAGAGAAAAAGATAGTACCTGATTACTCCTCCATTAATTAGTGAAGTCAGCAAGTGGGCGAACCTGCACCATCCACAGTGTTCTGGGAGAAACTCATTGTATTTCTTCTAAACTACTGCTCAAAGACACAGGATACTGCAGGTACATATCCACCTTACACATATCTATCCTTACAACCCAGGTGACTTTTATCAGTGGAGATACCCTTTAACATTAAGAAGAACTGTTGTTTCAAACTTTGCTTTTCCGATCAAGCTGTCAAAGTATCTACCTATCTCTTTAGCTTGTCTTGGTTATACATATGCACACCGCATGCACTTGGATACCATCTCCTGGTCACACCCAGGCTCTATGCACATGTGTGTGAGCAAAAAAAAGGTTGGGAAGGCCACATAACTGGACACAACTAAATAATGGTAGCGCTGCTTTACTTCCCACCTGACACACTGCTTTTTAAAAAGCTCTTGATATATAAACTCATCTTTGCTGATATATTAAAAATGAATGGGGTTAATTCAATAGAGCACAGCAAATCAGTTTTTGTGTGATAAATAATGATTTGTTTATGTTATGGTCTAGTCATTAACAGTATTCTCTAGAGCTGTAGGTGTAATCAGATGGAAAGTAAATAGACACCTGAAGTCATTAATCAGGGACAGAATTAGGAAAAATAAATCTGCAAAGTTTCCTTGCTATTGGTGATAATTGGTGCAGTTATACAATTACGTTTCATTGGACTTTGAGGGTTATTCAATAAAAGTTCTTATAGTTAAAAATGGTGCTAATTTTGCCCCACCCAATCAGATGTTAGCTTTCAAATGTTAAATAATATCTCATTGGTTGGGGAAAATTAGCTTTATTTTTAACAATAAGTTTTTTTATTGAATCTTCCTGCTTTTGAAGGGCTGGCCATTTGCTGACCAAGAAGTAAGATGCAATGGTACATTTAAAGGGCATGTCCACCCCTAAAACTAGAATTTAACCCACTACTGGCCCCGCTGTGTAGTGTAGAAAAATCCTTACCATACATCCCTGCTCCAAATGGTTCTCCTGTAATGTAATGTAAAGTCAAAAAAAGTGACCACCAGGATCCTGGCCGAGTCCATATAGGAGAGAAAAATGACATGCGCACTGCAGCCCTCCCCTCCTTCCTCTCCCTCCCCCAACCCCAACCGCTATAGTAATTTGAAGCAAAACTCCCCCGATCATTAATTACATTTCCTCTTTCCCCGGATGTTTAGTACAGCCAGAAGATGCATCCGTGATTGGCTGCCTCTCAGCCAATCACGGACGCGGCGGCCGGTCCGGACCCCTGCATGCAATTTCATGCAAGCAGAGGGTCGGGACTGAACGTTGGAGGAGAGAGGCAAAGTATGTAATGATTGGGGAAGTTTTGCTTCAAAGTACTATAGAGGTTGGGAGCCCTACACTACAGAAAAAGTTGTTAAAACGGGTGGACATGCCCTTTAACTGTTATCGTTAATAAATGAAACTGCCAGTCATAATGTTGAGTAAATATTTTATTTAATGTATTTGCAAATTTTACTTTATACTCAAAATCCTCAGAAAACGAGTTAGTTCTCATTGTGACATTTAATCTCCAAGGGTAAGAGTTTATGTACCGTTGTATATTGATTATATTTTGAATAAAAATAATTATGTGAAAAATACTAAATTACAGGGATCCTGATATGAGGGACCCACTAGTCATGAAAATGTTAAGACTTTTACTAAAAGGTGCCCTCATTCATAAAGCCCTCAAAAATATAATTTGGTAGTAAACGCCCCCCCCCCGATAAATATGTATATTTTACTTTATATTTTATAATTTAACCCCAGACAGGGTGGGGAAAGGGTGTGTGGCGAGGGAGTGTGACATCATTTAGGGGGTAGATGGAGGTGGAGTTAGCAGCCTAGGGAGTAGAGGGAGGCGGGGTTAAGGTGTTCCGGGGGAGTGACGGAGATTAGAGACTCTTGTCCGTCGTGGTGTCGTGGGAGTGCAGGAGACCACCTCAGAATGCGGGAGAATCCCATGAGCTGTGGGAGGGGTGGGATACCTGTAACCTATTCACATCAGGCTCTGCACTGAAAAGTTTATGATCACAGTAGAGTCCTACATCGGGTTGGGTACCCGCGGATTACCCGATTTGTGGGTTAGGTAACCCGCATTGGGAATTAATTGGTTGCGAGTTGGGTTCGGGTAAAGAGAACTGTGTGTCGGGTCGTGTTGCAGGTAGAAAAATTCCAGTGTGTAAGGGCTAGGCCGCGCTATCGCGTTTTTCTTGCGTTTGCACATGCGATTGCGCTTGCGTTTTTTTCAGATCATTGAAAACGCAGCAATGCATTGAAAACACGTGTTTTCGGGTGCGTTGTGATTGTGGTTCCTATACCTAATGAAGAAAATGCATGCGCAACGAAATCGCACATGAAATTGCATGCAATTCAGTTTGTGGCGCAGTGTGGCCGTGCCCTAAAAAAGTTTTTCCCTGTCTATGAAGAGAGATGTATTTGTAATAACTGAAACTGAGAATACATTGTTATCGAAGTCAATGTGCAGTATGTATAGCACCTTACACTAAATCACACTATGGAAGATAAAGGGCAAATATATCCAGATGCAAAAGCTAAATATTTTGGTAAAAAGGTAAATATTGAGTTATCAAAAGCTCTAATGTACTTATCTTATACAGGATGGAATTTTGTATAGGAATAGAGACAGATATGTTGAACTTTAACTCTTATTGTGTCTGTGTAGGTTTTGCAGAACCTATGCATGAGCAAACCAGAGCAAGTGTCTGCATAAAAACAGATGACACGCAATTTCATTGGTCTTTGTAAGACAAAGAAAAAAAAAGAAAATCCTTCTGGCCATAATGATCTGTTGGGTGCGTATGAGTCTAGTGATGAGAATAACAATCACTTAATGAAGTTCAACTGTAACTACAGCAGGTATGTGGACCTCCAGATGATTGACATTTAAAACTCCCAAGCATTGTACAACAGAAGAGTGCAGACAGGGAATACTAGGAGTTGTAGTTTGCAAAATATAGCCTAAATATCTACTCCCATATAAAGGGATATTTCACTGCAGCTCCACCTGCTCCCCACCCATAATCCTCTGTTATGGTACCTGCTCATTGTAACTTTTACTGCATCCAATAATGCAAGTTTAGACAGTGGGTAGAGATTGAAATGTATATTCTGCAGGACATAGTTATAAAAGCATGGATAGGTAACCAGTAGATCTCCAGATGTTTGAAAACAATAACTACCAGCATTCCTTGGCTATAGAGTAAATGCTGGGAGTTGTAGTTTTTAAACTATCTGAACAACTTAAACCTATCCCTGTCACAGATCAACAAAAAAATAGTTGCAGATAAACATTTAAAATGAGCTGATACCACAGCAGAGGCCAATGAAGCATTCCTCCCAACAAAGTACAATGAGGGACAAATGTAAGGTGCGTGGATGCTTTTTATTTGGTCACGCCTACTATTACAAAGTCACACCCAATTTTTTGAGACCATTACTGCCATTTTACATTGTTGAGCTGACTACACTGGCTAATGAACTGGAGGGCTTGATAATGCTGGGTAATGAACTGGAGGCCTGACAACATTGTGTAATGAACTGGAGGGCTGAGTTCACTGGGTAATGAACTGGAGGGCTTGATAATGCTGGCTAATGAACAGGAGGGCCTGATAATGCTGGGAAATGAATTGGAAGGCTGACTTTGCTGGGCAATGATCTGGCGGGCTGACTTCACTGGACTGGAACTAGAGGGCTTGATAATGATGGGTAATTGAAGGTCTTGATAACACTGGGTAATGAACTGGAGGGCTGACTTTGCTGGGTAATGAACTGGAGGGCTGACTTTGCTGGGTAATGAACTGGAGGGCTTGATAATGCTGGGTAATGAACACAAGGGCTGACTTCACTGGGTAATGAACTGGAGGGCTTGATAACGCTGGGTAATGAACTGGAGGGCTGACTTTGCCGGGTAATGAATTGGAGGGCTTGAATAACCCAGGGTAATGAACTGGAAGGTTAACTTTGCTGGGTAATGAACTGGAGGGCTTGATAATGCTGGGTAATGAACTGGAGGGCTGACTATGTGAAAGAAGCCAGAGCTGAACAATGTATGCAGCTAAACACACCCTCCCACACACACTTTTCCCAGACTGTCACTGTTTAACATGTTATGTGCTGCCCTACTAGTTAAATGTTAAACAGTGACAGTGTCTCCCAACCCATATACCTGACAGTGGCATCACCTTCTTCTGTACAGAGGACACTCCTCCTCCAGTCCTGTGCTGGGCTCCTCGAGAAGCACTACTGGCTGGCAGTGTCGGGTATGAATAAAGCTTTGTTTTAAAAATAAGGAACGTCTGTTTTTTTCTAAACAAAACTTTATTTAAACCTGACACTGCCGACTGGGACTCAATGCAGGGAAACTTGGACTTAGACAGAAATCCAGGACAATCACCATGTGGGCCGGGACAGCAGGATGCAACGTGAAATCAGTGACTGTCCTGGCCAAATCGGGACAGTTGGGACGTATGTGCATGTGTAGGTAGAAGTTGGGGACAGTAGAAGCCCATGGATAGGTAGCAGGGCAGTGATGGCAAAGCTTTTAGAGGCCAATTGCCCAAACTGCAACCCAAAACCACACTTTTTATTGCATAGTGCCAACATCATCATTTAACGTAAATATGGAGTTTTTACTTTAGAAAAAACAACTCAAATAGACACAGACCAATAGAATCGATTATAGATTACCTATTAAAGGTAGGGTTTTCAGATCAGTGAAAAATCAGAGGACACCTATTAAAATCACATGCAGCAAGGCTGAGTCAGCAATAATGCAATCAGTGCAGCCCTGCTAACTGCATTTATTAAGAGCGTTCTTCAATCAGCAGGTGATCTGGAAACCCTAATTAAAGGGCATGTCCTCCCTTTAAATAAACTTTTAATATGTTATAGTGCTAGCTCCCTTAGCCCCAACTGCATTTATATTATTTGCAGAAACTCCCCTGATCTTTACTTAATTCCCTCTATCCTCAGCCGCACTGCTGGCCCTCTGCTTGCATGGAACTGCAAGCAGGGGGCGGGACCGGCAGCCAATCATGGACGCGGCTGCCGGCAGTTCAGAATGGCAGAGGATAGAGGGAAGGTAAGTAAAGATCGGGGGAGTTTCTGCAAATAATATTAATGTGTCCAGCAGTCAAGTATGAAATCCTGTCCAGAGACCGGCCCTGGCAGCCCCGCCCAGTTATGCCCTAACTCCGCCTCCGACCAAAGACACACCTCTTGCCTCGCCTTTGCCACACCCCTGTCCGCCCACCGTGGCGTTACTGTGACGTCATGGCCCCGTCCGCTCCTGCTCGGAGGTGGCCAATATCTGGCAACCCCCTGGACGCCCATGTAAGTACAAGGAGAACATACAAACCTGGGTGGATTTGAACACAAAACCTCAGTGCAGAAAAGCCTTAGTGCTAACCACTGAGCCATATTGATGCCCATTTACATGTAATTCTATCTCCTGCCCACATATAAATCCATCTGCTTTGGAGTTACACATAGAGCAGCTGTTTCCTATCCTCTACTGCAGCAGCACCAAATATAGGAGGCAGATAACATTTTATAATCAACGTTGAACCTGTAACATTAGTCATAAAGTTATTGGGATGGGCAGTTGTCCACAATGTTGGGAAGATGTCTGTAGGTAAGCTCTAGTGTACATCACTAATAAAGATAGGGAGAGTATAAGGCATTACAGCTACCTTTCAGAATATGCAAATAAGGAACAGAGACTTCTGGGTAATTCGATGGCAGCTCTTAGGAAAGCTTTACCTGTTAAAAAGTTTTTCGAGCATTTTACAAGCTAAATGCAAAACCAGAGAGCCAGCCACAGACCGGTTTCAGCTTTATTGATCCATCATCCATTTTGGCAGGCCTAACTGGTGATGGCAGGTTTTGCAATGTGAAGCACCTTGCAGACGTCATTAATAAATGAAATAAGATAAGGAAAGTATAAGGCATTACAGCTCCCCTTCAGAATAAGTGTACAGGCACCTTTACTGCTAATAGCCCCTTTGAAGTCAATATAGCTGCTGTAAAGTAGCTGTATGTACAGTATGTTTGTCCGTGTTGGTTAAGGGCCAAACATCGCCGATACTGATAAAATGTCTCCAGTATACACATAATATTTATAGTACTGCACCATCATGGATTTTCCTAATGTCCAGAGAATTTGAGTTTCAAGGGCACTAATGCTGGATACACACTTTCTATATTTGTATCATTCTAACACAATATATCGTTTTCACACCCTGTGTCCTTTAGTGCTGCCCACACCCACTGTTGGTTTCTTTTTCAAATCCAAATGTGTCAAAATAGACTGAATGCTTTCACACATTTCTACTTTCCTTACAGCGTTTCAGACTTTATTTTTTTTATAGCAAATAAACAAATTAAAAACTCCACATTTTCTAGCTTAGAAGCAAGATAAATAGTCAGCATTGGCTTGGAAATTGCTAATATTTGTAATGCTGTGAGTACATGAAACCGTGCATAACAATGAATCTTGCTTGTGGATTCTCTCTGTGTTTAATTTAGCCCGGAGTCTGGCAGATTAGTAAACATTGCATTGATCTCTAGTGCTGTTATTTAGTATGATTTCTTTCTTTTTAGTTAATCCCAAAATATTTTTTTTTATTTAACTGTAGAGATGTAAAAGCAGTGTGTTACTCCACTATGTTGCATATGTAAAATAAAAATCTGCTGTATAGTTTTAAAAAGGATTTGAAGCACATTCACATTTGTCTACTTTCCCCACCAAATTCCCCATAAATTGGTACAAAGACATTAAAGGGTATCTCCACCCCCAAACCAGAAAAATCATAAAAAGGTAAGGACCGCTAAATCAGCCACTAAATGTACTTACCCATCTTCGTTACCTCACTCACAGGATCTTCTGCTGCTTCTGTGCATGGAGTAGCAGAAGGTGCTGGGCCGGCGGCTGAGACTCCAAGGGTACTAAAGGAATGAGGTTGGGTAAGTACATTTAGGGGCTGATTTAAATGTTTTAAACCTAGCCTTAAGGGTTGGGGGGTTGCCTTACCCAAAGGATCTAGAAGGAGAGGGGGGAAGGAGGAGGAGAGAGTCCTCTCAGGGGAGCAGGAAGTGGCAGGTATGGAAAACACACAGACAGGTTCCTACTTTCGTCAGGCCCTGCAGGACAACCATAAAGAGCCGAAGAGAAAGGTAAAGATCTTTTAACACTACACAATGGGGCCAACAACGGGGCAAATATTTAAAGGACATCTATACACACCTACCCTCTGCTCCACATATGTATTGATCGTAGATTTACGATTCTTTTTAATGAACACTAAAACAATCAAAATTTAACGATCGATTTAGCCATCGGTAAACCAATCGTTAAAGGCACGGTATCGCTATTCCACGCCTTTATAAATATGGCCCTTAAGTTGCTTTAATTAAGAAAAGTTGCCTTGACTGCTCCTCCTTCAATCCCCAATGAGTAAAGCAGTAATGGAAACTTTAGGTAAGTTAGCCTTTAGGTAAGTAATTAATCCTGATTAATCCTGAATTTAGAAGAACCCAGAGATAAGGACCTAGAAGAGAAGGTGGGGGAGGTGAGTATCATTGTCCTTTAAAAAATATAGCAGAAATTTCCACTAAATATATTTTGTGCTTGAAGTTATTAAAAAAAGGCCCTAATTAATCTTTGGATCAAATTTGTGTTTCTGTCCAATCTGAACAGCAACACCAGAGAAAAGTTTAACAACTTTGTAGTAACCACAGAGTAAGATTGTTTTTATCTGCAGTTTACTTTAGATTTCAAGAGTGTTTGTAAAACTCTACTTTTAACTTTCGATTAAACTTTCGAAATAATATTTGGTTCTACCTACTGCCAATTTCGGAATAATAAAAATTAATCTAGTTACTATCTGTTGTATTCAATTAGATCAACTAGACTTGAAGTTTAGTTCTTGAAGACTTCAAGTCCAGTTGATCTAATTGAATACAACAGATATACCATGACCTGGATGAATGAGAACCTTCACAAGCATAATCTAGTTACTGAAAGAATTGGGAATTTGACACAAAAAAACACAGGGAAAAAATGTTTTCCCCCGTTTTGGCTGTTGCTGCTTTCCAATTCATATCCATACAATGTAAAAAAATACATTTATCAGTGCACCAATGCATGCAGCAAAATAATTTTATTGTAATTTTAACGCCTTACCGGCCAGGGGGACCTTCCCCCAAGGTCCCCCACCCATCCTTACCATCAATCTCTTTACCTGTCTCCCAACTCTATGAATACTGCTCACTGTCGTGGTTCCACCAGATGCAGCATACGAGACCAGCCACTATTATCCAGGATGACTCACTCTCTATGGGTGAGGGGGATGGCATAAGCATATACTTCCATTGCAAAGATAGCCAGTGCTCTGAGCAATTTTTTCAATTTTCCTCATGGAAAGGGCACTCCTGGTGTCAGTGTGCATTCCATGTACATTGATTGCAATTACAAGCTATTCCCTCTCTGTCCTCTAATATATAGTAGATGCAGATATTAAACAGCGCTGACAGTTTAATATCTGCATCTACAGTATATTTCAATTCCAGGTACAGCAAGGTGTATATTATTTCTCTAAAACTTCAATACTGATACAAAAACTCTGATGCAATGAATCTCTGCTGATGGAACCCTGGGGTACTTATGTAGTTAAAATGTATAAAACTTCTAGGATTGAGAAACTGTTTGCAGCACTGCTCTGTATGCAAACGAATCACAATAAATATTTGTCACTTCTTCACAATGAGCTTCAAATTACAGTCAATCCTCATTTCCATGATGCAGTTTTTCTTTCTTCTCCAGGATTGTTAACACTGATTAAATCGTTTGTTCTTCTCCGTGATTAATGCACCTGCATTTCAGGCACAAAAATTAATCCACATCTTTCAAACTCAGTCAACCGCTCATGTCACTTTAGAAACTCACATATTCATCTAGCATTTTTAGCACTGAATCATTGGTAAGTGGTTATCAGTAAAGATGAAAACCATGCGTTGTAATAGCCATTTATTCCCACTGAAACAAGAGCCTTATATATTGCAATAAAGCACATACCTCTGATGCAAAAATTAGAATGACCTTTCCCATGTGGTTTATGCCACCAGAAATGACCTGAACTCACACCTAAAAAGCCATCAGCAATACTTTCAGAAAAGGTACAGGGAAATGACAGCAGGGGATCTGTGGGTTATTTTCACTTTTAACGTTTTCCCCATATTTGTGTTTCTTTGTGTGAGTCCAGGCTAATGGCACTGAGATAGTTTATTTGACAAATAACATTATCAGACAAGGTTTTTCACACTTGGGCTCAGGGACTATGTAATTTTAAAGGTATGGTTATTGCCGTGAAACGAGTTCTTGGTTATGTAATCAGGAGCATTTTGTACATAGCATTGAACTTGGATATTCTCAGGTTATCTGCTGTGTTGAATTTTAACACTGATTTATTGAAACCCAAAGTGAGAGAAGTTATAGTACCACTGGATCAAAAGATCATGTGAATAGAATAGATGAATGTACTGTAAAAGTTAAAATGCAGACTAAGGTTTGTTAGAGGAGAATTATACTCATGCAATAAATTACATCTCTCGGGCAATAACATGATCAGTAACATATGCTCTCCAGATTCAGAAATGGAAGAATGATCAGTGGCTGTCAGAGGAGCCAGAAAGAAGCCAGATACTGAGTATACACACATCAGAGTGCCACCTGATGTACCAGGTGTATTTTTTGGTCCTCACCTTATGACTGCTCCGCACCCAGCAGTGCCCTAGACAATTCCATACAAATACTGTAAAGAAGGGGATGCTGCACAGTATATTTACTTGAAAAAGGACTCTGTGTTAGTCCGAAACCTATTGCAATAAACAGCACTTGTGTTGCAGTAAATATACTCTGCGGCATCCCCATCTTTACAACATTTGTATGAAAGCCAGATACTGCACAAGTATATTTCTCCTTTAAAAGGGATACAATTGTTTCATGGACACCAATATAACAAAAGGATTCAAACCCACCCTTCCATTAAGACTACCCAGGGTGCAGACCCAAACTGCTCAGTGCTAAACCATTTGGCTGCGGCCTCACTAAACTGCACAAAAACAATGTTACTTGTTTCATGTGCCTTACCGTGCATTTGCAATGCAACAATGTTATAAGAGCTCATGGGATTCACAAAAATTAAAAAAAAAAAGATTGCAGCACACAGTGTGGCCAGCCAATTTTATCCTGGCATGCATTTCTTACAAAATGTGCTCTTAAGCACAAGAGAAATGTACTAGTGTGATCTAGCCCTTAATCACAGGGAAACTTTAATCTCTAATTAAAGGAATCTCTAATCTAAACTAAGTTTTTTTCTTAGTTTCTGTGTGTGTGTGACAATCGCCCCAATGTCTGGAGGATTCAGACTCTCGATTGTGTGCCTATGGCTGTGTACACATTAGGCTGAAATATCTGAACTAATTTCTAAACTATCTGAACTAATGGGCCCCCAAGGGGCCTATGTATAAATGGTGTCTGGCAGATTGTAAAATATCGCTAAGTGGTTCAAACGACCGATACCACACAGTGGTAAAGTACAACATGGACAGTATTTTACAGAGAGGTCATATTGCGTAAAATATTGTGCTGTAGCAGTATTTTATAAGAGCGGTAAAGGTGTGGTATTACGAAATAGTAATAACCCACTTGTAAATACAATTTTGGCTAACTAAATGATTAAACAAGCTTTTAAAGCACTTCCTCAGACATGATCCAGACAACGCTTTTGATAGCTATACAATTAAATTGATGTTTGAACATAAATTATGCATTATAATTATTGCCCTCTAAAGTAAATAGAAATAATTTTTCTGAAAGAAATGTGTTCAACTACACGAGGTGTGACAGAATCTGACATCTTTGGATATGAACCATTTAAAGGCTCTTGCAATTTAAACAAAATAATTTTTTTAATTATTTTTTTATCACAGACATTTTGGCATTTTGACATGATATGTGAGTAAACAGCAACAACATTTGTTAAATTTAAATTAGAGATAAAACAGATCTTTACTACATACCATAAATCATATAGCTGTGTGAAATGAGTTAAAGCAATCTCTGCAGTCAGGGCTGGATTATAGGGGGGCTAACTGGGCAATTGCCCCAGGCTCCCCACCACCTATGGTTCCCCACCTCACCAGACCATGCATTTTTTAAATTATTACATTGCTAAGTGTCAAGTTGCACTTAGCCCTCATCAGCAAACACCCATAGACCCTCCACTTGTGACATTGTGGAGCACAGGTCCGACAGCAGATTTAAAAGCCCTGTCAGAGTTGTCGTCAGCAAGTGCAGTGCTTTTGAAGAGGTAAGCTTAGTCCATAGTCATTTTATAGTCATTCACCCGTGTACCTTTTTTCACATGTCACATTTCCATTTATTTACTATTGTCACCACCAGTTAGTCACCAGTGTCACTGCCATTTTCCCTTGTGTCACTTTTTCCAGTTATTAACTAGTCACTTTGCCAGTTTTTCACAAGTGCCACTTTCCCAGTAATTGACCAGTATCACTTTGCCTGTTATTTAGAAGCATTACTTTTCTAGTTTTTCACCAGTGTCTCTGCCAGACACCTGACACTTTTCCAGCTGTTCACCAGTCACTTGCCAGTTTTACACCAGAGCCAATTTCCCAGTGACTAACCAGTGTCACTTTTCCAGTTTTTACCTGACACTTTGACAGTTATTCTCTATTGTCACTGCAAGTTATTCCCTTGTGTTACTTTTCAGTTATTCGCCCATGTCACTTTGCCAGTTTTTCAAGTGCTACTTTTCCAGTTATTCACCTGTCACTTTTCCAGTTATTCTTCTATGACACTTTGCAAGTTATTAACCAGTACAACTTTGATAGTTATTCTCGTGCCACTTTGCCTTTTATTCACCAGTGCTGTTTTATCAGTTATTCACAGGTGTCACTTTTGCAGTTTTTCAGCTGTGTAATTTTTTTAAAATTATTCAACTGTTACTTTGCTAGTTATTTACAAAAGTCCCTTTTCTAGTTATTCACCTGTGTTGCTTTTCCATTTATTAACATGTACCACATTTCACGTTATTTATCAGTGTTACTTTGCCAGTAATTCCAGCTGGGGGTTTTCTATCAATCTCAACGGGGTATACAGGGGGGTAGGCAGAATTTAGATGGACCAGTGGTGAAAAGAAAGGAGTAGGGGCTAGCATAGAGTATAAGAAGGAATATATATTAAAATGCATAAATAAATTACAGGATCATAATCTGAAATGTATGTTTACAAATGGCTGAAAAATGTGGAGTTATTGTTGGTGTCTGCTACAAGCTGGCAGGGAGGAATTGAGTCAGATTCATTTGCAAGGGCAAGTTTAGGGAACATTTCGATTATGGGGGGCTTTAATAATTCTGGCATTGATTGAGCATTACCAACAGTAAAAGGGTGACGGGTTCTTAAATTTGCAACATGAACATTTTCTCTCACAGGCAGTTCCTATATGAATAGGTGCATATTATAGATATGAAGGTAACTGGAAACTTAGGGAAAAGGGACCATGAAATATTGTCATTTAATGTATGTTATTAAAATCAAAGATGCACTGGCCATGTCCCAGGCATCCCACCTCTCCCTGAAGTTCAGGGAGTCTCCTGATTTTAATGGAAGCTCCCTGACTCCCTGAAATAATATACAATCTCCCTGAAATGTGTTGTTTTGAATTAGAGTGAGGGAGCACAATGATATAGAGTCTTTTATCGGTTAACAAGTGACAAAAACACTTAATAGTGACATGACTTGTTGTATGCATGTGTGTCTGACTGTTTTTATGAGTGTGTGTCTGTTGAGATGCATGTGTTTGTATGCAAGAGTGTCTGACTGTATACATGTGTGTGTCTGTATGCATGGATTATGTGTTAATCTTGGGGTGGGGCTTTAGGGGGTGGGTATCCTCCCTGAAATGTGTGGGTACCCTCCCTGAAAATGAGTTTTGGCAGGGTGGGATGTCTGCATGTCCACTCCAAAACTATAATTTAACCCAATACTGGCCCCACTGTATAGTGTTAAAAAAAAATTCTTACCTTACAGTGACTGTCCAAAGTTCCAGAAAGTATGGAGCAGGAGCTGTCTGTGTGTCATCCGGATGCCTGCTCCTTCAAAGTCTTTGTTGAGGTTTCTGGCATGCTCAGGGGAGCCCTTTCCCTCCCTCCCTCCGGACCCCTTCTGGCTGCTTCTATCACTACCATTAAAAGCCAATCACAGACACAGCTTCCGGTCCAGTCCCTGTTTGCACCTTCCAGCAAACAGAGGGCCTGGAGTAGACAGCTGAGGGAATGAGAGACTTTGGGCCTCATTTACCCAGACTCGCTGGGCAAATATATGAAGTTAAAGTCACGCTAACCAGTTTGCTACCGGTTAGCACGACTTTAGCTCCATATTAGCGTTGGATGTGTGGGTTACGCAAAAATCACCTGCGCATCTGACGCTCGCGATTTAATATCGTGTTTGCGCTCGTTGGGATTTACCCACATTTGCAAACGCGATATTAAATTGCAAACAGGACTTTTAGCCAGAGCGGTAGCAGCTCTGGGTAAATAATCCTGTTTTAAGTATATTTCTGGGGATTTTTTTGCAAATCTAAATTGGTAGTTGGGGGTGGGCTGTGGTGCCCTACAGACAGAAAAATAAATATTTTAGGGGTGGACATACCCTTTAATTTCAAGAAGCAAATTTTCCCTGGATTTTTTTTTTTTTAAATTAAAATTATTGAAGAATTTTTTTCTGTGCGTACTTTTGTTTAGTTGCATGAAACAAGGATTAAGCGATATTTAAATATTTATAATATATTGTTTGTGTGGGGGGGGCATATGTTGCCCAGATCTTATTGCCTTGAGTTATTGCATATTTCTTATCATTGATGTAGTTCAGCCTATTTATTATTATAAGTTTTAATCTATTAGTATTCCCTGGATAAAATTACTAGTTCCCTATGGACCTGAGGATGTATTTTATCCGGTCCAGAGCTTTATTTTATTAATCTTATTAGCTGTTTCTGAATCACATCCTCAGTTATAAAGTGCAATTCAATCCTTTATATTATTATTGCTAATATACTATCAGGGTTATTTAATAAAAGTTCTTATTGTTTAAAATGGTGCTAATTTTACCCCAACCAATCAGATGTTAGCTTTAAAATGTTAAATAAGATCTGATTGGTTGGGGCAAATTAGCACCATTTTAAACAATAAGAACTTTTATTAAATAACCCTGATAGTATATTAGCAATAATAATATAAGGTTGATTGCACTTTTATTAACTGAGGATGTGATTCAGAAACAGCTAAATAAGATTAATATAAATAAAGCTCCTGGACCGGATAAAATACATCCTCAGGTCCATAGGGAACTAGGCTCAATTTTATTCAGACCATTGTTTCTTATTTTCTCAGATTTCTTCATGTCCAGAAACGTGTCTCTAAACAATCTGATGTAAGGCTGAGGCCACACTGCAACACACAGGAATCGCACACAAAATCGCGAGCATTATCGCACGATTTTGTGTGCGATACTTGTGCATTTTGCACATGCGTTTTTACCATTTTGCGTTACGGAAACGCATGCGTTAATGCACCAAAAATGGTGAAAACGCTCCAAAAACGCTCTAGTGTGGCCTCACCCTTATTCCAATATTCAAAAAAGGTAGTTGTTCACAGCCTGGTAATTACATACCTGTGAGTTTAACTTCAGTGGTGGGGAAGCTACTGAAAAGTTTGATATAGGGACATACAGTATAGAGCGTTTAAAGCACTTCAAAGCTTGTGAAGGTTCTCATTCATCCAGGTCATGGTCTATCTGTTGTATTCAATTAGATCAACTGGACTTGAAGTTTAGTTCTTGAAGACTTTCGCTAGTCATCTGACTGGCTTTCTCAATTCAGAATGACTTGTACAAGAATCTGTGGCAATTATGTACCCTGGAAAATCCCAATTAGCATATCACAGCCAGGTGTTAAGGGCGTGATTAGATAGTGGCTAAGAGGTGTTATAGGAACGCCCAGGGATAAGTTCTATAAGCAAAAACACAGATGTACTATGGGATCTCCAGTTTCACCCATTGTGGCCAACCTTTACATGGAGGAGGTAGAAAAACTGGCGCTTAATACCTTTAAGGGCATAGCACCCAGCCACTGGTTCAGATATGTGGATGACACCTGGGTTAAAATCCACTAGAAGGAAGTACAAGCTTTCACAGATCACATTAATGTGGTAGACCAAAACATCAAATTTACAAGGGAAGAGGTACAAAACAACAAACTGGCTTTCTTGGACTGCTTGGTAGAAATTAAGGAAAATGGTAAACTGGAAGTAGAGGTTTACAGAAAACCAACACACACAGATCAGTATTTGATGTTTGAGTCCCACCACCATTTAGATCACAAGCTGGGTGTCATCAGAACCCTGCAACACAGAGCTGAGAACATCCCCACTAGCACAGAGGCGAAGGCTAAAGAAATGAAACATCTTAGAGGAGCCCTTAAAACATGTGGATATCCAGACTGGGCCTTTGTCAAAAGAAGCAGAAGGAAAGAAAAGAACACGAATACCAACAGTGAAGGGGAAAAGCAAGACAGGAGAAAGAACATGGTCATCCCATATGTAGCAGGGGTCTCCGAGAAACTAAGAAGAATTTTCAAAAAACACCGAATCCCTGTCTGCTTTAAACCAAGCAACACGCTAAGGCACCAATTGGTACATCCGAAAGACCCAATACCGAAACACAAGAAAAGCGACATCATATACGCAGTGCAGTGCAGTGAAGAATGCTCTGATTTGTATGTGGGGGAGACCAAACAACAACTTCATCAACGTAAAGCAGCACAGAAGAGCCAATTCCTCGGGTCAGGACTCATCCGTGTACCTGCATCTTAAGGATAAAGGACATACCTTTGAAGATTGTAATGTTAACATATTGGCAAAGGAACGTGACTGGTTCAAGAGAGGTGTTAAGGAGGCCATTTATGTGAAACCAAGCCTAAATAGAGGTGGGGGGATTCGACACCAACTGTCTGCCATGTACAATGCTGTTTTGACACCTTACCCTGGGCGTTCCTATAACACCTCTTAGCCACTATCTAATCACGCCCTTAACACTTGGCTGTGATATGCTAATTGGGATTTTCCAGGGTACATAATTGCCACATTCTGAATTGAGAAAGCCAGTCGGATGACTGAAACGTCTTCAAGAACTAAACTTCAAGTCCAGTTGATCTAATTGAATACAACAGATACTACTATAAAGACAAAGAAGTCTTTGTTCCTTATTTGCATATTGCTGAAAAGGGAGTTTCAAAGCCTGAATTCTCTCCTACCTTATTTAATGTATTAGTGACATCTGTCGATAGGCACTTCACACTGCAAAACCAGAGGCCCGCACTACACTGATGATGGCTCAATATAGCTGAAACCGGTCTGTAGTTAGTGCTCTGGTTTTGCATTTAGCTTGTGGAATGCTGTAAAAGTCTTTTTAAAGACATACAGGCTCATTTACCCAGAGCTGCTGCTGCTCTGGGTAAAAGTCCTGTTTGGGCTTTAATATCGCGTTTGCAAATGTGGTTAAATCCCACTAGGGATTTAGCCACTGCGGGATTTCAACGCCAACTATCTGCTGGTGTTAAAATCCTGCGCTAAAACTAGCGCAAATGCGATATTAAATTGCGAGCGTCGGCTGCGCGGGTGATTTTTGCATAACACGCGCATCCAATGCTAATATGGAGCTAAAGTCGCGCTAACCGGTAGCGAACCAGTTAGCGTGACTTTAACTCCATATATTTGCCCAGCGAGTCTGGGTACATGAGGCCCATAGTGTTCCTAAGAGCTTCAATGTGTAAACATGGTAAATTCCCAGAAGTCTTTGTTTCTTATAGTAGTAATCAGCATGGATATATAAAGGAATATAGCTTGTCAAAAAAAATTTCTTGGCTTTTACAGGGAGGTTGGTAGGAATATGGACTCTAGCATTGCAGTATTATGTTGCACTGCAGTCAGAGAGACAGCAGAGGAGAAAAGGACCTGTCATGCAGGGCCGTAACTGCAGGGGCCTGGGGGCCTGGGCCCCCCCTGACACGCCCCCTCGCCAGAATGCCAAATTAAACCTATGCACGATCAGCTGTATAAAAGTCTGAAACTGAACCGGAAGTCCGGGTCTGCTCTTTTAAAGAGCTGATCTTGCATACATTTACTTCATAAGTGCGACCAGCTGTTTAAAAACAGCTGATCGCGAACCTTAACTCTCGGCACCCCCTGTGGTGCGGCACCACTGCTGTCATGTCAAACGGGGAACTAGGATGAACTTTTGTATGGGGGAGGGGAGACTGACCTGAATTTTTGAAAGTAATAGTAGTGGAAGGCCCCCACCAAATATTTTGCCAAGGGACCCCACCAACCTGTCCTGCACTGTCTGCAGTTTCATTTTCATTTTGCCCCTCTTTTGTATAGGGATATGGGGAGGAAGAGGAACCAATGGACTTAGCTTCAAATAGCTGTCTGAAATTACTTGGAAAGGAAAATGATACAGTGTTTTAATTGGTATTATTTTCAACTATAATTTAGGAAATGCAATTTAGGCTAAAAATATTAATAACTGGATATCCTTATAAATCATACCATTTTCTGTGAAGCAAAAACAATCACAATCCTTACTTAGGTTAAGGAAGAAGCAGGGACAGGATGACACACAGACAGCTCCTACTCTTCAGTTTTTTTGACTTTGAACAGGAACTGCAGGAGAACCATTTGGATCAGAGATGTAAGGTAAGGATTTTGTTACACTGCACGGTGGGCCAGTAGTGAGTTAAATTTTCGTTTTGGGGGTGGAAATGCCCTTTAAATCATCTCCTACATATTAACATGGAAAAATGATTTGCAGACAAGGACCAAGTTTTGAACCTGTATGTGTTGTGTTGCTTTAATATGTCATGCAACTACTCATCAGTATTAATGATCAGTATTCAACAGTCATCAGTATTTATGATCTAAATAACATTGCTTTTATGTGATTATTGCAACATCAAATGTACTTATATTTTACAGAAGGGTGTATTATTTTCTGGGTAATGCATAGTGAGGGTATATTGTGCCTTATGAACATCCCATTATTTGGATATCATAAGTTGTCATCAGTTGGTATAAATTTCTGCAAAAGATCACACACAGATTGGCCTATGATTGTTTCGTCAAAGTCCTAAGACAGAAAGCAACAGAAAAGCACATAAATGTCCAATATCAACATATATCTTTTTAACTGCTTGTGGCAAATGATCCGTGAATAAGTTTTATACCCACAAACTACCTTGTAATTGGTCTCTAGAGAGCATTTTGTGCTCTTGCTGTACTTTGTTAGATCTGCAAGCGCTTTTTTCTCTGAATGTTCTCTGTATTTCTCCTCCAGCGAACATTCAAAATCTTATTGCATTAGTTTAATGTAAAAGGAGGATTAAAAAGGAAAAACCTTACTTTCCTTTCAGTATCTTCTTTTTCAGTGCTGTGCATTAGTATTACCATGGTACGCTGCTCTGTGGATGCATGTGTCATTATTACTAGTGATGAGTCCCATTTTTAAAACAAACCTGGTTTCTTTTCAGAATCGGTGAATTAAAAAATCTGCGGATCTCTCGGAATTTTTGAAATTTTCCTGTGATCAAAAAGAAAAATATCCAATATTAGAAAACGAAAAATTTGCAAGAAAGTTTGAAAATTCTAAAAAGAATTTTTCAAAAATGGAGTTTTCCAATCAAATTCAAAAACTGAAATCAATTATATGAAAACTGTGATAAAAAAATTATAAAATATAATTTAGTTGGGTTTGAATTTTTTTAACTGGTTCCATGGAATAGCCATGGCTGTGGGTCAGTTTCCTTAAAGGGGCAGTTCAGTGGAAATTATCAATATTTGTTAAATAGTTAGTTTGTGTAATGCATTCGTTATTCTACATATTCATTTCGAAAAATCATTTGATTTCATATCCTTTGCTGTTCCCTGCTGTTGACATTAGTGAGCTGAAATTTCAGGTTCTAACGGTCCTTCTTCTTCCCAGAATGCACCACATCCTTGGAATGTTCCTAACAGTAATTTCTACTTGGCTGTTGGATGGGTCAAAGATGCTCAGATTTCCACTGAGCAACTGAATCAACCCAGGTGCTGGGTCAAGGGCAAGACCATAGCAGTCTCTACTAGGGGTCCTGCAAACAGGAAGTCAGTATTTCAGTTGCTTTTATTTATACACAGACAAAATGCTGAATGGGCAGATTAAGGTCACTGGGATAAAAAAATACTGCTCTTTTTTCTGAAAAGTATATGTTTTTGCACTGAACTTCCCCTTTAATTTCTAATTATTACTAATAACATCCATAAACCTGGATGTTGGCCTGGAAAGAAAACCCCCTTCCAGCAATAAGATATTGGCAGTAACCTTTATAGGGATTATCAGAGTCCAGGAAAAATGAGAACATGACTTCAGAGCTCTACAAGAAGGTTTGTGCTGACTAATAGGATCATGGGTGCCTTGTTCATGAGACAAGTTGAAAGAATGCTTAGGGCTTTGGCTACCCATACAAAAGGAATTCTTTTCTTGGGATGCCCCTTACCCATAAGAAACAATGGCAAGGGAAGCAGCGGCAGCACCATTTTGATTCAGATGCCGTTCCTCCTTGAAGTGCCACAAAAGAAAATTCATAGAGAATATATTTGTAGTTCGCTATGAACACTAAATTCTGTTAAAAGGCAGATTCCTTTATACAACAAGCCACAATCCCCTGGCTTACACTGCATTGTCCATGTTACCTAGAGACAGGGGCCTCTAATTTGCTATACTAAATAATACTGTGTATACCTGTATTTTCTATTTCCTATTATAAACTTGTAGGACTTGACTATAAATTAAAGTCAGTCCAAATTTTTTTAAGGATAAACAGGATACTAATACAGTTATAATATGATAATACCAATGCAGCTAAGCCAAATTGTTTTTAATTATCAAAAGGTTGAAAGATATCTAAATTTAGATTTGCTTCTTGACAATGTGACTGCTTCTGGAGAGGAGCAGACTGAGAAACCTGAACCGAAAATAATTGCTTCTGCCACAGGAATGAGTCATCTTTCATTTAGATTCTGTTCATGTTCCCGTCAAGCAGAAAGTGTAGGGAATTCCTTTCTGAAATTTACAAAACTGTAAACTGTAAAACTCCCTTCATTTGACCAGAAGCAAAGGCATGACATGTTAAACATCAATATGAATTTAATAATATATGCAAAGATGTTTTTGTAAGGTTATGACTAGATTAACTATTAGATGTCTAAATAGGTTATTACAAGGGATGGTGCACTGTAAAACATGTATAGGAAATGACCCTATGTTAGACAAACCTCTATAGGACATCTTGGGCAAATTTTTTTTGAATTGGTAGATAAGAAAGGAAAAACACTGTTAATACTGAATATTCTATCTGATTACTGCATAATAGTCCTTTAAGTTAAGGTGATTTTCTGTTTAATGCCTATATTTTAACTTAAAGTGTATGTCCGTGCCAAAAATAATTTCATATGCATGAAAGTACCCTCCAAACCCAGTACACAAAAATGCCCTTAAAGTGAACTAAAGTCTAATTGTCTCAATAATCAGAACACATTCACAAACATACAAGTTGTCTCATCTCTCCCTTTGTTGTGGCTGCTAAGTGATTTATGAAACTGACCTGTGGGTACAAGGGGTCAGCACCCATAATCCCCCTTAGCTGGGTAAAACCCAGCTAAGTGTATGCAGTACACTTTACATGCTCTGTAGTGCTCAACAAATTAAACTTGCAACCTCATATATGCTGTCTTGCTAAAAGCAGAGCTTTTACCCCTAACCCAACAAACATATGCTAGGGAACATTTCTGTGCTGCATGTAGAATCCTTTATTTTTTTGCTAAGAACATAATGGAAATAAAAAACAAAAGTAAGTCTGGGGATTTGAACCTGTGACCTTGTGAGCTGTGTGGTTCAAAAACAAGTGCTTTAACAGGTGAGCCACCTCAGCACATTTATGATAAACATGTACATTTAGAAGGTTTATCTTTTGATAGGAAAGAATTTAAAACAAAAATGTTAGTTAAATCAGCTGACTTTTGTATTGCCTCAGAATGGATGTATGCAAGTTTTCAATGTATTATCAGGGGCTTCCATGTTGGTGTGGAGACATCTATAAAGAAAATATTCTATGCATAGAGACAGTGAATACTGGGGTAAGGGGGGGGCTTTTTGAAGAGTACATGGGCTGTTGTGTTGTACCGTCAACAACATGGGAGCATTTTGTAGTTACAGAATCCATTACTTACATGTATTAGAGATGTATCTTACAATGTATAGGTGTTCTGTGGAGAAATGCTTTTATATTAGGATTTTTCAAATTACATTTAGTTCTTCTTTAAGTGCTTCTATAAGAAATTATTTACAGCAATGCCAGAAGCCACAAAAAAAATTTTCCCGGCTACAATGAGCACAGAAAAAGCTCAGTGCTTTCATGCATGCTCATGAATCTCCGGTAGTCTACACAGAAAAGCTGGAAAATTCTCTTTTTTGCCTACAGGCATTTGGGAGGCTTTTACCCCTGAAACCTTAAGGTTCGTACATATGTGCGATCGCAGGTCCTGACCCGCGATGCACGATGTGTACAAACATTCGTTTCGGCCGATAATTGGCCCGTGTATCATTGATCTCCGGACGACCAGCCATTTCAGACGATAAAGGGACCAAACTCAGGACGATTATCGGCCGAAACAAACGTTCGTACACACGTGTTTACGAACCTTAAGGCTTTGATGTCTGAATAATAAAATAGGATGTCTAACCATTTAACCCTTTCAGTGCCAGAAGAATTTCATTTTTTTTTGCGTTAACTGCCAGAAGAATTTTCAGGATTTTTCCCTTTATCGTTTTAGACTAATTTTACAGTAGGAAACCTTGCAGTAAATCAGGAATATTATACATTGTTTTTTTCAGCACAAAGTCTACTTTAACATGGTAACAGAATTTTGTAACTTTTCTGGAATTTTGACTGGAATTATGGGTAAAATATGTAAAAAAAGGATATTTCCCATTTTTACTTATATTTATTTTAAAGTTACACACAAAAATCTTACTGTTTCTAAAAGCTCTGATACTCCCGAGTACAACGATACCAGATATATGTAGGTACCCCACTTTTCCTGTACAGGAGACCCCCCAGACTAAAATTGCTCCTTCAAGAATATTACACCAAATTGAAATGTGTAACCACTACTGACAGTTAACATAGAATATCTTCCAAAATAACTAAAATATCCCCAGAACTGAGATATTTTTAGAAACTACATACCCGCAGGATTTTACAAGTGAGGTTAGTTTCGATCAAAATGCAGATACCCGGGCGCAGCTCTTCATCCAATTCTAAGTTATTTTCTCATATTTTCCTTTTTTTTCTCAACTGTAAAATCAGAGACAAAATCAAATGTGAACTTCAGCTAAAAACTGTAGAGGAAAGTTCAAACGCATCTCAAATATGAAAGCCTAACCCCTCCCAAATAAAACGGTATGCCACATTCATGGGTGTACCCAGAGACATGGCTACCAACTAACCCAGAGCGGGACCAGTGCCAAATGTCAGTAGCAGCAAAAAAAAATTAGTCAGTTTTGTATTTGAACAGTCTGCAGTTTTTCCACAATACATCCCCCTAACTCAGAAATACCCCCGACAAACTATATATTCCTGAAATCTACACACCTTCAGCTATGTAACGCTGTAATTCGTTAATTCATACCATCAATGTTTTAGGCGCAGTTTAGGCGCCCTTTTACCAGATTTTCAAAAAAAATGAACATCAAACAACAATCAAAAAGGCAGAAATCATGCCAAAACCTCATGGAATATTAAAAAAAGTTACTAAATATCAATCTCCCAAATGTCCTGAATGTAATCTAGACACCTTCAGCTATGTAACGCTATAGCTTGTTCATTCATACCATCAATGGTGTGGGCACAGTTCTTCGTAGAATTTCACACTTTTCTGAAAAAATGAACAAAAAACAACTTCAAAAGGTAGGAATCATGCCAAAACCTCATGGAATGTAAAAATAAGTTACTAAATATTAATCTCCCAAATGTACTGAATCAAACGGTATGCCATATGTGTGGTTTACACACACAGATGTGGAATCGAAAAAAGCCACGAGGTGAGACAACACACGATTGCTCGGAAAAAACAAAAATATTTAGCCAACTCCAAATTTGAACAGTCTGCAGTTTTTTCCACAAAACACCCCCATTACTTAGAAATAACCCCCACAAACTATATATTCCTGAAATCTACACACCTTCAGCTATGTAACACTTTAGTTTGTTCATTCATACCATCAATGGTGTGAGCACAGTTCTTCGTAGAAGTTCGCACTTTTCTGAAAAAATGAACAAAAAACAACTTCAAAAGGTAGGAATCATGCCAAAACCTCATGGAATGTAAAAAAAAGTTACTAAATATCAATCTCCCAAATGTCCTGAATCAAACGGTATGCCATATGCATGGTTACACACGTGGACGTGGAAGCAAATGGCCACGAAGTGAGACAATGCACAATGGCTTAGAAACAGCGAAAATATTTAGCCAACTCTGAATTTGAACAGGCTGCAGTTTTTTTCACAAAACACCCCCGTAACTCAGAAATAACATACACAAACTATATATTCCTGAAATCTAAACACCTTCAGCTATGTAACGCTGTAGTTTGTTCATTCATACCATCAATGGTGTGGGTGCAGTTTTTCGAAGAAGTTCACACTTTTCTGAAAAAATTAACAAACAACTTCAAAAGGTAGAAATCATGCCAAAACCTCATGGAATGTAAAAAAGTTACTAAATATCAATCTCCCAAATGTCCTGAATCAAACGGTATGCCATATGCATGGTTACACACGTGGAAGTGGAAGCCAATGGCCACGAAGTGAGACAATGCACAATGGCTTAGAAACAGCGAAAATATTTAGCCAACTCTGAATTTTAACAGGCTGCAGTTTTTTTCACAAAACAACCCCGTAACTCAGAAATAACATACACAAACTATATATTCTATATATGGCCAAGAAGTGAGACAATGCACAAAGGCTCAGAAACAGCCCACAAACCATATATTTCTCGAATCCACGCACCTTTATCTACGTAATTCTGTAGTTTGTTCATTCATACCATCAATGGTGTGGGCGCAGTTCTTCGTAGAATTTCGCAGTTTTAGCAGATTTTCTCAAAGGTAGAAATCATGCCAAAATTCCATGTAATGTAAAAAAAAGTTACCAAATATCAATCTCCTAAATGTCCTGAATCAAACGGTATGCCCTATGTATGGTTACACACGCAGACGTGGAATCAACTAGCCACAAAGTGAGCCAATGAACAGTGGCTCAATTACAGCAACTTTTCAGATTTATCAGACTAAACACCCCTCTATATTAGAAATACCTCCCAAAACTATATATTCTTGGAATCTACACACCTTCAGCTACACAATGGTGTGATTCTTTTATGCATACCACCAATGGCGTGGGCTCAGTTTTGTGTAGAATTTCGCTTTTTTACCAGATTTTCAGGAAAAATTTATAAAAATACAATTCAAAGTTAAAAATCATGGCAAATTTCCATGTCATGTAAAAAAAAACTTGTCAATTATCAATCTTCCAAATGTCCTGAATCAAACGGTAAGCCACTAGTCACAAAGTGAGCCAATGCGTAGTGGCCCAATAACAGCAACTTTTACATCTAAAGATTTTATCTAAACACCCCTTTAACTCAAAAACACCCCCCAAAAATATATATTCTCAGAATTTGCATACCTTCAGCTAAGGAACGGTGCCATTTTTTCATTCATACCATCAATTGTGTGTGTGCAGATCTTCAAAGAATTTCACACTTTTAGCATATTTTCTGAAAAAAAATAAAGAAACAACAAGTTTCAAAGTTAAAAACCCTGCCAAAACCCCAAGTAATAAAAAATAGGTACCAAATATCAATCTCCCAAATGTCCTGAATCAAATGGTATGCCATATGCATGGGTGCACACAGCGACATGGCCACCAACTAACTGAAATTGAAAAAAATCAAGGTGCTCTGTAATTTCAAACAGCCCCAAAACTTGGAAATGCCCCCCTCAAATAAAACCCTCCACTAAATATCAATCTCCCACATGTCCTGAATCAAACGGTATGCCATATGCGTGGATGCACACAGAGACGTGGCCACCAACTAGCACAAATGGGACGTATGCACAAATGCAATTACAAGAAAAAATCAAAGTGCTCTGTAATTTGAACAGCCTACCATTTTTCAAAGGAAACAGCCCCAAAACATGGAAATATCCCCTTAAAACTTTGGAATCTACACACCTTCAGCTATGTTACGGTGCCAAGCTTTCATACATACATGAAGAATTCCAGACGTAGTAATCCAAAGAATTCTGTGTTTTTAGGAGATTTTGTGAAAAATAAAATAAGATGATTCAAAGGTTGAAATCCTACCTAAACCCACTTGACAAGTAAAAAAACCCCACTAAATGTGAATCTCCCTCATGTCCTGAATCAAACGGTATGCCATATGCGTGGATGCACATAGAGACGTGGCCACGAACTAGCTCAAATGGGACGTATGCACAAATACAATTACAAGAAAAAATCAAAGTGCTCTGTAATTTGAACAGCCTACACTTTTTCTAAGGAAGTAGCCCCAAAACTTGGAAAGTACCCCAACAAACTATATATGTTTTGAATCTACACACCTTCGGCTACGTTACGGTGCCAAGCTTTCATACATACATGAAGAATTCCAGACACATTAATCCAAAGAACCCTATGTTTTTAGGAGATTTTGTGAAAAATAAAATTAGATGATTCAAAGGTTGAAATCCTATCTAAACCCACTTGACAAGCAAAAAAACCCACTAAATGTCAATCTCCCACGTCTTGAATCAAACGGTATGCCATATGCGTGGGTGCACACAGAGGCGTGGCCACGAACTAGCTCAAATGGGACGCAAGCACAAGTGCAATTACAAGAAAAAATCAAAGTGTTCTGTAATTTGAACAGCCTATTCAACTTGGAAATACCCCCCACAAACTATATATTTTTGGAATCTACACACCTTCAGCTACGTAACGGTGTCATGCGTTCATATATATATGAAGAATTCCAGACGCTGTTATTCATAGAACTCCGTGCTTTTAGGAGATTTTGTGAAAAAATAAAATAAGAGGACTCAATGGTTGAAATCCTACCTAAACCCACTTGGCAAGTAAAAAAAACCTCTAAATGGCAATCTCCCACATGTCCTGAATCAAACGGTATGCCATACAGGTGGGTGCAAACAGAGACGGGGCCACCAACTAGCTCAAATGGGACCCATGCGTAATTGCAATTACAAGAAAAAATCAAAAACCGCCACAACTTACCCCCCACCCCCCCTTTTAGTGATATTTTAGTGAAAACCAGTTAGTCTGGAAGTTTTTCACACTTTACTGATCCTAAAAAATTAATCCGGTCTTTTTTTGGTACCTCTGTAAAATTTCCTACTAAAATAGGCTTAGTTTCCCTTGAAATCGGACAAATAATGATCCGCGTTTACTTTACCGATATCACCGGGGGCATTGGAAAGCTTGGAGAAGACTAATTTTTAGTTTTAGGGTAAAAAAAAAAATTTTTTTTGCTAAGTAGCAAAGACTTAGAAAAAATTCTATTTGTGAACTTTGAGTTCCATTCACAAAAAATATAGTAAAGCTGTCACACTGACAGCTTTACTATACCAGGTACTGCACTGTGATCTGAATGGAGATCGAAGTGCAGTACCTCCACTACACCACCAGGGGCATCTAGGGGGAAGCCTAAGGGAAGACCCCGGTGAAGAAGGAAATCCTGTGATGTCACCGGGGTCTCCCTTATCGCACGGACTTCCTCCCTCCTCCTGCTCCCGGCTGCTGCTCCTGGCACTGCAGGTAAGTGCGGCTATCTCTTGATCCCCACCTCGGATTTGGATGAAACTGAGGGGGGATCAAGGGGGCTAGGGGGGCAATTGAATGCTGCCCCCTGATTGTCCCTAGCACTTACAATTTTTTTTTTCAAGGGGAAGTAACAGATCGTATATTCATGATCTGTGGCAGTTTAAGCATTCTCTGCACAGATGAATATACGATCTGTGGCAGTTAAAGGGTTAAAGGACAACAATATTAAAAAAACATCACACCCATTACATGTCCACACTTCCAGCAGCTGAAATCACTTACATTTAGAGTCATGCTGCCCTCCCTTAGATATTGCACAGCAAAGATCACTGCTAAAAGCCCGCTTCCTAGATGGCCCAGGGCCATGATTAACATAAAACTTGTCATTGGCTGTTGGGAATGTCTGTTACAACCTCTCTCCTCCTCCTCTGCCAGTCAAACAAAACTTGAAATGTCCTGTTGCTAGGATACAGTCTACATAATCAAGCTAATCAATGGTGGGTGTTTTCTCGCATGCTAGCTTTGAATGACAGTTAGAGGCAGATAGAATTGTTACGTCCCCTTCACAGCATGGCTTATTGAAGGCAGAGAGCTCGAAATCAGGAAAAAAAAATGTATGGGGAGGGCTGCATCCCTTTATACCTTTTAAAGCAATTTTTAAAAAAAATGCATTGAGGCAATTATCCTTTAATCCCTTGATCCCAGTGTAGTGTATAGTTTGTTTTAAGGGGTATCTCCACCCAGAAAAAAACTTTTTTCCGTAGTGTAGGGCAACCCCCAAACTTGGGGGTGAGCTGGGGTGCCCTACATTTCGGAAAAAAAGGTTTTATAGGTAGGGCACCAAGCAGCCAAGATGGATCCAGACAGATGTAAGCAGGAAGGTGGGGGGCTCCCCTACGCATGTCAGCATCCTCAATAAGGACAAGGAAGAAGCAGGGACCAAATGACACACAGAAAGCTCCTACTATTTACTTTTCGGAATTTGGACAGGCATTGCAGGAGAACCATAAGGAACAGGGGTGTACGGTAAGGATTTTTTTACATTACAGAGGGGTCCAGCACTAGGGCAAGTTTTAGTTTTGGGGGTGGACATGGTTGTAGGTAAGCCCTACAGATATACCAGCAGTAATATGCACAATTGTGATGTGTAGTTTGCACATAATTGGGCAGATTTACAGACAATGACAGAGAATTCCAACCAACATCAGTAACGCCAGCTATTTGCATCTGAAGAGCCAAACAGGGGTCCAGTACACTGAGGTTTGCCCAGTGGAACTTTATTAACCGCTCAAGGTAATTCACATTTATAAATCAACTTGGACTCTGATAAAGACTTTTGAGGAAGCACGCTTATTGGCTGGATTTTCTGCTTGTGTATAGCAAATTAGGAGAAAAGGATTACACTGCTATTATTGTATATTTTATGTGTTTTATTAATTGTCTGATTGTTGTATTAAAGGAATAATCTGATTTAATTTTGCTGGTCAGCTACCCTTTAGTGCTTACCTTTCCTTCTATTGCAAACAGAGGTTCACTCTTTAATGATGGGGGGGGGAGGAATGGTCACATGTGACTTCATCTGGATGTTTCAGTGTTGCTAATCTGTGAGTGGAGCATATTGGAGTCTGCAATTACTGCCTTTTTCTCTGTAAGTATTGTTAACAATTGTTAACTGAGGATTTTCATGGACATGGGCATAGTAGCATGCACTATTTGTGTTCTAATCAAGTCCATCTTTTTTACTTAGTTCTTTGACATCTGTACCGTTTACAATCAAACCCCTTATATCATGTTTTTTTATTAACCTAATTCTAAAATTGTTGTTCATTTCAAATGTTTCCAGCAGTATTGCAGAGTTAATTAATGAATTTCATTTGATTGCAATCTAACCATTAACCCCCCCAACCATATTTCAGTATATCTTTATTTTAATATACTTATTTGTATCTTTCCCCAGTCTTTTATTATCTGTATATAAAGCTGTGGTGTTCTCACAGAAATGCATTTTGGGTGGTAATCTGTCAAAATATGCAGTTTTCCAAAACTAAAGTAATAAGACATCTCCAGACAAATGAATATAGCCCTAGGAAGGAAGTAGAAGAGATTT
Organism: Hymenochirus boettgeri; assembly: GCA_019447015.1. Classification (NCBI taxonomy): domain Eukaryota; kingdom Metazoa; phylum Chordata; class Amphibia; order Anura; family Pipidae; genus Hymenochirus; species Hymenochirus boettgeri. Next base: position 138,650,906 of record CM033471.1, on the reverse strand, counting down.
TAGTTGCAACGAAGATTGCTAATTAAGGAATGAGATTTTAGCCACCAGTCACAATAAAATAATAAGATAGATGGTAAAATGCACTCTTTAAAGCAAAAATTCACAAGATAACACAATTTTATGCAAATTGTCCTTCTCGGGGAGTTGCTATGATATTTACAGGATATGAAGTAAATTACATAGCTGAGTTAGATAAAATGTCATAGACTGACATTTAAGAAATGTAGTTTTATAATTTACTTTACAAGCTTTTTATCTGATATACATTAAAGTGATGATGTTCAAACTATACAATGTGAAGGCAGATTAGTGAAAATAACATAAATGATTATTTTAGGATATTACTGTCAGGTACTTATATGTTTCAGTTGACGTCATGTGGAATACTGCATTTCGGAATATACGTTACACTGTTTTTTGGTCAGGTGAAAAGGTTATTGTTTCCAACGTGCCCTTTAAGCTACTTCAAGATGGATGGCATAATGCCATTTGGTGAAAGTTTTTTGAGCGGCCCCTCTGTGACTGCCAATAGCAAAATGTTACATGTAGCGTTTTGCTAGCAGCAATAATCTGGAACTGCTAAAAAAAGAGCCAAAAACGTCTGTTTGAATGTAGCCTTACTGATTTGAGTTGAGCTGCAATATACATGTAATGAACATGTGAAGTTTTGGTCATATGGTTCTCCCTTAGACATGTTACCTTTATGGACTCCTATGCTTGGACTGCCTACTTTCTGCCATGTCTATAACGGTCCCGACATTGAACGGAGGGGTTTTCTTGACGGTATCTCTACCAGGACTATTGACTGTTTGACCATTACCTGGACAGCTAAGTTGTACCTTGAGTCTTGTACCTTGAGGCGCATATTAAATTTCGCTTTCAGTGTGACATAGGAGTGTAGGTCGGCTAAAGACAGCCATCCATGATACTCAGCCCTTTCCCCTTCCAATAATGCCTGTGTATCGCTTCCAGTGTGGCATAGTAGCCATGATAGGTAGTGTAGGTAGGAGGTAGGCAAAGCCCTGTCCCCTTTTGTACAAAACATGTTGGCTTTGTGGTCTCTCTCTCTCTTTTTCTTTCTTTCTCTCTTTGTCTCTGTCTCTCTGTCTCTTTCTCTCTCTAAAGTTTTGGTCATATGGTTTTCCCTTAGACTCGTACCTTTACGGACTCCTATGCTTGGACTGCCTACCTTCTGCCTTGTCTATAACGGTCCCAACATTGAACGGAGGGGTTTTTTCAACAGTATCTCTACCAAGACTAATGACTGTTTCACCATTATCTGGACAGCCAAGTATAGCCTTGTACCTTTTGAGGTGCATATTAAATTTTTGTTCATGTAACAAATAGTATAGTATAGTATTTGAATTTATATAAAGACATACGTCCACCCAGTCCAACCCGAAAAAAATAGAGAGAGAGGAAAGACAGACTGCAACAAAACTCTGTATTGATTAAATATTATAAGACCGTCCTTTATTCTCATAATCTATTTGGGGGGGGGGTGAAAGTCTAAATAAAAAGAAACTTGTAGCTATATACGATACTGAATCCTGATTTCCTAATATTTAAACAGTGCAACAAGTGTAAGATGCCTATATTGTCTAATAGGCATTTTAACAAACCACCAAGCTTGTTCTTAACAATAACGTTGTTCATAGGTTAACAAAATGACAACAAGTTGAATAGAAGATAAATGAGTTATATTACACATTGTACACATGTAGCACAGCAAAAGCAGTTCCATTGGAGAACATAGTTTCTCTCCTAGCATTATTTATCATTTATGACAGCTTGTCAATAAGCAGCAAATACATTTGCCCCCTTAATGTTAGTAGTGCAAACATACTCTTTTCAAATTAAACTCTGCAGATGTCACATGGGTTTTATTGTAATAATGAAAAATCATCCGTGTATTAACCTGAATCACAAAGTTTAGGTCATGTATTCATGCAAGCAAATGTATGCTGTATTAACAATATTATGGAATAGCTGGGTGATACATTTGAACTTGCACAACTACTGTCAAAAGTAACCCAAATCTCATTTTTGTTATAAAAGTGTGTAGGGAAACAGTAAACTAGTTTCCCTTTTGTCTTCTTGTTCTGGCAGGATTTGGCCAGTAGGGGGAGCTGTGTAAAAGTATAAAGGGAGATCAGCGATGTGCTCAGCGTTCTACTTCCTGGAGTTTCCCCAGAGGAAAGGGGAAAGCCAGGGGTCCTTGATAACAGGTAGGCCCAGTAATGTGGATTATATTCGGTTATAGATCACTTCAGGAGTGACAAATAGGAGTAGAGTAGCTAGTGAGCGCCTGAACTCCAACAAGAAGATTATAGTAGGACTAGAGTCCTGGGTATACCACCCAAGGATAGGGACATAGTGCAGATACAGGGGTAGAAGATTCCTCTACAGTGACCTGAGAGCTGGGGTGGCACAACAAGCTGATTGTTATTTATGCTATTTCCAATTTTCTGGTTTGTGAGAATGTATGTGATGTGCATGAATGTGCACATGCCTTATAATATTGTTCTGGTTGGAATATGGGTGCAGTTTTGGAATCCCATATACAAAAGGGACATCTTGGAAATTGAGGCAGTTCAGAGAAGTGCCACTAAATTAATAGGGGAATGGAGGGGCTTGAATATGCAGGCAGATTAGACAAGTTAGGGGGTTACATTGGAGAAGCGGCGGTTGCGTGGGGACAGATAACCTTATACAAATATATTAATGGCCCATACAGTGAATCTCTTGTGCATTGTTCACTAATAGGTCATATCAGAGGACTCGTGGACATCCTTAAGGTTGGAAGAAAAGAAGTTTCATCTTCAAGTTAGGAGAGGTTTCTTTACAGTGAGAACGGTGAAACTGTGGAACTGTCTCCAGCAGAGGTGGTAATGGCAAGTTCATTGAATAACTTTAAAAAAGGCTGGATAAGTTTCTAAAACTAAAAAATATTGAGAATTACTGGTATTAATGCATATAGATCTGGGTGATCCAGGGATACTTCCGATTGCCGTGGAGTCAGGAGGAATTTTTTCCCCTTTTTTAGCTGGGTTTTTGCCTTCCTCTGGATCAACTGTTAGGTAGGGTTTAAAAAAAAAAAAAAAAAAAAGATGGTTGGACTTGATGGACGAATGTCTTTATTCAACCTTAATTACTAGTATAGTTACTATGTTAATAAATAAGATACTGTTTAAGTCAAGAACCATGGTGCATCTTACCTAGAGTGGTAGTTCAGCAACACCCTGCCTCTAACATACGCGAGGGCCACTCCTGATAAATAAGAGTCTTAGAATTTAGATAAGGCTGACAGTCTCGGAGCAAATTAAGTATGCCCATTTTACTATGCCTTAGTGTAAACAGGATAATCAGTTCTAAAGCTGACCTTTCAATCTGTGTCTGGACACACATATCCAATTCCAGGTCTGATCTTGAACGCTCTGAATAGTTATAGGAGAATGCCCCCCACCCAAAAAAAGAAAAAAATTATTCTGAGTGTGAAAGTACTTGCCTCAGTAACATTCTCAGCATGGAAGATTACACTAAAATGCCCATCCTTTACCTTTGAAACAGTGCCCAGTGGTAAATGTTTATATTTGGGTGTCCAAGTATAATTATACTTGGGCATCATCTGTATTGTATGGGACATTATAAAACACCTTTACTACAGATATTACATGTAGGTAGAGACATTTGTGTGAGGGGTGTATGGGGCTATGTAGGATTTGTACACAAATTATTATTTGCCTTGTATGTGTATGATGAGCATTTATTACAGTGAACAACACCAACAGGAAAAAGCAAAAGCTTGTTTAAATCTCAGTTTGAAAATTCAAAATGTGCTTTAGTTGGCTTTAAATGTCATGCTGGTTATATGCGCAAAGCACATATGAATTAGTTGCAATGTGTCTTTGCGTAATTGTGCAGCCGGTGCAGTGAAGGATTTAAATTGGTTAGTTTGACTTTAACTCCTTAAATAACAGTGCGTCCCTGGATAAATGATCTGCATATGTTATATTCTACATATCAACTGAACTTGTTAGTGAGTGTGTGGGTGTGTTTGTGTGTGTGTGGGTGTGTGGGGGGGGTACTTTGATATGTGGACAGTCTTATTATTTATATAATTGTGGTATGTGCTTAGTTACCCACATACGTAAGTGACTGGTACATGCAGGTTGCTCACAGTAGGACTGATACATGCATGTTTCCCACAGTAGGGACTGGTACATGCAAGTTGCCCACGGTAGTGACTGTACATGCAAGTTTACCACACAGTAGTGACTGGTACATGCAAGTTGCATACGGTAGTGACTGGTACGTGCATGTTTCCCACAGTAGTGACTGGTACATGAAGTTGCCCTCAGTAGTGACTGGTAATGCAGTTTCCGATGGTAGTGACTGGTACATGCAAGTTGCCCATGATAGTGACTGATACATGCAAGTTGACATGGTATATTTATATATATAAGTGAGACTAATTTATATGCATACCGTATATACTCGAGGATAAAACCGTCCTGAGTATAAACCTAGTTTTAATTAAAAAAAGAGAGAAAAACCAACATGACCCGAGTATAAACCGAGGGGGTAGTATTTGCCACTAAAGATGTTTGGAAACTACAACTCCCAGCAGCTTTATTGCTGGGAGTTGTAATTTCAAACATCATAAGTTGCAAATACTTACAATAAGAGTAAAACCTTCTATTTGTGCATACTGTATGCACAAATAAAGGAGGATTTACCCCTATTGCAAGTATTTGACACTTAAGATGTTGAAAACTACAACTCCCAGCAATAAAGCATGCTGGGAGTTGTAGTTTTCAAACATTTAAGTGGCAAATACTTGCAAATAGGGGTAATCCTCCTTTATTTGTGCATACAGTATGCACAAATAAAGAAGTAGTTTTACTTTATTGTATGTATTGCCATTTAAGTGTCAATGTCATGTTTCTCCTACCTTGTCCGGCGGCCGCGCGATCCGCATCTCGCTCCACAGCTCTGCGCATCCGGATGATGTCACTACCTGGCGCCTCTCACTTTGCATCCGGATGCGCAGAGGCTGTTGAGCGAGGATGCGGATTGCGCGGCCAGCCTGACAAGGTAGGGAAACATTGACTCGAGTATAAACCGAGGTAAGATTTTCAGGCTTTTTTTAAAGCCTGAAAACCTCGGTTATACTCGAGTATATACGGTATATTTATGATAATTTAGATGATAATAGAGAGAAATTACACACAAACATTTCTGTTATATTCCATTAGATCAACTGGACTTGAAGTTTAGTTCTTGAAGATATTTGCTAGTCATCTGACTGGCTTTCTCAATCAGAATGACTTGTACAAGAATCTGTGGCAATTATTTACCCTGGAAAGTCCCAATTAGCATATCACAGCCAGGTGTAAGGGCGTGATTGCATAGTGGCTAAGAGGTGTTATAGGAACGCCCAGGGTAAGGTGTCAAAACAGCATTGACATGGCAGACAGTTGGTGTTGAACCCCCCCACTCTATTTAGGCTTGGTTTCTTTATTTTACATTAATGGCCTCCTTGACACCTCTCTTGAACCAGTCCAGTTCCTTTCCCAATATGTAACATTACAATCTTTAAAGGTATGTCTTAAGATGCAGGTACACGGCTGAGTCCTGACCCGAGGAATGGCTCTTCTGTGCTGGGCCATACGTTGATGCATTTGCTGTTTGGTCTTCCCCACATAAAAATCAGCCACTGGTTCAGATATGTGGATGACACCTGGGTACAAGCTTTCACAGAAAACATTAGTGCAGTAGATCAAAACATCACATTTACAAGAGAAGAGGTACAAAACAACACACTGGCTTTCTTGGACTGCTTGGTAGAAGTCAGGAGAATGGTAAACTGGAAGTAGAGGTTTACAGAAAACCAACACACACAGATCATTATTTGATGTTTGACTCCACCAACCTTTAGATCACAAGCTGGGGGTCATCAGAACCCTGTAAACACAGACTGAGAACATCCCCACTAGCACAGAGGCAAAGACCCAACTGGTGCCAGTACAATGCATACCATGACCTGGTAATTGAGAACCTTCACAAGCATACACTCCAACAAACATAAGCACCTTTCTATAGTAATTATAAATATCCCTCTGAGATTTCCTCGCTTTCTCTGCTTGTACCCCTCTTACTGACCATCGCAGGCCGTAGTTATACTGCACTGACAACTGAGTTACAGCTAATGATCTCCTTCACCTTATGTCTCATCCCATCTCTCTAGACTGTAAGCTCTCGGGCAGGGCCCTCCATCCTATTGTACCACAGTAATGCTGTAACTTACCACACTGAATTCTGCTGGATCAGCACTTAAATTATTTGCACTTTGTATACTTGCTCTACCCTTGTATGTAACCTGTATGTTTTCCTTGTATATTAATACAACTGTAAAGCGCACGGAGAAGAGTTAATCCACAATAATAATATTATAATAAAAAGTTAATATTATTTATAATTATTACAGAGAAATTGTGTAATTTTATCGTTCACACCAAGTTTGCTATTCTTCTTACCATATTTGACAAATGTTAATAGTTTACTTAATTTATTACAAGAAAGTTCCAGTGTATTTATTTGTAAAACAATAATAAGACAAATTTCTGTTTTTTTTATTATATATTTATAATATTTTGCTATACATTTTTACATAGAAAAAATTGTGTAATTTTTATCTGTCCCCCACCAAATTAGCTGTTTATTGTTTAAAACTATTGATAAGGTAAAAAATATTTTACTTTTATTACAAGAAAGTTCCATAAAAGAAAATAATAGACTGGACTTTGTTATTTGTTCAAACCAAACTAAGACCAATGGTTACACTCTAATTGTTATCTGTACACACCATGGGCGTATATAAATCCACAATAATAATAATAATAAAAATAATAAAATGTTAAATATTTTACTATAAATTATTACAGAGAAAAAGTAATTTTTATCTTGTCACACACCAGTTGCTATTACTTCTTAAAATATTTGACAAATGTTAAATAGTTTACTATAATTTATTACAAGAAAGTTCCATGTGTATTTATTTATTAAAACAATAAGACAAATTTCTGTTTTTTTTATTATATTATTTTATAATATTTTGCTATAATTTTACATAGAAAAAATTAGTGTAATTTTATCTGTCCCCCACCAAATTAGCTGTTTATGTTTAAAACTATTGTATAAAGGTTAAATATTTTACTTTATTACAAGAAAGTTCCATAAAAGAAATATAATAGACTGTACTACTAACTGACCAATGGTTACACTCTAATTGTTATCTGTACACACCATACTAAGTGACCATGACATGCCCTGCAATTTACACTGCCCCTAACTATGGTTAGTTTTCTTTTTTTGTTTTGTTTTTTGCTTAGACAATATGGTTTTAAAGCGAGCAAACATGTTTATCAAAAATATGGACCTTATTTTAGTGATATATTGTTAATAGATTGCTGTATTTCATTACAATATAATGTGAAGTCGTAGAGCAGTAAACCGTGTATAACAATATAACAATGAAATAAAAACGGTATTTTAAATATTGGACAATACATAATTTCCATGCTATAGACTTCTATACATGTGTTTTTAGTTTTTAACACAATAATAAGATGGGTTGCTATTCTCCTTAAACTATTTAACAAATTGGAACTATGTTTTATAATTTATTACACAAGTTACAATGTTTTTGCATACACAAATTGATTTTCACTTACACAGAATTTTGATAACACCACTTGAGGAACATTGAAGATCAACTTAAACATGTATAAAAATGATGATCACAGAAATTTGAATGCCTTTAAACAGTTCCTGTGAGTAGAACCGGCTAAAAGCTCCTTTGTTATAAAGGCCTTGGGGTCAGTATAGAGGTGGGTGGTGGTGGAAGTGGTTGAGAAAATGTTAAGGGATGAGTAGTTTTGTAAGGGTTACTAGGGGAAGTGGGGGATGAATGTTAGGGTTGCTTCCCAACAGATTTGCCATCTTAGGTAATGAAGCGAAGAACGTCAGGTCAGAAGTAGCATGCATGGAAAGGGCTAATCCTGAGCACCCAGGAAACTGCCATTGGTAACACATGGGTGGGCAACTTAGGACAGGGAGGCTAGAAAGGTGGTTGTGGTAGGGTTAGGTGTATTAGAATGGAGTCCCCTTCATGCCGAACTGTGTATTGCTGCCAGGTGTTAGTTCAGAATCTGGTGGATTATGAAGACGGATTAAGGTGTGGGACTGGGAGTGACCCGTTCGTCTTGGTTCACATTGGTGCCAATGACAAGTTAGAGGATGAGGATAGGACCTTAAAATGATTTATGAGAGCTAGGAGCCAAGATTAAAGCAGGACCTCCAGGTTAGTATTTTCAGAAATACTACCAGTGCTACATGCTAGGCTAGGGATTCAGTGGGTGCTTATGAGAATTAATGCACAGCTATAGAAGATCCAAATACAGATAGCAGAGTATAGTATATATGTATAATTTTATTTATAAAGCCCACTTGGGTAGCCAGCGCCTGTAAATTATCCATACAGAGAATACAACAAGTGGGTAGTGTAAGCAATTGTACAGATAAATAAAATTAAATAGTTTCATACATACGAACTGCCGAGTTTAAGACAGGGGAGGGGAGAGATGACAGGCATGATAACATGTAGCAGAATGTTACAGTGGTCAAGACGAGGGATTAGACAGACTAGAGAGAGGGTAGAGATGAAAGGTCGGGAGATCCAGTAGCACAATGGGTCAGTAGTCAAAACGATGAGATTATAAGGGCCCGCATAAGCATTTTAGTAGTGGCACGAAAAAGGAAAGTCGGATCTTTGTACTTGGTTAACTGCGGATATGGTGCAGAAGCAACTAAATGAGGTTAATATTAACAAAGATCCTGGACCAGATAAAATACATCCTCTAATGGGAGCCAGGCCATTGTTTCTTATTTTGCAGATTGCATCATGTCCGGAAGTGTCGCTCTGGACTGGAAAAAAGCTGATGTAATTCAAATAATTACAGGCCTGCAAGTTACTTAGTGGTAGGGGAAAAAACTAGAAAGTTAATAAGGGAACATGTTCTAGAATGTTTCAAGGACTGACCTTATAAGTGTAACCAGCATGGATTAGGAGGAATAGATCTTGTCAAAAACTTGCTTGGCTTTTATGAGAGAGTAAGTAGAAATTTAGATTCTGGCATAGCAGTAGAGATGTAGTTTACTTGGACCTTGATTTGATACAGTCACCCTAGGCGACTAATGTATAAGCTAAGGTCTGTTGTCTGGGGAGTCACATTTGTACATGCATAAAAATGGTATGAATAGGATGCAGAGAGAGTAGTTGTAAAGGGGCTCATCATTATGGACTAAAGTGCTAAGTGGGGGCCACAGGGTTCTGTGCTGGGGACGCTTCTATTTAATCTATTTATTAATGATTTGGAGTAGGTAGTGTCAGCAAGGTTCTGTGTTTGCTGACGACACAAAACTTTGTAACCATTTAAAGCTACAGAGGATGTGCAATTGTTGCAGGGGGATCTAGATAGATTGTCACATTGGGCTGCTAAGTGGCAGATGAGATTCAATGTTGATAAATGGAAGTGATGATTTTGGACTCAAAAGTCCTTGTGCTGCTTATAATAAATGGCTCTGTGTAAGTGAATCCCTGTTGGAAAGGATCTTGGAGTTTTGGTGAATATTTGATTGCATTTAAAAACAATATATGCTACATATATTAAAAAACATATGGGTTTAAAGTGAGCAAAACTATTTATGAAAATTAGGCGCTTATTTTAGTACATTTTTAATAGTCGCTGTATTTCATAACATATAATGTGTAGTAGGAATTGTACCGTGTCTAACAATATAACAATTAAATTAGTTTATTATTCATTTTATTTTAAATATGGACAAATACATCATTTCCACACTATAGACTCTGTGTGTGTGTGTTGTTTTTTTTTTATAGTACAATAGATGATTTGCTGTACATCTTAAACTATTTGACAATGTTAAATATTTTACAAATTAATACATTAAGTTACATAAATAAAAATAGTTACAATGTCATTTTGGCTTCTTGAACATGTATTAAACAAAAAGACTTATTGTTTAAAACTTTTATTATAACGCAATAAAAATGAATTGCTGTTACTTCATAAACTATTTTACAAATGTTTAATATTTTACTAAAAAAGCTTATACAATTAGCGTGTAAAACACATCTTGTGACATCTTTACTCCCCAGGGACACCTTGTAGTTACTAGAAGAATAAGACTTGATAAGAACTTATTAAGACTTTGTCCTAAGACAATAAGGCTTGATCGATGAATGCCTGTCTGTTAAAACACATCTTGTGACACTTTTACCCCAGGGACATTGCTAAAGGAATGTCTTTTGAGAATGTGGAAAAATATTCTGATAGGACAGCTTATTAAAACACGAAAGGATGTTAGCAAAGTGAAGTGTTTTGGTAGGACAGCTTATTACAAACACGAGAGGCTGGCATAGTGAATGTTCTGGTGGGGCGCTTATTGCAACAACAAAAATGGAGACAATGTTTCTGGTGGGATCGCTTATTGCAAACACAAAATGGAGACAATGTTTCGGTGGGACCACTTATTGCAAACACAAAATGGAGACAGTGTTTCTGTGGGCACCGCTTATTGCAAACAAAAAAAAAAACTGTAATGGAGAAAATGTTTCTGGTGGGCAGCTTATTGCCACACGAAAGGACTGTGATGGAGAAAGTCGGCATTGTTGTTTGTATATTACAAGGTACGTTCGATTACAAGCTGTAACAAATTTGTGTTGTAAATGCTTGTATATTACAGAAATAATACATGGTTAGGAACCGTTATATAGTTATTAATATTAATTTAAGATAACCCGGCTTCGGGTGTAAAGGAACGGAGTTAATAACTTGAGTAGTTCGACAGAAAAATGGCAATCTGGGGCGAAAAGTGGGTGTGTTTTGGCTTCAGAATGGCAAGGGAACAGGATGTTGCATACTATGGGCAGAAAAGGATGTTGTCTACTGTGGGAAGGAAAAGGAAACAGGATGTTGTCATAGTGAGGGCAAAAGAGGGGTGTTTTGGCCTCAGAATGGACAGGAAGGGGGCGGGGAGGAGAGTGGGAGGAGAAATGGGAGGAGAGTGGGCGGGGCACCTGTCACTTTTGAGTTTGACGAGAAGTATAGGTGCTACACTACTGTGCAAGACTGTCATCTCCTTTGCAAGTCTGTGACAGCACAGAAATTTCTATTTCACATCTTCTGACTTCACGTGATTAGCAATATTAATGTTTTTAGTAACTGCTTAACCAGTTAACTGGTTAACAAGGTTAACCAACATTAGAAACTATCAAACTATCTGGTAAATGAACAACAAACCAAAACTTAGATTACAAGATGTAGATAGGGCACCAGAAAAGTTAAACACACCTAAACCCTATATGTACTGGAGCGAGGGGAAACTAGGAAATATGTACATATAAATAACTCTAGAAAACAAATTATGCACTCTCAAGTGTGTCATTAAAAGCTCTTTAATAAAACTACAGACCAAAGTATCACAAAGCATTAGCACATAAAAACAACCCATAAAAAACTAATTAATAGGGGATTGGGGGAGCTGGAATATGAAGAGAGACTGGATAAGTTACAATTATGTACGCTGGAGAAAAGCCGCTTGGGTGTGGATATGATTGCTGGTATTAAAATACATTAACAGCCATACAATAAACTGGGGCATTGTTCACCAATAGAGCATGTCAGAGGACAAGTAAACATCCTAAGACTTGAAGAGAAAAGGTTTGGCTTCAACTTCAGAAAGGGTTTTTCACTGTGAGAACGGTAAAGCTATAGAATGGTCTTCCAGTGGATGTTGTTATGGCCGGTTCATTGGTCAGTTTTAGAAAAAAAAAGGTGGATGAGTTTCTGCAAAACAAAGAATGTTGCAAGTTATGGTATTGATACATAAATTAAATTGTGATCCAGGGAATTTCCGATTGCCACCTGGAGTTAGGATGGATTTTTTCCCCCTTCATAAATTTGGTGGGTTTTTGCCTTTCTCTGGATCAACAGTTAGGCAGGAATTAGGGTATTGCTAGATGGGTTGGACTGGGTGGAAACAAAGGAGGGGTGATCAGGGCACTGTAAGTATATCACACAGTGTAGTACAGGTGCTAGTCCGAAAAAAATAACTATGAAAAAATAGAGAGAGAGGAAAGACAGACTGCAACAAAACTCTGTATTGATTAATATTATAGACCGTCCTTTATTCTCATAATCTATTTTCAGTATTACTTTTTATATGCATTTCTGATTTATCGGTTGTCACCCATGTACCACTATGGTTATTATTACATTGACTTTAGTGAAGGGGATGATTAGAGTTTTTAAATGTTTTTAATTATTTGTCCCAAATAGATTATGAGAATAAAGGACGGTCTTATAATATTTAATCAATACAGAGTTTTGTTGCAGTCTGTCTTTCCTCTCTCTCTATTTTTTTCATATTGTATTTTTTCGGACTAGCACCTGCACTACACTGTGTAGGATATACTATTACAGTGCCCTGATCACCCTCTCCTTTGTTTCTATTTTAGTCTGACTATCTATTTAGTCCTTCTGATCAGAGAGCACGTAAAAGAATGACCTGTAATCTGACCATCCTAGACAAAGAAAGACAAAAACAGCTGGACACAGTATTCATAGATAGTGGACATTTAGCTATATCTAGTAATAGTACACAGACTGAACTCAACACCTTGAAAGGGTTACATATTAAATATGCTCGCGTTTGGTGGAACGTAAATAGCCTGGAGAAATATATGACACTTAAAATTGTTCCTAGAGGCTTAAGAATTGATATTTTACCATCTTGGGAACCAGAAAGTGACTTTAAAACAGATTGGGAGAATACACTTACCAATTTTTCATTGGAACTCATAAATAAGTTACTGATACATGATAAAGCTCTGTTAGGGACACTAAAAGAGCAGATAGACGAAATAACTAAAAACTGTGAGAAAGAAATCTCCAAGATAGAATTTACAAATTTTGATAAAACTTTAAAAAGTGATTTGAAGGGATTAGAAGAAGAAATAATTAAGATAAAAAGAGCGAAACTAGCGAGAGATATAAAAGATTTTGAGACTAACACTGCTTATAGATGGAAACACAAAGGTAATAGACGGGGTAAAAAAACTCAACGTAATAATAAAAAATATAGATATCCAAAAAGTAAGGATACGGATAGTGAAGGAGCCTCTTTTTTAGGGGTAAGCAGTCAGTCAGAATCAGAAGAGGAAGGGGGAGGAAATACAAACACAAACAGGTACGAAACGAGACACAGACAGAAGAAAGGACAGAGGGAATAGAAACTGAAGACGAGATGCAGATTATCAACCTCTCCAGACACATATTAACAACTAACCAAAGGTTAGTCTTATCGAGAGGTTTATCCTTCTGCCCTGCTAGTAATGCAGATACCTTTACGTTAACTAAAGATCTCTATTTCTTCTGTAGGCATTTAGCATTGAAAGCTATGTTTCATAAGCAAGGAGACACTGCATCCGAATCAAGCGAGTCAGAGGTAAAGATATTTAAACCTAAATCTATATTTGCCCCTCCCTTGTCTGACTTCGCTAATCTACAAGTATTTTATGACGTTATGAGAAAAGAATTGAGGGATTTAAAAAATCCCCCTCCTCGGAATAATCTCACGAAGGAGGCATTGTCAGCTATTTCTGAACTTGAATTTTTCATATTGTATTTTTTCGGACTAGCACCTGTACTACACTGTGTAGGATATACTATTACAGTGCCCTGATCACCCTCTCCTTTGTTTCCACCCAGTCCAACCCATCTAGCAATACCCTAATTTCCTGCCTAACTGTTGATCCAGAGAAAGGCAAAAACCCACCAAATTTATGAAGGGGGGAAAAAATCCATCCTAACTCCAAGTGGCAATCGGAAATTTCCCTGGATCAAATTTAATTTATGTATCAATACCAGTAACTTGCAACATTCTTTGTTTGCAGAAACTCATCCACCTTTTTTTTTCTAAAACTGACCAATGAACCGGCCATAACAACATCCACTGGAAGACCATTCTATAGCTTTACCGTTCTCACAGTGAAAAACCCTTTCTGAAGTTGAAGCCTAAACCTTTTCTCTTCAAGTCTTAAGGGATGTTTACTTGTCCTCTGACATGCTCTATTGGTGAACAATGCCCCAGTTTATTGTATGGCTGTTAATGTATTTATACACAGCAATCATATCCACACACAAGCGGCTTTTCTCCAGCGTACATAATTGTAACTTATCCAGTCTCTCTTCATATTCCAGCTCCCCCAATCCCCTTATTAATTTAGTTTTTTATGGGTTGTTTTTATTGTGCTAATGCTTTGTGATACTTTTGGTCTGTAGTTTATTAAAGAGCTTTTAATGACACACTTGAGAGTGCATAATTTGTTTTCTTAGAGTTATTTATATGTACATATTTCCTAGTTTCCCCTTCGCTCCAGTACATATAGGGTTTAGGTGTGTTTAACTATTTCTGGTGCCCTATCTACATCTTGTAATCTAAGTTTTGGTTTGTTGTTCATTTTACCAGATAGTTTGATAGTTTCTAATGTTGGTTAACCAGTTGTTAACCAGTTAACTGGTTAAGCAGTTACTAAAAACATTAATATTGCTAATCACAGTGAAGTCAGAAGATGTGAAATAGAAATTTCTGTGCTGTCACAGACTTGCAAAGGAGATGACAGTCTTGCACAGTAGTGTAGCACCTATACTTCTCGTCAAACTCAAAAGTGACAGGTGCCCCGCCCACTCTCCTCCCATTTCTCCTCCCACTCTCCTCCCATTCCCCGCCCCTCTTCCTGTCCATTCTGAGGCCAAAACACGCCCTCTTTTTGCCCTCACTATGACAACATCCTGTTTCCTGTTTCCTTGCCCACAGTATGACAACATCCTTTTCTTGCCCATAGTATGACAACATCCTGTTTCCCTTGCCATTCTGAAGCCAAAACACACCCACTTTTCGCCCCAGATTGCCATTTTTTCTGTCGAACTACTCAAGTTATTAACTCCGTTCCTTTTACACCCGAAGCCGGGTTATCTTATAATTAATATTAATAACTATATAACGGTTCCTAAACATGTATTATTTCTGTAATTAGACAGCATTTACAACAACAATATATGTTTTACAGCTTGTAATCGAACGTACCTGTAATATACAAACAACAAGATGCCGACTTTCTCCATCACAGTCCTTTCGTGTTTGCAATAAGCTGCCCCCACCAGAAACATTTTCTCCATTACAGTTTTTTTTTTTGTTTGCAATAAGCGGTGCCACCAGAAACACTGTCTCCATTTTTGTGTTTGCAATAAGTGGTCCCACCAGAAACATTGTCTCCATTTTTGTGTTTGCAATAAGCGATCCCACCAGAAACATTGTCTCCATTTTTGTGTTTGCAATAAGCGGCCCCACCAGAAACAATTCACTATGCCAGTCCTCTCGTGTTTGTAATAAGCTGTCCCACCAGAAACACTTCACTTTGCTAAACAGTCCTTTCGTGTTTGTAATAAGCTGTCCTATCAGAATATTTTTCCACATTCTCAAAAGACATTCCTTTAGCAATGTCCCTGGGGTAAAAGGTGTCACAAGATGTGTTTTAACAGACAGGCATTCATCGATCAAGCCTTTATTGTCTTAGGACAAAGTCTTAATAAGTTCTTATCAAGTCTTTATTCTTCTAGTAACTACAAGGTGTACCCTGGGGGAGTAAAGATGTCACAAGATGTGTTTTAACAGCTAATTGTATAAGCTGTTTAGTAAAATATTAAACATTTGTAAAATAGTTTATGAAGTAACAGCAATTCATTTTATTATTGCGTTATAAAATAAAAGTTTTAAACAATAAGTCATTTTTGTTTAATACATGTTCAAGAAGCCAAAATGACATTGTAACTATTTTTATTTATGTAACTTAATGTATTAATTTATAGTAAAATATTTAACATTTGTCAAATAGTTTAAGATGTAACAGCAAATCATCTTATTGTACTATAAAATAAAAACACACACACACACACAGAAGTCTATAGTGTGGAAATGATGTATTTGTCCAATATTTAAAAATAAAATGAATAAATAAAACTAATTTAATTGTTATATTGTTAGACACGGTACAATTCTCTACTACACATTATATTGTTATGAAATACAGCGATCTATTAAAAATGGTACTAAAATAAGCGCCTAATTTTCATAAATATGTTTGCTCACTTTAAAACCATATGTTTTTAATATATGTAGCATACTATTGTTTTTAAATGACAATCAAAATATTCACCAAAACTCCAAGATCCCTTTCCAACAGGGATTCACTTAACACAGAGCCATTTATAGTATAAGCAGCACAAGGACTTTTGAGTCCAAAATGCATCACCTTCCATTTATCAACATTGAATCTCATCTGCCACTTAGCAGCCCAATGTGACAATCTATCTAGATCCCCCTGCAACAATTGCACATCCTCTGTAGCTTTAAATGGTTGACAAAGTTTTGTGTCGTCAGCAAACACAGAAACCTTGCTGACACTACCTACTTCCAAATCATTAATAAATAGATTAAATAGAAGCGTCCCCAGCACAGAACCCTGTGGCCCCCACTTAGCACTTTAGTCCATAATGATGAAGCCCCATTTACAACTACTCTCTGCATCCTATTCATTAACCAATTTTCTATGCATGTACAAATGTGACTCCCCAGACAAACAGACCTTAGCTTATACATTAGTCGCCTATGGGTGACTGTATCAAATGCAAGGTCCAAGTAAACTACATCTACTGCTATGCCAGAATCTAAATTTCTACTTACTTCCTCATAAAAGCCAAGCAAGTTTTTTGACAAGATCTATTCCTCCTAAATCCATGCTGGTTACTACTTATAATGTCAGTCCTTGAAACATACTCTAGAACATGTTCCCTTATTAAACTTTCTAGTATTTTCCCCTACCACTGAAGTTAAACTTGCAGGCCTGTAATTATTTGAATTACATCAGCTTTTTTCCAGTCCAGAGCGACACTTCCGGACATGATGCAATCTGCAAAAATAAGAAACAATGGCCTGGCTCCCATTAGAGGATGTATTTTATCTGGTCCAGGATCTTTGTTAATATTAACCTCATTTAGTTGCTTCTGCACCATATCCGCAGTTAACCAAAGTACCAAGATCCGACCTTTCCTTTTTCGTGCCACTACTAAAATGCTTATGCGGGCCCTTATAATCTCCCGTTTTGACTACTGACCCATTGTGCTACTGGATCTCCCGACCTTTCATCTCTACCCTCTCTAGTCTGTCTAATCCCTCGTCTTGACCACTGTAACATTCTGCTACATGTTATCATGCCTGTCATCTCTCCCCTCCCCTGTCTTAAACTCGGCAGTTCGTATGTATGAAACTATTTAATTTTTATTTATCTGTACAATTGCTTACACTTACCCACATTGTTTGTATTCTCTGTATGGTATAATGTACAGCGCTGCGTACCCAAGTGGGGGCTTTATAAATAAAATTATACATATATACTATACTCTGTGCTATCTGTATTTGGATCTTCTATAGCTGTGCATTAATTCTCATAAGCACCCACTGAATCCCTAGCCTAGCATGTAGCACTGGTAGTATTTCTGAAAATACTAACCTGGAGGTCCTTGCTTTAATCTTGGCTCCTAGCTCTCATAAATCATTTTTAAGGTCCTATCCTCATCCTCTAACTTTGTCATTGGCACCAATGTGAACCAAGACAGACGGGTCACTCCCAGTCCCACCCATTAATCCGTCTTCATAATCCACCAGATTCTGAACCCTAACACCTGGCAGGCAATACACAGTTCGGCATGAAGGGGACTCCATTCTATAATAACCCTAACCCTACCACAACCACCTGTCTAGCCTCCCTGGTCCTAAGTTCGCCCACCCATGTGTTACCAATGGCAGTTTCCTGGGTGCTCAAGGGATTAGCCCTTTCCATGCATGCTACTTCTGACCTGACGTTCTTCGCTTCATTACCTAAGATGGCAAATCTGTTGGGAAGCAACCCTAACATTCCATCCCCCACTTCCCCTAGTAACCCTTACAAAACTACCTCATCCCTTAACATTTTCTCAACCACTTCCACCACCACCCACCTCTATACTGACCCCAAAGGCCTTTATAACAAAGGAGCTTTTAGCCGGTTCTACTCACAGGAACTGACTTTAAAGGCATTCAAATTTCTGTGATCATCATTTTTATACATGTTTAAGAAATTGATCTTCAATGTTCCTCAAGTGGTGTTATCAAAATTCTGTGTAAGTGAAAATCATATTTGTGTATGCAAAAACATTGTAACTTGTGTAATAAATTATAATAAACATAGTTCACATTTGTTAAATAGTTTAAGGAGTAATAGCAAACCATCTTATTATTGTGTTAAAAACTAAAAACACATGTATAGAAGTCTATAGCATGGAAATTATGTATTTGTCCAATATTTAAAAATACCGTTTTTATTTCATTGTTATATTGTTATACACGGTTTACTGCTCTACGACTTCACATTATATTGTAATGAAATACAGCAATCTATTAACAATATATCACTAAAATAAGGTCCATATTTTGATAAACATGTTTGCTCGCTTTAAAACCATATATGTCTAAGCAAAAAAACAAAACAAAAAAGAAAAACTAACCATAGTTAGGGGCAGGTTAAATTGCAGGGCATGTCATGGTCACTTAGTATGGTGTGTACAGATAACAAATTAGAGTGTAACCATTGGTCAGTTAGTAGTACAGTCTATTATATTTCTTTTATGGAACTTTCTTGTAATAAAAGTAAAATATTTTTTACCTTTATCAAATAGTTTTAAACAATAAACAGCTAATTTGGTGGGGGACAGATAAAAATTACACTAATTTTTTCTATGTAAAAATTATAGCAAAATATTATAAAATAATATAATAAAAAAACAGAAATTTGTCTTATTGTTTTATAAAATAAATACACATGGAACTTTCTTGTAATAAATTATAGTAAACTATTTAACATTTGTCAAATATTTTAAGAAGTAATAGCAAACTTGGTGTGAAAAGATAAAAATTACACTATTTTTCTCTGTAATAATTTATAGTAAAATATTTAACATTTTATTATTTTTATTATTATTATTATTGTGGATTTATATAGCGCCAATGGTGTGTACAGATAACAAATTAGAGTGTAACCATTGGTCAGTTAGTTTGGTTTGAACAAATAACAAAGTACAGTCTATTATATTTCTTTTATGGAACTTTCTTGGGAATAACAGTAAAATATTTTTACCTTATCAATAGTTTTAAACAATAAACAGCTAATTTGGTGGGGGACAGATAAAATTACACTAATTTTTTCTATGTAAAATGTATAGCAAAATATTATAAAATAAATAATAAAAAAAACAGAAATTTGTCTTTATTGTTTTACAAAATAAATACATGGAACTTCTTGTAATAAATTATAGTAAACTATTTAACATTTGTCAAATATTGTAAGAAGTATAGCAAACTTGGTGTGAACGATAAAAATTACACATTTTTTCTCTGTAATAATTTATAATAAATATTTAACATTTTATTATTATATTATTATTGTGGATTAACATCTTCCGTGGCGCTTTACAGTTGTTTAATATACATAAGGAAAACATACATGTTACATACAAGGGTAGAGCAGTAATACAAAGGAAATAATTTAAGTGCTGATCCAGCAGAATTCAGTGTGGTAAGTTACAGCATTACTGTGGTACAATAGGATGGAGGGCCCTGCCCGAGAGCTTACAGTCTAGAGGAGATGGGGATGAGACATAAGGTGAAGGAGATCAGTAGCTGTAACTCAGTTGTCAGTGCAGTATAACTAGCGGGCCTGCGATGGGTCAGTAAGAGGGGTACAAGCAGGAGAAAGCAGAGGAAATCTCAGAGGGATATTTATAATTACATATAGAAAGGTGCTTATGTTGTGTTGAGTGTATGCTTGTGAAGGTTCTCAATTATCCAGGTCATGGTATGCATTGTACATGGCAGACAGTTGGTGTCTTTGCCTCTGTGCTAGTGGGGATGTTCTCAGCTCTGTGTTACAGGGTTCTGATGACCCCCAGCTTGTGATCTAAAGGGTGGTGGGAGTCAAACATCAAATAATGATCTGTGTGTGTTGGTTTTCTGTAAACCTCTACTTCCAGTTTACCATTCTCCCTGACTTCTACCAAGCAGTCCAAGAAAGCCAGTGTGTTGTTTTGTACCTCTTCTCTTGTAAATGTGATGTTTTGATCTACTGCACTAATGTGTTCTGTGAAAGCTTGTACCCAGGTGTCATCCACATATCTGAACCAGTGGCTGATTTGTATGTGGGGAAGACCAAACAGCAAATGCATCAACGTATGGCCCAGCACAGAAGAGCCAATTCCTCGGGTCAGGACTCAGCCGTGTACCTGCATCTTAAGGACATACCTTTAAAGATTGTAATGTTAACATATTGGGAAAGGAACGTGACTGGTTCAAGAGAGGTGTCAAGGAGGCCATTAATGTGAAAATAAAGAAACCAAGCCTAAATAGAGGTGGGGGGGTTCAACACCAACTGTCTGCCATGTACAATGCTGTTTTGGACACTTACCCTGGGCGTTCCTATAACACCTCTTAGCCACTATGCAATCACGCCCTTAACACCTGGCTGTGATGTGATATGCTATTGGGACTTTCCAGGGTAAATAATTGCCACAGATTCTTGTACAAGTCATTCTGAATT
Organism: Hymenochirus boettgeri; assembly: GCA_019447015.1. Taxonomy (NCBI): domain Eukaryota; kingdom Metazoa; phylum Chordata; class Amphibia; order Anura; family Pipidae; genus Hymenochirus; species Hymenochirus boettgeri. The sequence continues at coordinate 138,630,073 of CM033471.1, read as the reverse complement.
GAGAAGCCAGTCAGATGACTAGCAAAATATCTTCAAGAACTAAACTTCAAGTCCAGTTGATCTAATGGAATATAACAAAGAATGTGTGTGTAATTCTCTCTATTATCATCTAAATTATCATATAATATACGTATATACTCGAGTATACAACCGAGGTTTTCAGGCTTTAAAAAAAGCCTGAAAATCTTACCTCGGTTTATACTCGAGTCAATGTTTCCCCTACCTTGTCAGGCTGCCGCGCAATCCGCATCCTCGCTCAACAGCCTCTGCGCATCCGGATGCAAAGTGAGAGGCGCCAGGTAGTGACATCATCCGGATGCGCAGAGGCTGTGGAGCGAGGATGCGGATCGCGCGGCCGCCGGACAAGGTAGGAGAAACATTGACATTGACACTTAAATGGCAATACATACAAATAAGAGTAAAACCTTCTTTATTTGTGCATACTGTATGCACAAATAAGGAGGATTTACCCCTATTTGCAAGTATTTGCCACTTAAGATGTTTGAAAACTACAACTCCCAGCATGCTTTATTGCGGGAGTTGTAGTTTTCAACATCTTAAGTGTCAAATTACTTGAAATAGGGGTAAATCCTCCTTTATTTGTGCATACAGTATGCACAAATAAAGAAGGTTTTACTCTTATTTGTAAGTATTTGCAACTTATGATGTTTGAAAATTACAACTCCCAGCAATAAAGCATGCTGGGAGTTGTAGTTTCCAAACATCTTTAGTGGCAAATACTACCCCCTCGGTTTATACTCGGGTCAGTGTGGTTTTTCTCCTTTTTTTTAATTAAAACTAGGTTTATACTCAGGACGGTTTATACTCGAGTATATACGGTATGCATATAAAGTATAGTACTCACTTATATATATAAATATACCATGTGCAACTTGCATGTATCAGTCACTATCATGGGCAACTTGCATGTACCAGTCACTACCATCGGAAACTTGCATATACCAGTCACTACTGAGGGCAACTTCCATGTACCAGTCACTACTGTGGGAAACATGCACGTACCAGTCACTACCGTATGCAACTTGCATGTACCAGTCACTACTGTGGTAAACTTGCATGTACCAGTCACTACCGTGGGCAACTTGCATGTACCAGTCACTACTGTGGGAAACATGCATGTATCAGTCACTACTGTGAGCAACCTGCATGTACCAGTCACTTACGTATGTGGGTAACTAAGCACATACACAATGATATAATAATAATAAGACTGTCCACATATCAAAGTACCCCCCCACACACACACACACACACAAACACACACACACACTCACTAACAAAGTTCAGTTGATATGTAGAATATAAACATATGCAGGATCATTTATCCAGGGACGCACTGTTATTTAAAGGAGTTAAAGTCAAACTAACCAATATTAAATCCTTCACTGCACCGGCTGCACAATTATCGCAAAAGACACATGTGCAACTAATTCAGTATGTGCTTTGCGCATATAACCAGCATGACTATTTAAAGCCAACTAAAGCACATGTTGAATTTTCAAACTGAGATTTAAACAGAGCTTTTGCTTTTTCCTGTTGGTGTTGTTCAACTGTAATAAATGCTCAGTCATACACATACAAGGCAAATAATAATTTGTGTACAAATCCTAACATAGCCCCATACACCCCTCACACAAATGTCTCTACCTACATGTAAATATCTGTAGTAAAGGTGTTTTATAATGTCCCATACAATACAGATGATGCCCAAGTATAATTATACTTGGACACCCAAGTATTAAACATTTACCACTGGGCACTGTTTCAAAGGTAAAGGATGGGCATTTTAGTGTAATCTTCCATGCTGAGAATGTTACTGAGGCAAGTACTTTCACACTCAAGAATAATTTTTTTCTTTTTTTGGGTTGGGGGGCATTCTCCTATAACTATTCAGAGCGTTCAAAGATCAGACCTGAATTGGATATGAATGTGTCCAGACACAGATTAGAAAGGTCAGCTTTAGAACTGATTAATCCTGTTTACACTAAGGCTATAGTAAAATGGGCATACTTAATTTGCTCCAGAGACTGTCAGCCTTATCTAAATTCTAAGACTCTTATTTATCAGGAGTGGGCCCTCGCGTATGTTAGAGGCAGGGTGTTGCTGAACTACCACTCTAGGTAGAATGCACCAGTGGTTCTTGAACTTAAACAGTATCTTATTTATTAACATAGTAACATAGTAACATAGTAATTAAGGTTGAATAAAGACATTCGTCCATCAAGTCCAACCTATCTTTTTTTTTTTTTTTTTTTTTAACCCTACCTAACAGTTGATCCAGAGGAAGGCAAAAAACCCCAGCTAAAAAAGGGGGGAAAAAATTCCTTCCTGACTCCAAACGGCAATCGGAAAGTATCCCTGGATCAACCAGATCTATATGCATTAATACCAGTAATTCTCAATATTTTTTAGTTTTAGAAACTTATCCAGGCCTTTTTTAAAGTTATTCAATGAACTTGCCATTACCACCTCTGCTGGAAGACAGTTCCACAGTTTCACCGTTCTCACTGTAAAGAAACCTCTCCTAACTTGAAGATGAAACTTCTTTTCTTCCAACCTTAAAGGATGTCCACGAGTCCTCTGATATGACCTATTATTGAACAATGCACCAGAGAGTTCACTGTATGGGCCATTAATATATTTGTATAAGGTTATCATGTCCCCACGCAACCGCCGCTTCTCCAATGTAAACAGCCCTAACTTGTCTAATCTGCCTGCATATTCAAGCCCCTCCATTCCCCTTATTAATTTAGTTGCACTTCTCTGAACTGCCTCAATTTCCAAGATGTCCCTTTTGTATATGGGATTCCAAAACTGCACCGCATATTCCAAACAGAACAATATTAATAAGGCATTGCACATTCATTGCACATCACATACATTCTCACAAACCAGAAGAATTGGAAATAGCATAAATAACAATCAGCTTGTTAGTGCCACCCCAGCTCTCAGGTCACTGTAGAGGAATCTTCTACCCCTGTATCTGGCACTATGTCCCTATCCTTGGGTGGTATACCCAGGACTCTAGTCCTTACTAAATCTTCTTGTTGGAGTTCAGGCTGCTCACTAGCTACTCTACTCCTATTTGTCACTCCTGAAGTGATCTATAACCGAATATAATCTCACATTAACTGGGCCTACCTGTTATCAAGGACCCCTGGCTTTCCCCTTTCCTCTGGGGAAACTCCAGGAAGTAGAACAGCTGAGCACATCGCTGATCTCCCTTTTATACTTTTACACAGCTCCCCCTACTGGCCAAATCCTGCCAGAACAAGAAGACAAAAGGGAAACTAGTTTACTGTTTCCCTACACACTTTTATGAACAAAAATGAGATTTGGGTTACTTTTGACAGTAGTGTGCAAGTTCAAATGTATCACCAGCTATTCCATAATATTGTTAAATACAGCAATGCATTTGCTTGCATGAATACATGACCTAAAACTTTGTGATGTCAGGTTAATACACAGGATGATTTTTCATTATTACAAATAAAAGCCCATGTGACATCTGCAGAGTTTAATTTGAAAAGAGTATGTTTGCACTACTAACATTAAAGGGAGGCAAATGTATTTGCTGCTTTATTGACAAGCTGTCATAAATGATAAATAATGCTATGAGAGAAACTATGTTCTCCCAATGGAACTGCTTTTGCTGTGCTTACAATGTGTACAATGTGTAATATAACTCATTTATCTTCTATTCAACTTGTTGTCATTTTGTTAACCTATGACAAACGTTATTGTTAAGAAACAAGCTTGGTGGTTTGTTAAAATGCCTATTAGGACAATATAAGGCATCTTACACTTGTTGCACTGTTTAAATATTAGGAAATCAAGGATTCAGTATCGATTATATAGCTACAAGTTCTGTTTTATGTAGACTTTAGCCCTGTTTCTGCTATAATTGACATATTAATAAAAATGGATCCATATGGGGAAATATCAGACACGAATTTAGTTTTATTTTTAAGTAGGACAGAAAATGATTTTCATGTCCACATTTAGGGCAGAGGAGAGTGCATTGGCAATAGACTATCTAAGTAATGGGGCCCATACACGCAACAATCCCGATCATCCTATCTATATTGGTCGGATAAAAATGCTCCCTTTAGTCCAATAGGGGGGAAAAACTATCGTACATTCCTGATATTGTACGACCCTATAATTGTATTTGCCCTATAATTCGTCTAAAGGTTGGACTACCAGATTCTACTCTCTTGCTAAATTACATCTTTGATTCCTATTTGGCAATATTCCTCATAACCATGGTAAATAGGTGGTTTGTTTATTTTTATAATGAGAACAGCCAATGTAAAAGTAGATAGAGTTATTAAAGAAATATTTCACTAGAAAAGTTAACTATTCCTTTAATATGTTTTTTGAAGTCTGGGAGGTTACGGAGCTATGCCTTACTCTCCATTCTTCAATCAATTGAGCAGGAGCCAGGGACGAAGGTAAGCATATTTACCTTTTGCGCTATCCACCCCTGCAGTGATAAAAACAATCTATATACGGTAACGCATGCACACTATAGTGAATTAAAACCAGGAAGCGGTGTGAGATTTTTTGCAGTAGTGGATCGTGCGAAAGGTAAATACACTTACCTTTGTCCTTGGCTCCTGCTCAATTGATTGAAGAACGAAGTAAGGAATAGCTAGTTAACCACCTGGGCTTCAATCAATACATTAAAGGAATAGTTCACTGTTTGAGTGAACTATTCCTTTAAGTCATAACCACTCTTCTTCAGCTCATCTCCTTTTCCTTAATTAATTATTATTTAAATTGAACAGCTAGTATGTTTCCAGCATTTTTACAAAATAAAAAAAGCAGAGGTCTTTCAGAGTAAGGTTTTCTCAGATTAAATGACTATCCCAATAGATAACCATACTGGATACAGTAAAGAAATAATTTCCTTATAAAGAAGATTAGTGGGTTTATTAAGTAACAAAGTGTAAATACAAAAATGCAATATTGTTAGTATTGATAAGCATACTAGTACTTTCAGAAGCATTTAGATTCAGGGTTTGTACTTGGCTTTAGGAAATAATATTACATTCATGGCAGCAGCAACGCAGACCTTCATGTAGGGTTTCCAGTGCTTTTTTCTCTCTGCTACTTGAAGATAATTATTCCCTATGGTTTAGGGGCTGCATTAAGAGCAAAGAAAAGCCAAGAAGTACCCTATTGCCATAGTGCTAGGACAATGTCCAAAGAGCCAACTACTTGAATCATATATCGCAAGGAAGAAAAATAGAATTCCAGAAGAGCAGCATGATTGGGATAAAAGAGAGAGAACAGTTTAAAGGGCATGTCCACCCCCAAAACTATAATCCCCCCAACTACTGGCCCCACCATGTAGTGTAGTCTAATCCTTACCTCACATCCCAGCTCCATAGGGTTCTCCTGTAGTCCCCCCCCAAAGTCCCAAAAACTGCCCACCAGGAGGCTAGCAGAGTCCATATAGGACTCTGCCTCCTACCTGGCCTCCGGGAGAAGTTTGGCATGCGTACTGCAGCCCTTCTCCCCCTCCCTCTCCCTCCCTCTCCCTCCCTCTCCCGATTCCCTCCCCCTAGCGTAATGTCTTTAATATATAAGATTCCCCAAGGGCTCCCCGCAATATTGTATCTTCAGAAAGCTCCCCAAACTTTACTTACCTCTCCTCTTTCCTCCGGCAAGTGAGCTGCCCAGCCGCGTCCGTGATTGGCTGCCGCTCACAATCACAGACGCGGCTGCCGGTCCCGCCCCTCTGCTTGCATTTTCTCGCAAGCAGAGGGCCGGGAGCGCAGCGGAGGAAAGAGGGTAGGTAAGTAGAGTTTGGGGGGCTTTCTAAAGATACAAGTATAGCGGTTGGGGCTGGGAGCCCTTGGGGAATCTTATGTAAAAAAATCTTTTTTTGGGTGGACATAGCCTTTAACTTTTGTGTTAAGAAGATTTTTTTTTGGCGTTGGAGTTAGGCAATTTGAGGAACAAATAGAGGTGCAAGTGGATTCATGTAGAGCTTTAAAGGTTTAAAGTAGCATTTTAATATTATTGCTTATTGGAGAGCTCCTTTTATATTCTTGGATGAGGCAAACTGTAATGTTCTGGCAAATCCCCAGTTCTCCCTTAAGTCCCCATATCCCAATCTCACACATTTACTTCCCCTATAGATAAGTCCTATTTTCATGTAAGGCTAGAAACATCTGTGCGGACACTGTTGCTTCCAAGGCTTAATGATATACAGATTGAGGCCTATGACACCAAATATTTATCAGAAGCACACAAGAGTAAAGCTGGGCAAAACAGTTGGCACATAAATGCACAGAAGAATAGAACAGGAAACTTAATTGGCAAATGAAACAGAGGTCAGACTCAAGACAAGATGGTAACAGTAAAGAAAATAGACAAAAATCACACTATATCAAGCTAAGTGCTACAACTGTCAATGAAGCACTGCATCTGGGAAACCCAAGAAAGAGACAATCACACATCAGTATGATCAGCAATGCACAAAATACTTAGCTAGTTGGCCACTCTCAACAACCAGGACCACCAGACAACCAATCAAAAGAACAAGCAAAGCAAATTTGCTGGAGTTGGAAATGCTCACTCCTACCTCCCAAACTTTTGGGGAAATGGATGTTGGAGGTAAAAAAAAAGAAAAATGTAGGATAGGCTATATAAGTTAGGGCTTCACAATGGAAAAAGATTATTTCATGGGGGGATTATTTCCAAATACATAGATGGACCTTACAATAAGCTTTATTGGGGAGTGTTTATGAAAAGATTATCTCAGAGGAAATGTTGGAATTATGTAAAGAAATGTTTGAATGGTGAAACTAGATCCAGGAAGTAGGCATCCTTGTGGTTGCTTTGATTGGTTCTTATAGAATAATGTTATCAATGTGACAGTCAGAATAACCAGTTGTGTCCATAGAACTTTCAGAGGAAAAAAACAAAAGAAACATATTTCACAGACTTAAGCTGGGTACACTCATTAGCGATATAGGGGTGTTCCCGTCAGTATTGACGTTATCGGCCCTATATTGCTAATGTGTCTAAAGCCAAAACTAACATTTCCGATGCCGACGAACGTCGGCATTAGGAATGGTCATTCTGACCATAAAAATTTCACTCTATTGCGGTCTGCCCCCTGTACTAAAGTATAGGAAGTCAGCCGTGACTTTGTATGGGGAGAACAATAGTGACTGTGTACTTCCATCTGACAAAGATGACAGATTGGAATCTTAAAGGGCATGTCCACCCACAAAACTATAATTCCCCCCACTACTGGCCCCACTCTATAGTGTAGTAAAATCCTTACCTTACATCCCAGCTCCAAATGGTTCTCCTACAATTCCCCCCCCAAAGTCCAAAAAGGTGGCCACCAGGAGAATAGCAGAGTCCTTATAGGACTCTGCCTCCTGTCTCCCCTCCAGGAGAAGTTTGGCATGCGCACTGCAGGCCTCCCTCTCCCTCTCTCTCCCTCCCGTTTTGCAAGCCCTCCCCCTAGTGTAAAAACCTTTTAATATGTGATAGGCAATGCTTTCCCAGCTCCAACCACTATAATATTAATGCCAGAAAGTCCCCCAAACATTACTTACCTTACCTCTCTCCTTCGCCATTCTGAACTGCCAGCAGCCGCATCCTTGATTGGCTGCCTTTCAACCAATCACAGACAAAGCTGCTGGCCCCGCCCGCTGCTTGCAGTTCCATGCAAGCAGAGGGCTGGGAGCGTGCGGCGAAGGAGAGAGGTAAGGTAAGTAATGATCGGGGGACTTTCTGGCAATAATATTATAGTGTTTGGAGCTGGGGAAGCATTGCCTATCACATACTAAAAGATGTCTTAAAGGGTGGACATGCCCTTTAAGAGAAAAGACTGTGAGGAAAAGATAAAATATGTATATAGCAGCTTATTGTAAAAGTAATGTATAGAAATGTCGGACTGCTTAAGCTATAAACCTGAGAGGTAAAATTAACATATTTTAAAATGTACCTGGGGCAGGGAGGTAGGATTTATTTGCCTGGTTAGTGTCCCGGGCTATCCTGTGTTAAAGATAGTAGTAAAGCACTGAGGAAGACTTGCATAAGCATTTTTGTTTGTGCTGGTGCCCCTCACTGAAGCTATATTTGGAGGTATGGAGGTATTTGAGGATTAAAGGATAAATGAACAAGGCATATCTTGCTCCCTAACCCGAAGAAAATATTATAAAATGCAAGACGAAATGTTGCCATCATTTTGGGCATAGTTTATTTATTTATATTCAGTAGGACTTATTTAGTGATTTCATTTACAATTCTTTTGACATCGACTGCTGTTCCTGATTGTATGGGAGAATTTAAATTCCTGTTTAAGGAAAACAAACCCCAAAATACAAAGGCAGCTCCACAGACTCTATAACTGCCACTTAGTAAAACCATTTGTCTCTCACCTCTGAATTTAGCCTGTAGAAATCATTTATAAAAAATATTCAGAGTACTGCAATCTATGATGTCACAGCTGTTTTCTAGTGTTGACTCTTCCTGGTGGTCCTGGACCCCAAACTCCTTCGGCTCATGGTAACTAGGTACCTTGTGTTTGTTTCCCAGTTCTATTATGCTTAATTGCATGTAACAGTTGACCTCAGAGTCCCCACCTGCTAGTGTCTCCCAGCCAATCATAAGAGATAGCAGAAAATATGATTAGCTGATTTATTGCTCAGAGTGGGGGAAGATGTTAACCCTTTTCATACGTTTATGAAGCAACCTGTTAACCCTTTACATTTCTGAGCATTTCTGCAAGAGACTGTGACTTTTAATATGTTTATTTCTGCACCATTGATATTGGTGTGTATTGCTGCAATGTACATTTAGAAGTGTAATGCTAGCTGCTTTCATTTCAGTGCAGCTATACAGCATGTATTTAATGCATTATCCTCCCTATGCTCTGCATTATGTTGCATTCTACAAGTGTAACGATTAAGGGTGAGGCCACGCTACAGCAGATGGCACCACATGTGTTACATTTGTGCAGCATCTGTGCAATGTTGCGCAATCGGAGCACATGTGATCCGCTAAACAAAATGGTGATCACATGCAGAGATGGATTAATATCATGTGGGTCATCATTTAGGGACCCTTTTTTGTTAAATATATTGTATAGACTATAATATTGTTACTGCTTTTGAAGCTGGGCCCCCAGAAGTTTCCTGAACTATAAAAAGATAGAAAAAATATCTGGTCTGCAACACTCTGATAAGAAAGAGCATGTATAACGTGAAAAGCTAAAAATCCTTTATTATAATTGACAGGGATATGTACATTAAAAACAATTAAAAACTTTCCGGCATTCTCTTTAAAGTGTAATCAATGTAAACATAATACAGCTGTGCAAAATTATATCTATATGATACCACTATCAGTCATGTAGTCACACTAAGTCAAGTAAGTCTACATCATGGGGGTTCCCCTACTTACAACTAGCGATAAAGACACAGTGCAAAGGAAGAGAAGTGGGAAAAAATCGAATCCTATCACCACATGGTAGGACGCGCTTCGCTCCGCCTTAGTCACACGCGGAGCGAAACTAGGCAGGTGCCTAGGGTTGCCTTCTGGATAATCCTGCTCTGATCACATGCACTCCGAAAATCAGATTGCAGCACACCTACGGTGGCCACACCAGTAAGCCAACATTAAATTGCACTTTTTAACACGCAATTGGATCGCAATTGTGATCGGATCACATGTTAAAACGAAGTAGTGTGTAATGGTGGAAAGTTTGTGATTGCAAATAAACAGAATTAATTCTAAGACCTCACACACACAATATGGTGTATTACTAACAATGCTCAACCGAATGGCTTCACATGTACGATTATCGTGCTAAATGGCCATTCACCACTCAGGTGTACATTACGTGTTTTAATAGGTGTCCCTTAATGTTTCACTGATCAGGCAACCTTGACCCTTTACATAGGTGCACTACCAAAATATTCAAGATATAGCATAAGAAGACATCCTAGGACACCCGTGCTATATCTTTTGCCTAAGGTTCATAAAAGCTTACCCAGCCAGCTGGTAGTCCAATCGTTTCAGGGGCTGGGTCAGTTTTACAACCTCTGTCACTGTTTGTTGTTTCCTTTCTGCAGGAAATCGTGGTAAAGATCCCAGAATGTCTAAAGGATACCACAGATTTTTTTATGCAAATTGGAATCCCTAAATGATATTGATGAAACGGATGTCTTGTGTAGCATTGATGTTCAATCACTTTATACCTCAATACCCCATGAGAATTGGGTATATTGAGGAGGCTCTACTAGAAACAAAGACGTCAGCCCCGATGGTGTATTTTCTGTTGGATTTAACATTGGTGTTAACTAAGAACTATTTTGGATTTGACCAAAAGTTCTATATGCAGGTTCAAGGAACGGCTATGGGCAGTAATTTAGCCCCGAGTCACGCCATTGTATAACATTGAACAGAGACTCATTTTGCATAACAAAAAGTATAGTCCACACATCAAATTCTATTTTAGATATGTGGACGATATTTTCCTCATCTGTGTGAGTGGGAGCATAGAAAAACTACATAATATGCTTTATATATGAATGAGTCACATAAATCTGTAAACTTTACAGCTGAATTTTTATTAACGGACATACATTACTTGGATGTGGATGTGTATAAAAAGGGTCCCAGATCGGAAATTAAGATATACATGAAACCTACCAAGACAAACAATTTATTAAGGGCAGATAGTTTCCATGTACCAAAAACTATTAAAGGGATTCCGAAGGGTCAGTTGTTGAGAAGCAGACATATTGCATCTACAGATAAGGAATTTGTTAAAGCAGCAGACGTGATGGTGAACAGGTTCGTAGTGAGAGCATATGATAGGCATCTGTTACTAAAAACAAAGAAAGAGGTAGCTGTAAAGAAAGCGTAGTTCCCTGCTGCAGAATAAAGCGTCCAAAGTAAAAGAGGAAAGGATTCCATTTGTAAACAAGTATGGTCCTAAGAGGAAAAAGAATAAGGAAAGGATTAACAAATACTGGCCCATCTTGCAACAAGATGCACAATATGGCAAGCTCAGGGACGGATTTATACTTTTTTTTTCTCCCCTAGGCCAGTTATCTTTTTTAAAAAAAATGTAAAATGCCCCTTTTGTTTTCAAAATATTGCTGACCAGGTGATGTGTGCGAATGTTAGAAAACCCCAAGGAGTGCACACTAGCAGGGAGATTCAATAAAAGTTCTTCAGGGTTATTCAATAAAAGTTCTTATCGTTAAAAATGGTGCTAATTTTGCGCCAACCAATCAAATGTTAGATTTCAAATGTTAAATGATATATGATTGGTTGGGGCAAAATTAGCACCATTTTAAACGATAAGAACTTTTATTGAATAACCCTGCAAGTTTTTTGGTATCCCAGAGAAGGGGACTTTTGCATGCCTAACTTGTTCTAGTTGTCACTCTATAATGAAAGCAGAATGGAATGGCCTCCATGCACATTTTTATACTTTTATGACTGAACAGCCTGGAACATAACTGCTTGCAAAGGGAGCAGAAGGATTTGGCAAGTGAAAGGAGTGCTGTGTATCATCTGTATTGTCTGGGAAGAGGTCAGTGGGCAAGCTTTAGTTCGAAGGAATTGTGTATCGTTGAAGTATGAAAGCAATTGTGTAATGATTTGTTTTCACACCATATGGTGCATTTTTTGAAAGCTATTTTGCAATAATATTGTTAATAAACTTACAAGTGTAGGTGAAATGATTTTTTACCTATGTAAAATATGTTAAACTGTAACATGTATTTCATATGTCATATACAGTAGCAATTATCTATATTACAAGTATAAATTTTATTTGGCGAGCAATACAGTAAAATTAGTCAAACAATAACACCATGGACAAGAACAGACAGATAAGGGTAATGGTCATTATCATATAGGAAATTCACACCATGAATACCATCAAATAATCTAATATGCTATGATAACCACAATGGGAGCCTAATGTATAAACCTGTTGTAACACTTACATTAAGTTTGTACTACAGTTTACTATATTAGTAACTTTGAAAAACAAACAATGTCTAAATGGTGGCACTACCTTCTGGGCCCCTTATCTGCCTCTTTCCCATGATGCATTAACTCATGCTAATTAAAGGGGAACTGTGGTCCAAAAATGACTTTAAGTAAATTGATAGGAATTGCTGTCCTGAGAATTTTATTTTCATTGTTTATTTTGAGTAGTTTTGAAGATTTTTGTGTGTGATATGACAGCAGCATCACCAGGTCCCCTGCACTTCCTGCTCTGAAAGCATGTCAGTGGATGACAGTCAATCTGCCCTGTGTCTCCTCCTCCCCTTGCAAGCCCCCCTGGTCCCTCCCACTCATGGACGCCATGTCCCCTCCATTTACAGGCCCCTCTTGGCCCCTTCCCTTACAGCCCCATGTGGCCCCGCCCACTCGCGGGTGCCATGGCCCCGCCCACTTGCAGGTGCCGTGGTCCACTCAGACACCACTCCACTGTGATAACAGCCTTTCCAGGCAGAGTGAGAACTCTGCCTGAAAAGACTGTTTTAACATAGTGGAAGAGTAGGGCTGTAGATTCCCTTACCTTCTCTGTGGGGATCTTCACATAGCAGGGAGGGGGGGACTTCCTACTCCTGTCCTGTCACTGAAGTCTGAGGCTGTACTCACCGGCAGCGAGGTGGAGGAGCAGCCTTAGGAATGTCACATGCCAGCCCCCCACCCATTAACTTTCTGGTCAGCAATTTCTTTATATCTTGGGCTGTGGAACACGTAGAGAGGTGGTTGATGGCTCGATTTAAAGGTAGGAAACTGGCCTTTCATTTAAACTCAACTTGTTTGGAGACAACAGTTCCCCTTTAATGTTTAAATTGAACCAGGTCGGAACAAATCCGGCCTGGTGACCAGGGGCTTAGTGAGACTTTTGTCTCAAGTGGTGCCTTTGGAGCCACATTGATAAGGGAGTCCCCATGACTTTAAAGGACTTCCTCTGACAGCGGGACCTCCCTGGGTCTTCCCCAATGCAGCCCTGTTAGTCTAGTGTAGGAAGTGAACTAGCGATCAGCACTGATCGCAATTTCACTTCCAGCTATAGTAAGCGGGAGGTAAACTGTATATCGGCTTACTATAGTATTTGTAAATTAATCAAAGAGATCCATTCACAAATAGAAATTGGGTGAGCAAAGACTTAAAAAAAATTAAAGTCACAGATCAATATGAAGTAATCGGTACTGATTATTTAAGTATTGATCTATGTTAATGCCGAAACAATCCAATTTTTGTTATTGGATTTCGAATTGGAAAACGGGCATTTTTTTATCATTAAAACAGGCATTTTGATCATTACCAAAAGATTATCTGATCATTTGATAATTTTTGGGAATGAAATACTTAAAAATAAAATTAAAATTATAAATTATAAAATAAATTAAAGCATTGAAGTAGTCGCAGATTAGGAAACTAACTTCACATTTCACCTGACAAAACCACAGGAGAAAAAAAATGGCTCCTACAATTCTCATATATCAATTCCAAAATGTTTAGTTACTGATGCATTTAACAAATTTTTTTGCTTTGAAGTATTTCCTATCAAAATTAATTTGATGCTCTTACTAAAAATGGGATTTCGTTTCGCCTACCAGTGCCCCTGCTACCTTGTAAAATGTTAAATTACGAAGTGTTTAGTCACATCCACCGCGGAAGCCACATCCACTTCACCACGGCATTTAGTTGCTTTACCTTGCAACATTGTAGTAAGTAGAGCGAGCTGAACTCAGCTTCCTGTTATCGCTACAATGTTGCTAACAAAGTTGCTGAACGTACTGAAGGGGAGGGGGAAGAAAGAGCTAAAACAAACACAGCTCAGTTTTTAACATAACAAGCAGCCTCAATGACAGGCAGTCCTGAGATCCCTATCCCTGCCACTTTCTTATGCTGGCACTTGGAAAGTTAATGGTAATGGAATAGCCTGCTGGCACTAAGAGTTAATGGCCAATACACAATTAAAATATTAGATAGATTAAACATTTGTCTAAAGATGTATGTCTAATCTATCTTATTTCTTAAGCGCCGGAGGTTTCAGAGCCAGCATAGTATTGTCTTGTATAAAGAGAGGTATGGATTCAAGGGAGGAAAATGTTATTCTCCCTCTTTACAAAGCATTGGTTAGGCCTCATTTGTAATATGCAGTGCAATTTTGGAATCCTTTGTAGAAAAAGGACATCTTTGAAATGGAAAGGGTTCAGAGAAGGGCAACTAAATTAATAAGGGGATTGGGGGAGCTTGAATATGAAGAGAGACTGGAAAAGTTACAATTATGTACGCTGGAGAAAAGGTGCTTGCGTTTGGCTATGATTGCTGTGTATAAATACATTAACGGGCCATACAATAAACTGGGGCATTGTTCACCAATAGAGCATGTCAGAGGACACGAGGACATCCCTTAAGACTTGAAGAAAAAAGGTTTAGGCTTCATGTTCAGAAAGGGTTTTTCACTTTGAGAACGGTAAAGCTATGGAACGGTCTTCCAGTGGATGTTGTTATGGCAGGTTCATTAGTTCATTTAAAAAAAAAGTTGGATGAGTTTCTGCAAACAAGGATCTTATTTAACATTTGAAAGCTTACAATTGATTGGTTGGGGTAAAATTGTCAATGTCAATGTGTATTTTGACTGTTCTATGCACGAAAAACATGTGCATTGTGCAAAACTAATGTCCAGGGATGTACAATAATACAAATAGCAATTAGGGATGGCATAGAACTCGAACTCGAACCCGAGTTCGAGCCGAACTGTTCGAGTTCGAACGGACCCGGACTTCTCGAACTATCTCGGACGCGGACTTTCGATATTTCCCGGACTTTCGATGATTTATCGAATGTTCGAACGTTCGAATCCGCGAGTAAAATGTACATGTATCTAGGCGCGAACATCGAATCTGCGAGTAAAGTCTCCATTAAAGCCTATAGGCGAGCATCGAATCTGCGAGTAAAATGTCCATGTTACCTCGAACGTTCGAACGCGAAAGCTCGAAAGTAGCGCGTGTAAGAGTAAAATCGATTTTACGAAAGTCCTGGATATTGGAACATGCTCCCCAGACCATTTCCCAGGTCCCACAGCCATTAACATTAAGTTACCATTAATATTTTAGTTGTATTTGACTTGAACTTTTCGAACTATTTACCTCCCATAGACTTTAATGGGTCCGTTTTCGAACTTTCGAACTTTTACAATAGTTCGAAAGTTCGAAAACGGACCGAACTTTCAATAGTTCGACCATCTCTAATAGCAATATGCACAGATTTCAATTATTCATATGTTGGCTGGAAAGTGTCTGATTAGGATTCTGAAGGCCCAGAAAGCATTAGACCAAAGGCCCGCTGCAATTTATACACCTTTTCCCTTGACTCACGGGGGTCTGAGCCTTTCTATATTTGCCTTACGCTTATTTTCCCATCCCAGTAATCAACCCAGGCTTGCTGTTATTATTGAAAGAGAACATTTACTAATTGTACCATTTATTTATTTTTATAAACCAATTCAAAGTATATCTCTGGAAGCCTAAAATTAAAGGTAGGTGGTTGGATTGCAATTAAGAGTCAACTTCATTAGTAGAAGGGGATAACGGAG
The DNA here is from genome assembly GCA_019447015.1 of Hymenochirus boettgeri. NCBI lineage: Eukaryota > Metazoa > Chordata > Amphibia > Anura > Pipidae > Hymenochirus > Hymenochirus boettgeri. The sequence goes on along the minus strand of CM033471.1, from coordinate 138,614,436 downwards.
ACAGCTTTCTTGAAAAGAAACCCAGTATTCAAACTTTCTTGATTTAGTAAGCTATAAATAGATATGGATCATTTTGTAGGTAATTATTGCATCTGTTTGCCATTTAGTCACGTCATTATAGCACAATGGAGTGTATAAGCAGCCTGAAGTCTGATGCCATACTAGAAATTCCTTTTAAAAGAAGCATGTTAGCAAAGTCCTGTGTGATAGAGAATTATAAGTATACAGAATTAACAGCTGTCACATCATAGCCCTTTATCTAATGAAAATGCCCTGTGTGCAGACCTTTCCTCTAAGTAAATCGCATTTCTTAAATGTATCTAGTTAGTTCACTCAGATTGTATTCACCAGATCTCCTCACAGTGTTTCCGTATAGTGCAAATTGCAGTTAAAGCGCATGTTCACCTCTGAAAGAATAGTACAGAGAAAAATGAATTGCAGCAAAATCATATTAGATCTATCCTCTCTTATGGCCATATTTAGAAAGGTGTGGTATCGCTTTTTAGCGTTACTGCACATTTAGCGATTGGTAAAAATGGTCGTTAAACCGATCGTTATTTTCCAATTGGTTTAACGATCGTTTATTTAAGATCATTATTGTAAATTTACGATTTACGTAATTTTACGCGCCTTTAACGATTGGTAAAAATGGTTGTTAAACTGATTGTTATTTTCCGATCACTTTAATCATCATTAATTTAAGATTGTTATCGTAAATTTATGATACGATCGTAAATTACCGATACCGATTGTAAATATACCCCATAGAATACCATTGCGGTAGATTACTACCACATGGTATTCTACAACTGAACATTCAGTAATAAACAAATGTTCAGTTATTAACGAACATTTGGTCGTACATGAACAATCGTGCCCGTACCTTTACAGCCATGATCGTACATTAAATAACCCGCGGTATTGCTAAAAAGCGATACCGCGGGTTTATAAAAATGGCCCTTATTACCTTATAGTGTCTCTTATTATTAACTGGATATTGAATAATATAATAGTAAACATTATTTCTGTTTGTAGAACATAGGAAAGTAAAATGTGTACAACAACTGATACAGTGATAAGGTATTTCAAGTTGAATTCCTATGGTCTTAATAGGTTTTGATTGAGCAGAATGACAAGCTTCCCAACGTAATAAAAACAAGGTTTTCTGTTGTGTGGTGTCTAAAGGAATAATGTCAAGCCACGTTTTTTTTTGCAGCATTCCTGCCTGGAGCCTGAGTTTTTCTCAAATATTTATTTTTAATGAAGCTCCCCAACATAATGTGACAATGTCAATATTGATTACATGGCAATCAGACATTTGGTCTAATGGATTTGTTTCAAAATTTGGATAGGCCTCCAAAGGCATTTGTGCATGCAGACAGAATCAGACAGCATTGGAATAGGGCAGAACCAGAATCCTCAGATTTCACAATGCCTGAGGCGCACGTTACTGTCCGTTTACGTTGTGATTTGCGTAACAGTCCAGAATTGGAGAGCATGTAATCCGCAAAATAAAAAGTGGATCACGTGCTCTCAGAAAACAGATGGCAAAGCATGTAACGTGGCCACCCACACTGACATGCACTTCTCTGCGATTCTCATGTGTTTGATCAAGTTTGATCAAAAGCGTATGAGAAAACAAGCGTGGCCTCGCCCTTATGAGTTGTAAGAGATCACACAAATACAGTATGAGAAAATTAGTTTTTCTAGCTTCACCAAAAATACAAGGAGAGACACTGCAGCCATGCAGGCCCGGAATTTTAGGGGCCTATATCGGAGACAGGAGCAAGTGCTTTTGTCTCCATTAGAATGATACATTTAATGAAGAAAGTGTTATATTTTTGATGAACTAATCCTTTAAATAATGAAAACTATAGATGCATAGTTAAGCAAGTTTATCAGCAGGGGATATATTTCTTATTTAAGAGGTGCACCAGTAAAGAGATAGCAGCTGATTGGTTGCAGCAGATTATTAGCACAGGCAAAAACAAAATAAGCCCCATTTTGTTTTAAAAAATGTGCCTATTTTATTTAATAAGAACTTATTTATTAAATTTAAAAAGTAAGAGTCATATTTAATTCATTTTTTCATTATATATTAGTTCACTATAAACACTGTGTGTACGTTACCGCATTTTAAATTATTAAAGCCAAGAGGGATGTTGGCATTCACTTTCTGCAATCTAGATTGGCAGATTCAATCAAGACAAACTATTAGGACTCTTGACAAGATGCTAGACTGGAAGCATTCACCAAGTAATTGGATCCTAATAGAGAAACAAAACACATGCTGGCATTTTAGAACAGAATGCACTGGACATTTTATCTGTATTTAATCTTTCTTGAAGAAGCTTTATGCTGAAGTAAGCTGTGATAGCTTTGATCAGCTATTGTATTCTTTGTTATGTCTAAATATAAATTAATTCACATTTTTAATATTTATTAATTATATGTATGTCAAAGAGCATTCTGCACTGTTCATATGCTCATAATAAATGGTGTGTCTGGAATTTATGCAGTCAAACATTTGTAATCTAAAACAGGTTATAACCTGATGCTTTCATACAGGATAAATAAACTAATCTTTGAATAGTTTTGCCTCATTAAATGAACAGTGTTTAGGAAAATAGCACTGAAAGATTCCATTCAGGAGACATATTACTTGATCACCAGATGTAATAACCCACAACCCACTCACAATACAGTATATGGTACATAAGAAGAAAGAGCTTTGTCCAAGCTTATTTTTAGATCAGCATGAAAGGGTATCTTCACTGGTAAAAACTAAATTTTGGTATCCAGTTTTATTGAAGAACGGGAGGTAAAAGGAGCCATGTCTTACCTCCCATTCTTCAATAAAACTTGCAAGAGCTGGGAATGAAGGTAAGGTACTTACCCAATCACTCGCTCCTCCGCTGTGTAGTCTGACAGGTTCTTCTTACCAGGTGTCTTCTATACCCAAGTGCGAGCAATCGGATAAGTAGCTTACCATCTCTCCTAGCTCCTGCTGGTTTTATTGAAGAACGGGAGGTAAGACACAGCTCCTCCCGTTCTTCAATAAAACTAAATACCAAGATTTTATTTACCAGTGGAGATAACATTTAAAATATCTGTTTGGGTAAACTCATCTATTTAGACATTCAATAAATCCTATTTTCAGACATCTCACAATACCAAAACTCATTTCAGAGAGGGCACCCACACATTTCGGGGAGGATACTCACCACCTAAAGCCCAACCCCAAGATTAACACATAATCCATGCATACAGACCCACACATGTATACAGTCAGACACTTTTGCACACGAACACATGCATCTCAACAGACACACACTCATGAAAACAGTCAGACACACATGCATACAACAAGTCCTGTCACTATTAAGTGTTTTTGTCACTTAACCGCTAAAAGACTCTGACGTCATTGTGCTCCCTCACTCTAATTCAAAACAATACATTTCAGAGAGATTGTATATTATTTCAGGGAGTCAGGGAGCTCCCTGAACTTCAGGGAGAGGTGGAATGCCAGTATTTTACTAGATATATAGCCCAGAAACCTTTTTGATTATATATAAGTATTACTCCCCTTTCAAATAATTCAATGGCATTTGGGCAGCACGGTTGCTCAGTGGTTAGCACTGATGCCTTGCAGCGCTGATGTTCGATTCCACCCTTGGATACATCTGCAAGGAGTTTGTATGTTCTCCCCGTGCTTGCGTGGGTTTCCTCCAGGCACTCAGGTTTCCCCACAATCATAAAGACATACTGATAGGTTGTATGTGTCAAATACATGTGCTTAGATTGTAAGCGCTATATAAGAAATAAAATACATACATACATACAAAAAAAACATTAGTAGAATCCAGGGAGATATTTGTGCAATGAATGTGAAATTTCTCTTTTTGAGGGGAAAGGAAGGCCTGGGGAATGTCTGAAGTAATTACTACTCAAGGATGCACATACAACCTTTCACTGATTTCAAACGTAAATGTGCAAAGTTAACTGCTTACTCCCCTTCTCTCCCCTTAGCACATGTGTAAGAAGAGTAGCTTATTGGAAGGTTATATATACATGGTTCAGCCCAGCATCCTAAACCCATCAAATAGTACAGCTTCCAAATGGCCCATGCCTTTCAATATAGTAGCCTGAACAAGAACACAACCAATCACATATTCACACGTGTATGCAGTCACCAGCTGTAAACCTGGATTTTCTCCCGGTCCAAAAAGTCATCAATGTCAATTAAAAGTGTTAAACTGTTAAAAGTGTTCAGAGATTCAGTCAACACAACATTTTTAGGCAGAGCTGAACAACACTCAGGATGAGGCCTTATCTATATAGAGAGGCAGAATTATGCACCCCTCCTTCAACTTTATGCTCTTTATTTTTTAAATTAGCTTTAGCATGTACTGCCTGACTTTAAGTGCATGTCCACTCAAAATTACATTTCTGTGTAAATTACAGTGTAGCAGCTGGAGATATCTTCCACTGAGCCTATAGTCGAGCACAATTTAGTATAATCAATTTAGTATAATTAATTTCCCTCTAGCTTCAAGGGCATAACTGCAGAGGCCTGGACCCCCCTCCTGTGAGATTGGTGGCCGGGTCCCTCCCCCTCCATGCACTTCCGGTTCAGTTCCGTAAGTTTGGTTCCAGTCTTTTAAACAGCTGATTGTGCCTATTTTTCATTCATATGCCCAATCAGCAGTTTAAAAACAGCTGATCGCAGAGTAGGCTTGTGGCGGGCCCTGCTACCGTCTAGGCCCCCCTGCCTTCATGAGGGAGATGGGTGCTGAATTTATGCCACTGGTCAGCATGTCTCTGTTTTTGGTACAAAGCAATTATATATGTACCGTTGGTTTCATTTACAGAATTAGCAAGAGAGTCTAAAATTCAAGCAGAAAGTAAATTCCAATTTCCAAAATGATTTTATCTTACAGACATGGTGTGCGCAGAGGCAGGAGCCAGAAAAAAAAAATGATCTTGAATAAAATGTAACAATAGGTGATAATATTTGTGCTGATTTTATATTAAACCATTTCCAGTATAAGAATAACATTTGTGGGGTTAAAAAAAACTCACGCAAAAACATCCTAAAATAGCATTGTTCTCCAATGCAGAATTCACTTAAATATTTGCAAAACCTATCCAGAATTACTCGAAGATTTTGATTAAAATCAAGATATTAAAAGTCCAATAGGTAATAACTAAGGAAAAGATATGTTTCTACACTGTTCTTTCTGTTCTTTGTCAACAATGTATTCACCTTTGTCTTTTAAGCAAAGCAAAGATCATTATTTCACATAGATGAAAATAATTTCCCTTAATAATACCAGAGGGTGTTTTGTAATATTCATTCACTTTAGCTTTTGAATTGTCTGCTAGTAAGAATGGAATGACAGACAAAATAGTTCTGCACCATAATTTCAACCTCCTACAGAGGGATTGTCTGTCTTTGTCACATGGTAAATTACAGTATTTATTGTAACACAGATCTACCATTGTGAATGGATTGGGTAAAAATGTATGCTTTAGTCATTTTATATCTAAAAACATTACAACCACAAGAAGATGCCAGTATTTGTCTTTTAAATGACTGAGAAAAGTATTGGGATGGATAATCATTAGAGAGAGAACATAAGAGTAGGTTAAAAATATCTTTTGGATCTACAAATACACATTCAATGCAAATTTCCAAACCTAAAATCATCATTAGTATGTACAATACAAGCATGTTAACTCCAACCATTGCATGCAAAAATGTGATTGTTCATAAAAATAGTTTATCAAGAGCTATTTTAGTAAAATGGTTAAACCTTGTTTATTATGCCTTAAAGGAGATCTATTTAAGTGCAGGATTTTTTTTTATATACTGAGGATTTAAACAGCTGGTATTTTTTTAACATTAAAAGCATGAATACATTACATTAAAAATTTCTGATTGTTATTGCTGCCTCTTTATTTTTCCCATGATTTTTTGAAGCTGGTGATATCAGCCATATTGGATATAGTGCTCAGGGCTGGATTTACATCAGAAAACGCCAGGTTCCCCTAAACAGACCCCCAAACACAGCCCCCCCCCTTCCCAAACCACACCCAATCTTTTACTTTTGGGTAGAAAAAAAACAATATAATATAATGAAAAACATGGACTGTTTGAAATATGGGTGCTTTTAGAAACCTGATGTGCAGCAAAATAAAATGCCAAAACAAGGGATCAAAATGGTCGCCCCTGCAACTGTGCCGATTGTGCTTAACACAGAAACCTTGCTGACAAAACATACTTCCAAATCATTAATAGATTAAATATAGAGATGAACTAGAACTCGAACCTGAGCACAATCTAAGCACATGTATTTGACACATACAACCTATCAGTATGTCTTTATGATTGTGGGGAAACCTGAGTACCCGGAGGAAACCCACGCAAGCACGGGGAGAACATACAAACTCCTTGCAGATGTATCCAAGGGTGGAATCGAACATCAGCGCTGCAAGGCATCAGTGCTAACCACTGAGCAACCGTGCTGCCCAAATGCCATTGAATTATTTGAAAGGGGAAGTAATACTTATATATAATCAAAAGGTTTCTGGGCTATATATCTAGTAAAATACTGGCATCCCACCTCTCCCTGAAGTTCAGGGAGCTCCCTGACTCCCTGAAATAATATACAATCTCCCTGAAATGTATTGTTTTGAATTAGAGTGAGGGAGCAAAATGACGTCTTTTAGCGGTTAACAAGTGACAAAAACACTTAATAGTGACAGGACTTGTTGATGATGATAAATAGATGAGTTTACCCAAACAGATATTTTAAATGTTATCTCCACTGGTAAATAAAATCTTGGTATTTTGTTTTATTGAAGAACGTGAGGAGCTGTGTCTTACCTCCCGTTCTTCAATAAAACCAGCAGGAGCTAGGAGAGATGGTAAGCTACTTATCCGATTGCTCGCACTTGGGTATAGAAGACACCTGGTAAGAAGAACCTGTCAGACTACACAGCGGAGGAGCGAGTGATTGGGTAAGTACCTTACCTTCATTCCCAGCTCTTGCAAGTTTTATTGAAGAATGGGAGGTAAGACATGGCTCCTTTTACCTCCCGTTCTTCAATAAAACTGGATACCAAAATTTAGTTTTTACCAGTGAAGATACCCTTTCATGCTGATCTAAAAATAAGCTTGGACAAAGCTCTTTCTTCTTATGTACCATATACTGTATTGTGAGTGGGTTTTGGGTTATTACATCTGATGTGCAGCAAAATAAAATGCCAAAACAAGGGATCAAAATGGGCAATCTCCCCTGCAACTGTGCCGACTGTGCTTAACACAGAAACCTTGCTGACAAAACATACTTCCAAATCATTAATAGATTAAATATAGAGATGAACTAGAACTTGAACCTGAGTTCGAGTTGAACTTTACAAGTTTGAACGGACTCTGACTTTTCGAAATATTTTGGACCCGGATTTCTCGGACTTTATGGATTTGCGGCAGTATTTTTGATAATTATCGTAAAACATTATCAAATTTGCGGGCCGTTCGCTAACCCTAGAATGTATCGTTCGCTAACCCTCGAGAGTATCATTCGGTAACCCTTGAATTTCCCAAAACCCTCAAATGCAGCTTGCAAAACCCGATCGTGAAGAAGTGTTTAAACAGGTTTTGGTAATAGTGATATGTTCCCCAGACCATTTCCCAGGTGCCACAGCCATTTACAGTAAGTTACCATTGTTAGTTTATCTGTAAATCATCCGAACTTTTCAAACAATCACTATCCCATTGACTTTAATGGGTCCGTTTTCAAAGTTCGAAAGTGCTCTTGTGGCCCTATCATGGGCCCTTTGGGGCTTAAGGGGTCCCGCAGCACGAACTGGTACCCTCCTCCCCGGCACTGACAAGTGCTTTTGTGGGGGGTCCTGCAGCTCGAAACTAGGATCCCCCTGGTCCTTGTTGGCGACACCAACTGATGTCATCAATGTCGCCAGTGTTGCCAACCTCTTGATCCGACATCTTATGGCCAGCGACACCAACTCTCCTGTCGCCAGTGATCCAAAGTCGTCTTTCTTCTGCCATCAGCTGCGATGATTTCTGAGCTCCGCGAAGGTTTGCAGTTCTTTATACAGTTTTGCAGAAGGACCAAATCCAATTGTGATTGGTTAATATTTCAATGCTTGCAATCATATGATCACACATTAACCAATCATATTGGAATTGGAATAAAAGATTCAAATGATTGTGAAGGTAATCCTCGAAGTGGCCATTCGAGGATTACCAAAAGCACATGTGCGCTACGTCCCGGGTTTTTTTGCTGTTACCCGTGCAGTGACATGTTTCTCAGACCATCCCCCAGGTCCCAGAGGCCTGTATGGTAAGTTTACACTGCAATATTTCGGAAAGTTCGAACTTTCTGAACTATTTACCCCCCATTGACTTTAATGGGTCCGTTTTCAAACTTTTTTAGAAGTTTGAAAGTTTGAAAACGGACCGAACTTTATGAAATTCGGCCATCTCTAGTGTTTACACAAAAACTACACCTAAATCTGTGTTCTGTGTCAGAGGGAGGGATTATCTCTGAGCTGTAACATAATAGGCTGTAAGCTTCCAGGAAGCAAAGCTGAAGTTCCCTGTGAAGTGTACTGCGTACACTTAGCTGGGTGTTCCTAGATAAGGTGAATTATGGGAGCTGACCCCTAGTCCCCACAGGTTATTTTCCTAATTCACCCAGCATCAACAACAAAGGCAGAGGTGAGACACAGCTTTTTGTACCTTTGTGAATGTGCTCTATATATTAGGGCAGTGTTGTCTGGAGACTTCTGGAGAGTTCTCCTTTAATGGTAAATCCATGCCAAATGAAGCTCTGAAAATGAGCTTTGGGAGCAGCTTGGGAATAGGAGGAGGCAGCACCGATAATAACAAAATGTTTAGAAAAGTAATAAAAAAATTTAAGATAAAAATATAGTAATTCCTGCCCCCATAACAAAAGGAATAATCTGAACTAAATTTATTACACTTTCCTTTTATTGAGACACTTCCTGATACGGGATTTTTAATTGTGCGTCTCTGCATAAAATTAACAGAAATTCTTCCCTGGCAATATATTTCAGATTTCATTCTAACTGCAGCGTTGTACTGTGTTTTTGAGGATGAGCACAATACTATCCATTTCCATACTGGAGAACTCCAGAATAATGCAGTTGTGATTTGCTTTGTCCTTTCAGCACTAAAAGGCTTAAAAGTTCTCTGTGTCAGAGGTTGTTGGCCCTCTGAGTCACAGGGAATTGTTATTCATATAGACCAGCATTGTTCGATTTCCATTCTGCAGTGATGTGGAATGTCTCTCTGGCAGCAATTGTATTTAATGTCTATTTTCTAGTCACATTTATATTTAGAAACATGAATAAGAATATCAACTGAATGTGCATTTTTAATGGCAGTCGTGACACAGATGGTTGCTCAATACAACAGGTTGAGATGAGAAAACTGGTAGGTCTAGTGTAATATAATTAAGTGATTAGAACAGCAGTATTGGGTTTATCCATATACAGACTCGCATTGTTTTCCCATATTACTGTGTAAAACACACATTTCATAGAAGGTAAAAAATCTGTTATTATAATATTGGTAACTGACCAGTAGCCAAACTTACACCATACAATAGGAAATATGCTCTAGAAACCATACAAATCAATAATAATAATATTAATAATGTGCACAATCTTCAGGCTTAAAGTTTATATGTGCAATCGCAATATATATAGGGGAATGCAGATGCAGTCGGGAGCTCCTGTTTGATTAATTGAAGTATGGGAGATCAGATAGAGCTCTATCTCCCGTTCTTCAATTAATGTGAAAAGGTATGTCCATATTTCAGTGAATATATCTTTTTTTTATAAAAGCAATGTTGTTTAATACAGTATGAAGTCTATACAAAATATTTGTTGCTTTCAAATTAGAACTTGTCAGTAGGAAGTCGCTTTGAAGTGGAAAACATGTATGCTTAGTGGTGAGTTCCACAAAAAGGCCATATGAAGTTTTCTCTTCCTTGGTGTTAGTCCACCAAAGCAGATCTAAACTAAAAAGCAATCCATCATATTGCATACAGATTCCAGCATGCACAGCTTTCCAACACAAGTAAACTAAAAGTTTATAGTTAAGTTCATATAAACAGTATTTTTAGCAGCACCTTCACTTCCGGAATCCTCCAGGCTGATATTTTTATGTATTGTATTCCTTATATAGTACTACAAATTACACAGCTCTTTACAGTTATTAGTTCATTTTCATCAAGAGCTTACAATCTAAGCACTTTATCCCACTTATACAACCTATCAGTATGTCTTTATGATTGTGGGGTAAAACAGAGTGCCGGAGGAAACCCACTCTTGCACAAGGAGAACATACGAACAAACTCGAAGTAATCCAAGTTTCCGAACGGTTTAACGTTTTCCGTTAATGTATGATCATAAACGATCCTAAATTACTGATACAATCGTAGATCTACGATAACGCGATCCGATCGTAGATTTACAATTCCCATAGAATACTATTGCAGTAGTTTACAACCGCAATGGTATTTTATGACCAAAGTTCATTAGTTAACAAATGATCGGCGTAAATGTGCAACCATGGCCGTTTAGTTACGGCCAGGCTCGTACATTTTCAATAACAGTTCTTGTTATCGATAGTAATTTAGCAATACCACACATTTTCAAATAGGGCCCTTCATTCCCTCAGTCACAGCCTCTTCTGCTACTTCCGGGAAAAGTCTGCGATTGGCTGAGACCCAGCCAATCACAGATGCGGCTGCCGGTCAGCAGAGGAAGCTGACAATGTTGATGGGTAAGTACATTTCGGTGCTGATTTTAAAGTTGTAAACATAGGGGCATATTTATAAAAGTCTGTTTTCGGATTTCAATTGCCACCGCACAACGCCACGGAAAAATCGCTGTTACTGCCATATTTAAAAATGTCTTACCTCCCGTTCTTCAATAAAACCTGCAGAAGCCAGAAGAGAAGATTAGTGATGTGTATGTGCATAGCATACAGAGTGAGAGATTGGGATTCTGTCAAGTTTGTGCCAAGAGCTAGGTCTTGGCAGGGAAAGGGTGTAAAGCACACTGTTTTGGACTGGATCCTCCGCCTATGGCACGATCATGTGATAATGTGGAATGCCTACCTTACTCTTCTGGTCTGGTATTGGAACAGCCAACTTCAATGTAAGGCCCTTTGTCACACCTTCCTCCCCAGCGCCGGGCTAGATACACAATCACCTGTTACAAGAGTGATTGCAACCAAGCCTTACTACGCTGCTATACATGTGTGCAAGTCCATTTCATTTCTACAGTCTCAAGCAGCGGCATAAATAATGGCCAGGTGGAACGGATTTGGTCCACGGGCCTTGTGTTAGAAACATGTCGCTTAGGGGATTTTCTTTTTGCTAGACAGGGTCCAGTTAGTGCAAGTTCCAATCGTCCAATTACTTTCTGCTACAAAGGCTAGGGGTTCTCTTATATAAGGACAAGACAGTGGGTCCTTTGTGTGTTTTATCCTTATATATATATAATATATATATATATATATATATATATATATATATATATAGTTTTTAGAATACGAGAAGAAAAACCTAGTGATATTCTATATGTCTATATGTGGTAAAGGTTTTTCCTCAGCAGAATGTTATGCTTTGTCTAGGTTCAGTGACTTTTGGGTTGTTCGTTTTGGTAGGGTTTGCTTGCCGGATCTACAAGACTTAAGATTAGTCATAACCAACACACCACTTCTTCAAGTCAATAAACAAAAATCTTAGCAGGTTTAACGGGAACTGTGGTCTCCAAACAAGTTGAGTTTAAATAAAAGGCCAGTTTCCTACCTTTAAAACGAGCCATCAACCACCTCTCTACGTGCTCCACAGCCCAAGATATACAGAAATGACAGTCCCGAGCGTTCTGCCTATATAAAGTATAGGTAGAAAGTTTAGAACGGACACATTCCCTTCAGCCATGACTGACTCCCTAGGGGACAGAACTGTGGCTGTGGGAAATTTTTGGTCAGGTCTGACAGTGAACGTTCCTCGCCCTCAGAAACAATTGTTTCTGCAATAAATATTTTAATGATATAGGGGCAAATTTTATCTATTTATTGTTAAAGTGTGTACCCAGCTTATTTAACATTTGAAAGCTAACATCTGATTGGTTGGGGCAAAATTAGCACCATTTTTAACGATAACTTTTATTCAATCTCCCTAATAGTTTTCCTAAAAGCTTCCATGGAAACATGGTAATTACCCAGAAGTCCCTGTGCCTTATTATCAAAAGTGAAACATTCTGTACAGAAATACCATTTGTAGTGTATAGCAGTAAAAATTCCTTCACTTTCCAATAACATCCCTTGAAGAGATTGTACATAAATCACACTGACACTGGTCCGGAGATCTAATGAAAAACTCAACAACAATGCACATTGCTCATTCTTAGTTTCTGGAGTTCTGCGAAAGCAAGTGAATCAAATTCCAGTCTCCTATGCCCAGATAACCCAATTAATATAGGAATCACGTACAATATTTGTTCTGAAGGTTCTGTGTCAATACACGTATAATCAATTGAAATTCATTTGTACATTTGGCCCATTGACCTAATACAATAAAAGCCATAGGTGTGTGTTTGAAAAAAAACTGGTATATGGCATAATTCACAAAATGTGAATTAATTACATTTAGGCAACCTTCAATACATACAGTAAGTGCCCTTTTATTTGTAAATGGCACATAAACTATAAAGATTTGTCTGTTAACCTAATATTAGTTGTGCAAAAATAATAGAAACACCATCTACTAGTTCTGGACTAATTGTGTGTTATTATAAACATTGTGAAACCCCACAAATTAAATATATGATGTGGTTGTTTAATCTGGTGTCTTATGATTGGTATTGGGCAACAACATTTTTTTCAATAGTAATCCAACAAGTGAATTGTGTCTGTTAACACGTGTTTATAAAGTCCCTTTAGAGGCTCAATTCCACTCCACTCCGTCACCAGGGGCAAAAAGTTTAAACTTTGTAGAAAATGTAAATGAGCCACAAGTAGAAGTTCAAGTGCAAAACATTTATTGTGTTCACAAGAGCAACATGTTTGTCTGCTTAATAAAGGAACAGTAGCTCCGAAACATGTTTTTCTTTTGAACACAATAAATGTTTTGCAGTTAAACTTCTTCTTGTGGCTCTTTTACATTTTCTACAAAGTTTCAACAAAAATTTCAACCTCCCTGAACAAAAAAATGGCTGATCGCCCAAGGGCCGGCAATCGTACAGGACCCAGATCAAACATTGCGTCTATGGGCACCTTTAGTCATATTGTGCATATATAAGTGAATGTACTAACCACCACGAAACACTGAAAACCTATGCTAGTAGTGTCTCATGATTATGTAAGTATGAAGGAAAGGGGTGTTTGTGAATCTGTATGAGCAGGGAGGGGATGATGTGGGGTGCAGTGTCAAAATAATGGGGTAGCGGTGGATTATAATAATGTACCCCTTACTGTCAATTAGTAAGATATTATAAGTTACCTTATTATAACTCACAAGCTTGTAGCTTGTGCTTTTATATGGTCATGGAACTCCTGGGTGACATATAAAAACCTTATAATTGCACTATATACGGCACTAATTCCAAAAATTACACTGAATCCACAGATATTCAAGACCGGTGGTTCCACTTTCAGTTTGTTTCAAAATTTGGGCTTATCTCTAATAATAAAATATTTTACACAATTTACACTTATTAACAGTAGAGATGTCCGAACTTCGCAATGAAAATTCGAAAATCCGCAAGCGGACCCATTAAAATGAAAAAAATCCTTGAAAATACGAGAAATCCTCGTTATTTCGAAAATTTTCGAAAATACGTATTTTCGAAAATACGAGAAATCCTCGTAATTTCGGAAATTTTCGAAAATACGTATTTTCACACATTTTCGAAAAAACAAGAAATCCTCGTAATTTAGAAAATTTTCGGAAATAAGAGAAATCTGCGGTTCGGAAGTTCAGAAGGCGGAAAATCCGGAAAAATCCGCCGTTCGCGAATGGGATAAATCCGCGGCGTATCCGGGTTCACATCCGCGAACCGGCTATCCCTAATTAACAGTGCTTTGATACCTCTTTATTATAAGTAAGGGGACTTTGACAAGGGATTACTTTATGAGGACATTATTCCTTCATAATAATCTGCAATTTTCAAAACTTTTATGCATGCATTGTGTTTGTAAACTGTGCATAGACAAGCAAAAAATAAAAATCAGGATTTCACAAAAAAAAAAAAACCCTGCTCCATTGGTTTGTCTAAAGCAGTGATGTTCAACCTTGTCACTCTCGATGTTTGGAAACTATAACTGCCAGCATGCCTTGGTTGTAGAATACTTGTTTCTGCAAACATTTCACATGCTAATAAAGCATAAAAGAATAAGAATCTTGTGTAACACACAATTTTTAAATGGAATATCCTATATAATAAAAGACCAACTGTGCATCCGTGAGTCTGTCTGTGTGTTACTTTCAGCCTGTGCGCATGTGCGCCCATAAATTCCCTTAACTTAATGTCTAGCTCCCGTTATTTAACAGGCTTAACTGTCTAGTAGTTTAATAATCCTTGGAGTACCATGCCCTAATATGTATACCCTATAATATTTTTTAGATATATTTTATTATTTTAAGTTTATAGTGTGGTTTGGTCTGGCAAATCCATTTTTACATACAGTATGCTGAAAAATCCAGAGGAGACCATGGCCAAATGTTAATGCACAAAACTGCTGCATGTAGAGGTGCAGTGTGAACGTTGCTGTTCACTTCTGTTGCACCTGTGATTTCCCTGCATGAAATCACACTAAAATGCAACCTAATGTGAATGAAGCCTAAAAACTTAGACAGGGTTCACACTAGGGTCAGGTAACACTGCATTATCACATAGCGGTGTCCATTGCTTTCAGTGGCAATGCTATGCGATAACGCAGCAAACTGCTGCAAACAGTGCATTGCCGGCAACGCACTGTATCGCAGCTCGTGGGTGCTCCTACGAGCAAAGCCTTTTGGTGCAATGTCAATGATTGATATCGTACCAAAACATTCCCTAGAGTGAACGAGCCCTTAATTGCTTGTCAAACAGAAGGTAGAAAAAAAAAATAATAGGGTCAAATTTATAAACTCACAGTCTCAGTATGCTTGTGAAGGTTCTCATTCATCCAGGTCATGGTATATCTGTTGTATTCAATTAGATCAACTGGACTTGAAATGTAGTTCTCCACATTACAACGCCCGAAATAGCGCATGAAATCGCAAGCGTTATTGCACGCAATTGAGTGCGCGATTTCTGTGCGTTCGCTCGTGTTTCGCATTTGCGCTAATTACATAGAGAAAACGCATGCAATTGCACGAAAAAATGGTTGAATGCAAAATGTGAATGGACAAGCAATCGCACGTGCAAGGAAATCACGGGAATTTTCGCATTCCGCGATTTCTGTTTTAGCAAAATCGTGAGCGAAAACGGATAGTGTGTCCCAGCCCTTAATAAAAAATACACCCCGAGTGCTAGGGGTTATTAATAGACTCCATTTAAATGCCCAGCTAGCCCCCCTATCAGGGGGATCGGAAGAAACATACTTGAAGCCGTATAGGAGTGCCCAGTAAGGGCTTCTCCTTCACCGGAAGGAACTGGGGGTACTGCACTGCGATCTCCATTCATAGTGTAGTGCAGTACCTGCTATAGCAAGCGGTCACACAATGGCAGATCACAATAGTATTTTCAGTGGCATAACGTCCAGGACACCTGGGAGGTACGTAAGAGGACCCATGATCATCTCCCCAAAACTCAGGGATCAGCTGTTTTTAAACAGCTGATTGTGTGTATCAAGTAAGATAAGCGTGATCAGCAGTTTAAAAAAAAGTAACTGAACTAGAGTTGATTGCTGTCTCTGGGACGGGTGGTGTGTGTCAGGGGGCGTGCCCTCCAATCTTGTGGGGTGGTATTCAATACCAGATTTCACCCACCAAAAAACCAGTGAGAAAAATGTATTCAGGACATAAAGAAGTCATATTCAGTGGGAATTTTTAGTTGTTCGGGGGTTGGATCAAAATCTAAGTTTGAACCTTCCTTGCCTCTTTTTCAGAAAATCTGCTCTAAAAAGTGAAAATTGTGAAGGTGTATAGTTTCTGAAGTTTGTGTGATTTCTGGGTTTGAGGGGTGTTTAGTTTGAAAAACTGAAAGGTGTTTAAAATACAGAGTTGGTTAAATTTTTTTCTCTAAAATGTTTGGAGGGCCATATACAATCTTAACCTATGGTTTGTTTCCTTCAGTAAATTAAGCCATTTTAATGGGCCCTAATCAGTCACTAAAACAAAATGCATTTCTTCCAGCTAATATATTTGTCTCCCGATCAATAGATTAATACCAGAAGTAGTTTGTCTAATTGTTAGAAGGCTCCAAACACACCAATGGCCTAGTGTTGGCCAATTGGTTGACCACACTAGATGTGCTCCTTGCGTTGCACTGTATGCTATCAAAGCACATGTGATCAACATTTTTTTTCTCAAAAATTTCTTTTCTCGTTACAGTACAGTACACACGGTGGAAAGGATTAACCCATTGTAGTCCAATGCCTTGTGGAGACGCAATAATCTTAAACAGGCAAAACCCCTATTATACCTATTCACCTGTAGATAATTTTTTTCAGGATGGGTATTTTAGACAAAGCATTACCTCTTTTACATTTTTAGCAAGTCATGTTTGTTGTTTACCTTTCCTTATGGGATTTCTGATGGCAGTGTAAAAATACATTAAAAAAAGAAACATTTAACCTGGTGCATTCTTTCTTTCCCTGTGGTATTTTATGTAAAAATAAGAACACAACAGCAAGTCTATTTTCAACGGAGTGGGTGTATGGTACCAGGAAACAAATGCAACACAAAGCTAACTCGTTGGTTGCAGACATGAAGGTACCTATTTTTGTCAGTAGGTATACACTTGATATAACTGTGGTGAAATAGTATATGTAACTAGACTAGAGGTTATAAATTAAAATTCTTTTAATATAAAAAAAAATTATTGTAATGTTTTAACTAAATCTTATTGCATGATCTAGCAAAAGAACAGTCCATATTGATGTCAACAGAAAGTGGGGGCCAGTCTCCTGTAATAAGGCATGCCAGCAATCCCACAGCACGTCATTTACAAGAAAAAGAAAATAGTGTGTCCATCATTATAAAGACACTTAAGAGACAGTTCACAAATAAAGCTATCCACAGAAAGGTGTCAATCGACATAAAGTTACCTCTCTCATGCATCGTCCAATATGCATCAAAATTCAAATATATTTCCAAACAGTAGGTGAGGGGGGGTAACAGACAGGCTGAGGCAGGCAACTGCAAACGGCTGCTTATTGCATGCAGTCTAAACACGACATGTTTCGAGTCACATGGACCCTTTCTCAAGTGTATCCAAACCACACAGGTAGCCATTTTTAAAGGCATCTAACAGGAAGTGATGAAAAAAACAACCATTTTCAAAACAGTGTAAGAATACATTTTGGGCTAAAAATTGTGCATAATTCTTATACAGTGCATGTACATAAAGTGCTTTATACTAAAGTGCATTTATCATAATTTAAGTTTAAATAACAATTATTATAAAAGTGCCACACACTCATTTAAAACTAAAGTGCATATGTGCCACATGATATATTGTGTGCTAGTAACCATTTATTAATGCATGTGCATATCTCACTTATTATTAGTGTCAATGTGAAAAAATACATATTAAAGTTCTGCTAGCTATAGATATATTAAAAAAGGCTATATGCAATCATAATCTAAAAACCATAAATATTTATTATTAAAACCAAAAAACACAATAGACCCAATATATGTCTTAGAGGGTCCAATAGTTGCCCATATTGTATTGTGAGGGACAAAAGATCACAATACAATATGGGCAACTAAATATACTTAAGAGACAGTCATTAGATTTAACCATGAAACTGATTTCACGGTCAGCTTACATGACATTCATACAATGGATGTCTCTGCTAGAATTATTTTGCAGCTGGAAATGAAGTAGAGGGTTGTAACCACTCAGTGCTAGAAACTGTAGCTTTAATTAGTCTAGTTAGAAATTAACCTGGGCTTTGGTTTGCTTACCATATGCATTTTAATCAAAATTTTAATTTGAATAAAGAAAGCCTATAAATTGTGTACTTAGGGCTAATGGAAAATGGATTTAATGCCCTAGAAATGGACTCTGCACTCCAAGGTTTCATTATCAAATACAGTCAAGTACAAAAAATAAACCTCTTGGAAATGCATTCAGTTTACTGTACATTCCTGTATAGAGTTCATACTGTACAAGTATATGTGTGATGCAGTATTTATTATACTGTTATACACGTCATTAGTATTTTGCTGAGAGGTACAGGAATCTATTATATGGTGGGTTTTAATACATGAATTTGAAAAAAAAATTGACTATCAGGGTATCAGGTTTTTTTTAATATATTTCCACAGATAAAAGTGTACATAATGTATAAAAATTTGTCTAAATTTGCAGTTCCAGGGCAAAATTAATTCAGTTTGGAATAAATACTTTATTGTCACACTGTTTTCAACCATCTCTTCCTGCTGTGATTTAATGGTCCTTCTCACAGGCAGTTTGATAAATTGATTGCTGGACAGCAGAAACATGCAAAACACTTCACAAAGGGGTACTACCATGGAAAATCCATCTGCTCCCTAAGAATCTGTGTAAATATTCTTTCTTGTATTAATTGACATGCAAAGTTGTTTTTATTTAAATATTCATATAAAACTAATTTTTTAATAAAAATTATCAGCAGCAAGATATCAAAAGTCATTCCTCTAATGACAAGAGTACTTTAAGCTCATTCTTCTTTAAAAATAAAAAAAGCTTCTTAAAGAATAGAAAGTCTGTACAGAAATAATGAAGATGAGCTGTTGAATTTCATTAATGTGCATCTGTAATGTGGAGGTCAAAAACAATGCAATTGATACAGGGCTGTAGCAATAATACCTAGTCCTGTGTGATCTGTTTTTCATTAAATAATGGTCTTATTGTTAGAAATGTATCTGTTATATAAACCTATTGTAACGCTCCAGATTCCCAAGTATTCGTTCAGTCCAAATACCCCAATCTACAACCACTATCTTCACCAATAGACAAGCCCCATTTGCTGGAGGCTAGATGCGCCCACCGAACACGGTTGCCCCCCTGGACTTAGAGTGCAAGGTATTCGAACGAAGGCGGGAATACTGGAGAACGAAGCGAAACAGACCGGCAGGTACAATGAGAGATACAAAAGGTCGGAGACCAAAATACGAGGTACAGACTAGGAGCAGGCAAGAGCAGAGTCAAAAAGAGAGCAAGAGGTCAAAAAAGGAATCAAATAGGACGCCAGTCACAGTACAGAGGGTTGAGCAAGAAGCGTAGTTAGGAACGAGCAGAGGTCAGGGCAGGCAGATATAAATCAAGGTCAAAAAACAGGCAAGGGTCAATAACAGAGAATATATTATTATTTATTAAGTATATTAATAGAAGAATAAGAAATGTAATAGTAATAGTAAGAAACTGCCTATAAAGAAAACATATTTGAAACAATTTCTTTCCTCTATGCACTATAGAAGATCCACGTACAGATAGAGTTTAGTTGCAATAATGGTATAAAAGATGAAATTGCACGAAGGGTAACCAAGGATATGATTCAGAAACAACTAAATAGGTTAAAGGGGAACTGTGGTCTCCAAACAAGTTGAGTTTAAATGAAAGGCCAGTTTCCTACCTTTAAAACGAGCCATCAACCACCTGACATGTGACATTCCTAAGGCTTCTCCTGACCAGTGCGCTGGCGAGCACCGCCTCAGACTCCCTCAGTGTGTGAGGGAGACAGGAAGTCCCTCCCTCTGCTGTGTGAAGGACCTGCAGCTGCAGAAAAGGTAAGGGAATCTACAGCCCTTCTCTCTCACTATGTGAAAACAGCCTTTTCAGTTTCAGTTCTCACTCTGCCTGAAAAGGCTGTTTCCACAGAGTTATTTTTTTTGGGGGGGGGGGGTAGGGTCAGAGTGGCCCACAGCACGTGAGCAGGTGGGGCTTAGGCACCCACGGTAGGCAGGGCCACATGGGGCTGTAAGGGAATGGGTCAAGGGGGGCCTGCAACTGGAGGGACCATGGGGTCCATGAGTGGGAGGGACCCGGGGGGGCTGCAAAGGGGAGGAGATACAAGGGTAGATTGACAGGTTTCAGAGCAGGAAATGCAGGGGACCTGGTGATGCTGCTGCCATATTACACACAAAAATTTAAATATCTTCAAAAACTATGTAAAATAAACAATGGAAATACATTGCAAAACTCTCAGGAGAGCAATTCCTATCAAAAAGTCATTTTTGGACACACAGTTCCTCTTTAATACAATAAAGCTACTGGTCTGGATAAAATACATCCTCGGGTCATTAGGAAACTAAGTCAGTTTAGTCAAGACCATTGGCATATTTTCTCAGATTCCCTCATGGACGCAAGCCTCTGGATTGGGAAAAACACTGATGTACAGTAGTTCCAATAGTCCAATGTTATTTAACTTCCGGGTTGGGGAAGATACTGGAAAGTTTGGCAACAAATTAATAAGGGGGCAGGGGGAGCTTGAATATGAAGACAGATTGGATAAGTTACAATTATGTACACTACATTAATGGGCCATACAATAAACCTGGTGCACTGTTACCAATAGAACACACCGATATCCCTGAAGACTGGAAGAAAAGGAGT
This sequence comes from Hymenochirus boettgeri, assembly GCA_019447015.1. NCBI lineage: Eukaryota > Metazoa > Chordata > Amphibia > Anura > Pipidae > Hymenochirus > Hymenochirus boettgeri. Next base: position 138,593,619 of record CM033471.1, on the reverse strand, counting down.
TTAGTCTTTTATGTTTGGAAGGGTTTTTTTTACTGTAGGAATGGTAAAACTATGGGACTGTCTTCCATTGGACGTGGAGATGGCAGGTTCATTGGATCCTTTCAGAAAAAAGATGGATGAGTTTCTAAAAATAAAGAATGTTGCATGTTATTGGTATTGATACATTAAGTTAGAGGTGTTCCAGAGATATTCCGATAACCACTTGGAGTCAGGAAGGATTCCTCCCCCCTTCATAATGTTTTTTTGTTTTTTTGCCTGGATCAACTGTTCGGCAGATAATGTGGGTATTCAACTACTAGATGTTGTATGTCTTTATTTAACCTCAAATACTATACTATACTAATTTAAATGAAAAAAAGGCAATATCTTCATCACTCTTGTAAAATAGCACAATGATGCAGTATTTCACAACCACATCTGTATTTTATGACTGTGGTGTAAAATATCAATATTAAACAGTATTTAATAACCACAAAATATAGGTCATTGGAGCCATAATCGGTATTATGACAGGTTGTAATATAACACTATCAGGGTTATTCAATAAAAGTTCTTATCGTTTAAAATGGTGCTAAAATTAGCACCATTTTAACGATAAGAACTTTTATTGAATCTCCCTGTATGTTCTTAAAATACCAATAATGATCTGTATCTTATGATCAAAATGTTTTATTAAGGCCACGTCGTAAACCACCAATGTGGCTGTAATAAACTCATGGTATTGAAAATTACTGAGACTGTGAATATCTGTTGTATTCAATTAGATCAACTGGACTTGAAATGTAGTTCTTGAAGACGTTTCGCTAGTCATCCGACTGGCTTTCTCAATTCAGAATGACTTGTACAAGAATCTGTGGCAATTATGTACCCTGGAAAATCCCAATTAGCATATCCACACAGGTGTTAAGGGTGTGATTAGATAGTGGCTAAGAGGTGTTATAGGAACGCCCAGAGTAAGGTGTTTAAACAGCATTGTAAATGGCAGACAGTTGGTGTCGAACCCCCCACTCTATTTAGGCTTGGTTTCTTTATTTTCACATAAATGGCCTCCTTAACACCTCTCTTGAACCAGTATTCCTTCGCCAGTATGTTAACATTACAATCTTCAAAGGTATGTCCTTTATCATAGATGCAGATACACGGCTGAGTCCTAACCGAGGAATTGGCTCTTCTGTGCTGGGCATACGTTGATGCAGTTGCTGTTGGTCTCCCCCACATACAAATCAGAGCATCTCACTGCACTGCACTGCATATATGATGTCGCTTTCTTGTGTTTTGGTATTGGGTCTTTCGGATGTACCAATTGCTGCCTCAGTGTGTTGTTCGGTTTAAAGCAGACAGGGATACGATGTGTTTTTGAAAATTCTTCTTAATTTCTCGGAGACCCTGCTACATATGGGATGACCATGTTCTTCCTCCTGTCTTGCTTTTCCCTTCACTGTTGGTATTCGTGTTCTTTTCTTTCCTTCTACTTCTTTGACAAAGGCCCAGTCTGGATATCCACAAGTTTTAAGGGCTCCTCTGAGATGTTTCATTTCTTTAGCCTTCGCTCTGTGCTAGTGGGGATGTTCTCGGCTCTGTGTTGCAGGGTTCTGATGACCCCCAGCTTCTGATCTAAAGGGTGGTGGGAGTCAAACATCAAATACTGATCTGTGTGTGTTGGTTTTCTGTAAACCTCTACTTCCAGTTTACCATTTTCCTTAACTTCTACCAAGCAGTCCAAGAAAGCCAGTTTGTTGTTTTGTACCTCTTCCCTTGTGATTTAATGTTTTGGTCCACCGCATTAATGTGTTCTGTGAAAGCTTGTACTTCCTTCTGGTGGATTTTAACCAGGTGTCATCAACATATCTGAACCAGTGGCTGGGTGCTATGCCCTTAAAGGTATTAAGCGCCTGTGTTCTACCTCCTCCTGTAGAAACACAGGCGCTTAATACTTTAAGGGCATAGCACCCAGCCACTGGTTCAGATATGGTGATGACACCTGGGTTAAACCACCAGAAGGAAGTACAAGCTTTCACAGAACACATTAATGCGGTGGACCAAAACATAATTCACAGGGGAGAGGTACAAAACAACAAACTGGCTTTCTTGGACTGCTTGTGAGTAGAGTTAGGAAAATGGTAAACTGGAAGTAGAGGTTTACAGAAAACCAACACACACAGATCAGTATTTGATGTTTGACTCCCACCACCTTTAGATCAGAAGCTGGGGTCATCAGAACCCTGCAACACAGAGCCGAGAACATCCACTAGCACAGAGGCGAAGGCTAAAGAAATGAAACATCTCAGAGGAGCCCTTAAAACTTGTGGATATCCAGACTGGGCCTTTGTCAAAAGAAGTAGAAGGAAAGAAAAGAACACGAATACCAACAGTGAAGGGGAAAAGCAAGACAGGAGGAAGAACATGGTCATCCCATATGTAGCAGGGGTCTCCGAGAAATTAAAGAAGATTTTCAAAAAACATCGTATCCCTGTCTGCTTTAAACCGAACACACTGAGGCAGCAATTGGTACATCCGAAAGAACCAATACCAAAACACAAGAAAAGCGACATCATATATGCAGTGCAGTGCAGTGAAGAATGCTCTGATTGTATGTGGGGGAGACCAAACAGCAACTGCATCAACGTATGGCCCAGCACAGAAGAGCCAATTCCTCGGGTCAGGACTCAGCCGTGTATCTGCATCTTAAGGATAAAGGACATACCTTTGAAGATTGTAATGTTAACATACTGGCGAAGGAACGTGACTGGTTCAAGAGAGGTGTTTTAGGAGGCCATTTATGTGAAAATAAAGAAACCAAGCCTAAATAGAGAGTGGGGGGGTTCGACACCAACTGTCTGCCATGTACAATGCTGTTTTAACACCTTACTCTGGGCGTTCTATAACACCTCTTAGCCAATCTATCACACCCTTAACACCTGGCTGTGATATGCTAATTAGGATTTTCCAGGGTACATAATTGCCACAGATTCTTGTACAAGTCATTCGAATTGAGAAAGCCAGTCGTGATGAATAGCGAAACGTCTTAAAGAAACTACTTTTTTCCTGTTGGGTGTTGTTCCAACCTGTAATAAATGCTCAGTCATACACCTACAAGGCCATAATAATTTGTGTCAAATCCTAACATAGCCCCATACACCCCCACACAAATGTCTCTACCTACGGTAAATTCTGTAGTAAAGGTGTTTTATAATGTCCCATACAATACAGATGATGCCCAAGTATCATTATCCTTTGACAAAGACCCAAGTATTAACCTTTACCACCTTGTGGGGCAAAAACAAAAAAAAAACGTTTCAAAGGTAAGGATGGAGCATTTTAGTGTATCTTCCATGCTGAGAATGTTACTTGAGGCAAGTACTTTCACCCTCAAGAATAATTTTTTCTTTTTTTTGGGTTGGGGGGGCATTCTTTCTCCTATAACTATTTCAAGCGTTCCAAGATCGACCTGAATTGGATATGAATTGTCCAGACCACAGATTGAAAGGTCACTTTAGACTGATTAATCCCTGTTTACACTAAGGCTATAGTAAATGGGCATACTTAAATTTTGCTCAGAGACTTGGGGGGGGGGGGTCAGCCTTATCTAAATTCTAAGACCTTATTTATCAGAGTGGGCCCTCGCGTATTTAGAGCAGGGTGTTGCTGAACTACCACTCTAGGTAGAATGCACCAGTTGTTCTTGAACTTAACATATCTTATTTATTTAATATAGTAACATGTACCAAGATAATTTAAGGTTGACTAAATACATTCGTCCATCAGGTCCACTATCTTTTTTTTTTTTTTTTTTTTTACCCTACCTACACGTTGATCCAGAGGAAGGCAAAAACCCCAGTCTAAAAAAGGTGGGGAAAAATTCTGCTCCTGACATCCAAAACGCTAATCGATAAGTATCCTGGATCAACCAGATCTATAATGCATTAATACCAAGATTTCAATATGTTTTTAGTTTTAGAAACTTAATCCAGCGCCTTTTTTAAAGTTATTCAATGAACTTGTTCCATTACACCACCACTTCTGCTGGTAGCAGTTCCACAGTTTCACACCACCGTTCTCACTGTAGAAACCTCTCTCTAACTTGAAGAACCTTTCTTCTTCTTCCAACCTTAAGATTTCCACGAGTCCCTCTGATATGACCTATTATTGAACAATGCACCATAAGTTCCTGTAATGTGGCCTAATATATTTGTATAAGGTTATCCATGTCCCCACCACCGCCTCTTCTCCAAGGTAACAGCCCTAACTTGTCTTAATCTTCCTGATATTCAATGCCCCTCCTTCCCTTATTAATTAGTTTGCACTTCTCTGAACTGCCATCAAATTTCCAAGATGTCCCTTTTGTATATGGGATCCAAACTGCATCCGCATATTCCAAACAGAACAATATTATAAGCATTGCACATCATTGCCCATCACATTACATTCTCACAAACCAGAAGATATTGGAAATAGCATAATAACAATCGCTTGTTAGTTGCCACCCCCAGCTCTCAGGTCACTGTAGATGATCTTCTACCCCTGTCAATCTGGCACGGTCCCCTATCCTTGGGTGTATAACCCCAGGACTCTATTCCGTACTAATCTCTTTGTTGGAGTTCAGGCTGCTCACTAGCTACTCTCTCTCTATTTTGTCACTCCTGAAGGTGATCCTATAACCGAATATATCTTCACATTAACTGGGCTAACCTTTATCAAGGACCCCTGGCTTCCTCCTTTCCTCTGGGGAACTTCCGGAAGTAGATACAGGCTGAGCACATCGCTGATCTCCCTTTTATATTTTTAACAACACAGTCCCCCACGGCCCACATCCTGCCAGACACAGAGATACAAAAGGAAACTATTTACTCTGTTTCCCTACACAGCTTTTATGAACAAAAATGATAGATTGGGTGTTACTTTTGACAGTAGTGTGCAAAGTTCAAATGTATCACCACGTATTCCACTAATATGTGTAAATACGCAATGCTTTTGCTTGCAAATGAATGACAAGACCTAAAACTTTGTTATGTCAGTTAATACCAGCATGATTTTTTTCATTATACAAATAAAAGCCCCATGTGACATCTGCGAGTTTTTAATTTTGAAAAAGAGTATGTTTGCACTACATAACATTAAAGGGAGGCAAATGATTTGCTTCTTTAATTGACAAGCTGTCCAATATGATAATAATGCTTGAAGAGAAACTATGTTTCTCCATGAACTGCTTTGCTGGGCTTGCTTAAATGTGTACAGTGTAATATAACCATTTATTCTTCTATTCCTAGCTTTTGTCATTTGTTAACCTATGAAAACGTTTATTGTTCGAAGACCAGCTTGGTGGTTTGTTAAAATGGCCTATTAGAGACAATAAAGGCATCTTACACTTGTTGCAAGCCTGTTTAAAATATTAGGAATCAATCGATTCAGAGTATCGATTAATAGCTACAAGTTTCTGTTTTATGGATTTAGCCCTGTTTCTCTGCTATAATTGACATATTAATAAAATGGATCATATGGGGAAATTCCACCGAATTTAGTTTTATTTTTAAGTAGAAGACAAATGATTTCATGTCCACATTTAGGGGCAAGAGGAGAGTTGCATTGGCAATAGACTATCTAAGTAATGGGGCCCTACACCACAATCCCATCATCCTATCTATATTGGTTCGGAGATAAAAATGCTCCCTTTAGTCCACTAGGGGGGAAAACTTCGTACATTCCTGGATATTGTACGCCCTATAATTGTATTTTGCCCTATAATTCGTCTAAAGGTGGACTACCAGAGTCTACTCTCTTGCTAATATACATCTTTGATTCCTATTTGGCAAATTCCTCATAACCAGGTAAATAGGTGGTTTGTTTATTTTTATAATGAGAAACAGCAATGTAAAGTAGATAGAGTTATTAAAGAAATATTTCACTAGAAAAGTTAACTATTCTTTAATTGTTTTTTTGAAGTCTGGGAGGTTACGGACTATGCCTTCTCCGCTCATTCTTCAATCATTGAGCAAGGAGCCAGGGACGAAGTAAGCATATTACCTTTTGCGCTATCCCCCTGCCAGTGATTAAAAACATCTATATCGGTAACGTATGCACACTATAGTGAATTAAAACCAGGAAGCGTGTTGACGATTTTTTTGCAGTAGTGGATCGTCGAATCAGGTACATAAACTTACCTTGTCTTGGCTCCTGCTCAATTGATTTGAAGACTGAGTAAGGGAAATAGCTGAGTTAAACCCCTGGCTTCAATCAATACATTAAAGGCATAGTTCACGTTTGAGTGAACTATTCCTTTAAGTCATAACCATCTTCTTCAGCTCATCTCCTTTTCCTTAATACTTATATTTAATTGAAACAGCTAGTTGTTTTCCAGCATTTTTAACAAATAAAAAAAGCAGAGGTCTTTCAGAGTAAGGTTTTCTCAGATTAATGACTATCCCAATAGATACCCACTACTGGAGATACCAGTAAGAATAATTTCCTTATAAAGAAGATTAGTGGTTTTTATTAAGTAACCAAAGTGTAAATCAAAATGCAATATTGTAGATTGATAAGCATACTATGACTTTCATGAAGCATTTAGATTCAAGGGTTGTACTTGCTTAAGGAAATATATTACATTCATGGGCAGCAGCAACGCAGACCTCATGTAGGGTTTTCATGCTTTTTCTCTCTGCTACTTGAAGATATTATTCCCTATGGTTTTAGGGGCTGCATTAAGAGCAAGAAAAGCCAAGAAGACCCTATTGCCATAGTGCAGGAACAATGTCCAAAGAGCCAACTAATTGAATCATTATCGCAAGGAAGACAATAGAATTCCCGAGAAGAGCAGCATGATTGGATAAAGAGAGAACAGTTTAAAGGGCATGTCCCCCCACAAACTATACATCCCCCCCAACTACTGCCCCACCATGGTATTGTACGTCTAATCTTAACCTCACAATCCCAGCTCCATAGGGTTTCTCCTGTAGTCCCCCGCCAAGAGTCCCACAAACTGGCCCACCAGAGGCTACAGGTCCGATATGGACTCCTCCTCCTCCTGCCTCCGGGGTAGAAGTTTGGCATGCGTTCTGCAGCCCTTCTCCGCCCTCTCTCCTCCCCTCCTCCTCCCTCCCTCTCCCGATTCTTTCCTCCCCCTAGCGTATGTCTTTTACTATATAAGATTCCCCAAGGGCTCCCACCCCAACCGCAATATTTTGTATCTTCAAAAGCTCCCCAAACTTTACTTACCTCTCCTTCCTTCGTCCCTTCCTTCACCCTTCCCCCCCCCCTGCTCTTCTCCCCCCACTCCTTCCTTTCTCTTTCACTCCCCTCTAGCCCCCACTCCCTCCTTCCACCCCTTCCGCCTCCCTACCTTCTTTCCTCCTCCTCCCTCCCGTCTCCTACACCTCCCTCCGTCTCCCGTCCCCTACCCCCCTCTCTTCCCCCCCCCTTCTCCTTCTTGGCATCTGGGGGCTTTCCCCCCCTTCTCCCGTTTCATTTTTCCCTCCCCCCTCCCCCCCCTGCGAAGTGAGCTGCCGCAAGCCGGTCGTGATTGGCTGCGCTCAGCCATCACAACGCGGCTGCCGGTCCCGCCCCTCTGCTTGCATCTTTTCCTCGCAAGCAGAGGGCCGGGAGCGCAGCGGAGGAAGAGGGTAGGTAAGTAGAGTTTGGGGGGCTTTCTAAAGATACAAGTATAGCGTTGGGCTGGGAGCCCTTGGGGAATCTTATGTAAAAAATCTTTTTTGGGTGGCATAGCCTTTAACTTTTGTGGTTAAGAAGATTTTTTTTGGCGTTGGAGTTAGGGCAATTGAGGAACAAATAGAGGTGTCAAGTGGATTCTCGTAGAGCTTTAGGTTTAATAGTAGCATTTAATATTTATTGCTTATTTGGAGCTCCTTTTATATTCTTGGATGAGGCAAACTGTAATGTTCTGGCAAATCCCCAATTCTCCCTTAAGTCCCCATATCCCAATCTCACACATTTTCTCCCCTATAGATAAGTCGCCTATTTTCATGTAAGGCTAGAAACATCTGTGCGGACACTGTTGCTTCCAAGGCTTAATGATATACAGATTGAGGCCCTATGACACCAATATTTTATCAGAACACACAAGATTAAACTGGGCAAACAGTTGGCACATAAATGCACAGCAGAATAGAACAGGAAACTTAATTGGCAAATGAAACAGAGGGTCAGACTCAAGACAAGATGGTAACAGTAAAGAAAATAGACAAAAACACACTATAATCAATCTACGTCTACAACTGTCAATGAAGCACTGCATCTGGGAAACCCAAGAAAGAGACATCACCATCAGTATGATTCCAATGCACAAAATACTTGCTAGTTGGCCACTCTCAACAACCAGACCACCAACAACATCAAAAAACACAAAGCAATTTTGCTGGATTGGAAATGCTCACTCCTACCTCCCAAACTTTGGGGAAATGGATTTGGAGTAAAAAAAAGAAAATGTAGATAGGCTATATAAGTTAGGGCTTCACACAATGGAAAAAGATTATTTCATGGGGGGATTATTTCCAAATACATAGATGGACCTTACAATAAGCTTTATTGGGGATTGTTTTATGAAATTATCTCAGAGGAAATGTTGGAATTATGTAAAGAAATGTTGAATGGTGAAACTAGATCCAGGAGTAGGCCATCTTGTGGTTCTTTGATTGGTTCTTATAGAATAATGTTTCATGTGACAGTCAGAATAACCAGTTGTGTCCATAGACTTTCAGAGGAAAAAAACAAAAACATATTTCACAACTTAAGCTGGGTACACTCATTAGCGTATAAGGGTGTTCCCGTCAGTATTGACGTTATCGGCCCTATATTGCTAATGTGTCTAAAGCCAAAACTAACATTTTCCGATGCCGACGAACGTCGGCATTAGGAATGGTCATTCGTGACCATAAAATTTCACTCTATTGCGGTACTGCCCCCTGTACTAAAGTAATGGAAGTCAGCCGTGACTTTGTATGGGGAAACATAGTGACTGTGTACTTCCACTGACAAATGAGACAGATTGGAATCTTAAAGGGGCAGTGTCCACCCACAAAACTATAATTCCCCCCATACTGGCCCCACTCTATAGTGTAGTAAAATCCTTACCTTACATCCCCACTCCAATGGTTCCTCCTACAATTCCCCCCCCAAAAGTCCAAAAAGGTGGCCACCAGGAGAATAGCAGAGTCCTTATAGGACTCTGCCTCCTGTCTCCCCCTCAGAGAAGTTTGGCATGCGCACTGCAGGCCTCCCTCTCCCTCTCTCTCCCATCCCGTTTGCAAGCCCTCCCCCTAGTGTAAAAACTTTTCAATATGTGATAGGCATGCTTTCCCACTCAACACTATAATATTAATGCAGAAAGTCCCCCAAACATTACTTACCTTACCTCTCTCCTTCGCCATTCTGAACTGCCAGCAGCCGCATCCTTGATTGGCTGCCTTCACAACCAACACAGACCAAAGCTGCTGGCCCCCGCCCGCTGCTTGCAGTTCCATGCAGCAGAGGGCTGGGAGCGCGTGCGGCGAAGGAGAGCAGGTAAGGTAAGTAATGATCCGGGGACTTCTTGCAATATATATAGTGTTTGGAGCTGGGAAGCATTGCCTATCACATACTAAAGATGTCTTAAAGGGTGGACATGCCCTTTAAGAGAAAGACTGTGAGGAAAAGATAAAATATGTATATAGCAGCTTATTGTAAAGTAATGTTAGAAATGTCGGACTGCTTAAGCTATAAACTGAGAGGTAAAATTAACCTATTTAAAATGTACCTGGGCAGGGAGGTAGGATTTATTTTGCCTGGTTAGTGTCTCGGGCATCCTGTGTTAAATAGTAGTAAGAGCACTGAGGAATACTTGCATAAGCTTTTGTTTGTGCTGTGGCCCCTCACTGAAGCTATCTTTGGAGGTATGGAGGTAATTTGAGGATTAAGATAAATGAACAAGGCATATCTTGCTCCCTAACCGAAGAAAATATTATAAAATGCAAGACGAAATGTTGCCATCATTTTGGGGCCATAGTTTTATTTATTTATATTCAGTAGGACTTATTTAGTGATTTCATTTACAATTCTTTTGACATCGACTGCTGTTCCTGATTGTAGGGAGAATTTAAATTCCTGTTTAAGGAAAACAAACCCCAAAATACAAGGCAGCTCCACAGACTCGTATAACTGCCCATTAGTAAACCATTTGTCTCTCACCTCTGAATTTAGCTGTAGAAATCATTTATAAAAAATATTCGAGTACTAGCAATCTATGATGTCACAGCTGTTTTCTAGTGTTGACTCTTCCTGTGGCCCCTGGACCCCAAACTCCTTCGACTCATGGTAACTAGGTACCTTGTGTTTGTTTCCCCAGTTCTATTATGCTTAATTGCATGAACAGTTGACCTCATAGTCCCCCCTGCTAGTGTCTCCCAGCCAATCATAAGAGATAGCAGAAATATGATTAGCTGATTTATTGCTCAGAGTGGGGAAGAGTTAACCCCTTTTCATACGTTTATGAAGCACACTGTTAACCCCTTTACTTTCTGAGCATTTCTGCAAGAGAACTGGTGACTTTTAATATGTTTTATCTGCTCTCACATTGATATTGGTGTGTATTGCTGCTAATGTACATTTAGAAGTGTATGCTAGCTGCTTTCATTTCAGTGCAGCTATACAGCATGTATTTAATGCATTATCCTCCCTAGCTCTGCATTAGTTGCATTCCTACAAGTGTAACGATTAAGGGTGAGGCCACGCTACAGCAATGGCACCACATGTGTACATTTGTGCAGCCCTGTTGCAAGCAATGTTGCCGCAATCGGAGCACATGTGATCCGCTAAACAAAATGGTGATCACATGCAGAGATGGATTAATATCATTGGGTCTCATTTAGGGACCCTTTTTTGTTAAATATATTGTATAGACTATAATATTGTTACGCTTTTGAAGCTGGGGGCCCCCAGAAGTTTCCTGAACTTAAAAGATAGAAAAATATCTGGTCTGCACACCTGATAAGAAAGAGCATGTATAACGTGAAAAGCTAAAAATCCTTTATTATAATTGACAGGGATATGTAACATTAAAACATTAAAACTTTCCGGCATTCTCTTTAAAGTGTATCAATGTAAACATAATACAGCTGTGCAAAATTATATCTATATGATACCACTATCAGTCATGTAGTCACCCTAAGTCAATAAGTCTACATCATGGGGTTTTCCCCTACTTACAACTAGCATAAAGAACACGTGCAAAGAGAGAGAAGTGGAAAAAATCGAACCTATCACCACATGTGTAGGACGGCGCTTCGCTCCGCCTTAGTCACACCCGCGGACGAAACTAGGGGCATGGCCTAGGGTTGCCTTCTGGATAATCCTGCTCTGATCACATGCACTCCGAAAATCAGATGCAGCACACCTACGGTGGCCACACCAGTAAGCCAACATTAAATTGCACTTTTTAACACGCAATGGATCGACAATTGTGATCGGATCACCATGTTAAAACGAAGTAGTGTGTAATGGTGGAAAGTTTGTGATGCAAATAAACAGAATTATTCTAAGACTCACACACACAATCTATGGTGTATTACTAACAATCTCACCGAATGGCTTCCACATGTACGATTATAGTGCTAATGGCCATTGCACCTCATGTGTACATTACGTGTTTAATAGTGTCCCTAATGTTTTCACTGATCAGGCAACCTTGACCCTTTACATAGGCGTGCACTACCAAAATATTCAAGATAAGCATAGAAGACATCCTAGGACAACCGTGCTATATCTTTGCCTAAGGTTCATAAAAGCTTACCAGCCAGCTGTAGTCCAATCGTTTCAGGGGCTGGGTCCGTTTTTACAACCTCTGTCACTGTTTGTTGTTTCCTTTCCTGCAGGAAATCGTGGTAAAGATCCCGGAATGTCTAAGATACCACGATTTTTTTAATGTCAGAATATCCCTAAATGATATTGATGAAACGGATGTCTTGTGTAGCATTGATGTTCAATCACTTATACCCTCCAATACCCCATGAGAATTGGTATATTGAGGAGGCTCTACTAGAAACAAAGACGTCAGCCCGATGGTGTATTTTCTGTTGGATTTAACATTGGTTTAACTAAGAACTATTTTGGATTGACAAAGTTCCTATATGCAGGTTCAAGGACGGCTATGGGCAGTAATTTAGCCCCGAGTCACGCCATTGTATAACATTGAACAGAGACTATTTTGCATAACAAAGTATAGTAGTCCACACATCAAATTCTATTTTAGATATGTGACGATATTTCCTCATCTGTGTGAGGTGGGAGCATAGAAAACTACATAATATGCTTTATATATGAAGAGTCACATAAATCTGTAAACTTTACAGCTGAATTTATTACGGACATACATTACTTGGATGTGGATGTGTATAAAAAGGGTCCAGATCGGAAATTAGATATACATGAAACCTACCAAGACAAACAATTTATTAAGGGCAGATAGTTTCCATGTACCAAAACTATTAAAGGGATTCGAAGGGTCAGTGTTTTGAGAAGCAGACATATTGCATCTAACATATAGGCATTTGTTAAGCAGCAGACGTGATGGTGAACAGGTTCGTAGTGAGAGCATATGATATGGCATCTGTTACTAAAAACAAAGAAAGAGGTAGCTGTAAAGAAAGCGTAGTTCCCTGCTGCAGAATAAAGCGTCCAAGTAACAGAGGAAAGATTCCATTTGTAAACAAGTATGGTCCTAAGAGAGAAAAAGAATAAGGAAAGGATTAACAAATACTGGCCCATCTTGCAACAATGACACAATCGGCAACTCAGGGACGGATTTTACTTTTTTTTCTCCCCTAGCCAGTTATCTTTTTAAAAAATGTAAAAATGCCCCTTTTGTTTTCAAAATATTGCTGACGCAGGTGATGTGTGCGAATGTTAGAAAACCCAAGGAGTGCACACTAGCAGGGAGATTCATAAAAGTTCTTCAGGGTTATTCAATAAAAGTTCTTACTTATCGTTAAAATGGTGCTAATTTTCCGCCAACCAATCAAATGTTAGATTTCAAATGTTAAAGATATATGTTGGTTGGGGCAAAATTAGCACCATTTAAACGATAAGAACTTTTATTGAATAACCCTGCAGTTTTTTGGTATCCCAGAAAGGGACTTTTGCATGCCTAACTTGTTCTAGTTGTCACTCTTATGAAAGCAAATGGAATGGCCTCCATGCACATTTTTATACTTTTATGACTGAACAGCCGGAACATAACTGCTTGCAAAGGGACAGAAGATTTGGCAAGTGAAGGAGTGCTGTGTATCATCTGATTGTCTGGGAAGAGGTCATGGGCAAGCTTAGTTCGAAGGAATTGTGTATCGTTGAGTATGAAGCAATTGTGTAATGATTTGTTTCACACCTATGGTGCATTTTTTTGAAACTATTTTGCAATAATATTGTTAATAAACTTACAAGTGTAGGTGAAATGATTTTTTTACCTATGTAAAATATGTTATAACTGTAACATGTATTTTCATATGTCATATACAGTAGCAATTATCTATTCAAGTATAAATTTTATTTGGCGAGCAATACAGTAAAATTAGTCAACAATAACACCATGGACAAGACAGACAGATAAGGGTAATGGTCATTCATATAAGGAAATTCACACCATGAATACCATCAAATATCTAATATGCTATAATAACCACAATGGGAGCCTATGTATAAACCTGTTGTAAACCTTACATTAGTTTTGTACTACAGTTTACTATTTAGTAACTTTGAAACACAAACAATGTCTAAATGGTGGCACTACCTTCTGGGCCCCTTATCTGCCTCTTTCCATGATGCATTAACTCATGCTAATTAAAGGGAACTGTGGTCAAAAATACTTAAGTAAATTGATGGAATTGCTGTCCTGAGAATTTTATTTCATTGTTATTTTGATAGTTTTGAAGATTTTTGTGTGTGATATGACAGCAGCATCACCAGTCCCCTGCACTTTCCTGCTCTGAAGCATGTCAGTGGATGACAGTCAATCTGCCCTGTGTCTCCTCCTCCCCTTGCAGCCCCCCTGTCCCTCCACTCATCGCCATGTCCCCTCCATTTACAGGCCCTCTGGCCCCTCCTTAAGCCCCATGTGGCCCCGGCCCACTCGCGGGTGGCCATGGCCCCCCCACCTTGCAGGTGCCGTGGTCCCACTCAGACACCACTCACTGTGATAACAGCCTTTCCAGGCAGAGGAGAACTCTGCCTGAAAAGACTGTTTTAACATATTGGAAGAGTAGGGCTGTAGATTCCCTTACCTTCTCTGTGGGGATCTTCACATAGCAGGGAGGGGGACTTCCTACTCCTGTCCTGTCACTGAAGTCTGAGGCTGTACTCACCGGCAGCGAGTGTGAGGAAGCTCCTTAGGAATGTCACATGCCAGCCCCCCACCCATTAACTTTCTGGTCAGCATTCTTTATATCTTGGCTGTTGGAACACGTAGAGAGTGGTTATGGCTCGATTTAAAGGTAGGAAACTGGCCTTTCATTAAACTCACTGTTTGGAGACACAGTTGTTCCCCTTTAATGTTTAAATGAACCAGGTCGGAACAAATCCGGCCTGGTGACCAGGGGCTTAGTGAGACTTTTGTCTCAAGTGGTGCCTTTGGAGCCACATTGATAGGGAGTCCCCATGACTTTAAGGACTTCTCTGACAGCGGGACTCCCTGGTCTTCCCCAATGCAGCCCTGTTAGTCTAGTGTAGGAAGTGACTAGCGATCAGCACTGGATCGCAATTTCACTTCCAGCTATAGTACGGGAGGTAAACTGTATATCGCTTACTATATATTTGTAAATTAATCAAAGAGATCCATTCACAAATAGAAATTGGGTGAGCAAAAATTAAAAAAATTAAAGTCACAGATCAATATGAAGTAATCGGTACTGATTATTAAGTATTGATCTATGTTAATGCCGAAACAATCCAATTTTGTTATTGGATTTCGAATTGGAAAACGGGCATTTTTTTATCATTAAACAGCATTTTACATTACCAAAAGATTATCTGATCATTTGATAATTTTTGGAATGAATACTTAAAAATAAAATTAAAATTATAATTATAAAATAAATTAAAGCATTGAAGTAGTCGCAGATTAGGAACTAACTTCACATTTCACCTGACAAAACCACAGGAGAAAAAATGGCTCCTACAATTCTCATATTCATTCCAAAATGTTTAGTTACTGATGCATTTAACAAATTTTTTTGCTTTGAAGTATTTCCTATCAAAATTAATTGATGCTCTTACTAAAAATGGGATTTCGTTTCGCCTACCAGTGCCCCTGCTACCTTGTAAAATGTTAAATTACGAATGTTTAGTCACATCCACCGCGCGGAAGCCACATCCACTTCACCCACGGCTTTTAGTTGCTTTACCTTGCAACATTGTAGTAAGTAGAGCGGCTGAACTCAGCTTCCTGTTATCGCTACAATGTTGCTAACAAAGTTGCTGAACGTACTGAAGGGGGGGGAAGAAAGAGCTAAAACAAACACAGCTCATTTTTTAACATAACAAGCAGCCTCAATGACAGGCAGTCCTGAGATCCCTATCCCTGCCACTTTCTTATGCGGCACTTGGAAAGTAATGGTAATGGAATAGCCTGCTGGCACTAAGATTTAATGGCCAATACACCATTAAAATAATAGATATATAACATTTGTCTAAAGATGTATGTCTAATCTCTTATTTCTTAAGCGCCGGAGGTTTCAGAGCCACATAGTATTGTCTTGTATAAAGAGAGGTATGGATTCAAGGGAGGAAAATGTTATTCTCCCTCTTTACAAAGCATTGGTTAGGCCTCATTTGTAATATGCAGTGCATTTTGGAATCCTTTGTAGAAAAAGGACATCTGTGAAATGGAAAGGTTTCAGAGAAGGGCAACTAAATTAATAAGGGGATTGGGGGAGCTAAATATGAAGAGAGACTGGAAAAGTTACATTATGTACGCTGGAGAAAGGTGCTTGCGTTTGGCTATGATTGCTGTGTTAAATACATTAACGGGCCATACAATAAACTGGGGCATGTTCACCAATAAGGCATGTCAGAGGACACGAGGACATCCCTTAAGACTTGAAGAAAAAAGGTTTAGGCTTCATGTTCAGAAAGGGTTTTTCCACTTTGAGAACGGTAAAGCTATGGAACGTGTCTTCCAGTGGATGTGTGTTATGGCAGGTTCATTAGTTCATTTAAAAAAAGTTGGATGAGTTTTTCTGCAACAAGGATCTTATTTAACATTTGAAAGCTTACAATTGATTGGTTGGGTAAAATTGTCAATGTCAAGGTGTATTTGACTGTTCTAATGCACAGAAAAACATGTGCATTGTGCAAAACTAATGTCCAGGGATGTACAATAATACAAATAGCAATTAGGATGGCATAGAACTCGAACTCGAACCAGTTCGAGCCGAACTGTTCGAGTTCGAACGGACCGGACTTCTCGAACTATCTCGGACGCGGACTTTCGATATTTCCCGGACTTTCGATGATTTTATCGAATGTTCGAACGTTCGAATCCGCGAGTAAAATGTACATGTATCTAGGCGCGAACATCGAATCTGCGAGTAAAGTCTCCATTAAAGCCTATAGGCGCATCGAATCGGCGAGTAAAATTCCATGTTACCCTCGAACGTTCGAACGCAAAGCTCGAAAGTAGCGCGTGTAAGAGTAAAATCGATTTTACGAAAGTCCTGGATATTGGAACATGCTCCCCAGACCATTTCCCAGGTCCCACACCCTTAACATTATAGTTACCATTAATATTTTAGTTGTATTTGACTTGAACTTTTCGAACTATTTACCTCCCTAGACTTTAATGGGTCCGTTTTCGAACTTTCGAACTTTTACAATAGTTCGAAAGTTCGAAAACGGACCGAACTTTCTCAATAGTTCGACACATCTCTAATAGCAATATGCACAGATTTCAATTATTCATATGTTTGGCTGGAAAGTGTCTGATTAGGATTCTGAAGGCCCAGAAAGCATTAGACCAAAGGCCCGCTGCAATTTATACACACCTTTTCCCTTGACTCACGGGGGTCTGAGCCTTTCTATATTTGCCTTACGCTTATTTTCCCATCCCAGTAATCAACCCAGGCTTGCTGTTATTATTGAAAGAGAACATTTACATTGTACCATTTATTTATTTTTATAAACCAATTCAAAGTATATCTCTGGAAGCCTAAAATTAAAGGTAGGTGGTTGGATGGCAATTAAGAGTCAACTTCATTAGTAGAAGGGGATAACGGGACAGCTTTCTTGAAAAGAAACCCAGTATTCAACTTTCTTGATTTAGTAAGCTATAATAGATATGGATCATTTTGTAGGTAATTATTGCATCTGTTTGCCATTTAGTCACGTCATTATAGCACAATGGAGTGTATAAGCAGCCTGAAGTCTGATGCCATACTAAAATTCCTTTTAAAAGAAGCATGTTAGCAAAGTCCTGTGTGATAGAGATTATAAGTATACAGAATTAAAGCTGTCACATCATAGCCCTTTATCTATGAAAATGCCCTGTGTGCAGACCTTTCCTCTAAGTAATCATCGCATTTCTTAAATGTATCTAGTTAGTTCCCTCAGATTGTATTCACCAGATCTCCTCACAGTGTTTTCCGTATAGTGCAAATTGCAGTTAAAGCGCAGTTTCACCTCTGAAAGAATAGTACAAGAGAAAAATGAATTGCAGCAAAATCATTTAGATCTATCCTCTCTTATGGCCATATTTAGAAAGGTGTGGTATCGCTTTTTAGCGTTACTGCCATTTAGCGATTGGTAAAATGGTCGTTAACCGATCGTTATTTTCCAATTGGTTTAACGATCGTTTATTTAAGATCATATTGTAAATTTACGATTACGTAATTTTACGCGCCTTTAACGATTGGTAAAAATGGTTGTTAAACTGATTGTTATTTTCCGATCACTTAATCATCTTAATTTAAGATTGTTATCGAAATTTATGATACGATCGTAAATTACCGATACGATTGTAAATACCCCATAGAACCATTGCGGTGATTACTACCACATGGTATTCTACAACTGAACATTCAGTAATAAACAATGTTCAGTTATTAACGAACATTGTTCGTACATGAACAATCGTGCCCGTACCTTTACAGCCATGCGTACATTAAATAACCCGCGGTATTGCTAAAAAGCGATACCGCGGGTTTATAAAATGGCCCTTATTACCTTATAGTGTCTCTTATTATTAACTGGATATTGAATAATATAATAGTAAACATTATTTCTGTTTGTAGAACATAGGAAAGTAAAATGTGTACAACAACTGATACAGTGATAAGGTATTTCAAGTTGAATTCCTATGGTCTTAATAGGTTGTTTGAGCAGAATGACAAGCTTCCAACGTAATAAAAACAAGTTTCTGTTGTGTGGTGTCTAAAGATAATGTCAAGCCACGTTTTTTTTTGCAGCATTCCTGCCTGGAGCCTGAGTTTTTCTCAAATTTTATTTTAATGAAGCTCCCCACATAATGTGACAATGTCATATTGTACATGGCAATCAGACATTTGGTCTAATGATTTGTTTCAAAATTTGGATAGGCCTCCAAAGGCATTTGTGCATGCAGACAGAACAGCCAGCATTGGAATAGGGCAGAACCAGAATCCTCAGATTTCACAATGCCTGAGGCCGCTTTACTGTCCGTTTACGTTGTGATTTGCGTAACAGTCCAGAATTGGAGAGCATGTAATCCGCAAAATAAAAAGTGGATCACGTGCTCTCAGAAAACAGATGGCAAAGCATGTAACGTGGCCACCCACACTGACATGCACTTCTCTGCGATTCTCATGTGTTTTGATCAAGTTTGATCAAAACGTATGAGAAAACAAGCGTGGCCTCGCCCTTATGAGTTGTAAGAGTCACACAAATACAGTAAGAAAATTAGTTTTTCTAGCTTCACCAAAAATACAAGGAGAGACACTGCGCCATGCAGGCCCGAATTATGGGGGCCTATATCGGAGACAGGAGCAAGTGTCCTTTGTCTCCATTAGAATGAATCATTTAATGAAGAAAGTGTTATATTTTTGATGAACTAATCCTTTAATAATGAAACTATAGATGCATAGTTAAGCAAGTTTATCAGCAGGGATATATTTCTTATTTAAGAGTGCACCAGTAAAGAGATAGCCTGATGGTTGCAGCAGATTATTAGCACAGGCAAAAACAAAATAAGCCCCATTTTGTTTTAAAAAATGTGCCATTTTATTTAATAAGAACTTATTTATTAAATTAAAAAGTAAGAGTCATATTTAATTCATTTTTTCATTATATATAGTTCACTATAAACACTGTGTGTACGTTACCGCATTTTAATATTAAAGCCAAAGGGATGTTGGCATTCACTTTCTGCAATCAGATTGGCAGATTCAATCAAGACAAACTATTAGGACTCTTGACAAGATGCTAGACTGGAAGCATTCACCAAGTAA
The DNA here is from genome assembly GCA_019447015.1 of Hymenochirus boettgeri. Taxonomy (NCBI): domain Eukaryota; kingdom Metazoa; phylum Chordata; class Amphibia; order Anura; family Pipidae; genus Hymenochirus; species Hymenochirus boettgeri. The sequence goes on along the minus strand of CM033471.1, from coordinate 138,574,168 downwards.
TTGATCCTATAGAGAAACAAAAACACATGCTGGCATTTGAACAGATGCACTGGACATTTTATTTGTATTAATCTTTCTTGAAGAAGCTTTATGCTGAAGTAAGCTGTATAGCTTTGATCAGCTATTGTATTCTTTGTTATGTCTAAATATAAATTAATTCACATTTTTAATATTTATTAATTATATGTATGTCAAAGAGCATTCTGCACTGTTCATATGCTCATAATAAATTGGTGTGCCTGGAATTTATGCAGTCAAACATTTGTAATCTAAAAGGTTATAACCTGATGCTTTCATACAGGATAAATAAACTAATCTTTGAATAGTTTTGCCTCATTAATGAACAGTGTTTTAGGAAAATAGCACTGAAAGATTCCATTCAGAGACATTACTTGATCACCAGATGAATAACCCACACCCACTCACAATACAGTATATGGTACATAAGAAGAAAGAGCTTTGTCCAAGCTTATTTTTAGATCAGCATGAAAGGGTATCTTCACTGGTAAAAACTAAATTTTGGTATCAGTTTTATTGAAGAACGGGAGGTAAAGAGGCCATGTCTTACCTCCCATTCTTCAATAAACTTGCAAGAGCTGGGAATGAAGGTAAGGTACTTACCCAATCACTCGTCCTCCGCTGTGTAGTCTGACAGGTTCTTCTTACCAGGTGTCTTCTATACCCAAGTGCGAGCAATCGGATAAGTAGCTTACCATCTCTCCTAGCTCCTGCTGGTTTTATTGAAGAACGGAGGTAAGCCACAGCTCCTCCCGTTCTTCAATAAAACAAATACCAAGATTTTATTTACCATTGGGATAACATTTAAAATATCTTTGTTTGGTAAACTCACTATTTTAGACATTCAATAATCCTATTTTCAGACATCTCCCAATACCAAAACTCATTTCAAGAGAGGCACCCACACATTTCGGGAGGATACTCACCACCTAAGCCCAACCCCAAGATTAACACATAATCCTGCATACAGACCCACACATTATACAGTCAGACACTTTGCACACGAACACATGCATCTCAACAGACACACACTCATGAAAACAGTCAGACACACATGCATACAACAAGTCCTGTCACTATTAAGTGTTTTTGTCACTTAACCGCTAAAAGACTCTGACGTCATTGTGCTCCCTCACTCTAATTCAAAACAATACATTTCAGAGAGATTGTATATTATTTCAGGGAGTCAGGGAGCTCCCTGAACTTCAGGGAGAGTGGAATGCCAGTATTTTACTAGATATATAGCCAGAAACCTTTTTGATTATATATAAGTATTACCCCCTTTCAAATAATTCATGGCATTTGGGCAGCACGGTTTGCTCAGTGGTTAGCACTGATGCCTTGCAGCGCTGATGTTCGATTCCACCCTTGGATACATCTGCAAGAGTTTGTATGTTCTCCCCGTGCTTGCGTGGGTTTCCTCCAGGCACTCAGGTTTCCCCACAATCATAAAGACATACTGATAGGTTGTATGTGTTCAAATACTGTGCTTAGATTGTAAGCGCTATATAAAAATAAAAATACATACATACATACAAAAAAAACATTAGTAGAATCCAGGAGATATTTGTGCAATGAATGTGAAATTTCTCTTTTTGAGGGGAAAGGAAGGCCTGGGAATGTCTGAAGTAATTACTACTCAAGGATGCACATACAACCTTTCACTGATTTCAACGTAAATGTGCAAAGTTAACTGCTTAACTCCCCTTCTCTCCCCTTAGCACATGTTAAGAAGTAGTCTTATTGGAAGGTTATATACATGGTTCAGCCCAGCATCCTAACCCATCAAATAGTACAGCTTCCAAATGGCCCATGCCTTTCAATATAGTAGCCTGAACAGAACAAACCAATCACATATTCACACGTGTATGCAGTCACCAGCTGTAAACCTGGATTTTCTCCCGGTCCAAAAAGTCATCAATGTCAATTAAAAGTGTTAAACTGTTAAAAGTGTTCAGAGATTCAGTCAACACAACATTTTTAGGCAGAGCTACAACACTCAGGATGAGGCCTTATCTATATAGAGAGGCAGAATTATGCACCCCTCCTTCAACTTTATGCTCTTTTTTTTAAATTAGCTTAGAGCATGTACTGCCTGACTTTAAGTGCATGTCCACTCAAATATTCATTTCGTGTAAATTACAGTGTAGCAGCTGGAGATATCTTCCACTGAGCCTATAGTCGAGCACAATTTAGTAAATCATTTAGTATAATTAATTTCCCTCTACTTCAAGGGCATAACTGCAGAGGCCTGGACCCCCCTCCTGTGAGATTGTGGCCGGGTCCCTCCCCCTCCATGCACTTCCGTTCAGTTCCGTAAGTTTGGTTCCGTCTTTTAAACAGCTGATTGTGCCTATTTTTCATTCATATGCCCAATCAGCAGTTAAAAAACAGCTGATCGCAGAGTAGGCTTGTGGCGGGCCCTCCCGTCTAGGCCCCCCTGCCTTCATGAGGGAGATGGGTGTCTGAATTTATGCCACTGGTCAGCATGTTCTCGTTTTTGGTACAAAGCAATTATATATGTACCGTTGGTTTCATTTACAGAATTAGCAAGAAGTCTAAAATCAAGCAGAAAGTAATTTCCAATTTCCAAAATGATTTTATCTTACAGACATGGTGTGCGCAGAGGCAGGAGCCAGAAAAAAAAAATGATCTTGAATAAAATGTAACAATAGGTGATAATATTTTGCTGATTTTATATTAAACCATTTCCAGTATAAGATAACATTTGTGGGGTTAAAAAAAACTCACGCAAAACATCCTAAAATACATTGTTCTCCAATGCAGAATTCACTTAAATATTTGCAAAACCTATCCAGAATTACTCGAAGATTTTGATTAAAATCAAGATATTAAAAGTCCAATAGGTAATAACTAAGGAAAAGATATGTTTCTACACTGTTCTTTCTGTTCTTTGTCAACAATGTATTCACCTTTGTCTTTTAAGCAAAGCAAAGATCATTTCACATAGATGAAATAATTTCCCTTAATAATACCAGAGGGTGTTTTGTAATATTCATTCACTTTAGCTTTTGAATTGTCGGCTAGTAAGAATGGAATGACAGACAAAATATTTCTGCACCATAATTTCAACCTCCTACAGAGGGATTGTCTGTCTTTGTCACATGGTAAATTACAGTATTTATTGTAACACAGATCTACCATTGTGAATGTATGGGTAAAATGTATGCTTTAGTCATTTATATCTAAAAACATTACAACCACAAGAAGATGCCAGTATTGTCTTTAAATGACTGAGAAAAGTATTGGGATGGATAATCATTAGAGAGAGAACATAAGAGTAGGTTAAAAATATCTTTTGGATCTACAAATACACATTCAATGCAAATTTCCAAACCTAAAATCATCATTAGTATGTACAATACAAGCATGTTAACTCCAACCATTGCATGCAAAAATGTGATTGTTCATAAAATAGTTTATCAAGAGCTATTTTAGTAAAATGGTTAAACCTTGTTTATTATGCCTTAAAGGAGATCTATTTAAGTGCAGGATTTTTTTTTATATACTGAGGATTTAAACAGCTGGTATTTTTTTAACATTAAAAGCATGAATACATTACATTAAAAATTTCTGATTGTTATTGCTGCCTTTTTTTTCCCATGATTTTTTGAAGCTGGTGATATCAGCCATATTGGATATAGTGCTCAGGGCTGGATTTACTCAAAAACGCCAGGTTCCTAAACGACCCCCAAACCAGCCCCCCCCCTTCCCAAACCCACCCCATCTTTTACTTTTGGTAGAAAAAAAACAATATATTAATGAAAACATGGACTGTTTGAAATATGGGTGCTTTTAGAAACCTGATGTGCAGCAAAATAAAATGCCAAAACAAGATCAAAATGGCAATCCCCCTGCAACTGTGCCGATTGTGCTTAACACAGAAACCTTGCTGACAAAACATACTTCCAATCATTAATAGATTAAATATAGATGAACTAGAACTCGAACCTGAGCACAATCTAAGCACATGTATTTGACACATACAACCTATCAGTATGTCTTTATGATTGTGGGGAAACCTAGTACCCGAGGAAACCCACGCAAGCACGGGGAGAACATACAAACTCCTTGCAGATGTATCCAAGGGTGGAATCGAACATCACGCTGCAAGGCATCAGTGCTAACCACTGAGCAACCTGCTGCCCAAATGCCATGAATTATTTGAAAGGGGAAGTAATACTTATATATAATCAAAAGGTTTCTGGGCTATATATCTAGTAAAATACTGGCATCCCACCTCCTCCTGAAGTTCAGGGAGCTCCTGTACTCCCTGAAATAATATACAATCTCCCTGAAATGTATTGTTTTGAATTAGAGTGAGGGAGCAAAATGACGTCTTTTAGCGTTTAACAAGTGACAAAAACACTTAATAGTGACAGGACTTGTTGATGATGTAAATAAGAGTGAGTTTACCCAACAGATATTTTAAATGTTATCTCCACTGGTAAATAAAATCTTGGTATTTTGTTTTTATGAAGAACGTGGAGGAGCTGTTCTTACCTCCCGTTCTTCAATAAACCAGCAGGAGCTAGGAGAGATGGTAAGCTACTTATCCGATTGCTCGCACTTGGGTATAGAAGACACCTGGTAAGAAGAACCTGTCAGACTACACCGAGGAGCGAGTGATTGGGTAAGTACCTTACCTTCATTCCCAGCTCTTGCAAGTTTTATTGAAGAATGGGAGGTAAGACATGGCTCCTTTTACCTCCCTTTCTTCAATAAAACTGGATACCAAAATTTAGTTTTTACCAGTGAAATAACCCTTTCATGCTGATCTAAAATAAGCTTGGACAAAGCTCTTTCTTCTAATGTACCATATACTGTATTGTGAGTGGTTTTGGGTTATACATCTGATGTGCAGCAAAATAAAATGCCAAAACAAGGGATCAAAATGGGCAATCTCCCCTGCAACTGTGCCGACTGTGCTTAACACAGAACATTGCTGACAAACAATACTTCCAAATCATTTAGATTAAATATAGAGATGAACTAGAACTTGAACCTGAGTTCGAGTTGAACTTTACAAGTTTGAACGGACTCTGACTTTTCGAAATATTTTGGACCCGATTTCTCGGACTATGGATTTGCGGCAGTATTTTTGATAATTATCGTAAAACATTATCAAATTTGCGGGCCGTTCGCTAACCCTAGAATGTATCGTTCGCTAACCCTCGAGAGTATCATTCGGTAACCCTTGAATTTCCAAAACCCTCAAATGCAGCTTGCAAAACCCGATCGTGAAAAGTGTTTAAACAGGTTTTGGTAATAGTGATATGTTCCCCAGACCATTTCCCAGGTGCCACAGCCATTTACAGTAAGTTACCATTGTTAGTTTATCTGTAAATCATCCGAACTTTCAAACAATCACTATCCCATTGACTTAATGGGTCCGTTTTCAAGTTCGAAAGTGCTCTTGTGGCCCTATCAAGGGCCCTTTGGGGCTTAAGGGGTCCCCGCAGCACAACTGGTACCCCCCCTCCCGGCACTGACAAGTGCTTTGTGGGGGGTCCTGCAGCTCAAACTAGGATCCCCCTGGTCCTTGTTGGCGACACCAACTGATGTCATCAATGTCGCCAGTGTTGCCAACCTCTTGATCACTCTTATGGCAGCAGACACCAACTCTCCTGTCGCCAGTGATCCAAAGTCGTCTTTCTTCTGCCATCAGCTGCGATGATTTCTGAGCTCCGCGAAGGTTTGCAGTTCTTTATACAGTTTTGCAGAAGGACCAATCCAATTGTGATTGTGAATATTTCAATGCTTGCAATCATTGATCACACATTAACCAATCATATTGGAATTGGAATAAAAAGTTCAAAGGATTGTGAAGGTAATCCTCGGTGGCCATTCGAGGATTACCAAAGCACATGTGCGCTACGTCCCGGGTTTTTTTGTCTGTTACCCGTGCAGTGACATGTTTCTCAGACCATCCCCAGGTCCCAGAGGCCTGTATGGTAAGTTTACACTGCAATATTTCGGAAAGTTCGAACTTTCTGAACTATTTACCCCCCATTGACTTTAATGGGTCCGTTTTCAAACTTTTTAGAAGTTTGAAAGTTTGAAAACGGACCGAACTTTATGAAATTCGGCCATCTCTAGTGTTTACACAAAAACTACACCTAAATCTGTGTTCTGTGTCAGAGGGAGGGATTATCTCTGACTGTACACTAATAGGCTGTAAGCTCCAGGAAGCAAAGCTGAAGTTCCCTGTGAATTGTACTGCGTACACTTAGCTGGGTGTTCCTAGATAAGGTGGAATTATGGGAGCTGACCCCTAGTCCCCACAGGTTATTTTCCTAATTCACCCAGCATCAACAACAAGGCAGAGGTGAGACACAGCTTTTTGTACCTTTGTGAATGTGCTCATATATTAGGGCAGTGTTGTCTGGAGACTTCTGGAGAGTTCCTCTTTTAATGGTAAATCCATGCCAAATGAAGCTCTAAAATGAGCTTTGAGCAGCTTGGGAATAGGAGGAGGCAGCACCGATAATAACAAAATGTTTAGAAAAGTAATAAAAAATTTAAGATAAAAATATAGTAATTCCTGCCCCCATAACAAAGGAATAATCTGAACTAAATTTATTACACTTTCCTTTTATTGAGACACTTCCTGATACGGGATTTTTAATTGTGCGTCTCTGCTAAAATTAACAGAAATTCTTCCCTGGCAATATATTTCAGATTTCATTCTAACGGCAGCGTTGTACTGTGTTTTGGGATGAGCACAATACTATCCATTTCCATACTGGAGAACTCCAGAATAATGCAGTTGTGATTTGCTTTGTCCTTTCAGCACTAAAAGGCTTAAAGTTCTCTGTCAGAGGTTGTTGGCCCTCTGAGTCACAGGGAATTGTTATTCATATAGACCAGCATTGTTCGATTTCCATTCTGCAGTGATGTGGATTGTCTCTCTGGCAGCAATTGTATTTAATGTCTATTTTCTAGTCACATTTATATTTAGAAACATGAATAAGAATATCAACTGAATGTGCATTTTTATGCAGTCGTGACACAGATGGTTGCTCAATACAACAGGTTGAGATGAGAAAACTGGTAGGTCTAGTGTAATATAATTAAGTGATTAGAACGCAGTATTGGGTTTATCCATATACGACTCGCATTGTTTTCCCATATTACTGTGTAAAAACACACATTTCATAGAAGGTAAAAATCTGTTATTATAATATTGGTACTGACCAGTAGCCAAACTTACACCATACATAGGAAATATGCTCTGAAACCATACAAATCAATAATATTAAATAATGTGCAATCTTCAGGCTTAAAGTTTATTGGCAATCGCAATATATTAGGGGAATGCAGATGCAGTCGGAGCTCCTGTTTGATTAATTGAAGTATGGGAGATCAGATAGGCTCTATCTCCCGTTCTTCAATTAATGTGAAAAGGTATGTCCTATTTCAGTGAATATATCTTTTTTTAAAAAGCAATGTTTTTTAATACAGTATGAAGTCTATACAAAATATTTGTTGCTTTCAAATTAGAACTTGTCAGTAGAAGTCGCTTTGAAGTGGAAAACAGTAGGCTTAGTGGTGAGTTTCCACAAAAGGCCATATGATTTTTCTCTTCCTTGGTGTTAGTCCACCAAAGCAGATCTAAACTAAAAAGCAATCCATCATATTGCATACAGATTCCGCATGCACACTTTCCACACACAAGTAACAAAAAGTTTATAGTTAGTTCATATAAACAGTATTTTTAGCAGCACCTTCACCTTCCGGAATCCTCCAGGCTGATATTTTTATGTATTGTATTCCTTATATAGTACTACAAATTACACAGCTCTTTACAGTTATTAGTTCATTTTCATCAAGAGCTTACAATCTAAGCACTTTATCCCACTTATACAACCTATCAGTATGTCTTTATGATTGTGGGGTAAAACAGAGTGCCGGAGGAAACCCACTCTTGCACAAGGAGAACATACGAACAAACTCGAAGTAATCCAAGTTTCCGAACGGTTTAACGTTTTCCGTTAATGTATGATCATAAACGATCCTAATTACTGATACAATCGAGATCTACGATACCGCGATCCGATCGTAGATTTACAATTCCCATAGAATACTATTGCAGTAGTTTACAACCGCAATGGTATTTTATGACCAAAGTTCTAGTTAACAAATGATCGGCGTAAATGTGCAACCTGGCCGTTTAGTTACGGCCAGGCTCGTACATTTTCAATAACAGTTTCTTGTTATCGATAGTAATTTAGCAATACCACACATTTTCAAATAGGGCCCTTCATTCCCTCAGTCACAGCCTCTTCTGCTACTTCCGGGAAAAGTCTGCGATTGGCTGAGACCCAGCCAATCACAGATGCGGCTGCCGGTCAGCAGAGGAGCTGACAATGTTGATGGGTAAGTACATTTCGGTTGCTGATTTTAAAGTTGTAAACATAGGGGCATATTTATAAAAGTCTGTTTTCGGATTTCAATTGCCACCGCACAACGCCACGGAAAAATCGCTGTTACTGCCATATTTAAAAATGTCTTACCTCCCTCCGTTCTTCAATAAAACCTGCAGAAGCCAGAAGAAAGATTAGTGATGTGTATGTGATAGCATACAGTGAGAGATTGGGATTCTGTCAAGTTTTTGCCAAGAGCTAGGTCTTGGCAGGGAAGGGTGTAAAGCACACTGTTTTGGACTGGATCCTCCGCCTATGGCACGATCATGTGAAATGTGGAATGCCACCTTACTCTTCTGGTCTGGTATTGGACACGCCAACTTCAATGTAAGGCCCTTGTCACACCTTCCTCCCCAGCGCCGGGCTAGATACCCAATCACCTGTTACAAAGTGATTGCAACCAAGCCTTACTACGCTGCTATACATTGTGTGCAAGTCCTTCATTTCTACAGTCTCAAGAGCACGCGCATAAATAATGGCCAGGTGGAACGGATTTGGTCCACGGCCTTGTGTTAGAAACATGTCGCTTAGGGGATTTTCTTTTTGCTAGACAGGGTCCAGTTAGTGCAGTTCCAATCGTCCAATTACTTTCTGCTACAAAGGCTAGGGGTTCTCTTATATAAGGACAAGACAGTGGGTCCTTTGTGTGTTTTATCCTAATATATATATATATAATATATATATTATATATTATATATATATATTATATATTTTTTAGAATACGAGAAGAAAAACCTAGTGATATTCTATATGTCTATATGTGGTAAAGGTTTTTCCTCACAGAATGTTATGCTTTGTCTAGGTTCAGTGACTTTTGGTTGTTTCGTTTTGGTAGGGTTTGCTTGCCGGATCTACAAGACTTAAGATTAGTCATAACCAACACACCACTTCTTCAAGTCAATAAACAAAAATCTTAGCAGGTTTAACGGGAACTGTGGTCTCCAAACAAGTTGAGTTTAAATAAAAGGCCAGTTTCCTACCTTAAAACGAGCCATCAACCACCTCTCTACTGCTCCACGCCCAAGATATACAGAAATGACAGTCCCGAGCGTTCTGCCTATATAAAGTATAGGTAGAAAGTTAGAACGGACACATTCCCTTCAGCCATGACTGACTCCCTAGGGGACAGAACTGTGGCTGTGGGAAATTTTTGGTCAGTTCTGACAGTGAACGTTCCTCGCCCCCAGAAACAATTGTTTCTGCAATAAATATTTTAATGATATAGGGGCAAATTTTATCTATTTATTGTTAAAGTGTGTACCCAGCTTATTTAACATTTGAAAGCTAACATCTGATTGGTTGGGGCAAAATTAGACCATTTTTAACGATAACTTTTATTCAATCTCCCTAATAGTTTCCCTAAAAGCTTCCATGGAAACATGGTAATTACCCAGAAGTCCCTGTGCCTTATTATCAAAGTGGAAACATTCTGTACAGAAATACCATTTGTATGTTATAGCAGTAAAATTCCTTCACTTTCCAATAACATCCCTTGAAGAGATTGTACATAATCACACTGACACTGGTCCGGAGTCTAATGAAAAACTCAACACAATGCACATTGCTCATTCTTATTTTCTGGAGTTCTGCGAAAGCAAGTGAATCAAATTCCAGTCTCCTATGCCCAGATAACCAATTAATATAGGAATCACGTACAATATTTGTTCTGAAGGTTCTGTGTCAATACACGTTAATCAATTGAATTCATTTGTACTTTGGCCCATTGACCTAATACAATAAAAGCCATAGTGTGTGTGTTTGAAAAAAAACTGGTATATGGCATAATTCACAAAATGTGAATTAATTACATTTAGGCAACCTTCAATACATACAGTAAGTGCCCTTTTATTTGTAAATGGCACATAAACTATAAAGATTTGTCTGTTAACCTAATATTAGTTGGCAAAAATAATAGAAACACCATCTACTAGTTCTGGACTAATTGTGTTTTATTATAACATGTGAAACCCCACAAATTAAATATATGATTGGTTGTTTAATCTGGTGTCTTATGATTGGTATTGGGCAACAACATTTTTTTCAATAGTAATCCACAAGTGAATTGTGTCTGTTAACACGTGTTTATAAAGTCCCTTTAGAGGCTCAATTCCACTCCACTCCGTCACCAGGGGCAAAAAGTTTAAACTTTTTAGAAAATGTAAATGAGCCACAGTAGAAGTTCAAGTGCAAAACATTTATTGTGTTCACAAGAGCAACATGTTTGTCTGCTTAATAAAGGACCAGTAGCTCCGAAACATGTTTTTCTTTTGAACACAATAATGTTTTGCAGTTAAACTTCTTCTGTGGCTCTTTACATTTACTACAAAGTTTCAACAAAAATTTCAACCTCCCTACAAAAAAAAATGGCTGATCGCCCAAGGCCGGCATCGTACAGGACCCAGATCAAACATTGCGTCGGGCACCTTTAGTCATATTGTATATATAGTGAATGTACTAACCACCACAAAAACACTGACCCTATGCTAGTAGTGTCTCATGATTATGTAAGTATGAAGGAAAGGGGTGTTTGTGAATCTGTATGAGCAGGGAGGGGATGATGTGGGGTGCAGTGTCAAAATAATGGGGTAGCGGTGGATTATAATAATTGTACCCCTTACTGTCAATGAGTAAGATATTATAAGTTCCCTTATTATAACTCACAAGCTTGTAGCTTGTGCTTTTATATGGTCATGGAACTCCTGGGTGACATATAAAACCTTATAATGCACTATATACGGCACTAATTCCAAAATTACACTGAATCCACAGATATTCAGACCGTGGTTCCACTTTCTTTGTTTCAAAATTTGGGCTTATCTCTAATAATAAATATTTTACACAATTTACCTATTACAGTAGAGATGTCCGAACTTCGCAATGAAAATTCGAAAATCCGCAAGCGGACCCATTAAAATGAAAAAAATCCTTGAAAATACGAGAAATCCTCGTTATTTCGAAAATTTCGAAAATACGTATTTTCGAAAATACGAGAAATCCTCGTAATTTCGGAAATTTTCGAAAATACGTATTTTCACACATTTTCGAAAAAACAAGAAATCCTCGTAATTTAGAAAATTTTCGGAAATAAGAGAAATCTGCGGTTCGGAAGTTCAGAAGGCGGAAATCCGGAAAAATCCGCCGTTCGCGAATGGGATAAATCCGCGGCGTATCCGGGTTCACATCCGCGAACCGGCTATCCCTAATTAACAGTGCTTTGATACCTCTTATTATAAGTAAGGGGACTTTGACAAGGGATTACTTTATGGACATTATTCCTTCATAATAATCTGCAATTTTCAAAACTTTTATGCATGCTTTGTTTTGTAAACTGTGCATAGACAAGCAAAAAATAAAAATCAGGATTTCACAAAAAAAAAAACCCTGCTCCATTGGTTTGTCTAAAGCAGTGATGTTCAACCTTGTCACTCTCGATGTTTGGAAACTATAACTGCCAGCATGCCTTGGTTGTAGAATACTTGTTCTGCAAACATTTCACATGCTAATAAAGCATAAGAATAAGAATCTTGTGTAACACACAATTTTAAATGGAATATCCTATATAATAAAAGACCAACTGTGCATCCGTGAGTCTTTCTGTGTGTTACTTTCAGCCTGTGCGCATTTGCGCCCATAAATTCCCTTAACTTAATGTCTAGCTCCCGTTATTTACAGGCTTAACTTTCTAGTAGTTTAATAATCCTTGAGTACCATGCCCTAATATGTATACCCTATAATATTTTTTAGATATATTTTATTATTTTAAGTTTATAGTGTGGTTTGGTCTGGCAAATCCATTTTTACATACAGTATGCTGAAAAATCCAGAGGAGACCATGGCCAAATGTTAATGCACAAAACTGCTGCATGTGAGGTGCAGTGTGAACGTTGCTGTTCACTCTGTTGCACCTGTATTTCCCTGCATGAAATCACACTAAATGCAACCTAATGTGAATGAAGCCTAAAACTTAGACAGGGTTCACACTAGGGTCAGGTAACACCTGCATTATCACATAGCGGTGTCCATTGCTTTCAGTGGCAATGCTATGCGATAACGCAGCAAACTGCTGCAAACAGTGCATTGCCGGCAACGCACTGTATCGCAGCTCGTGGGTGCTCCTACGAGCAAAGCCTTTTGGTGCAATGTCAATGATTGATTCGTACCAAAACATTCCCTAGAGTGAACGAGCCTTAATTGCTTGTCAAACAGAAGGTAGAAAAAAAATAATAGGGTCAAATTTATAAACTCACAGTCTCAGTATGCTTTGTGAAGGTTCTCATTCATCCAGGTCATGGTATATCTTGTTGTATTCAATTAGATCAACTGGACTTGAAATGTAGTTCTTGAAGACGTTTCGCTATCATCCGACTGGCTTTCTCAATTCGAATGACTTGTACAAGAATCTGTGGCAATTATGTACCCTGGAAAATCCTAATTAGCATATCACAGCCAGGTGTTAAGGGTGGATAGATTGGCTAAGAGGTGTTATAGAACGCCCAGAGTAAGGTGTTAAAACAGCATTGTACATGGCAGACAGTTGGTGTCGAACCCCCCCACTCTCATTTAGGCTTGGTTTCTTTATTTTCACATAAATGGCCTCCTAAAACACCTCTCTTGAACCAGTCACGTTCCTTCGCCAGTATGTTAACATTACAATCTTCAAAGGTATGTCCTTTATCCTTAAGATGCAGATACACGGCTGAGTCCTGACCCGAGGAATTGGCTCTTCTGTGCTGGGCCATACGTTGATGCAGTTGCTGTTTGGTCTCCCCCACATACAATCAGAGCATTCTTCACTGCACTGCACTGCATATATGATGTCGCTTTTCTTGTGTTTTGGTATTGGTTCTTTCGGATGTACCAATTGCTGCCTCAGTGTGTTCGGTTTAAAGCAGACAGGGATACGATGTTTTTTGAAAATTTCTATTATTTCTCGGAGACCCCTGCTACATATGGGATGACCATGTTCTTCCTCCTGTCTTGCTTTTCCCCTTCACTGTTGGTATTCGTGTTCTTTTCTTTCCTTCTACTTCTTTTGACAAAGGCCCAGTCTGGATATCCACAAGTTTTAAGGGCTCCTCTGAGATGTTTCATTTCTTTAGCCTTCGCCTCTGTGCTAGTGGATGTTCTCGGCTCTGTGTTGCAGGGTTCTGATGACCCCCAGCTTCTGATCTAAAGGTGGTGGGAGTCAAACATCAAATACTGATCTGTGTGTGTTGGTTTTCTGTAAACCTCTACTTCCAGTTTACCATTTTCCTAACTCTACTCACAAGCAGTCCAAGAAAGCCAGTTTGTTGTTTTGTACCTCTCCCCTGTGAATTATGTTTTGGTCCACCGCATTAATGTGTTCTGTGAAAGCTTGTACTTCCTTCTGGTGGTTTAACCCAGGTGTCATCACCATATCTGAACCAGTGGCTGGGTGCTATGCCCTTAAAGTATTAAGCGCCTGTGTTTCTACAGGGAGGAGGTAGAACACAGGCGCTTAATACCTTTAAGGGCATAGCACCCAGCCACTGGTTCAGATATGTTGATGACACCTGGTTAAAATCCACCAGAAGGAAGTACAAGCTTTCACAGAACACATTAATGCGGTGGACCAAAACATTAAATCACAAGGGAAGAGGTACAAACAACAAACTGGCTTTCTTGGACTGCTTGGTAGAAGTTAAGGAAAATGGTAAACTGGAAGTAGAGGTTTACAGAAAACCAACACACACAGATCAGTATTTGATGTTTGACTCCCACCACCCTTTAGATCAGAAGCTGGGGGTCATCAGAACCCTGCAACACAGAGCCGAGAACATCCCCACTAGCACAGAGCGAAGGCTAAAGAAATGAAACATCTCAGAGGAGCCCTTAAAACTTGTGGATATCCAGACTGGGCCTTTGTCAAAGAAGTAGAAGGAAAGAAAAGAACACGAATACCAACAGTGAAGGGAAAAGCAAGACAGGAGGAAGAACATGGTCATCCCATATGTAGCAGGGTCTCCGAGAAATTAAGAAGAATTTTCAAAAACAATCGTATCCCTGTCTGCTTTAAACCGAACAACACACTGAGGCAGCAATTGGTACATCCGAAAGACCCAATACCAAAACACAAGAAAGCGACATCATATATGCAGTGCAGTGCAGTGAGATGCTCTGATTTGTATGTGGGGGAGACCAAACAGCAACTGCATCAACGTATGCCCAGCACAGAAGAGCCAATTCCTCGGTTAGGACTCAGCCGTGTATCTGCATCTATGATAAAGGACATACCTTTGAAGATTGTAATGTTAACATACTGGCGAAGGAAACTGGTTCAAGAGAGGTGTTAAGGAGGCCATTTATGTGAAAATAAAGAAACCAAGCCTAAATAGAGTGGGGGGGTTCGACACCAACTGTCTGCCATTGTACAATGCTGTTTAAACACCTTACTCTGGGCGTTCCTATAACACCTCTTAGCCACTATCTAATCACACCCTTAACACCTGTGTGTGATATGCTAATTGGGATTTTCCGGGGTACATAATTGCCACAGATTCTTGTACAAGTCATTCTGAATTGAGAAAGCCAGTCGGATGACTAGCGAAACGTCTTCAAGAACTACATTTCAAGTCCAGTTGATCTAATTGAATACAACAGATATTTCACAGTCTCAGTAATTTTCAATACCATGAGTTTATTACAGCCACATTGGTGGTTTACGACGTGGCCTTAATAAAACATTTTGATCATAAGATACAGATCATTATTGGTATTTTAAGAACATACAGGGAGATTCAATAAAAGTTCTTATCGTTTAAAATGGTGCTAATTTTAGCACCATTTTAAACGATAAGAACTTTTATTGAATAACCCTGATAGTGTTATATTACAACCATGTCATAATACCGCATTATGGCTCCAATGACCTATATTTTGTGGTTATTAAATACTGTTTAATATTGATATTTTACACCACAGTCATAAAATACAGATGTGGTTGTGAAATACTGCATCATTGTGCTATTTTACAAGAGTGATGAAGATATTGCCTTTTTTTCATTTAAATTAGTATAGTATAGTATTTGAGGTTAAATAAAGACATACATACATCTAGTAGTTGAATACCCACATTATCTGCCGAACAGTTGATCCAGGCAAAAAAACAAAAAAACATTATGAAGGGGGGAGGAATCCTTCCTGACTCCAAGTGGTTATCGGAAATATCTCTGGAACAACTCTAACTTAATGTATCAATACCAATAACATGCAACATTCTTTATTTTTAGAAACTCATCCATCTTTTTTCTGAAAGGATCCAATGAACCTGCCATCTCCACGTCCAATGGAAGACAGTCCCATAGTTTTACCATTCCTACAGTAAAAAAAACCCTTCCAAACATAAAAGACTAAACTCCTTTTCTTCCAGTCTTCAGGGATATCGGTGTGTTCTATTGGTGAACAGTGCACCAGGTTTATTGTATGGCCCATTAATGTAGTGTACATAATTGTAACTTATCCAATCTGTCTTCATATTCAAGCTCCCCCTGCCCCCTTATTAATTTAGTTGCCAAACTTTCCAGTATCTTCCCCAACCCTGAAGTTAAACTAACATTGGACTATTGGAACTACTGTACATCAGTGTTTTTTCCAATCCAGAGGCTTGCGTCCCATGAGGGAATCTGAGAAAATATGCAACAATGGTCTTGACTAAACTGAACTTAGTTTCCTAATGACCCGAGGATGTATTTTATCCAGACCAGTAGCTTTATTGATATTAAAGAGGAACTGTGGTCCAAAAATGACTTTTTGATAGGAATTGCTCTCCTGAGAGTTTTTGCAATGTATTTCCATTGTTTATTTTACATAGTTTTGAAGATATTTAAATTTTTGTGTGTAATATGGCAGCAGCATCACCAGGTCCCCTGCAGTTCCTGCTCTGAAACCTGTCAATCTACCCTGTATCTCCTCCCCTTTGCAGCCCCCCTGGTCCCTCCCACTCATGGACCCCATGGTCCCTCCAGTTGCAGGCCCCCCTTGACCCATTCCCTTACAGCCCCATGTGGCCCTGCCTACTCGTGGGTGCCTAAGCCCCACCTGCTCACAGGTGCTGTGGGCCACTCTGACCCTACCCCCCCCCCCCAAAAAAAATAACTCTGTGGAAACAGCCTTTTCAGGCAGAGTGAGAACTGAAACTGAAAAGGCTGTTTTCACATAGTGAGAGAGAAGGGCTGTAGATTCCCTTACCTTTTCTGCAGCTGCAGGTCCTTCACACAGCAGAGAGGAGGAGGGACTTCCTGTCTCCCTCACACACTGAGGGAGTCTGAGGCTGTGCTCGCCAGCGGCACTGTGCAGGAGAAGCCTTAGGAATGTCACATGTCAGGTGGTTGATGGCTCGTTTTAAAGGTAGGAAACTGGCCTTTCATTTAAACTCAACTTGTTTGGAGACCACAGTTCCCCTTTAACCTTATTTAGTTGTTTCTGAATCATATCCTTGGTTAACCTTCGTGCAATTTCATCTTTTATACCATTATTGCAACTAAACTCTATCTGTACGTGGATCTTCTATAGTGCATAGAGGAAAGAAATTTGTTCAAGATGTTTTCTTTATAGGCAGTTTCTTACTATTACTATTACTATTTCTTACTATTAATATACTTAATAAATAATAATATATTCTCTGTTATTGACCCTTGCCTGTTTTTTGACCTTGATTTATATCTGCCTGCCCTGACCTCTGCTCGTTCCTAACTACGCTTCTTGCTCAACCCTCTGTACTGTGACTGGCGTCCTGATTTGATTCCTGTTTTTGACCTCTTGCTCTCTTTTTGACTCTGCTCTTGCCTGCTCCTAGTCTGTACCTCGTATTTTGGTCTCCGACCTTTTGTATCTCTCATTGTACCTTGCCGGTCTGTTTCGCTTCGGACTTCTCCAGTATTCCCGGCCTTCGTTCGAATACCTTGCACTCTAAGTCCAGGGGGGGCAACCGTGTTCGGTGAGGCGCATCTAGCCTCCCAGCAAATGGGGGCTTGTCTATTGGTGAAGATAGTGGTTGTAGATTGGGGTATTTGGACTGAACGAATACTTGGGAATCTGGAGCGTTACAATAGGTTTATATAACAGATACATTTCTAACAATAAAGACCATTATTTAATGAAAAACAGATCACACAGGACTAGGATATTATTGCTACAGCCCTGTATCAATTGCATTGTTTTTGACCTCCACATTACAGATGCACATTAATGAAATTCAACAGCTCATCTTCAGTTATTTCTGTACAGACTTTCTATTCTTTAAGAAAGCTTTTTTTTATTTTTAAAGAAGAATGAGCTTAAAGTACTTCTTTAAGTCATTAGAGGAATGACTTTTGATATCTGCTGCTGATAATTTTTATTAAAAAATTAGTTTTATATGAATATTTAAATAAAAACAACTTTGCATGTCAATTAATACAAGAAAGAATATTTACACAGATTCTTAGGGAGCAGATGGATTTTCCATGGTAGTACCCCTTTGTGAAGTGTTTTGCATGTTTCTGCTGTCCAGCAATCAATTTTATCAAACTGCCTGTGAGAAGGACCATTAAATCACAGCAGGAAGAGATGGTTGAAAACAGTGTGAAACATAAAGTATTTATTCCAAACTGAATTAATTTTGCCCTGGAACTGCAAATTTAGACAAATGTTTATACATTATGTACACTTTTATCTGTGGAAAATATATTAAAAAAAACCTGATACCCTGATAGTCAATTTTTTTTTCAAATTCATGTATTTAAACCCACCATATAATAGATTCCTGTACCTCTCAGCAAAATACTAATGACGTGTATAACAGTATAAATACTGCATCACACATATACTTGTACAGTATGAACTCTATACAGGAATGTACAGTAAACTGAATGCATTTCCAAGAGGTTTATTTTTTGTACTTGACTGTATTTGATATATGAAACCTTGGAGTGCAGAGTGCCATTTCTAGGGCATTAAATCCATTTTCCATTAGCCCTAAGTACACAATTTATAGGCTTTCTTTATTCAAAGTAATAATTTTGATTAAAATGCATATGGTAAGCAAACCAAAGCCCAGGTTAAGTTCTAACTAGACTAATTAAAGCTACAGTTTCTAGCACTGAGTGGTTACAACCCTCTACTTCATTTCCAGCTGCAAAATAATTCTAGCAGAGACATCCATTTGTATGAATGTCATGTAAGCTGACCGTGAAATCAGTTACATGGTTAAATCTAATGACTGTCTCTTAAGTATATTTAGTTGCCCATATTGTATTGTGATCTTTTGTCCCTCACAATACAATATGGGCAACTATTGGACCCTCTAGAGACATATATTGGGTCTATTGTGTTTTTTGGTTTTAATAATAAATATTTATGGTTTTTAGAATTATGATTGCATATAGCCATTTTAATATATCTATAGCTAGCAAGACTTATAATATGTATTTTTATCACATTGAGCACTAATAATAAGTGAGATATGCACATGCATTAATAAATGGTTACTAGCACCAAATATATCATGATTGCACATATGCACTTTAGTTTTAAATGATGTGTGTGGCACTTTTATAATAATTGTTATTTAAACTTAAATTATGATAAATGCACTTTAGTATAAAGCACTTTATGTACATGCACTGTATTAAGAATTATGCACAATTTTTAGCCCAAAATGTATTCTTACACTGTTTTGAAAATGGTTGTTTTTTTCATCACTTCCTGTTAGATGCCTTTAAAAATGGCTACCTGTGTGGTTTGGATACACTTGAGAAAGGGTCCATGTGACTCGAAACATGTCGTGTTTAGACTGCATGCAATAAGCAGCCGTTTGCAGTTAGCCTGCCTCAGCCTGTCTGTTACCCCCTCACCTACTGTTTGGAAATATATTTGAATTTTGATGCATATTGGACGGATGCATAGAGAGAGGTAACTTTATGTCGATTGACACCTTTCTGTGGATAGCTTTATTTTGTGAGACTGTCTCTTAAGTGTCTTTATAATGATGGACACACTATTTTCTTTTTCTTGTAAATGACCGTGCTGTGGGATTGCTGGCATGCCTTATTACAGGAGACTGGCCCCCACTTTCTGTTGACATCAATATGGACTGTTCTTTTGCTAGAATCATGGCAATAAGATTTAGTTAAAACATTACAATAATTTTTTTTTTATATTAAAAGAATTTTAATTTATAGACCTCTAGTCTAGGTTATCATATACTATTTCACCACAGTTATATCAAGTGTATACCTACTGACAAAAATAGGTACCCTTCATGTCTGCAACCAACGAGTTAGCTTTGTGTTGCATTTGTTTCCTGGTACCATACACCCACTCCGTTGAAAATAGACTTGCTGTTGTGTTCTTATTTTTACATAAAATTACCACAGGGAAAGAAAGAATGCACCAGGTTAAATGTTTCTTTTTTTTAATGTATTTTTACACTGCCATCAGAAATCCCATAAGGAAAGGTAAACAGACAAACATGACTTGCTAAAAATGTAAAAAGAGGTAATGCTTTGTCTAAAATACCCATCCTGAAAAAAAATTATCTACAGGTGAATAGGTATAATAGGGGTTTTGCCTGTTTAAGATTATTGCGTCTCCACAAGGCATTGGACTACAATGGGTTAATCCTTTCCACCGTGTGTACTGTACTGTAACGAGAAAAGAAATTTTTGAGAAAAAAAATGTTGATCACATGTGCTTTGATTAGCAGATGACAGTGCAACGCAAAGGAGCACATCTAGTGTGGTCAAACCAATTGGCCAACACTAGGCCATTGGTGTGTTTGGAGCCTTCTAACAAATTAGACAAACTACTTCTGGTATTAATCTATTGATCGGGAGACAAATATATTAGCTGGAAGAAATGCATTTTGTTTTAGTGACTGATTATGGCCCATTAAAATGGCTTAATTTACTGAAGGAAACAAACCATAGGTTAAGATTGTATATGGCCCTCCAAACATTTTAGAGAAAAAAATTTAACCAACTCTGTATTTTAAACACCTTTCAGTTTTTCAAACTAAACACCCCTCAAACCCAGAAATACACAAACTTCAGAAACTATACACCTTCACAATTTTCACTTTTTAGCAGATTTTCTGAAAAAGAGGCAAGGAAGGTTCAAACTTAGAAATTTTGATCCAACCCCCAGAACAACTAAAAATTCCCACTGAATATGAATCTTCTTTATGTCCTGAATACATTTTTCTCACTGGGTTTTTGGTGGGTGAAATCTGGTATTGAATACCACCCCACAAGATTGGAGGGCACGCCCCTGACACACACACCCGTCCCAGAGGACAGCAATCAACTTCTAGTTCAGTTACGTTTTTTTAAACTGCTGATCACGCGTATCTTTACTTGATACACACAATCAGCTGTTTAAAAACAGCTGATCCCTGAGTTTTGGGGAGATGATCATGGGTCCTCTTACAGTACCTCCCAGGTGTCCTGACGTTATGCCACTGAAAATACTATTGTGATCTGCCATTGTGTGACCGCTTGCTATAGCAGGTACTGCACTACACTATGAATGGAGATCGCAGTGCAGTACCCCCAGTTCCTTCCGGTGAAGGAGGAAGCCCTTACTGGGCATCTCCTATACGGCTTCAAGTATGTTATCTTCCGATCCCCCCTGATAGAGGGGGCTAGCTGGGCATTTAAATGGAGTCTATTAATAACCCCTAGCACTCGGGGTGTATTTTTTATTAAGGGCTGGGACACACTAGTCCGTTTTCGCTCACGATTTTTGCTAAAACAGAAATCGCGGGAATGCGAAAATTCCCGTGATTTCCTTTGCACGTGCGATTGCTTGTCCATTCACATTTTGCATTCAACCATTTTTTCGTGCAATTGCATGCGTTTTCTCTATGTAATTAGCGCAAATGCGAAACACGAGCGAACGCACAGAAATCGCGCACTCAATTGCGTGCAATAACGCTTGCGATTTCATGCGCTATTTCGGGCGTTGTAATGTGGCCTCAGTCTTAAAGGACAACAATACCCAAAAAACAACATCTCCCCCATTACATGTCCACACTTCCAGCAGCTGAAATCACTTACTCTTATTTACAACCATGCTGCCCTCCCTTAGATATCACACAGCAAAGATGTGTGCTAACAGCCCGCCTCCTAGATGGCCCAGGGCCATCGTTAACATATCACTTGTCAATGGCCATCGTTAACATATCACTTGTCATTGGCCATCGTTAACATATCACTTGTCATTGGCTGGTGGGATTGTCTGTTACAACCTCTCTCCTCCACCTCTGCCAGTCAAACAAACTTGAACTGTTCGGTTGCTAGAATACAGCCTACATAATCAAGCTAATCAAGAGTGGGTGCAGGAGTGTTTTCTTGCATGCTAACTTTGAGTGACAGTTCCAGGCAGACAGAATTGTTACGTCCCTTTCACAGCAGGGTTAATTGAAGGCAGAGAGAGGCTCGAAATCAGGGGAAAAAAATGTATAGGGAGAGCTGCATAGCTTTACTCTTTTTAAAGCAGTTTTTTAAAAAATGCATTGAGGCAATACAGTTATCCTTTAAGGGGAAGCGACAGAATGTACCATATAAACTGTATAAACTGACCCGAGTATAAACTGACCCGAGTATAAACCGAGGTACCTATTTTTACATGAAAAAGAAGTAAAAATGATTGACTTGAATGTAAACCGAGGGTAGAAAATATGAACACTAATGTTCAATATTTGGTACCATAAAAATAGCAGAATGCAGTAACCAACTATTCCATGGCACTCCAGATGTTTGTAAACGACAACTCCCAGCATGCTTTGGTTGCTGGGAGTTATAGTTTCTAAACATCTGGAGTGGAAAGTTTAATTCATCAGTCACACTGCAGCTCTGTGATGTCTTCTGGCATGTTACACAAGTACTGCACTGGTGTTCAATGATAAACCTGAAAGTTTTAGATAGGACTTATGCATCATATAAGAACTTAAATAAAACTTAACTTAAATAAAAAGAAAGCCACTGTACTGGTAATAAGTAATGGTAATGATTTAATACAGTGCCACCCAGCCCCCCCCTACACACCCACTGCATATAGTATGGTAGGTAGACCTAATAGCCCACCTCTAAGTATAAGAAGATATCCTCCTTACTAGCTGAGGATGTAGCCGAGGGCTGACAAGTCACGGGAGTCTGTTCCGTGATTGCTTCTCCATCTTCAATGACTTGTGAGATGCGCTGATGATGTAAGCGGGCACGCGGGCCGTGCGTAACTTACATGTCCGACATGCCCACGTCTGACTGATCCGTTGCTTGTCTCCGGTCTCCTCTCCTTCTCGCTCCTGGTATCCTTCTGGCTAATATACGGTACTGCTCCTTGCTGGAAATTGAGGTACAGTCTCTGCAGATTGAGGTTGAGCTTTGTCTTTTTTTGGACAGATTTCCTGCTTTTTTGTGTATGACCTGAGTATAAAGCGAGGAGAGATTTTTAAGGTATTTTTTGAACCTAAAAATCTCGGTTTATACTCGAGTATATACGGTATATATACATTCTATGGCACTTAGGTCCTTTTATATATAGAACATATATAAACATTCTGTCTTCTGTTGCATTTCAATGATTTGAAATGAATGATGTATGGCTGCCACAGAATTGATGGGTAGATCAGTAGGTGTGTGTACCTGTGCCACATTGGGTATGATTTTGCGTTCATGACCATAAAACAAACTTTTTTTTTAATCAAAGTTTTATGTCTGCCATGGAAATGGAAGGATATGTGTGTGTTGGAGGGTATATATTTGCATGTATGACCATTACACTAATTGTGACAACCATACACAAACCATCAAATCAAAACACAAAATCTTACCCCTTAACACCTCACAGACACAGGTACACACACCTACTGATAAACATCAACACCCAACCCACCTTTGTGTTTCCATGGCTATCATATAAACAATAATAAAATTATATGTATTTAATCAGATTGAATTATGAAATGTACACTCCATCTTCAATTCCTATTGTAATGTTGTTGAGTTTTAAAACATGCAGCAGACACATTCACTTTCAGCCTTTCAAGCCAAATTCAGTTTATACTTAAACTTTCCGTTTCTTCTTGCAAGTGTTAGGATGACCTCATCATTTTCTTAAAGCATATCAAAAGCATATTCTAATAAATAAAGTCTTCAAGAACTAAACTTCAAGTCCAGTTGATCTAATTGGATACAACAGATATATTCTAATAAAGCATATTAATCTGCCTAAACCTATGCCTTAACATGGATGTGCTTGGAGGTTGCAGCAAGTATTGTTCTAATTTTAACATGTACAATAAACATTCTGTTACATATGTTCTGGACTGCTTCAAATAATGCCATGACCACACAGCATAACATTGGGATTACTTCACTTTCTCTTAACTGATTTTTAAATGTCCATATATTGTTTAGGTTTATCACCTTAAATATTAGTGTGTAGTGTAATCCAAGGAAAACCAAACCCTAACCTCTGTTCTAAAGGGGTTATCAAGGAGAGAAGAGTGGGGGCAAGTTCTTTTATTCTCGGTTATGCAAGGACCTGCACTGTGTATCCGTCTTCCTCAGGTTAGTTTGTTGCTATGGAAACTTTCTCTTTAGCCTTCGAGAATAACATGGACAGCCACATGGGTCAGACTTGTGATTTTGCCTATGGCACTGTTAAGCATTAAGGTAATATAAACAACAATTCCTGGGATTCTTATTACTTTGCTAATGAATTTTAATGCACAGATGGAAGTTGTTAATTATTCCTAATAATGCATACAGATCCCAGCATGCACAGCTGTCCAACCTGAGTATTTGAAAAGTGTGTAGCAATTTCTCCCATAAAGATCAGACACTTGTTACTGGACTCCTACAAATGTTTCCAACCTTCTCTGTTACAGAACAGAATGAATTAAAGTGGCACTAAGCAGACTAAACAATAAAAGCAAATTCAGGGGTGGAACTACCAAAGGAGGAACTGCAGGGGGGCCCCGGAGCCAAATCTTTCTATTTATTTCTGTGACAGATATAGCCTCCTCCCAGAAAACCACCGTGGATGAAGTACAGATAGGGGCCCAGTGATTCCTAGATATGCCATTGCCCAGCATGCACAGTGATTTCACACAAGTCAACTAAAACTTACCACCATTTCCTCCCTCCTCAGTCATTTGTGTTGTAAACAGTCAAAGTGTGAGGCAGAAGGATCATATAATCACAAGAAAATAGTAGTTTGTATTTGCCTGTCAAGAACATCCAGCCACTCTTTCCTGTGCATTGATTATTGTGGTAAAGAGCAGCTGGTAATTTCACCACAATGTGCTAAACTTTATAGGGGGAGAAATGGGTTTAATGTGTAACGTGATTAGCTGACATGTGGACCAGGTTTGAGTGAAGTTGTGAGTAATTATACAAGGACATACCCCCAACCATAACGATTTCTCCAGGACATAATTAGTTTGAAGGGTTTTCCACATAAATCCTTGCAAACTCATGCAGTGGGAGGGGCTTGGGCATTCCTAGTGTGTGACCATGATGTTTGGGGGCTTTCTGGTTTGGAGCTAGATACATCATTGATAGGCTCCACCCTATCCTATTTTGACACCCTGAAAAGTTAGGAGGTATGCTTAGGGAGCCCCTGAAAAGTTAGGAGGTATTTCCCCCCCAAAAAACTTTGGTTAAATTGGTTAAATCAAGATCTTTGATATAAAAGTCAGAATCCCTGTATCTCACAAATCTGCTAACAGCAAGTTACATAATATCCTGTATAAGAAGGAGCATAGATCAAGAGAGGAAGACGTAACTTTTGTAAGGGGATGGGGGGAGCTTGAATATGAAGAGCGATTGGATAAGTTACAATTATGTACGCTGGAGAAAAGGAGCTTGTTTGGGGATATGATTACTGTGTATAAATACATTAACA
The DNA here is from genome assembly GCA_019447015.1 of Hymenochirus boettgeri. Classification (NCBI taxonomy): domain Eukaryota; kingdom Metazoa; phylum Chordata; class Amphibia; order Anura; family Pipidae; genus Hymenochirus; species Hymenochirus boettgeri. Next base: position 138,548,795 of record CM033471.1, on the reverse strand, counting down.
GGCCTTACAATAAACTATCTGGGGCATTGTTCACCAATAGAACATGTCAGAGGACACGTGGACATCCCTTAACACTTGAAGCAAAAAGGTTTTGGCTTTAAGTTCGGAAAGTGTTTTTCACTGTGAGAACGGTAAAGCTATGGAACGGTCTTCCAGTGGACGTTGTTATGGCCGGTTCATTGGTCAGTTTACAAAAAAAGCTGGATGAGTTTCTGCAAGCAAGGAATGTTGCAAGTTACTGGTATTGATACATAAGTAGAGTTGATCCAGGGAAATTTCCGATTGCCACTTGGAGTCATAAGGAATTTTTTTCCCCTTCATAAATTTGGTGGGTTTTATTTTCATTCCTCTGGATGAAAAGTTAGGCAGGAAATGAGGGTATTGCTAGATGGGTTGGACTGGATGGACATATGTCTTTATTCAACCTCAAATACTATACTATGCTAATTCTGTCTTGGTATAGAGCCTCATCTTGAGCATGCAATTCCATTTTAGGCACCAGTTCACTGGCTGTAAATTAATTAGAAAGAATACAGAGACAGGCAACTAAATGGATAAAAAGTATGATTTGTGTTATGAAGATAGATTAGCAAAGTTGGGTTTGCAGGCATCACACCTCTCCCTGAAGTTCAGGGAGTCTCCCTGATTTTACAGACCGCTTCCTGAAATTATATACAATCTCCCTGAAATGTATAAATTTTAATTAGAGAGCACAATGTCAGGTTTTTTTAGAGGTTAACAAGAGACGGAAACACTTAAAATGAATTGTTGTATGCATGTGTGTCTGACTGTTTTCATGAGTGTGAGTTTGTTGTGATGCAGGTCTATGTATGCATGTGTGCCTGACTGTATGCATGGATTATGCTTTAATCTTGGGGTGGGAATTTAGAGGGTGGTACCCTCCTTGAAATGACTTTTGGGTGAGTTGTCTGGTTTTGTTTTCTCTAGAAAAGGGTCATTTGTGAGGGTATAAGATATTTGCAAATATGTTGGAGGAAACTACAGCAAATTAGCAGGGGATGTTTTCTCTCACGGGAGTAAACAAAAGACTAGAGGCCACCCTTTTAGTGTAGTTTCAAATTGACAACCTTATAAAAATGTTATCGTCTAGTAACTTTCCACATTCCAAACCAGATTTTACTGTAAGTGCTATTTTCATGAAAAAAAGTTGTCTTTAAAATTCTGCAGCATTCAAACATTTCAACTGAGGTGTGTGTTTTCAATCCTGTACTGGTTTTGCTCAGGCTCAGCATTTCCCCTACCACTATTATTGTTCATGACTTTCTGTAAAGTCAAGCATGCTCAGTAATCATTATAAGGCAGCACTGGGAGAAATAATTTTTCACCATGCAATTCACACATACTTTCACAATTCCAGTTATTGCACAACACAGAAGAGTTTATGAAAAGGCACTTGATTGACAGCTGAGAGCGAGAGATCAACAAATTAATTTCCCCTTAATTGGGAGAAGTATAGTTTCTAGTAATAGGCAATTCGATTGAACAATCAATTCCACTATAGATGCCTTTTAAAGTGACTGTTCATCAGAAAGCATTTTAAGAACTGACCATACAGATCTCACTTGGCCAGTGTATTAAAAAAAAACTGCAACTTCTTATGGGAATCATAGAAGAAGCAGTTTTGCAAGCATGTCCAGTTAACTTTCTATGAAAGGTAGGGTCACAGTGCAACAGATTACTACCCCTGTAGTTCAGATTATGCTATAAAAAGGCTAAGCATTTTCTGGCTATTAATTTCATCAAAACTCATGTGACAAATTTCATTTCACTAAGGGTATGACTAAGCAGTAAATGATAGTCCTAATGGGCAAAATATCTTTAATGGTAGCTATTTTTAAGTGTGTATTCTCTAGGCACAGAAAATAATAGCTCAATATTCACTAGTGCAATCTCATGTTGTAATGCAGACAATTTCTACCATTTTTTATTTACCATTAATGTTTGCAACATTCTTGAGAGAAGTTACATTACTTCACAAAACTAGAAAACGTTTTTTCATCTAATAAAGCTTTGGTTTTATGCAAGATGACATTCATTATTATACTAGAAACATAAAATAGAAGACACGAGCAGAGCACTGCAGGGTCTAGTGAAGAAATTTCGAACACCATTTGAATGCGTAGAATGTTTTTTAGCACAATAAAAAATTTTCACTAGACCCTGAAGTGCTCCGCTTGTGTCTTCTATTCTATAAACTATCCTCTAGTGGCTATAGCACTCAGGCGGATGATTATATGGAGTGGTGAGCGACCATAAGTTTTGTATTATACTAGAAATATATACAACAGTGTGTTCTTGGGTTAACGGGTGCTTCTAAGGATGCAGATGCCTCAGTCTGCCAAAAAGTAGCCATAAAAAAGGAATAGTCCTGAGCACACCTCACTAATCAATTTACAAATTTATTTTAACGTTTCGGAACTACATTGAGTCCCTTCATCAGAACATGTATGCAAGCAATGAAGGCAAATCACCTGCACCTAAGTTCAAATGGATACCTTTAGTTACATTGTTTGTACAAACATGCTTAGCTGACACGCCACTTCACATCAATATCCCAGTTTGTACAATGTAACTAAAGGTATCCATTTGAACTTAAGTGCAGGTGATTTGCCTTCATTGCTTGCATACATGTCTAACTCTTTTACCCTATTAATTTATAATTGTATGTGTAGTTGAGTGCTGGAGACTTTTGTGTAATGTATAAATTGCCATTCCTCCGTTGCACCACACCAGAAAGTGTTTTTGAATTAAGGTTTGAGCTGCATATATTTGGATTTGGATTTAAATAAGGGCAGTTCGGCCAAGCCCTATTATATGCTTTGCTCCCTGTGTAAATGTATTCTCCGCCCCTTTAAGACAGTCCAGAAAGAAGGTTAAAAAGGTAGTATAGAAGCTCTGTAAGCTCATTTGAGTCCCTGGAAAAGGTCATGCTAGACAAAGAGAGAAGAAGGTATGGCCTGATAGCCCCAGGGAACATATATTTTTTTCACTAGGTTAGGACGGACACTTGGATACTGCCGTGAAGTGGCGTGTCAGCTAAGCATGTTTGTACAAACAATGTAACTAAAGGTATCTATTTGAACTTAAAGAAATAGTGCACTGCAATAGTGAACTTTTCCTTTTCTACATTGATTGAAGCCCGGGGGGTTAAGGAGCTATGCCTTATCTCCTGTTCTTCAATCAATATTTAGATAGCCAGGAACGTACTTCTAAAAATCTTACCTTTCACGCGATCCAGTGGGGCCGCTCTGACAGTTCCCGACTGCTTCCTGGCTATCTAAACATTGATTGAAGGACAGGAGGTAAGGGATAGCTCCTTAAAGGGCATCTATAGTGGGAAAATTAACTTTTTTCCCTTTCTTTCCATGTGTTCTATAATTCCCCACAACCCCCAGAGTGTCTTAACTTTTTTCAGATTCCCTCTCTGTCCTGAGGTACACCAGTTAGAAGAATACGTGATTGCATTCCTCTACTCCTACTTGGACTGTCAATCAAATCCCAGTGACGTGATCCCCCTCCCTGCTCTGTAATAAACAGAGATAAGAGCATTAGCAGGGGGAAAGAGGTAGCTTTGATGGTAGATATAAGGCTGCACTTGACCCCCCTTCTTAATAGCTTTCACTGATTGATAATGGGTCACAAAGAGAGAGATAGTAAACTGTACTGATCTTCTTCCGTGTCTCCAGGACAGCTTGCTTTCTTTTGGCCACTGTGTGGGTGTGTTTTTCAGGATGTTGAACTTTTAACTCCTAGTGCACATGATAAGCTTGTCGGCAAGCTGGAGACATGGAGGAGGTAACAGAGGGGAGGGGGAAGGGGGGAGTGCTGCACAGATCTGACACCATGGTTAAACAAAGTCAGATAGGATTAAGGCAGCACAGAGTACATGAATTTAAAGGTCAAGTCCAGCCCGAAAATGAAAACTTACATACAGGTAAATCACCCCCCAAAACCGTAAACGGTAATAGTTTAAAATCTGAAATATATAAGTCTAACCTGAAATCCTGCATAATGTCCTGTTTCTGCTTCCTGATTCTTCCAGTTATAACTGTCAGTTATGGATTTAACAGTTGACATCACAGCCAATGACAATGTTAATCCTGTCTGCCTCTTCTGAGCATGCCCAGACTCAGTACAAGCTTCTAAATTCCTCAGTTTCCACGAGGCATCCAGAAGCATAGCAGGCATACAGTAACGAATTCATAGGACAAAGTATCATATATCAACATATTTTAAAGAGGCCATTCTTTCTAACCCTCTTATGAGGGTGGAGTTGTCCTTTAACTTTGCAAAGGGGCAATGTGTTTTTTTCACTATAGATGCCCTTTAACCTCCCTGGCTTCAATCACTGTACTATTGCAGTGAACTATTCCTTTAAGTGCAGGTGATTTGCCTTCATTGCTTGCATACATGTCTAACTCTTTTACCCTATTCATTTATAATAATATATATGTATATATATATAAAAAATCATGGAGAGGAATGGAATGTACCAAGAACTGTAACCACTAGTGCCCTTCTTAAACCCTGGATAACCTTTTACTACATCAGGAGAACAGGGGAGGTAAGGAGCAGTTGCAGATCTTGGAACACCAGTCTGATAATATTTATGGACCTATTTCAGTTCTTGGTGTTGATGCAGAAGACTTTGGGGTGATGAAAACCTGTGATGTCTCCTTATTTATAATGTGTAAATGGTAAAAAAAACGTAATAAATTGTCTATTGCATAAAATGTTTAATTTTCCCCTTTAATGTCCAGTGCACAATTGTGCTTTTTTAGGAACAAAGAATGTGTTGACTGTATTAAACTCAAAAGAAAGAGGATTATATTTAAAATGTATAATTCTAGTGTTACCAATACAGAGTCTGACAAGTAACAGTCTGCACATACAAAAATACACTGTTTGGGATGTGACAGGATTCAAAACCAATGGTTTGAAATCTTATTTCACCCTTGACAAAAAAGTTTATCAAAATTCTTTGCAACAGAGTATTTCTGATTCAAATACAGGAAAAAAAAACCTGTACATGCTATTCTCTATAATTGAGTATAAATCAGAAGAAATAATGCCTATTCTGCATGAAACAGTACAAAATGATGCCAAGATTAAAGAATACATACTGTAGTATGCATTATCATTAGGTACAATGCTTGTGATTTATCCTGGATATAAGGCTTTTATCTTTAGTAGCTATTAGTAGTGCTGAAGATTTACCAAAGACATACATTAGAAGTAGGCTTTTGAGCTCCTCTCCTGATATATTTTTTAGCAAGGCACTACTACTGTATAATTGACATTTCCATCACAACACCTTTGTCAGTGTCTCTCTCAGGAATAAACATTTGCTCCCTGCTGACTGTTTTTCATCTGACTGCTCTTTAGCTATGAGGGTACGACCTCTGTACATCACAAGCCTTTGTTTTAAAGCAAACTTCATAAATATGTGAAAAAGCTCTGTTTTGCACCACTCAAACCACATTACAGATGCAATTACTTTCACTATCCAATCTGTCTGATTGCTTTCACCACCATGCTGACAGGAATGATTCTTTGCTTATATGTTTTTGGAAAATTAAACATTTTCTTCAAGCCTTATTTATGCACTAAAATAAAAACCAGACAGGCAAACAAACAGACAGATGTGACTGGAGGTGTGTAAACTGCTCACCCAGTACAGATTACACAGCTAAAAAACATGAGATGTTCCCTCTTACATTGCATGATTCTGTTTAATACTTTGCATGAAACTTTTCAAATTTCAAATAACTTAATACATAAGGTAGTTTAGAAATATTTTTATTAAAAAATATATCTATGCATAAACAGATTACAAAGTAACAGAAAAATAGAATAATTTTTTATCCTATATACGTTAAAAAGAACAGTTTTCACTATCAATTGACAAATGTGTGTAAAAGGACAAGACTGCCATCTATTGGTCCAATTAAGCCTTGGTGGAATGGTTAAGAACATGGGATGCATATTATTTGTAACAAATGAGCTTGCTTTGATAAACATGCAAACAGATAACTTTCTCCTTTTTATTTATACAAATGGTCACATGAGACCTGAGGCAAAATAATAAAAAAATATGATATTACTCAAATCAACATTTGCACAAAGGTATAAATATAATAAGTTTAATTAATAAAGGTTTTCCATAAAAAAACAAAAAACATTTAGTGGTCCCTAAGGCTTCAACGAATACTTGATTCATTTAAAAATGTACTAAGAGTATTTAAATTAAATTTCAGGTGTAAAAAAACCCCCAACAGATTCAACTGTGTCATTATTTATTTACCGTAATGGAAAGTTAAAATGCAGAAGCAGTGCATGAAAAAATACGGTAAGTACACCGTTTCCAAAGGAATTAAGAGGGTAAGTAGCTGCTAGGTGCTGATAATCAAAAACACCTGATTAACTGATTATCAGCTAGGATGGCCACCTCTAATAAAATTTTAAATGTGTGTCACCACAATGCCAAGCGGGGGGGGGGGGAATCAGCAGCGATCTTAAAGAAGGAAGTAATTTCCCAATAACTTTCCCCCGTTCAGTAAAGCCGGAAGCCGCATCCGTGATTGGCTGCCTCTCAGCCAATTACGGATACAGCTGCTGGTCTGGCCCCCTTCTTGCAGTTTCATGCAAGCAGAGGGCCGGGACTGAACGTCGGAGGAGAGATGCAATGTAAGTAGTGATCAGGGGAGTTTTGCTTAAAATAACTATGGCGTTTGGGGAGGGAGCCCTACACTACAGAATTTTTTTTTTTAAAAGGGTGGACACGCCCTTTAAATATCTGATTACAAATACATATAATAAACTGGTAAAAATAGCAGCTGGGGTTGCGGACAGATAACTGATAACTCATCAGTTTTTTTTTTAAGGGTGGACTTGTCCTTTAAGACAGTTGCCAATCTTCCCTGGAGAAGACATCCCAGGAAATTTATCTCAAGGTTACAAGAAAGTGGACAAGTGTCCATAATCACAACAAACACCTCATAAACACTGCCAAGAACTGTGATGGAGAGGTGATGATTTGGGCTTGTTTGTATCCACATGACCTGGGCACTTGCAGTCATTTAGTCCACCATAAAGTTCCTTGTATACCAAATTATTCTAAAAGTCTCTAAATTCTAAAATGTGAGGCATCAGCTTCTGCTGGACTGAAATAAGGGGAATGCAACACAAACTTTCAAGCAAATATACATTAGAATGGCTGAAATACAAAACAAGCAGGGAGATTCAATAAAAATTCTCATCGTTTAAAATGGTGCTAATTTTGCCGCAACCAATCAGAACTTATGTAACATTTGAAAGCTAACATCTGATTGGTTGGGGCAAAATTAGCACCATTTTAAACGATAAGAACTTTAATTGAATAACCCCGAAGGTATTTCAACTGCCCAGTTAAAGTGCAGACCTCAAAACACTCAAAATCGTGTTGGGTGACCTTAGAAGATTTGTGCACAAATAAATGCATGCAAATCTCAATGAATTAAAGCCTTAATTACTTTACGTTATTAATCTAAAAGTATTAAACTTAGTAAACCACAGGGTGTATTTTATTTTACACACTGTATCACATATGGCTACTTATTTTGTTACAAATTTTATGACTGTGTACTGCTTTGTATGTTGCTTTCCATCCAGGATAGATAGTTTTCCCTCATATATATTATACAAAACTAGAGTGGGTAATAACAAGACTATATGCCCCACATAAAAAATACGGTGTAGCAGTGGTCAAAACCTTTTATTTCATATACTGTATACATAAACACAGAGCAAATTGCTTAATGCCTTACCAGGGAGCGAAATTACATTTCCCCCTTATGCATTAGACTGTGGGTCTCATTCATGGCAAGTGGAATATGCTAGATATTTAATGTATATTATCCCAATCATGTGGCCTTAGGTCTGAAATGCTACATTTACAGGACTTTTTTTATGTGTATATTAGTACTTTATTGGTTTTATTGCTAGACTCCATATTTCTTATAAGAGGTACATATATTTTTGTTTATGCTCTTATCTACTATAGGAATTTGAGTGTCTGCCCTCTGTGAGTTTGCAGTTATATTAGATTTAGATTTGTACCCGTTTTCAGTTTGTGCTATGATTTCTTTTTACTAACAAAATACCACAGTAAATTGTGATTTATACTGTCCTTTCTTTCAATATATATATATATACTGATCCTGAGATATTTTCGTCTACTTTAAAAGTGTCCTATACAAAAAAATAAAATCATTAAACCACACAAGCCCAGGTTAGGTCCTTAATGCAAACAGCCAGACAAAAACAAACCTCTTTATTTCAACTTCTTTAAAACAACCCAGTGCTGAAAAACAATAGGTTGTTAGAAAAAGAAAGAGAGATAATGATCTCTTCAAGGACCCAGGGCAGGATGGTACAGTGGGTGATTCTTTTTGTCTAGGATTTATTAAAAAGGAAAGCATTCTTGTATTGGAGATCCACCTGACCTCATCTAACTAATCCATGGACAGAGAAGTGAAAGAAAAGGACGGGAGCAGCTATTATGCATATTTAAAAAGTGCACCTATTTTATTTTCAATATAGGAACCATTGCAAAACACTAAAAGAAGGAAACTGTTCTTGATTAAGACATTTCAATAAATACAACAGGGGTAACTTAAAGAGCAAGTCCTGCCCCAAAATGAAAACTTACATACAGGTAAATCACCCCCCAAAAGTCTAACCTGAAATCCTGCACAATGTCTTGTTGCCCCTGTTTCTGCTACCTGGTTCTTCCAGTTAGTAACTGTCAGTTATAGATTTGACAGTTGACTTTACAGCCAATGACAATGTTTATTCGCTAGCTGCCTCTTCTGAGCATGCCCAGGCTCAGTACAGGTTTATAAATTGCTCAGTTTCCACAAGACATCCAGAAGCATAGCAGGCATACAGTAAGGAATTCATAGGACAAACTATGATATATCAACATATTTTAAAGAGGCAATTCTTTCTAAAAGATGTTTGCTTGTTACTCTACAGTCCAGCGTGAATTGCATAGTTTTCCTAGGGCAATATAAAATAGATAGCTCATTTTACTGACATTTATTTTTTGTTTCTGTTCCTAGTAAAAGATAAAGCTTTTAAATGTACCTCTGATTTTTTCATGTGCAGTGGTGGCTTACCAGTCTAAATGCATACATAGAAACACAGCCTGTGGTATCATGGGCTCAAATCCCAAGACTTACTTTTTTGTTTCCATTATGTTCCTAGCAAAAGATTAAATTTCTACATGTACTACTTTATATGGGACAGCACGGTTATGATAGTGGTATAGTGGGTAGTCCCCAGACTTAGGGATAGGCCACACTGAAGCACTTTAAAACGCAATCCTATCACGCTTTAAAAAGCACACACTAGTGTGGCCCAGTTGATGTGGACACACTAGTGTGCTGGGAGGGCTGCGTGTGCAAACCGATTGCGAATCACAGGGCGATCGCAAGTCAATGCGCTCTCGCGTTTGCTTTCGTGTGCACACAAACGTGTTAGTGTGGCCTCAGCCTTACTTTTTTTAATTTTGGAGTGAAAAGCAAAGGAATATATAATAGTTAGGGAAATGAGCATTTCAAGATTTTTACACAAAAACTGCATTGAGTGATGTTTGCTCTGTGTCAGGGAGGATTTATGTGTGGTTATATGGCTGGCCTAACTGCCACAGCACAGCGTGAGGTGAGACATGGTGTATGTTTGTGAATGTGTTCTGTCTATTTGGAAACTGTTGTCTGGTGACTTAAGTTCCCCTTGAAAGTCCCAATAAAGTTTGCAAAAATGTTTAGCTTGACCCTCTTTGATCTGGTGTATTTCCCAGATACCAAAATATTAATTAACTAACACTTGTACTCACTTTTAAGATTTTCTGGCTAAATAATGTCTACCCCATATAACATATTAGAGGGAAAGCATAGGTGTTAGGAATTTACCACAGCAATAACAAAATCTAAAATGCAATACAGTTTTAGCAACTGGGATGCACTTTAACCAAACCTACCATGTGAAGTCATGTGCCATAACATTAAAGGACAACTAAGGTTTATTGTCATTTTGTCCAAGTATTGGCCATTCAGCATACTGAATTGCTGATTCCACCTTCTCTTACATACTAGTCTGGGCACATTACTCAGCTCAAGGTACGCCCCAGTCCAAAACCATAGCTTTATAGAGTGCCTTCTCCATCAGTGCTGCTGCAAGTATTATTTCCTATAAAACCGTTTGGGTTGTGTTTTAAATTAAGCAACAATAAAAATGAATTGACCATCTTGCCTGTAGATGCCACAGCACTTCTAAGAATGTCTGCAATAATCCAGATTACTCAATATCACAATTATATTCTATTAAATGTCATTTGAGATTTAATCAAAAACCTACAAGAAAAAACATCCACACATTATTGTACAAGAACCAGAAGTTTAGCACCAATTAAACAATTAAAGTAATACAGAAAATTAGCAACTGAAAAAGAATTATTCATCCATTCCCAACAAAGTCAACATTCTTGTGACCCCCCCAAAAAATAAATGTAATTTAATTTAATATAAAAATAATGAAAGTCTAATAATAAATTACGTTTAGGACTATTTCTGCAATATATTTACATTGTTGAATGCTTTAAGGGTATCTCCACTCAAAAACGGACGTGCCATTATTTACTTGAATTAAAGAACAAGAGTCAAAGGAGCTATGTCTTACTTTATGTTCTTAAATTAATACATCAGGAGAAGGCAGGGAACCCAGCATGCTTTCATTGTGATAACGCTCCTGCGCTGCTTTCTCAGACATGTCCCCACTACATCCACACTCTCTTGCACTGTACATGCATTTGTATATAGTAAAAGTGAACGTGAATAAAAAAAAAAGTTTAAATACCGTAAAACCAATTTAATTATTAATGATTGCTTTCTTTTTCAGGTTTGTTTGCTTGTTCTGATGTAAGCCTGATTCAAGTATATGGGGCTGTTGATAAACCTTATATGCAGAATTTGTCTATCGGCGACTGTCACAGGCCCTTCTGGAAACTTTCAGCGAACATTTATATACTTGACAGTATAAGCAAATAGTTAAAAATGTGATATCCAGAGTAACAGATGTACCAGTAAAATTTTAGTATACATTTTTACTAGCTTACCACATAAATCTCTGAGTTTCTTCATTGTCAGGCCAGCGAAATGTTTTATGTAAGAATAAATAAAATGTGAACACATTCACCAAAATATACACTAGCAGCTCAAGAAGAAGCCTAATTGATGAAGGGATAGGAATATTTAGTCTGAAAATGAGATATGGCACAATAAAGTATCGAAACTCCAGAAGTTTTTGAGGGACTGTGGCTGCCAGCAAACAGAAGAAAAACATTAGAATCCAAAAAACAGACTTACCCTTAAGACTGTCTGTAAAACTCCAGGCAGCAAAAAGGTAGGCTGAAACTAACAGGTATTTTATTAGCTCATGTCTCTGGAAGATTTTCTTCCAGACATAAAAAGTATAATGACGGTTATCTGCTACCAAATATTTATGCACATAAGTGAATTTCCAAATTAGAATCACTGAAATGCCAGCAAGCGCAATATAAAGAAAAGGTCTTCTCCATACAGATTTAATAAAATCTGTTAGTTTCTGGACAGAAACCAAATGAGGAAATGAAAAAATAAGTGTAAATCCAAAGAAATAAAAAAGTTGGGGAAAGTTTATGCAGACTTCATGGCTTGTTTTGTCTCCAACAACTACTGCCCCATTATATACCAGAAAAACAAGAAAGCCAAAAACCAAGGTGATATACGGCCATGTTAGGAGGACAAGCGAGATCATATTCCTAAAGGAAAGACTGTATTGCACAAGAAATGTTAGAGCTTTCACTAGTTCAGAAAATGATCCTCTAGCTGAGGGTTTATCTTCTCTCTTCTTCAAGTCAATTTTCCACGCTTCTGTTAACTTTTCTGAAATGACATTTCCAGCACAGAAAATAATCCATATGATGTTTGTCTGACGAAAAAAGAAAGCACAGAGCCCCAGAAGAGCTGCGCTTTTATGGTTTCCATACAGACACATCAAATATGTAAAAAGAACAAAAAAAGTAGATCCAGTGTCTGTATAGTAAAGAAACGTAAAAAAATAAAGTGTTGGAAACAAGTATAAAGTCAGAGTGGAAATGATCTTTCTGAAGCTTGAAACCTTGGGAGTAAAACAAAACATTGTTAAAATAAATAAATGTGGAATAAATGCCTGTTGTGGATATTATACATTATTATATATTATAATTTGCCTATGTGTTACAGAATTAGATTACACTATACTGTGAACTGTCCAAAGATATTTCTTGGTCAGGTGATCATGGTCATGCTAATATTCTTTACATTTTGTATGTGATAAAGAATGGCACCAAGCAAAAACCACAAGATTTTTTACAAATAATTTAAACTTCAGTTTAAATTAATGGTACCAATATATTAAGTAGCTCCTCTCATTAAGGGCTTGGAAACACTGGTGCAATTCTCATGAGCTTCTGAACATCTGACAAGACTTACATTTTAGTGCCAGTATGGGTGGCCAATAAAATAATAGCTCATTAAACAGAGACAAAATCTCTCTAGTATACGGAGCATGCCCTAACCACATGGAAGAGCAGAGTTTAGAAGTAAATAGAGGGGTTAAACTTGCTATTGGCGAAGTCTCCTCCCAGAGACGAAACGCGTCCAGTTTATTTTTAATCTGCTCCCAATGAGTACCGAATATGACATACACTGGTGTAGTATCTCTTTATGTTACTCTTATGTTTCTGAGGCTCATATATGATCTGCCACATAGCTATTTAGGCTTTATTTAATACGGCTGTTTATGTGTAATAATCTGACACTATCTATCTATCAAGAATTTTACAAAGCTTACTTGCTAATGGTGTAACTCTATGCCATTTACTTGTTTAGATAGATCTAAGCTTATGTATAGTACCTATTTGATACGTTAAGCTAAATGACTTATATTGCCTATCTATTTGAATGTTACCAGGACACTGTTTCGTTATATACGCTAGAGCAATATACATCTGGGATATTCCTCAGTATATAACCGGTGACCTAGAAACGATATACCGGTATATCTATTGGTAACTACTTGAAGAGACTACTCTGCTATATCCAGTTAGTTACTTACAGGCTACTCCATATGGGATTTGTTTCTTAATCTTGTTTTGGTTTTCCTTATATCTAATATATGAGATACTGTATCTTTTAACTCCCATGCATGTTTAATAAAGGAGCTTTTATAATTTTTGATACTAAGAAGTGTGCCCGTATTCTATATCCATTACTATTTTTTCTGCTTTTTTGTTTATTCTATTGATCTTTGACTGGCTACTAATATTACATGACCACTGCAGCTACCTTCTAATATACCCAAAATGATTAGCTAAGTAACTGGGGGTTCATTGTATAGCCCACAATACTCACCCAAAGTAAAGCCTGCAGTACTTACATGACCAGTCTCCTCCCTTTGCTGAGAAGCTCTACTTTGGGTAAGCATTGTGAGCAATGTAACGTATCTCCCAAGGTAAGGACCTAGCATTCTACATGCAATTATTTTATTCAAGGCTTGCTAATTTTTAAACATACCTTGTTTTTGTAATGTATCTTGGAGATAATTGAATAAAGCATATACAGGCTGCCTAAGCTGAAGAGTAGGTTAATGAATCTCAGCATTCCATTGGAGCATACAACATTTTCATTCCATCCAAAAAGCCAAGCAGCAGGCTTGACCATGCCAACAGACAATAGATATAGGCCAGGAAGGGTTGTGATCATTGGATCCCACTTGAAAGGAACAAAACAAAAACAATAATTGTTTTAACTAGCAAGCATCCAAAATCTCTACACATTCAAACAACATTTGCTACTTTCCCACCACCTTGCATCATCAATTTTCTGCCAAAATTCTGATAAACTTCTCAAAATCAGTAGAATAAACAGGAATCAATTTCTGACCTAATCGATAAAACTTACTGACTCGATAACAAAAAACAAATAAACATTCGGTGTGAAAAATTTAAGTGCTGTTCACGCTTAAAGAGTATGTCCACTCTAAAAAAAAAAACAAAAAAAAAAAACTTTACATATTGTAAGAGAGCCTAGCCCACCCCCAACCGCTAGGTTTGTTTGTTAAAAAAAACTGCAGAACTCTACTTACAATCCTTCGATCCCCCAGTGCTCTGATCCAGGCCCTCTGCTTGCTGGAACTGCAAGCAGGGGGCCGGACTAGAAGCCGCGTCTGTGATTGGCTGAGAGGCAGCCAATAACAGACACGGATGCCGCCAATACAGAACACCAGGGGAACGAAGGAATGTTAGTAGAGTTCTGCTGCTTTTTTAACAAGCAAACCTAGGAGGTTGAGGGTGGGCTAAGGCCACTTAAAATATGTAAAAAGTGTTTAATGGTAGGGCAACATGTAGGAAACAGGGCTCCAGAGGGTGGGAGGGAGCGAAAGGACTTCCCTGCGCATGTCACAATCCCTCCAGGAAGACATATTAGAGATAGAAACCTTTTGGCAGAAAGACAGCTCCTACCCTTCAGTTTCCTGGATTTTGGACAAGCACTGGAGAACCATTTGGAGCAGAGATGTAAGGTAAGGATTTTTTAAAATTACACAGTGAGGCCAATAGTGGGTTAAATTTTAGTTTTGGGGTGGACATGCCCTTTAAGCTCCATACTTTTATTTTGCAAACTGCTATTTATAGACTAAAACATCACGCTGTAGTATATGGCCACCTAGTGTTCAAAGTCTAAAATAAGAGAAACAAAAGTGCCATGTGTAAAGTGACAATGCAATTGAAAGTGCTAGTGCTAAGAGTAATAATATGAAGTGCAGCAATTTAAAGTGCAACAATGTAATAAATAAATAGGTAAAATGTATAAATAGTTCCACATTTATGATAGGATGATGAACAAATTCAAAGTAAGGGGACATCATACAAATATGTTGGAAAAAGCGAGAGCTGAAGCGAGTAAGGTGTCCCCAAATGTCACCATGGAGAAGGGAGTTCTCTTTGTCCAAAGTTACACTACCTGTTCTGAGCATAACACTTATAAATACTGGCCCACCATCCAGGATGATACAACATTAGTCCAGGTCACTAGACGTAAACCTTTCACTGTTTATAAAAAGGGCAAATCCATTCGAAGTACTCACATACAGGCAGATCCAGTTACGAAATACAAACAGAAAACCTTTGCTTTCTCACAAAAAACGGGTTGCTATAAGTGTTTTAATTGTAATATCTGCACCTCAATTATCACTGGGAACACTTTTACTGATCCTTATTCGGGCAAAAAATATTCCATAAAAGGATATTTTAATTGTAACATACAATACTGTATTTACCTTTTGAAATGCCCTTGTTTCCTTATCTATATTGGCAAAACAATTGGTCAATTTAAACGGAGAATACGTCACAAGAGTGACATTAGAATTGCTCTTGCAAAAGGGGAAACTGGTACATGTAGAGGAGATATTCCTCCAGTTGCGGCACACTTTTGTCAGATGAAACATCAGGTTTCAGACCTTAGAGCCATGGTTATTGATCAGATACCGGTGGATCCCAGAGGGGGGGATAGGAACAAAATGCTTTTACGTAGAGAGGCCAGGTGGAAACACAAACTAGGTGCAGTTCAACCTAAAGGCCCTAACATGAACCTGGGACTTTCGTGTTTTTTACAAAAACGATAAAAATTTAGGTAACCATCTTTATTGAATGTTTTAATAGCGTTCTCATAAAGTACTTTTGGGGTTTATAATGTTCCAATATATGTGCATTGTTACTTCTCATTTTTTAGAACTTCAAGGATCTTGACTTATTTAGGATGATGTTTATTTGTGGTGCTTCTTTCAGTTTTTTCATACAGTATTATATTTAAAAACTAGCAAAATACCCGCGCTTTGCAGCAGAGATGTATTCAAATAACCTTTTTAGTAAGAAAGCAATAATGATCAAGATTGCTGTAATCACTCGGCACTTGATATATTAAAGAAAGAAAATTCAATAAGCTTTACGATAATGCAACACTCATTAACTTTAATTTAATATTATATTTTTTATTCAACTACGAAATTTTGGTGAAAATAACCCCCACCACCCCTCCCCGTCCGCCCCCAATACCCCCCACTATTCCACTCCAACCTCCAAACCCTTCCCCTTACACCTCAGCCAGTCCCCGCACACACCCTGAAATTTTGGTAAAAATCGGTCCAGCCGTTAGTGTGCAGGAGTTCAAAATTCTATTCCCCCCCCCCATTCACCCCCACCCTAAAAAAAATATTTTGTTAACCTTTTACTGGTAAAGGAGTATATGCATACAAAATTTGGTTGAAATCAGACCAACCATATAGATTTATATAGCTTGTAAGCTAGGTAACCATAAGTCTGTGCAATGTCAGATACTCACCGTTACAGGTGGAATTTCCAAACGAAACCTGCTTAACTTTTGTAAGTAAGGTGCAATGAATGAGCCTGCCAAATTTAAGCCGTCTGCCTCCACGGCAAGTTGGAGAATTAGTGATGAGTGAGTGAGTGAGGGCTTTGCCTTTTATTAGTATAGATGTGTAAATATTTTTAAAAAATGTGTAACTATTTATACATTTAACCTATTACATTGTTGCACTTTAAATTGCTGCACTTCATATTATTACTCTTAGCACTAGCACTTTCAAATGCATTGTCATTTCACACATGGCACTTTTGTTTCTTATATTTTAGACTTTGACCACTAGGTGGCCATCTTTGACAGCGTGATGTTTTAGTCTATCAATTGCAGTTTGCACATTATTATCTCATTTTTGTTTGTCCGAGGAAGGAACCACACCAAGGTTCCGAAAACGTCACATATAAAATTTTTTGCACTTAAGACTGGTGTGCCCAGCTACCATTTTTATTGATTTATGGACTGTTGGCTACAGCGACTGGAGCTCCTATCACTTTATTGGATTTTTTCCTATTTGCATTGGTTAAGGTGTGCATGGTTCTAACCTCCCCCAAAATTCTATACTTATATTTTCTCTGTCCATGTTAAAGGAGAACGAAACTTAAATTTTTAAAATCCTAATGTGAAAGCTTTTCTCCCCAGGACACCTATACATTGTAAGATTCTTCTCTAGTTGCACCAATTGATAACCTGAGACCCTATGCATTTAGTACATGAAATAGATTCAGTAACAAAGAAGGCTTTTATTTTGTTGCCAGTACAATTCGGCCCATGAGGGCTTCAAAGAGCCATACCCACTGACCCCAGTATTTACAGTCTCTATGTACAAAGTTTTTAGCTTCTGTTTCTAGTGAAAAATAACACTTCTAAATGTACCTGTGTTAATTGTTGAGTTGCTGCTGGTGCAACATATAAGTGCCATGTTTTCAGGAACACACAGCCCAAGAAGTAACAGGTTCAAATTCCTTGGTTTACTTATGAAAGAATACAAAATAGTCTACTGCCTGAGTTTGTTATTTTGGTTTGTTTGTTTCCATCATGTTTCTAGAAAAATAAAATGTTTCTACATATACACAAATGCTTTATATAGCAGCTGTTTTATTTACCAACCAGTGTGGATTGCTGACAACCTTCCTGAAGCAATACAAAATAGTCAACTGATTTGACTGCATGTGCAGTGGTGGCTCACAGCTTATGTGCTGGTTTTGGATACAAACAGGCCGCTGGGACACAGGTTCAATTCCCTGGGCTTACTTTTTCTGTTTCTATTTTGTTCCTAGCAAAATATAAAGATTATGCAAGTACTTACATCCACCTAGGAGCTCTTGTGGGATAGAGGTAGAAACTTTTTTTTTAGCAAGACACAGTATAGAAGGTTGCAGGTTCAATTCCCGGGTTTTATTTTTCACTGGAATGTTAATATTGTTTCTCACATCAATGCGAGTAAAGAAATTGCAAAGATTACTTTTAATTTTTGTATGAAAAGCAAAGGAATTTATCAGTGTTAGGGACAGGAGTATTTGTAATGTGTTCGGACAAAAACTGCACTGAAATCTGTTACAGCTCAGAGTATTATCTCTGAGCTGTAACATGATTGGCTGTCAGTAATTGAGGAAACAAAAAGGGTTCCCTCTAAAAAAGGACCCCACACAAAAAGGCACTACTACTTATGGCTAGTTAAGTGCTAAGCATTTATTGGTGACTTAGTGCAAGCATTAATATCACAAAGTACCAGAAAGTGCTCCTCAAGACCCCCACCCACACAACATCCCCATAAAAACATACACCATAATACCAACATAGTGCACCACTATAATTAGTATTCTACGTGGCTTATGATAATATTAAGCTGTGCACCTGTCCACTAGTAATTGTCTGCTTTCTGTGAAGTGTACTGCGTACACTTAACTAGGTGTTCCCAACTCAGGTGAATTATGGGAGTTGACCCCCTAGTACCCACAGTTTAATTTCATAAATCACCCAGAATCTACAGCAAAGTATCCATCATTGTGAACATGCTCTTTCTATTGGGGCAATGTTGTCTGAAGGCTCTAGTTCCCCTTTAAGATTGTTCTAATGTTGACAGGCACTGCCAGCATTCAATTATCCTCCATTTACACTGTCTTTGACCTGTATACAAAAGTGAGGGTAGTGTGTTCTTTCACAGACATATATTTTGCATAGTCATCCTTAATGGGGGCTGTCATGACCAGCAACAGGGGACATAAGAAGTAACAGGAAGGTTGATGGAATCATTGATTGGTTTGCTACAGATAAAGTGTATTTTGTACCTAATACACATTTAATCAACTGAACTTAAGTTTTTGTCATTGAATTTATTTCCACTTTTTTAAAGGTTTTTTTTTGTTTGTTTTATTGCTTTTAGCAGTACACAGTATGTGTTATCACCTTGTCTCTAGTCTTCAAAGCAGTAAAACAAGGTATATAATAAAATATTTTCTATAAGGAATAATGCTCCCATTACAGTGTAATATAAGGATATAAAGTCACAGAGGAGTTCCCTGACCATATAAAACACGTGTCAAGCTCAAGGCCCGCAGGTCAAATCCGGCCCTTCGGGCCATTGTTTGTGGCCCCCAGTGACTGTACAGCATCCAAGACTTACTACATTGCTATCTTTTTTAAGTCCCAAGTAGTGGCATAACTATAGATCTGCCGCAATCAGCTGTTTTTAAACCTGATCGCACGTACCTTTACTAAGATAGGTGTGTTCAGCTGTTTAAAAACAGCTGATCGCGGTATCTAGCAGGCACTAGTAACACTGCTTGTGACTGTACAAAAGGGACTTGCACAAATGGACAGCAGCTTAGTAAAGCTTGGATGCAGTCACTGCTGTAAAAACTGATCGTATATTCGGCCCATCACTTAGCCTGTCTTTTTGATTATGTGATTGAGTTTGACACCCCTGATATAAAAGCATGATGCCGCAGGCCGATTTCTTTTATACAGGGCAGGGAATTCCATAAAGTTTGGTCCATTTTTTAAATTTTGAACTTCTAAAAAAGTTTGAAAGTTTGAAAACGTACCCATTAAAGTCAATGGGGGGTAAACAGTTTGGAAAGTTCAGATGAACTTTCCGAAATATAACAAAGTAAACTTACCGTACAGACCTCTGGGACCTGGGAGATGGTCTAGGGACAGGGATGTCTCTCTAATGAGGCAATATGAGCAAAACGCTCAGGGCGGCAGGCAGAGCTCACTCTTCTTTAGAAAAACATCAGGGAGAGCAGAAGGAAAATAAAATCACAGGTGAGGGAGCGTGTGCACACTCGTGGACCCGCAATTTTCCACTTGATTGTCATAGGTGGGGTAATTATCTGTGTGTGCAGAGTTTGGCACATCTTATTTTAAATGTAGTTTGGGTGTTCTGGGCATTAAGGCACATTATATGTGCCAGTCTGTGTGATCTGGGAATTATGGCATCTTATATCTACCTATCTGTGATCTTTGCATTAGGGCATGTTATAAGTGCCTATATGTGTGGTCTGGGCTTTAGGGCATTTTATATGTACCAGTGCATTTGATCTGGTCAATATGGCATGTTATATGTACCTATCTGTGTGAGCTGTGCATAGGGGCATCTTATATGTACCTATCTGTGTGATCTGGGCATAGGGACATCTTATATGTACCTATCTGTATGAGCTGGGCATGAGGGTAACTTGGTTAGGTTAGTTAGGGCCCTGCCAAAAGAATCTACTTTGACATGGTGGCAGGCTTTATATAGAAATTTGGTCTGTTGTACATTCATATTAAAGTGCAACTGGAGACCAAAAATAGAATACATACAAAAAACAGAATTCTAGTGCACAATTCTAATTTCATATTTGGCTACATCCATAAGGTTGCTGCTACAAACAGCCTGCTAAACCCTGGATAAATAAAAGCAATTAGTTCTATAAGTTGGCCAAATTATTTTAAGCCCAGTCACCACATCAAGGTTGCTTTCTTTAACTGGGTCCTAACCTACTGGTACTTGCCTTTTTGGCTGCATGAGCTGACAGCTTCTCCTGAGAGTCAGCTTCAAGCATCCAGGCCACACAGGAGAAGCTGTTAGCTCATGTAGCCAAAAAGCCAAGTACCAGTAAGTTAGTACCCAGTTAAAGAAAGCAACCTTGACGTGGTGACTGGGCTTAAAATAAATTGGCCAACTTATAGAACCAATTTATTTTATTTTTTGTATGGTGGCAGGCTTACAAATCTTTTGAAAAAAAACTTTTATTCTACAGGAATTATGGTGTAGGTAAATGTCTTTTTTAGGAACTGTATAAATACTTCCATGAAGTTTAAAAAGACCAAATGTTTAACCACGCCCTTTCCTGGAAGCCACTTACACCTAACGCTGGTTGTGGTGGCCCATTTCATGGCGCCTAGTGGTACAAAGAGGCGGCATTCAAAAGTTTGGCTCAGGTGGCAAAAACCATAGACACGCCCCTATCTGGGGAACACGTCCGTGCGCAGGTAACCACAAAGAAAACGGACGTAGCGCACATGCGGTTTCCACAGGCTGTTTTCGAAAATCCTCAAATGTCGATGGATTCCCGGAATCAATTCTGCTGACAGATGTTTGGGGGTCCCCGCAGCTTGAAACCGGGACCCCCTCCCGGGTCCTTACAAGGACCATTGTGGTCCGACAAAGGCCTTTTTTTGGCTTAAGGGGTCCCACAGGACCCCACTCCCCGGTACTTATAAGTGCCCTTGTGGCCCTAAAATGGGAACTTTGGGGCTTATGGGGTCGAGCAGCTCGAACCGGGACCCCCCTTCCCCGGCACTTATAAGTGCCTTTGCGGCACTAAGTAGTGCCCTTGTGACCCTATCAAGGGCTCTTTGGGGCTTAAGGGGTCCCGCAGCTCGAACCGGGACATCCTTTCCCCAGCACTTATAAGCTCCCTTGCGGCACTGACAAGTGCCTTTGTGGGGGGTCCAGCAGCTCGAACCATTACCCTCCTGGTCCTAAAAAGGACCTTTTCAGGTCTCGGTGTCTTCTTGTCGGCGACACCAACTCCGCTGATGTCGCCAACACCAGGCAATGTCACTGCGGCCGCCAGTGACATCAACGTCGCCGGTGTTGCCGACCTCTTGATCCGAAGTCTTCTGCCATCAGCTGCGATGACTTCTGCGCTCCGTGGAGGTTTGCAGCTCTTTATATAGGTTTGCAGAAGGACCAAATAAAATTGTGATTGGTTAGGATTTCAATGCTTGCAATCATATCATCACACATTAACCAATCATATTTGAAAAATAAAATTCAAATATGATTGGTAAATGTGGTTAATGGGTTATTCCCGAAATCGGACGCACGGGTATTTTCGGAATAATCTCAAACGTTCAAGGATTTTCGAAAAAAGTTTGTCTTAGACTCGGTTTTGTGTCCATCTTTTCTCCCGAGTTGACTTTATAAACCATATATTACACTGTAATAGGGCACATTATTTCTTAGAATACATAAGGTTTAATTACTTTATATAAAAAATGGTGTTTTGGGTCATTTTTTATATAAAATAATTCCCCTCCCCCAACATATTAGTTTAAACACAGCCTCTACAAACATTAACAATAAAGCATTTAAGTTGCTTCCATATTAAAAGCTGTAACACGGCACAGACCTTAACAGGTTAAGTTGTCTGTCTTCAAATAGCCACTGAATTCCTTTCCCTTGCCAGTGTTCTGTCAGTAGTAATTGTCAGTTATTTTTTTTAACTCACTTTAACTGCTGAGTCTGTAGCTGCTGCTCTGGAGACCGATCTATAGGTCATAGATAAGACATCCAGGTCTCCCTGTTAAGGTCTGTTCCGGGTTACAGCTTTTTATATGGAAGAAAGTTAATGCTTCATTGTTATGTCATGGTGACAGGACTCAATGGGGAGGTGCAGTTGTATATATTCTTATAAAAACCTCATAACTACGTAGTTAAGAGTTTTTATTCCACTGCACAACCCCATTGAAAGTCAATCTGTCATCTGCATCCAGGGGAACCAAGTAGGATAACCTTGTGTGGTTCAAACTAAACAGCCCCATTTGATAACCTGAGACCCTATACAGAATCCAGATTGGCATGCTATGTAGCATTTGCCACAGCAAGTTCAGATTTACAGTTTCAATGGAGTTGGGACTTAGGAGCACAGGATACTGATTTATTGGTTATAGTGAAACTATAGTGTGTCTAAAGTTTTTTCTTTTTAAAACAGTTAAAATAAAAAGTACATGAGGCAGGGAGGTAGGATTGGTGCTTTTTACCTCCCAATATAATTTCTGTGAGGAGCAGTAGGACGAAAAACTTTGCTTCTGCCAGTCTTCCTGTATGCTTCAGCATGATCTTTAATATAAAATGGCCCCAGGCTACAAACTGGCAGATGAATGTGAACTGTATGTGTTGTAGCTCCATTAACAAAATATTGGGAGGTGGGAATAATCAATCCTATATCCTTGCCCCAGGTGCTTTTCATTTTCAAAAAGTAAATTTTTACAGTATAGTTATCCTTTAAGGAGAGGTGGGGGTTAAAGAGCAATAAGGGTATAAAATATAAGCCTTCTTATAACAGAAGGTACCTTCTGTTACAGCCTAATGTTATAATATAATTGCCCCAATAATCTAATATATAAACACGTTTCTCCCTCCCATGTTACCTAGAGAATCATGGAAAGTATAATCCTTTATATCCTCTTTCCTACATACACATCCCTTCCTGTGTAGCATACAGAAAGTTTTTTTTGATTGGCTAAGACTGCCCTATGTTTTACTAACAGCACATCATTGGATTTTATACTGACATTACCACTTCCTTTCAGTATTCACAAGGAGACGCATTAGCAGTCACAGGGGTGTGGTTTAACCTCCCATTTTGACTACCCTATATTAAAATAGAAATCTCAGCTCTGTAAGTAAGTTTATATATTTTGTTTTGTACCTAATATAAGTCAGTGCTATAATTTATATAGATTTATTGATGGTCATATAAATGGTAATAGTGAAATAGTACACACACACACGCACCTTTCCTATATGTAATATCCTATACCCCCCCACCTCATTGGTAGCTCCTAAAAACTCAATGCAATCTCCTATGAAGAGATGAATATATTTATATAGGATAAAAGATATACACAAATAAGAAAAGAAAAAAATGAGAAAAAAATCAGTTTACCCAGAATCTCTCTTACGGATACAACATTGCTTGTCCATTTTTACATTAGCCATGAAAAAGTGTGTAACGTGCTAACAGTATTTCATAAAAAGGTACATTTCAAACATCAAAGTTGTTACTTCACCTCTTTAGTTACATCTCTTCTATAGTGTTTATCTTTACGTCCTTGCAATCACAATTACCAGTTAACCTTGCATAATAACAATTGAGTCTTAAAGTGCATTTAGTACATAACATTGTGGTACACAAAACTTTTTGGGGTATGTGATTTTGGTGACTTTCCTTAGAAATACAAATATTATTTGTATTCTAGTTAAAACAGATACCGGTATACAGAGCATTTTTTTATTTGTACAGATAAAAACAAAAGCTTATGCCTTACGGTATACCTTTGATGGACAGTGCATAAAACAATATTAGCGTATACATGTACAACTACAGACACTTAAAGTACAACTAAAGCCTCAGAACAACTC
Source organism: Hymenochirus boettgeri (assembly GCA_019447015.1). Lineage (NCBI taxonomy): Eukaryota > Metazoa > Chordata > Amphibia > Anura > Pipidae > Hymenochirus > Hymenochirus boettgeri. The sequence goes on along the minus strand of CM033471.1, from coordinate 138,524,639 downwards.
TCTTTCAGAAGGACAAGCACCTTAATATAAAAGCAGTAATCTGTCTCACCTCTCTTTTTCACACACCCACTAGTAGCCTGTAGCCAATCCTTTTACAGGACAGAATAGGCAAGGGAGCATGTGACTGTGGTCAGGGGTGTGGCCAGTCACTGTACACACAGTTACTGAATTCAGTTCTTTAGGGGGTTACATTTACTTTAATGCCATTTACTATAGTGAGATTTTACAGTTTATTGGTGTATTTAGAGGGGATAGTTTAAGATTCTGGAGTGTAAAAAATTGGCTTCAGTTCTCCATTAAGTTTGATTTTCAATACATTCCTGAGGCATCGGGGCTGGCCAGCTGCCTACTAAATGTTTATGTGTTACCTGGTTAAAGTGACCCTGGCAGTAGAGCTGTGCTTGAGGTATGTGAAATATCTCATCCATATAAGGATCTCGCTGTTCTCGAGTGATTTTGGAGAAAAGTAAACTAGAGAGCAGAAAACAGCCACTGAACAAAGCAGAAAAGTAGTATCCTTCAAGGTTTTCCATACTGAATCTCTTGATAGTTTGAAGCCTGTAATAAAAAAGAAATACATATATGTGCATTTTTTTTGTATTAGTATTAATACCTTACTAAGCTGGTTTTGTATAGTATAGTATTTGAGGTTGAATAAAGACATACGTCCATCCAGTCCAACCCATCTAGCAATATCCTCATTTCCTGCCTAACTGTTGATCCAGAGGAAGGCAAAAAAACCCCACCAAATTTATGATGGGGAAAAAATTCCTCCCTGACTCCAAGTGGCAATCGGAAATTTCCCTGGATCAACTCTACTTTATGTATCAATACCAGTAACTTGCAACATTTCTTGTTTGCAGAAACTCAACCAGCTTTTTTTTGAAACTGACCAATGAACCTGCCATTACAACGTCCACTGGAAGACAGTTCCATAGCTTTACCGTTCTCACAGTGAAAAACCCTTTCCGAGCTTGAAGCCTAAACCTTTTTTCTTCAAGTCTTAAGGGATGTCCTCATGTCCTTTGACATGTTCTACTGGTGAACAATGCCCCAGATAGTTTATTGTATGGCCCGTTAATGTATTTATACACAGTAATCATATCCCCACGCAAGCGCCTTTTCTCCAGCGTACATAATTGTAACTTTTCCAGTCTCTCTTCATATTCAAGCTCCCCCAATCCCCTTATTAATTTAGTTGCCCTTCTCTGAACCCTTTCCATTTCAAAGATGTCCTTTTTGTACACAGGATTCCAAAATTGCACTGCATATTCCAAATGAGGCCTTACCAATGCTTTGTAAAGAGGGAGAATTACATTTTCCTCCCTTGAATCCATACCTCTCTTTATACAAGACAATACCATGCTGGCTCTGGCTGTTGCCGCCTGGCACTGCTTGCTACCTTTAAGTTTGTTATCCACCAAAACTCCAAGATCCCTTTCCAACAGGGATTCACTTAACACAGAGCCATTTATAGTATAAGTAGCACAAGTATTTTTAAGTCCAAAATGCATCACCTTACATTTATCAACATTGAATTTCATCTGCCACTTAGCAGCCCAATGTGATAATCTATCTAGATCCCCTTGCAACGATTGCACATCCTCTGAAGTTTTTAATGGTCGACAAAGTTTAGTGTCGTCAGCAAACACAGAAACCTTGCTGACAATACCCACTTCCAAATCATTAATAAATAGATTAAATAGAAGCGGCCCCAACACAGAACCCTGTGGCACCCCACTTAGCACTTTAGTCCATAATGATGAAGCCTCATTAACAACTACTCTCTGCATCCTATTCATTAACCAATTTTCTATCCATGTACAAATGTGACTCCCCAGACCAACAGACCTTAGCTTATTCATTAGTCACCTATGGGGGACTGTATCAAAAGCCTTTGCAAAATCCAAGTAAACTACATCTACTGCTATACCAGAGTCTAAATTTCTACTTACTTCCTCATAAAAGCCAAGCAAGTTAGTTTGACAAGATCTATTCCTCCTAAATCCATGCTGGTTACTACTTATAATGTCAGTCCTTGAAACATACTCTAGAACATGTTCCCTTATTAAACTTTCCAGGATCTTCCCCACCACTGAAGTTAAACTTACAGGCCTGTAATTACCCGGCTGTGAACGACTACCCTTTTTGAATATTGGAATAACATCAACCTTTTTCCAATCCAGAGGCACACCACCGGACATGAGGGAATCAGCAAAAATAAGAAACAATGGCCTAGATAAAACTGAACTTAGCTCCTTAAGTACCCGAGGATGTATTTTATCCGGTCCAGGAGATTTTATTATTTCCCAAGGGTATAAATTTAGATGTGAACTGGCTTAAAATCCCCTTGAACACAGTCCACTTCTGTTCAGTACCTTTACCTGATAATACATTATCCCAGTTGACATTCTGAAGAGCTGCTTTTAACCTGGGAAAATTTGCTTTCCTGAAATTAAATGTCTTTGTTAACCCAGCGCACTTTTCCTTTCGATAACAAAGTCCAAATGCCACTATTTCATGGTCACTATTCCCTAAGCCTCCAGTTACCTTTATATCTATAATGCGCTCCACAATGTTAGATATTACCAGATCCAACAGAGCTCCTTTTCTAGTAGGAACCTCAACCACCTGTGAGAGAAAATAATCCTGCAGCAAATTCAGGAACTCATCGCCTTTTTCTGTGATGGCAGTTCCACCACACCAATCAATGTCAGGGTAATTGAAGTCCCCCATAATGAGCACACTCCCCAAACTTGCAGCCCTTGCCAACTGCATATGAAGTTGACTCACCTCCTCTCTGCTAGCATTTGGCGGCTTATAGCAGACACCAACAATGACATTACCCCCTTTCCTGTTGCCTAATTCCACCCATATTGCCTCCACTTTATCATCCATATCACCAGTTATCTCTTCTTTTAAATGTGGCTTCAATTCTTTTTTAACATAAACACATACTCCTCCCCCTTTCCTTTTTTTTCTGTCCTGCCTAAACAAGGCATATCCTTCTATATTTACAGCCCAGTCGTGAGAACTGTTCAACCACGTTTCTGCTATACCTATTACATCATACTTTTCATTCAATGCCATCATTTCCAATTCACCCATTTTGTCAGCCAGGCTTCTCGCATTTGCAAACATACATTTTAGATTATGATTCTGTAATTTATTCGTACACTTTAATACACATTCCTCCCTTTAATCCACACCTTGCCTTGGTTTCCCGACATCTATTCTTGTTCTTACGGTTTGTGGAAAATAGTTTCCCCCCCAAATTTAAGTCTAAGTTAAGTTTAAATTTAAGTTTATAGTTAAGCTGGGTACACGCATTAGCGATATAGGGCCAATCCCATCAGTTCTGGTAGGATTGGCCCTATATCGCTAATGTGTGTGTGGACAAAACAACCGTTTCCATTCTGAGCAGACAAATTCCCTTCGGCTGCAGTCTTGCCCTGTATACTAAGGTGTAGGGAGTTGGCTGCAATTGTAGGGTGTATGGCAGTAACAAACGATCTCCCTATGCCTTATATAGGGTGAGTGCTTGTGACTGTGTTTAGACACATCTTTTAAAGATTGCAGATTCTGTCATTTTTAAAAGATATCTATAAATGGAGAGTACCTGGGACAGGGAGGAAGGATTGATTATTCCAGGGCTGGACAAATCATCCAAAAATTTAGGAGCCAGCAAATTACATATATCCCAATGTCCTATGAATGACAGGTGACCCACCCACACCCACCATAACTCCACCCACAGCCCGCCCTTTCAACTAAAGCCCCACCCATTATTATGACGGACATCGATTGGAAATTGTAGAGGTAAGTACAGGACTTAGCAGTTTAGGTCCTCCCCCTGGGTTATTTTCAAGGGAGGGGTGTTGTCACAGACACCAATAGCTGCCCTTTAAAACCTTTGTGACTTTCACAAAAAAAAATCCTTACACTATGAGAGTGACACATGGTCTTAATCGGACTAAACATTGCAATTTATTCTCACTAAAGCCTAAAATTCCCCATCATGCTTGGTAATCTTACACAAGTGAACTTAGTAAGTGTTATGATTTTCCGATTTCTCTGGTCTTCGCCTGTCAGTGGAAGTGAATGGATTTTTTAAAGCAATACAAATAACGGGAGGGATTTTTTTAGCATAATATATATTTACTTTTTTATTGATTCCAGAACTTTGGAACCAAATATTGATTTATCTTTGTTCATTACATCAAGTTTATAATGTTTTATGAAAGTAGTAGGATTAGACCAAGCTGTGGCTTTCAAGATTTCATTAATTGGTACTTTCGCCGAGAAAGCCCAAGATGTGGACACTGCCCTTGTTGAGTGAGCCTTCACTCTCTGCCAATTTGTATGCTTGTCTGATAGTTTCTTTTATCCACGATGACAATGTCTGTTTCGAAGGCTGAAGCCCTTTCCTTTCACCTTGGAACAGGACAAACAATGAATCGCACTTTCTATGTGTTCTTTGTATATACTGTTTGAGTGTCCTTCCCACATCCAACATACTTGTCTGTGTCATTTTCTTGAAATGCAGGCAATACTACATCTTGATTCATATGAAATCGTGATACCACCATTGGAATGAATTTTGTCAGGTCTTAGTATGACACTGTAGCTCTGAAAGATAAGATGGATGCGTTTATTAATTAATGCATTAATTTCCGACACCCTTCTTGCTGATGTGATGGCCACCAGAATCAATATTATTAGTGTTAGATGCTTTATGCTTATTTCCTCTATTGGTTCAAAAGGGGAGTTTTTTAACATGTTAAGGACCAACGTAAAATCCCACGGAGGGATTTGTGTTTTGATTGGTAGTCTAATATGTTTAATCCCTTTAAAAACCTTATCATAAGTGGGCCCAAAGCCCAATTTTTGTTCAGCACTGCCGATATTGCGGATACTTGGCGTTTTAATGTAGAATTACTTCAATTTCTACAAGAAGGCTTGCAGAAAAAGTATTTGTTCTACTTGTGCTGTTTTTGCTTCTACTTCTATGGTATTGCACGACCATTGGAAATGTTCCCACGTCTTATTATAAGATTTTGATGTTGATTCCTTCCTTGGAGGACATAAGTGTATTTCAGACTTCTTCTGAAAGCCCCCGATTTCTCATGGGGTTAACTTTAATTTCCATGCCGTTAGTTTAAGTTTGGCTATGTCCGGCTATGTCCGGATGGTTCAAGCTTGGGTCCAAGCAAACCACGGATGTCTCGGCCACCATGGTAGAATTATAATCATTTCCGATATGTCCTCCTCGATCTTCTGGAGTACCCTCTGGATCATTGGTATAGGAGGAAATATGTACATCATTTGTGCCCACCAACTCAGTGAAAAAGCATTCATGGCTACTGCTAGACTGTCCGGGAACCAGGAAAAAAATTTGACTTTGGTATTGTATCTGGTTGCCATTAAGTCTATTTCTGGCAAGCCCCAAATGTAAGTTATTTGGTCTGATCCAGGCTCCATTCCCCAGGAATCACATCATTCCTGCTCAGCCAATCTGCTTGGATGTTTTGCTTGCCTGGAATGTAGATAGCCCAGATGTGCATTAAACTATTTTCAGCCCAAGTTAAAATTTCTGAAACTTGAATCCATAGATTGTTGCTCCTTGTTTATGTAGCACACAACAGCCATGTTGTCCGACCGAATTTGCAGGGCCTGATTCTGGATAATCTGTTTGAAGTGTTTCATTGCTAGTATCACTGCCTTAATTTCTTTCAGGTTCTGATGTTTCCCTCTCCATGTCTCGTTCCATACTGCTTGTACTACCTGATTTTGACATAGAGCACCCCAACCAAACGGACTCTCGTCTACTGTAATTATGTTCCAGTGATAGTAATACATTTCTACTGGTCTGAAGTTTGTGTCTTTCGTCCACCATTTCATCTGCTTCTTCATCATGTGAGGTAAGAATATAATCTGAAACGGGCTCATTCTGGTTTTCCATTGTTCCAGGAATGTTAACTGGAATGATCTGAGGTGAAATAATGACCATTTCACTGCCTCTGTTGTCGCCACTAATTTTACCAATAGCTTTTGGCATACTTGAGCTGTTGATTGGGGATATTTTAGAAATTCCGTCATTTCTTTCATTATATCCTGTTTCTTCTGTATTGGTACTGACATCTGTAAACTTCTTCACGGAAGAAAAACTCCTCTACTGATTTTTCCTCTTTTATTATCCATCTATGATGGTGTAAGCAAGAAATTGTCTTGTTAATATGATCCCGTAGTGTTGATTATTTTGCTGCTTTTATCAGTATGTCGTCCAAGTAAGCATAAACTTGTATTTTCTTCAGTCTGAGATGTGCAATCTGTGGTGATAGAATCTTTGTAAACACTCGGGGTGACGATGTTGGACCAAACGGCAAGCATCTGTATTGAAAATGGTGTTTCATTGCAATGAATCTTAGGTATTTCCTGTGTCTGTTGAGTATTGGTATATGGTGATAGGCACTCTGTAAATCTATCTTCACCATACAATCTCCCATGTGTAATTGAGCTTAAATTGATTTTAGGGTCTCCATTTTGAATTTCATTTATTTAAGAATGAGTTCAGGAATCTCAAGTCCAATATTGCTCAGAAAAAAAGGGGAGTAGATTCCTTTCTTCTTCTCTGTCCTTGGAACCTCTTCTATTATATTCTGTTCCAATAGATTTTGAATTATCTTTTCAAATTCTTTTATTGGTTCACTTTGCTTTGGCACTGGAGATTCTATTATCTTGTTTTCTCGAGGTACTTGAAGGAACTCTATAGAATACCCTTTCAGAAGTGTTTGTAGAACCCAGGCGTCGGAGCTTGTTCTTTTCCACTCCATCACAAATTCGGATAGCCTTCCTCCGAGATTGTGATGGGGCAACCCGTCATAAATCTCTACCTCTGTTTTGGTATCTCGAAAAAGAGGTTGTTCTGATTTCCATCCTGTTTTTTGAAAGGTGGGACGTCCTGGTCTATATTGCTTGGCTTGTCTAAAGTTTATACAGGTTACTGAACATCTTTCCTAGTGTTTCTAGGTATAGGTAATGTTCTTTTTGTCGCATTTTTCTCTATAATTTCATCTAGTGATGAACCGAATAACCGACTTCCTTCAAAGGGCAAATTTGTTAACTAGTTTTGACAAATTGTCCACTCTCCAGTGCCTTAACCACAAGGCACAACGGGCTTCTGTTGCTTGACCCATTGCTTTATAATTCAGTTTAACAGCATCCTAAGAAGCCTCTGCGATAAAATAATTTGATAATCTAATATCTTGCAGCATTTTACTTAATTCTTCTCTTGGAACCCAATCTACAATGGCATTTTCCAACTCTCTTATCCAAACCCTATTTATTCTTGCCATACTCGTTATGGCTATAGAAGGACGGATAGCCGCTCCTGAAGATATGTTCTCTTCAACTATCTGTAGGGTTGTCCTCATTCGCTTAATTAGGTAATCTACAGACTTTTGTGAGATATTACCTGCAGCTATCTCATCTATTTCCTCTGTATCTGATTTTATCTCGCCTTTAGATTCTTCATCTGACTTTTTTTCTCCTGATGTTTTGGGCTTTGTTTTAACGTATTCTTTAAACATTTTGGACACTTTATTCATTGTAACTGTTGTGACTTTCGTTACTATCGTTTCCATTGATGAGTCAAAAATACTTTTCATTGCAGCATGAATTTGTTCTTGAGACATTGACACTAATGGATTGGTGCATTCCTTGCACAATTTCTTCCCATTCCATTTATCACAGAGAATACATTCTCTAGATGGATTTCTGCTAGTTGATCTTTCCCTTCTTTCTGGGGAGCTAAGAAGAAAAATGGTAAAGTTTTAAAATCATTTCTACTTTAGTTTTCCTTTAACCTTCAGCACTCTCTTTACTTTTTTGCCCACCCCCTTGATCTGGATCTCGGTCTTTTAGAGGAGCTCATGGTAGACACTGTAAAAGACAAACATTAACTGTCAAGTATACATGCAGATTTTAACACTTGATGCAGCTTTGAATTGCCCAGCTACTCACAGCATACAGGCAGAAACAGAGATCCTGGGCAGCGGTTACACAAATTGCAGGATAAATACAGCAGCAGGAGCCAGCAAACACCCCTCCGGTGTTTTACACAAACAGCTGATTTCCTTGCACTATACCGGCCATTGAAAATGTAGCGCAATGACGTCATTGCGCTTTTCGGCCAATGCGCATGCACGCGCGCAGACACAGACGAACGTGTCTTCCGGATTGTCACAGAGAATGCGGAAGACCGGCCCCCACTAAGGCCTTACCGTTTTCCTCTGTGTACAGGGAGAGCGGTCTTCAGCAGAAAAGAGAGGCCAAAGAACAGCTGGGGAGATGATTTTTTAGGGGTGAGATCCTAAGGTCTGCCAGTCACAGGAGAAAAAGACATGGAGGCATGGGGGAGGAGCAGAGCTTTTATTCGATAAGGAGGCCTGTCACTCAAACTATGGAAGAGGACCAGGGAAATGAGATATTATAAATAATCAATGTGTGGGTCAGAATGTCTGGATGTTCTCCATAGGCAATTACAAATTACTATTTTGTGTGTATGATCCTTCTACTTCTGATAACAGCCAAACATTCTTATTCATGACCTGGATGAATGAGAACCTTCAAAAGCATTCTTATTCACACTTATTTACAATACATCAAGGGCTGAGCTTTAGATCACCTGTGCCACCTCTGTGCATGCTGGGAATTGTATGCTTTATTAAGAATCTGTTTTGATTTTAAAAAAAAGCTTTTGTGATTATACAATCATGTTGCTTACTAAAAACAGCTTTGCTGTTTAATTCACACTCATATCTAGGAACAAATTGTCTGTTATCGGAGAAATTGCTACAAAATTTTAGTTGACTTGTGTTGGACAGCTGTGAATTTTGGGATCTTTATGCGCTGATTATTTGTACATCTTGTACACCTGCAGCTTTGTGGTGGTTAAATGGTGGACGTACCCTTTTAAAGAGTAAAATGTGAGCAGCAGTAGCATATTCCCCCATTTTTTTCATATTAGAATTTCATGTTAGAAAAGAATAATTAGAGCAAGATAAAGGGTACACATTTAACTAAAATGAGGGGAAGGGGCAGAAATGCACAACCTAATCTAACAGAACCAAGGAGTAGATCGTGTCACACAAAAAAAGTCAGAATAAACTAATAGGACAAAATAAGTAAAGACAATTTTTAAAAAAATCAAATAACCAAACAATACAAACAAATAAGATATTTACATAAATAATGTAAAACCCAACTGCAAATGTAAAAAACTCCAGTGTATATGGGGGATATTATAGAACTCCTCAATAACTTTATACCCACACAAGCATTAATACTGAGCATTCTCACCTGTTCTGAGACATTTTTACATGTATTTACCCTTTTCTCTCAAACCTGCATACAACCCCCCACACACACACACACAAAATACAGAAGAAACACTGATTGTTAATACTACACAGATACACTACTGTCTGTCTAGTGGAAGACCTTACCACTGTTCCTTGTGCCTCCAGTAACTATTAAAGTGTATAAACTCACATGGGAGCAATGGGACAGTCCTAAAGCTCCTTCCTGCCAAATGCCAATCTGCAGCAGTTCCCAGAACCTCCCTCTATTGAACTGCACAGCAGGATGCCAGCGACCCCCGCATTCCAAAAGTGCGAGTTACATTAAAACTGCACCGTTCTGTCTTAGGGCTGCTTAGTGGGGGAGGCAAAAGTAACTTTTGCTTTGTAAAATATTACGGTCCCCAGGCTAGCTTTTTCAGTCGCCATGGCGTACCGGGATTTGTCCAGCCCTGGATTATTCCTACCTCTCAATATTGTTTTGTTGTGGACCTACATCACGTACAGTTTTCATTTGCCAGGTTAGTCCTGGACTTTTCCTGTGTTATAGATAGCGCTGAAGCCAGGAGGAAGACTGGCAGAATCAGTTTTCTTTGGGCTGGTGCTCCTCACAGAAACAATATTGGGAGGTAAGAATTACCAGTCCTATATCACTGTCCCAAATACTATTCAGTTTTTTAAATAGACTTCATACACACGATAGTTCTCTTTTAAAGGACTGGAAGTGTGTGTACTCAGCACTGTAAGGATCCTTTATAACTAGCAGCAAATACAAAGTTATCTGCAATCCCAGAAGGAGTTTGTACAGCGTCAATTAAAAACAATCCCTTCAAATCGTAACAATGCCACAACAGTCTCCATCCTATTTTGGTATCTGGTGCAATAACACACACACGATATGCCACATTCTATCTCCAGGTGTCACGAGATATCGTGGTTTTATTTCTATTAGAAGGTAGAATAGGAGGGAATGTACCTATCGGCTTGGAGTACCTACCGGAAACTGAGGAAATCAGAGACAAGATTGTAAGGACTGTGATAGTATCGCACAATCCCTGTGTACAGCACCATAACACCCCCCACATCCAGACATCCGCTCAGAGAAAGCCTTCTAACCGGAAGGGTGCGTCGTGCACAGTGGCTCGGCCGCAAACCAAGTCACTATACTTACTGTTCCTCTCTGTGTAAGGGGGAGATTCGGGGTCCAGTAAATAGAGGGACTGCACTGGTGAATGTGAAGACTGGGACAGAGTGAGGCGGTTAGTTCATATCGTGGTGTTAAGGAGACATTTACTGGGTTTTTGTATTGCAGTGCATCATACAATATACAGCCTGTCCTCCCAGTATCCGCCTTTCTGACACTCTGAATCCAAGTGTTACGTATGTTTAATGGGGTTACCCTAGGGGCTCGTTCACACTACATGAGTTTCTTTCTGTTCATTAAACGTTTCAAACCCCATAGGATTTCACAATATTGCGTATTCCATTCTGTTTCTGTCTGTCTAAAAATGCATGAAAACATGATACAACGGATAACAATGCACGTGTTTGATTTTCTGCCCATTTTTTCCTGGGATTTCCTGTGATGTCATTGGTCCTGTCCAACAACTTGGTCAAAAATGTTTTAAAACACAAAGGGCAGAATGCAGAAAAAACAGACACAAACGGATAATAACACGCAAATGGTCAGCAACTGATACAAAAATGTATTAAAACGTCACTCAACGCACTGTTTTTAAAGTGCGTTTTTGCCTGTCCCTAGTGTGAATGAGCCCTTAGAAGGACTCCCAATTCATTCTTTTTTTTTTATTTCTCATAGGGAAAGTTGTAAGTTGTTCGTACATAAACTCCATGCAAACCTTTTTATAAAGTAGTAAAAAGAAACTACAAATATATGGATAAAAAAGTTATATTTAACAGATTTGTAGTAATCATAGTGCTAAATGTATATTTACTGTTATGAGACATAGACATGCACTATTCTGCGAAACAGACATGGACTGTTCTGATAGACATGGACTGTTCTGATAGACATGGACTGTTCTGATAGACATGGACTGTTCTGTTATACATAGACTGTTTTGTTATACATAGACATGGACTGTTCTGTTAGACATAGACATGGACTGTTCTGTTAGACATAGACATGGACTTGTCTGAGAGACATGGATTGTTCTGTAAGACATAGACATGGACTGTTCTGTTAGACATAGACATGGACTGTTCGGTTAGACATAGACATGGACTGTTCTGATAGACATGGACTGTTCTGATAGACATGGACTGTTCTGTTAGACAGACATGGACTTGTCTGAGAGACTTACACAAGGACTATTTTGTGAGACATACACATGGACTATTCTGTGAGACATGGACTATTCTGTGAGACATGGACTATTCTGTGAGGCATAGACATGGATTATTCTGTTAGATATAGACATGGACTATTCTGTGAGACATAGACATGGGCTCTTCTGTGAGACATAGGCATGGACTATTCTGTGAGACAGACATGGACTATTCTATGAGACATACACATGGACTATTCTGTGAGACATACACATGGACTATTTTGGGAGACATTCACATGGACTATTCTGTCAGAATACACTTGGACTATTCTGTCTGACATAGACATGGACTATTCTGTCAGACATAGACATGGACTATTCTGTCAAGAATTAGACATGGACTATTCTGTCAGACATAGAAATGGTCTTGTATGTGAGACATGGTCTAGTCTGTTAGACATAGATATGGACTTTTCTGTTAGATATAGACACAGATTCGTATGCAAGACATGGACTAGTCTGTGAGATATAGACTAGTCTGTAAAACATACACATGGGCTATTCTGTGAGACATAGACATGGACAATTTTATTAGACATGGACTATTCTGTCAGACATAGACAGGGACTAATCTGTCAGACATAGACACAGACTCGTATGTGAGACATGGTCTAGTCTGTTAGACATAGATATGGACTGTTTTGTCAGACATAGACACAGACTCATATGTGAGACATTGACTAGTCTGTGAGACATAGACATGCACTATTCTGTGAGATATAGACTAGTCTGTAAAACATACACATGGGCTATTCTGTGAGACAGAGACATAGACTATTCTGTCAGACATATACATGGCCTATTTTATCACACATAGGCATGGACTATTCTGTCAGACATAGGCATGGGTTATTCTGTAAATCACAGGCATGGGTTATTCTGTCAAGCACAGGCATAGGTTATTCTGTCAGGCACAGGCATGGGTTATTCTGTCAGGCACAGGCATGGGTTATTCTGTCAGGCACGGGTTATTCTGTCAGACACATGCATGGGTTATTCTGTCAAACCTATACATCTATTGTTCTGTCAGACATAGACATGGAAGCTTCTGTCAGATATAGTATGGGCTATTTTGTGAGACATAGGCTTGGACTGTTCTGTAAGAAATAAATAATGTGTTTTTGGGGAAAGGGGCATTTTGAAACATCTCTTGAGTCAGTAGGCAATGAATTTACATCTGGAAACTAACTTTCAAAATGGTTTTCTACTGATCGCTATGGTACTGGCTACCAATTGGCTACTAGATTTGTCTGAGTGTCTCATAATGTCAAAATTATTCACCCTTGCGGCTTGCCATGTGCTATTCATTCAATACATGTCAACATTACCTTGTGCTGTGCACAACAGGAGTACCAGTCAGTGAGTAACTCGCACAGTTTTGCTGTAGACAATGCAATTAGATTGAAGCTAACCAACAGGTGTGGATAGCTCCGTTTTCTTGTGCAAATTGCTTTAAAACTGTTGATCTTCATCTTACTTTGAAGAAATACTTTAAGATAAGTCAATGATCATTGACTGCCACCTTACTTATTGGCTTACAGTGATGTATTCATTACATATACAGATTGAAAAAATCTTTTTTTCTCTCTCACACTAGCTTCTTAGAAAAGCTGATTGTACTTGCTTCAAAATGACAGAAACATATGAATTGGAATTATTTCCTAGCTGGAAAGTAATATTGTTACTGTTTAAAAATGTACAAAATGCAACAGACTTGAGAAGGAAAGCAATTGAAGGCTCTATTGATGGAACATTACTGAACCCTACAATGGTGAGTGTGAATAATTTGAATGGAGACTTTCAGTTAGAAATAAATGTTTCTACGTTTATGTGCAAGATAATGGTCTATCTGCCTGTCTATACACATAAAGCCCATTGGATGAAATATGAATACATTATTCTAAACTATATTTTTATGACAGTAAACAGAGTGATGTTTTTTTTCTTTACATCCTGGTAGTTTAATTGCTGCCAAGACATTTTGCATTCCCAATACAAGCTTTTTGGCAAGTTGATGGTGCCAGTTATTTATAACACCTCTGGGCGTTCCTATAACACCTCTTAGCCACTATCCAATCACACCCTTAACACCTGGCTGTGATATGCTAATTGGGATTTTCCAGGGTACATAATTGCCACAGATTCTTGTACAAGTCATTCTGAATTGAGAAAGCCAGTCGGATGACTAGCGAAACGTCTTCAAGAACTACATTTCAAGTCCAGTTGATCTTATTGAATACAACAGATATACTATGACCTGGATGAATGAGAACCTTCACAAGCGATGGTGCCAGTTATTTTAAAATAAGTTTAGTCTTCAAGTTCAAAAGGGGTTTTTCACTGTGAGAATGGTAAAACTATGGAACTGACTTGATGGAAATGAGTAGGTTGGAGTAGACACATGGCTTTTTTCAACCTTTAATACTAATTCTATGAAATCCATTAAAAGTTGTGGTCTCTTGCTCCTTTAGAAGGGGAACTAAAGTCTTGAGACAACATTGCCCAAATAGAAAGAGCACATTCACAAAGATACCAAATGCTGTGCCTGTCCTTTCTCTTTGCTGCGTCTTGTTCCTGGAAGCTGGCAGCCAATTATGTCAGCTCAGTGATATCCCTCCCTCTGACTAGCAATATCAGTGCAGCCTTTGTGTAAACATATTACAAATGCTCCTGTCCCTTACAATAATAAATTCCTTTGCCTTTTATAAAAAATTAAAAAAAATAAATTAAAGCCTGGATTTGAATCTTTGACCCAACTGTCTGTGTGTTACTAAAACCAGCACTTTAGCAGTGAGCCACCAGTGCAGATACTGAAGAAGTAGGTACAGGAAGGCTGTCAGCTGGTTGGTAAATAAAAAAAACAGCTACTATATATAAAGTTTGTACATGTATGAAAACTTTTCTAGCAACATAAAGGGAAACAAACATAAAAAACAATAAACTCAGACAGTAGACTAGTTTGTATTGTTTCATAAGTAAGCCAGGGAAAAATCTTACAATGTATAGGTGTTCTGGGAAGAAAAACTTTCACATTAGGATTTTAAAAGATTAGGTTAAGTTCTTGTTAAAGCATGTTATTTTTTTCTTCTTCTGCAGATTGTTGATCCTCTTCAGATCCTTGTAGCTGCAAACAAGGCAGTTCATTTGCAGATGCTAGGAAAAATGAAGACCAGGACCCTAAATTCAGAAATCCTGTTTAACCTGTCTCCCACAAACAATGTAATTTCCCTAACTAAATGATATAATTATCCTAAAGACACACTAATATTATCATACAGATTTTGAATGAGAATAAATGTAAAAATTACTTTTAAGGGGCCCATAAGCTAGGTATACACCATACAATAATTCTGCCCGATCATCCAGGGGACTGCATGCTTGGTCGTGTTTACTGATGGACACGGCTGCTATTGCCTCGACAGACAGTTCCTCCTGGCCGACTGGTTAAAGGTCTCGAATGGTCGGTCAGGAGGCAAGTTGTATGGTATGTACCAGCCACTAAACAAATCAATCTGATTGCTTGATAAAAAAAAATTCCCATTGACCTGATAGGAAAAAAAAATGTATGATGATTTTACAATCGGCCATACAGAAACCAACGAAGGTATGATATCAGGATATCCCACGACCGGGACTGGTGTGTGTATGGGTGCCATTAAAGAAATGTAAGAAGAGAGCATTCAACAGTGCACATTCCAAATGTTAATAATGTTTTGCTTTGCATAAAAAATGGGGAAAAATTACAGCTGGCCAAACATTAATTTTGTTCTGTCCCTATGTATTTCAAAATTGTGCTTTTTCCTGTGGAAACAGGTACAGGACCTCTGAGATTGTATTAAAATCCCATTGAATTGTAGACACTTTTTATAGGGAAAAAGTTCTGATTTATAATTTGTTAGTTGACCCGCATGTAATAGTGATTGAAAAACACATTTTTTAACTTGGGTCAACTGGACTTGAAATGTAGTTCTTGAAGACGTTTCGCTAGTCATCCAACTGGCTTTCTCAATTCAGAATGACTTGTACAAGAATCTGTGGCAATTATGTACCCTGGAAAATCCCAATTAGCATATCACAGCCAAGTGTTAGGGGGTGATTGGATAGTGGCTAAGAGTGTTATAGGAACGCCCAGAGTAAGGTGTTAAAACAGCATTGTACATGGCAGACAGTTGGTGTCGAACCCCCCCACCTTATTTAGGCTTGGTTTCTTATTTTCACATAAATGGCCTTTAACAACTCTTTGAACCAGTCACGTTCCTCGCCATTATGTTAACATTACAATCTTAAAGGTTGTCTTATCCTTAAGATGCAGGTACACGGCTGAGTCCTGACCGAGGAATTGGCTCTTCGGCTGGGCCATACGTTGATGCAGTTGCTGTTGGTCCCCCACATACAAATCAGAGCATTTTCACTGCACTGCACTGCATATATGATGTGCTTTTCTTGTGTTTTGGTATTGGGTCTTTGGATGTTACCAATTGCTGCTCAGTGTGTGTTCGGTTTTTAGCAGACAGGGATACAATGTTTTTGAAAATTCTTCTTAATTTCTCGGAGACCCCTGCTACATATGGGATGACCATGTTCTTCCTCCTGTCTTGCTTTTCCCCTTCACTGTTGGTATTTGTGTTCTTTTTTTCCTTCTACTTCTTTTGACAAAGGCCCAGTCTGGATATCCACAAGTTTAAGGGCTCCTCTGAGATGTTTCATTTCTTTAGCCTTCGCCTCTGTGCTAGTGGGGATGTTCCGGCTCTGTGTTGCAGGGTTCTGATGACACCCATTGTGATCTAAAGGGTGGTGGGAGTCAAACATCAAATACTGATCTGTGTGTGTTGGTTTTCTGTAAACCTCTACTTCCAGTTTACCATTCTCCCTGACTTCTACCAAGCAGTCCAAGAAAGCAAGTTGTTGTTTTGTACCTCTTCCCTTGTGAATTTAATGTTTTGGTCTACCGCATTAATGTGTTCTGTGAAAGCTTGGACTTCCTTCTGGTGGATTTTAATCCAGGTGTCATCAACATATCTGAACCAGTGGCTGGGTGCTATGCCCTTAAAGGTATTAAGCGCCTGTGTTTCTACCTCCTCCATGCAATGTATCATCGCCTCTACCCTGGTGAGGCACATCCATGCATATATGGACTCCCAAAGATACATAAGGAAGGGGCCCCACTAAGACCTATGCAGCAGCATCAACTCTGTAACATACAAGGTGGCAAAATATCTAGCTAACATCTTAGGACCTTTGGTGGGAAGTTCTAAGCATCACATCCAGAACTCTCAGGATTTCACAAACAAGATTGAAGATTATTACTCGGTGTAGAAGTAACTATGGTGTCCTATGATGGGGGACATTCTCTTCACTTGTATACCCACCAAGGAGGCTGTTGACATGGTGAGAAAACGGCTGGGCCAAGACAGCACTCTTACCAGCAGAACTGATCTCAACCCAGAACAGGTGTGTTCCTTGTTGGACTTGTGCCTGAATACCACCTATTTCAAATACAGGGATAAGTTCTATAAGCAAAAACATGGATGTGCTATGGGATCTCCAGTTTCACCCATTGTGGCCAACCTTTACATGGAGGAGGTAGAAACACAGGCGCTTTATACCTTTAAGGGCATAGCACCCAGCCACTGGTTCAGATATGTTGATGACACCTGGGTTAAAATCCACCAGAAGGAAGTACAAGCTTTCACAGAACACATTAATGCGGTAGACCAAAACATTAAATTCACAAGGGAAGAGGTACAAAACAACAAACTTGCTTTCTTGGACTGCTTGGTAGAAGTCAGGGAGAATGGTAAACTGGAAGTAGAGGTTTACAGAAAACCAACACACACAGATCAGTATTTGATGTTTGACTCCCACCACCCTTTAGATCACAAGCTGGGTGTCATCAGAACCCTGCAACACAGAGCCGAGAACATCCCCACTAGCACAGAGGCGAAGGCTAAAGAAATGAAACATCTCAGAGGAGCCCTTAAAACTTGTGGATATCCAGACTGGGCCTTTGTCAAAAGAAGTAGAAGGAAAGAAAAGAACACAAATACCAACAGTGAAGGGGAAAAGCAAGACAGGAGGAAGAACATGGTCATCCCATATGTAGCAGGGGTCTCCGAGAAATTAAGAAGAATTTTCAAAAAACATTGTATCCCTGTCTGCTTTAAACCGAACAACACACTGAGGCAGCAATTGGTACATCCGAAAGACCCAATACCAAAACACAAGAAAAGCGACATCATATATGCAGTGCAGTGCAGTGAAGAATGTTCTGATTTGTATGTGGGGGAGACCAAACAGCAACTGCATCAACGTATGGCCCAGCACAGAAGAGCCAATTCCTCGGGTCAGGACTCAGCCGTGTACCTGCATCTTAAGGATAAAGGACATACCTTTGAAGATTGTAATGTTTACATATTGGCGAAGGAACGTGACTGGTTCAAGAGAGGTGTTAAGAAGGCCATTTATATGAAAATAAAGAAACCAAGCCTAAATAGAGGTGGGGGGGGTTCGACACCAACTGTCTGCCATGTACAATGCTCTTTTAACACCTTACTCTGGGCATTCCTATAACACCTCTTAGCCACTATCCAATCACACCCTTAACACTTGGCTGTGATATGCTAATTGGGATTTTCCAGGGTACATAATTGCCACAGATTCTTGTACAAGTTATTCTGAATTGAGAAAGCCAGTCGGATGACTAGCGAAACGTCTTCAAGAACTAGATTTCAAGTCCAGTTGATCTAATTGAATACAACAGATATACCATGACCTGGATGAATGAGAACCTTCACAAGCATATTGCTAATACATACAGTATCTTAAAAACAACCTTGTAATTGACACTGCTTTACTTCCTATTTCCTATGGTTTTCTGCAGCAAGCGTTGTCATCTACGTTTAAGTTAATGGACCTAGCACAAGCTAAACATTTAGATGTGGAGCAACCTTAAATCCAGGGGATACATTAAGGGAAGGGTATATCAGCTTATATTGCATACTCACTAGCTTGTAGATCACTGTGCATAAAATCACAACCAAAAAGTTAGATTACAGTAGTTTATCTGGGATATTTCTTATAGACCAAAAAAGGCACAATCATAAATTTCACTCAAATGTGCTTTTAATACTAGTGCTGAACTACACAATCTTTCAGGGAGACTGAGCCCCCTTCCTCAGATTGTTCCTGCCTGGACTCTACATTACTGTGTATAGTCCATCTGGGATATTGTTAAACGAGAACTAAACTTTAAAATATTAACTTTTAGGGAAATAATTTTTTGGAAAAGCCTTTGTAAAATTGGTATTTTACAGCTGTACTAATATAATGGATTGCATATAGTTACAATATCCTTCATTTGCTCATTTGCCCTCTTCTCTGCACTTCTTTCTGTTTACAGTTGCTTTGCTAAAATATTATTGTTTAACTATCTGACTTTCATGTTAATATTGGTACAACTAATGCATTTTAATAAATAGGGGGATATATGAAATGCTTGCATTTTTTACTAGTTTATTAAAGGACAACTATACTGTAAAAATATATATATTTTTTTAATGTACCTGTTTCATTGAGAAGCTACAGCACATACTGTTTTCATCTACCAGATTATGGCTCTGAGTCTTTCTTTATTAAAAATAATGCTGAAGCACACAGGAAGACTGGCATAAGCATAGAAAATATTTTGGGAGGTACAAAGTTCCAGGAACTTTTCATTTTAACTTTTTTTGAAAAAACTTTATTTGCACTATAGTTCTCCTTTAAGTGTGTTCAGTTTTCAGCAGATGTCCTCACAGGGAGTAATACAGTTTAGTTTGGTAAAGTTATAAAGGAAATAAATGAGTGAAAAAATTATTTATGTAAAATTAAGAAAAATAACTATAAAATGTATTTTCTATTTAGATCTCAGAAGCTTTTAAGAGGTTTGGCTTAGCAGACAACGATACTGGGGCTCTTGTTGTTCTGACTGATGATGGGACTAAAACATTACAATCTCAAGAAATAATATCTCAAGTGAATGGCCATCAGGTCCCTGTGACTTCACTATCAGATTTTACAGATATTCAGAAAGTAAAAAAGGTATAACATTTAACAGAGTGATAAAACAAAAATCTACCTAACTGCTTTCTATTTATTAGCACAGATAAGGCTCAGTTACCTTATAATTGTGTTTAAAAGAATATTTTTGCATCCCCCCACCTCCAAGAACAAAATGTCCAGAAACCTGTTCTGGTAAAGTCTGCTCTGGTAATGAAATTGGGCACTAATACCTTGTCCTGTTCTAAAAACAAAGTTCTGTTTTAGCAGCTGTCTAGAGCTTCATACTAATATAACCTTACATCCATCTGAGCCAAATAAACAATAGTACAAACAGATAATAATTAAGCAGTTTATTTACCTACCCCACCATTGATACATCTGCTACTTGGAGAGCTGCAGAAACTCATCCAAACAAAAATACTGCCAATTAGTAACCAGAAAGAACAATGAGTATTCCCAGACTCTAGTCTCAGTTTTTAGTTTGTAGAATAAAATAACATGTTGTTTTAGGCTGGGTACACACCAGCCAATATTTTAGGCCGTTCGACCGATTCAGCCATGTCGGCCATGACTGACCTCGATCGTCCGTTCGTCACAATCGGACGTGCCGGAAATCATGATCGATCATGCCGTTCTCTATGCCAAATTTGCCGCGACAGACGGACATTTGTCCCGGCCGAGCACTCGCTAGTAGCGAGCACTCGGTCGGGACAAATTGTCCCTCCATGTGTACCCAGCTCTACTTTCACTGGGTTCTGTTTCTAATGTAAACACCAACCCAAGTGAAGATCTCTGTGATGGAGATGAGTCTTTCTCTGAGCTTTTGTCCAAACATAAAATCTTCTGGGTTCCAGGGCATTATGGGCGTGAGTAAAAGGGTTTCTGCTTTTTATGGTTGGCAAAATCCATTTAAGAAGATGTTATTTTGTTACAAGAGACTCCAAACAGAATTGCATTTCACAAAGTATTGTTCTTGCTATTTTGTAAATCAATGAAGTCCTTGGCACGTCTGATGTTTTTGGAAACTACAACTCCCAGGCTTCCATTGGTACAGAGTGCTGGTAGTTGTAGTTTCTAAACATATGGAGTGCCAAGGTTCAACTACATACTGACATTTCTGGTGGAGCTGTGATCACAAGGAACTGTAAGTGTTCAGAAAGTTCCCACAGCAAAAGGGGAAATCATTCATGATTACCGTATATACTCGAGTATAAGTCGACTCGAGTATAAGTCGAGGTACACATTTTTAACCTCAAAAATGAGTAAAACCAATTGACTCGAGTATAAGTCGAGGGTAGAGTAGTAGAAGGGAGTGGAAGTAGGGAGTAGAAACATCTGGAGTGGAACTGCACACACTAACCCCAAAACACACTACTCCTGAGCCTGTACTGAGCCTGTGCATACTCAGAAGAGGCAGACAGGGGATTAACATTCAGTCATTGGCTGTGATATCAATGTCAAATTCATAACTGACGGTTGCTAACTGGAAGAACCAGGAAGCAGAAACAGGGGAAATAGGACATTGTGCAGGATTTCAGGTTAGACTTATATATTTCGGATTTCAAACTATTACCATTTAGGGTTTTGGGGGGTGATTAACATGTATGTAAGTTTTCATTTCAGGGCTGGACTTGCCCTTTAAAAATAAAAGAAAGCTTCTAATTACCTAAACAGAATTTCATGGTACAACAATATTTTCTTAAAGCAAGATTGGTACTTTTGTGTAATGTAAGTTTTCATATAATTAGACTTATTTCATATTTTGTTTTACAGATGTATAAACTAACCATGCAAGAAGAAAAAGTGAGCACAGTTCTGGATGCAGTACTCTGCAGAATGTCAACAAAGGATGTTTTGTAAAATGGCCAGTTCCATCATTGTTAATTCTTAAAAACACTAATTGGTTAGCTATCTATTTCCAATGCATACAGTTTATTAAAGGATATGTACACTGTAAAAACAC
This sequence comes from Hymenochirus boettgeri, assembly GCA_019447015.1. NCBI lineage: Eukaryota > Metazoa > Chordata > Amphibia > Anura > Pipidae > Hymenochirus > Hymenochirus boettgeri. The sequence goes on along the minus strand of CM033471.1, from coordinate 138,502,926 downwards.
GTTAAGTTGACTTGGAAGCAGCAGCTTTAAAAAATCTGTGTCCCCTCCCCCTCTTTTTTTTTTTTCTAGGTCCCTTTTAAGCCTACCTTTCCTGATGTAAAGTTGCTGACATCTTGGATCTGCATTTTAAACTCTTTAGCTCCGCCCCTCCGAGACTTCCTGGATTTCTTTCCTCTTAAGCCTCAAAGAGCAGCGTCCTTTTGTCTGTATGCGCTGCGACGTCACGTGCATGGACCAAACGGACACTGCTTTTTGTGGAGGAGCGGAACAAATGAGTCTACAATGCAGATCCAAGATGTCAGCAACTTTACATCAGGAAAGGTAGGCTCAGGAGCGACCTAGAAAAAAAAAGGGGGGGAACAGATTTTTTAAAGCTGCTGCTTCCAATTAAACTTAAATTGCTTTTACAGTGTACTTATCCTTTGACGATGCCAAAAAAAAGCAAAGCAGTGACACCAGTGCTATTCAGAAAAGTGCACATTTTATCTACACATTCCTTGATCATATAATATTAAATATTTTTGAAAAATCATGTAATGTAAGTCTTGATGTTTTTTCTTTAGCTTTGCTAATGCATTTTTGCTGCCTAATCTCCCCAATTTATTTTACAAAAAGAACTTTAGGAAGTCCAGACCAAAATAATTTTTTTATACTATAAGAAACCTCTTTTATACTATAAGATACCTCTTATTAAAACAATGTGGGGGGATGTAATAATCACAGCTGTTTGTGCTACCCGATCATATATTAGGTTATCGTGGATAATTTTACGTGGTCTGCACCACTTTCAAATGCTCATTGAATAAGAGCAGTGCACCCGATGCAATACTTGTTTAGTAAAAGGGTATTAAAACTATTTTTTGATTAACTATAATTCTTCCTAATTGTCACTGTACCATCATTTTTGTTGATCTGTCCCCTATATCTTTAGATATCCAGTCTGAAGCATCTTAAATTGCAGCTGTCAATTTAAGGGCATGTCCACCCTTATACAACATTTTTCCCATATAATAGTATGCTTTCCCCCAGCCCCAACCGCTATAAAATAATTTTAAGAAAGTGCCCTGATCTTTAATTACCTTCCCTCTCTCCTCCGACGCACTGCCCGGCCTTCTGCTTGCAATACACTGCACGCAGGGGGCGGGACCGGCAGCTGCGTCCGTGATTGGCTGAGAGGCAGCCAATCACGGACGCGGCTGCTGGCTTCTCAGAATACCGGGGGAGAGAGGGAAGGTAAGTAGAGTTCGGGGGACTTTCTTAAAAATGTTTTTTAGCGGTTGGGGATGGGGAAAGGAAACCCTAATATATGGCCAAGGGTTTCTATGCTAGGGGGAGGGATCGCAAAACGGAAGGGAGAGGAAGGTGGAGAAGGGCTGCAGTGCGCATGCCAAACTTCTACCGGAGGCGAGACAGGAGGTAGAGTCCTATATGGACTCTGCTATCCTCCTGGTGGGCAGTTTTTGGGACTTTGGGGGGGACTACAGGAGAACCATATGGAGCTGGGATGTGAGGTAAGGATTTTATTACACTACATGGTGGGGCCATTAGTGGGGGGGATAATAGTTTTGGGGGTGGACATGCCCTTTAAGTACTTTATTATCATAAACTCTTCTGCTGTGTACAGTTAGGGGTGACAGTTGGTATGTGGGAAATGCATTGTTGGAAATTTCAGTGCTGACTTGCTGTGATTTCTGAGCATACTTGGCCTTACAGATAATTAGTATGGTCAGAGAGGGGGGATACTGAGCCTGAGCAAAACAAGTACTGGATTGAAGGTATGCAGAATGGCTGCAGCTAGAGATGTGATTTAGGGCTCATTTTAAAGAATAGACTGCAGGCTTTTATTTAACCCTGTCTTCGGACCACTGTGCACATAAGCTCAAATATTTGACCCTGTTCCAATCAAATCTATAATTCTTCCATGTTAACTTCTCAGATGGGATAAATCCATCTGAGAAGTTAACATGGCTGTGCAGCGTTGTCACTAGCGGTTACTCACCGTTGCCGGTAGGAAAATGTTGCATGCATTGTTTTCCTAGCGGCAAACATCTGGAACAGCCAGTGAAAACGCTGCACGAATGGTGCACAAATGTTCCTCTGGACCTAGCCTAAGTATTCTTTCTTTTATCCCATTTACTCTCACCTGTGTGTTACCTTTTATGTTCAGTAATTTAACTTTTTTTTTTTCCTGTGTTTTTTTAATGCACTCTTTTGTTACCTTTTAATAAATGATATAAAATCATTTACAGGCTAATTGTCCTATGAGTAGAGATGGACTAGAACTTGAACCCGAGTTTGAGCCGAACTTAACAAGTCCGAACAGACTCGGACATCTCAAACTATCCCGGACCCGGATTTCTCGGACTTTCCGGACTCGCGGCTGTATTTTCGATAATTAGCGACAATTCGATAATTATCGAATTTACGGGCGGCTCGCTAACCCTAGAATGTATAGTTCGCTAACTCTCGAATGTGTTGTTTGTTTCTGGTAACCCTCGACTGTACAGATCGTTTTCGCTAACCATAAAATATATCGTTCGATAACCCTCAAATGTATTTTTCAATAACCCTCGAAAGTATAATGCATTTTCGGTAACCCTCGAATGTATGGATCATGTTCGCTAACCCTAGAATGTATCGTTCACTAACCCTCGAAAGTATTGTTCGGTAACCCTCGAATGTAGCTTGCGCAGAACCCGACAATTGCCCGCTCCTGTTAAAGAAGTGTTTAAAAAAGTTTTGGTGATAGTGACATGTTCCCCAGACCATTTCCCTGGTGCCGCAGCCATTTACAGTAAGTTACCATTGTTAGTTTAGCTGTAAATCATCCGAACTTTTCAAACTATCACTCCCCCATTGACTTTAATGGGTCCAAATTCAAACTTTTACTGATGTACGAAAACGGAACGGACTTTATGAAGTTCGGCCATCTCTAATTCTGAGTATATCCCAAAACAACCTGTGTCTTCGAAGTTACGCTACTGTAGAGGAAGTGATGTTTATATATATATGGATCCACAACTATGAGAAATGCAAAAGTTTGCTAATGGTAATTGAAGTAAAAAAGGTTAGAAGTTAGGACCTTCCAGACTGGGGTTACCTTGACATGGTTGGAAGGCTTTTGATTCATGCAATCACAGTAATGTATACTAAAACCCCATTGTTTATAAAGTATGCCAGTGTGCAGATAATATGATATTGTATGGGGCCTAGGAATGTGCATTGATTATCTTTTCTATGTTTGTATAAATGTTTGACCAGATCAGTAGCACTTCCGCTAAATGTAGTTGTAAATTAGCCTAATTAGAGTGCTTCCACAATCCTTGTATTGTATGTATTTATTGGGAGGCTTGGTCAAGCTTCCATGTGGTAATAGCACCCCCAACACGCCCCTTTTATGGGAGGTCCTATGCTTTTAATATAAAGCACTGGATGGATGGTCTCTTCCCTCATTTTAAAAAGCTAAAGGGCTGGGGGGAAGGGAGAAAGCCTGTTGTATGGATCCAGTGTACAACTCTGAGAAATGCAAAAGTTTGCTAATGGTAATTGAAGTAAAAAAGGTTTGAAGTTAGGACCTTCCAGACTGGGGTTACCTTGACGTGGTTGGAAGGCTTTTCATTCATGTGATCACAGTAATGTATACTAAAACCCTTTTGTTTATAAAACTATGCCAGTGTGCAGATAATATATTGTATGGGGCCTAGGAATGTGCATTGATTATCTTTTCTATGTTTGTATAAATGTTTGACCAGATCAGTAGCACTTCTGCTAAATGTAGTTGTAAATTAGCTTAATTGGAGTGCTTCCACAATCCTTGTATTGTATATATATATATATATAACTGTATATATAGTAATAGGTGTGGATAACCTTTTTCTTACAGGATTGTTATAATTTAGGGGTGTGGATAACCTCATAGATATACTTAGCAGGCCATTCCTCTGTTTCGGAATGTGATGGCAGCCTATTGTATAGGTATTTAGAAATATTAAGTGTGTGCTATATAGTTTTGTTCACTACCCCTCCTTGTCCGTTCTGTTTTCTCTGTCACCCCAGTGGCAGGCATTCACCAGATTGGGATATCTCTGGGCTATATCGAACTATCCCGGACCCGGATTTCTCTTTTAAGCATTTCGGCCGTTCATATGCCAATACGGTGGCCGATTACCTCAGCAGAAGATAGCAGAATTTGTCAAATATGGGGAGAACCAGAAATAGATTTAATGGCTACTGTAGACAATTCCAAATGCCAGAGGTTCTATTGCAGAAATCCAAGTTTACAGGCATTAGGCACAAATGCCCTAGCTCAAGACTGGTCCACAAAACTGTTGTACATATTTCCTCCATTTCCAATAATCTGGAAAGTCCTCAAAAAGATAGTGGTAGACAAAGCTTCAGTGATTGCAATAATTCCAAATTTTCCGAGAAGGCCTTGGTTTCCATTACTAAAATCACAGACGTGGAGTCAACTATGGAAAATTCCAACCTTTCCAGGGTGGTTGAGCCAAGGTCCACTGTTCTACCAGGAAGAGAACAATTTAAATTTGATGGCCTGGAACTTGAGAGGAGGAGACTAACTTCTCTAGGTTTTCAAGAAAATGAAGTAGAGATGCTGCTAAAATCCAGAAAATGGTCAACTTCTAAACAGTATTACAAGGTTTGGAATCACTTTGTAAACTTTGCCAAAGAGTTTGATCAAGATCCTCTTAAACCTGAGGCTTCCCTAATAGTAAAGTTCCTGTTTTCAGGATACAAAATGGGACTAAGCAACAGCACTCTTAAAGGACAAATTTCTGTGCTATCCGCACTATTAAACCATACTTGGGTGGCAGACCCTTTGGTGGAAAGGTTCTTTAGTGCCTTAATCGGGGTGAGACCTACAGTAAGGTAGGCATGTCCAACATGGAGTTTACCTCTGGTACTCCAAGCCATGACAATGTCACCCTTTGAACCTTTGAAGGATAGTTCAGATTGGCTATTGACTTTGAAAGTTTTATTTTTAGTAGCAGTCACATCCGCCTGCAGAGTCGCTGAACTGGCAGCATTGTCAGAAAATCCTCCAGATAGTACTGTCCTTCATGACAGAGTAAGACTTAAGCCAACTTTCCAGTTTTTTCCCAAGGTTGTAACCCTATTTCATTTGGATATAGAGATAAATCTTCCAGTGTTCTGTCTGAACCCTTCTACAGAAAAAGAAAAATGTCTGCACACCTTGGACCTGGTCAGACTCATAAAATGTTATTTAAAAAGAACAAGGGTTTGGGGTGACAGAGAAAAATAGAAATTTTACAAACATATCATAATTTCTGTTTCTTGTCACCTTCCATGGCAGCATTCACCAGGGATTTTCCCACCCTTCTTTATATGTTTTCTTTACAGCTTTATAACAAAAAGACGAGGAGGAGCCTAAGGGAGGGCTTTTTATACTGTGCGTTTCCTGATTTCCAGGGATATCCCAATCTGGTGAATGCTGCCATAGAAGGTGACAAGAAACAGAAATTACGGCATGTTTGTAAAATTTCTATTTTTATTGACTTGTCAGTTACTTGGAGTACATTTTCTGATAACTGATCGGTAGATAAGCAGACCAGACTGGAGGGTTCATGTCTGACCCTTTAAGCATACATAAAGGACAAATTTAATTTAAAAGAGCTACAGTGGTAGAATGTCCTTTAGGCTTGAAGGCTAGAAATGCTGCACGTAACACATTACATTGTTTACTGACCAATCGATTCATCTGTAGTTTCATAGTGACAATATATCCACATAAAGGTTTTAAAGTTAAACATTTGGTAACCTTCATTTTTCAGTGCTAAGCATGCTCGTTAGCTTTGATTTTCAGTTCCTTAGTAGGGATGGCCGGTTCGCGGATCCGAACCCGGATCCGCCGCGGATTTATCCCGTCTGCAAATGGCTGATTTTTTCGGATTTTCCGCCTTCTGAACCGCAGATTTCTCGTATTTTCGGAAATTTTCGAAATTACGAGGATTTCCCGTATTTTCGAAAATACGGGAAAATGCGATAAATTCTCGTAAATTTGCGGAATTTCCGCATTTTGGGGATTATTTTAAAGACGGAGGAAGCCACATGTCCCAAATTATCCAATGGCAGCTAACATGATTATTGCCAGCCCCCTGGGTATAAAAGGCTGCTTCACAGGCGCCATTTTGTCAGTGTGTTGGAGTGTGTTTAGTGGAGACCTGACAGTGTAGGAGTTGGAGAGAGTTTTTGTGCTTTTTGAGCTTTTTTTGAGCTGTGTGTGAATTTCAGTGTGGTGGTTTAGCACTTGTTGTTAACCACCCCTGTATTCACACATCTTGAGACCCAACAGTCCTATTAAGGACTACCCTTGTGAGTCCTTTTAAGGACTAATCCCCCTATAAGTCCTTTGGACAAATTTTGTGTTAGACCTTTTAGAGGTGTAGGTGTCCTGTTTTTTTGTTTGTCTTTCTGTATCTGTGTGTCAGTGTCTGTGTGTTTTGTGTAGCTGACAGTGCTGCCTTTATCAGCAATCAGCAGCTTTTGCTGTCTGATCTGCTGTTTGCTGTCAGTTGTGTCTGTGTCCTATTTGTGCTTTTAGTGTAAAAAAAAAAAAAAGCTTTGTGTTTATTTGCTTCTGTGTTTCTGTGTTGTTTTGTTGCTTTGTCTTTTGTGTTTGTGTGTGTATATATATATTTTTTTTTTTTTCTTTTGTAAAAATTTGGGAGAGGGAAATGCCTGGCAGGGCAACAGGGAGAGCCAGGAGCAGGGGTGCTTCTGCACGTGGAGGGAGAGGGAGAGGCAGAGGAGAGCCTACTGAAGGCTCTGGCCAGGAGCTACCTGGCCCTTCGCAGGGCAGCCGGGTAACGGTACCCGATAAGTTTAGGGGTAGCCGTGCTAGGGCTATCCCTTCTGATCAAGGAAGGCAGGTAGTAGACTGGATTACCCAGCCTTCCTCATCCACCTCCTCACAGGCACAGAGCAGCCGAGCTGCCACTGTAGATACTGTGCCTGCTCCTTCCTCACCTGAGGCTCCTACTGTGGGCATGGACCCTGATCCTCTCAGGAGTTCGTTGCCCACAAGTCCCGTACCTTCGGGGATCCGGAGGAGGAGTCTCAGGATCTGTTTTCGCACACTATGTGTGGGGCTAGTGTGCTTGAGGAGGAGCTGTGCACTGACGCACAATCTTTCCTGTCGCCCGAGGCGGAGGAAAGTGCTCAGTGCACAGGGGGACAGGAGGCTGACAATGTCACGCAGCAGTCTGTGAGCAGCCAGGGAACTAATGCAGGGGGTGAGGTTCCAGATGCTGCTGCTGTTAGTGACACAGCCTCCAGTATTGAGGAGGTGGAAGTGGACGATGAGGTCACCGATCGTCCATGCGTGCCCTCTGTGAGAGAGGAGGAGGATAGTGTCTCTGAGGGATGTCCCTCAGAGCATGAGCACAATCCTGAACCCAGAGGCAGGACTGGGGGCAGGGGCAGAGGCAGTGCACCTAGTGGTGCACGTGCAACGTGTTAGCCGTGGGAAGACCACATCACATTTGGGCACCTCCTCTATGAGGAGACATTGATACTGCACCACTTCCTGTCCGTGAGAGCAGCGGACAGGGAACGTGCAGGCACCCACACGTTCCCTACCTCGTGCCCAGGTAGCCACCGTTCCTCCTCCCCCTCCGGCCCCATCAGCTGCTTCCTCGGTGGAAGTTAGGGAGAAGAGGCAGCCTTTGGCCCCAGCATGTGGTGTTAAGAGGCCTCTGGAACATCAGCTAAAAGGCAGGTCTCTCTTCCCCAGTTGTTGGAGCGGAGGCAGAAACTGTCCCCCAGTCACCCCCAAGCCCAGCGTCTTACTGCTGGCTTAGCAAAACTCCTGGCGGTGCAGCTGCTACCTTTCAGCCTGGTAGACAGTGTAGCGTTCAGGGAGTTTGTGGCCATTGGCACACCACAGTGGCAGGTCCCTGGCCGTAGGTACTTTGCCCAGAAGGCAGTACCAGCCCTGCACGACCATCTGCAGGGCAATATATATGCTTCGCTGGACCACAGTGTGGGCAAGTGTGTCCTCATTACTATGGACGCGTGGTCCAGCAAGCACGGCCAGGGGCGGTATGTGTCATTTACCGCCCAATGGGTCACTCTGCTAGCCGGCAGAGATGCGGCACAGAGCGCAAGTGGGGAGATGGTGGTACCACCACGCATTGGTGGTACGCCAGTCTCCACCCCCCCTCCTCATCCGGTGAGCCCTCTTCCCGGACAGCTCTGTGCCCCCTCAGAGCCTATGCTTCGTGACAGGCGTGACGGTGCCATGAAGTGTTGCAGCTTGTGTGCCTCGGTGATAGGAGCCACACCGGGGCAGAGTTGCTGGCAGCACTGCAAGGGCAGGTTGAGAGGTGGCTGACCCCACACCACCACTCAATAGGCAAGGTTGTGTGTGCCTGGCACACATTCTCAACCTGGTCGTCCAGCGGTTCCTCACCAAGTACCCTGGTCTCCAGGAGGTACTGAGGATGGCTAGGAGGGTGTCCAGTCACTTCAGGCGGTCATACATGGCCACAGCTCGTCTGGCCGAGTTTCAGCAGCAGAATGGTCTGCCGCAGAACCGCCTGATTTGTGATACCCCCACCCGCTGGAACTCTAGTCTTATGATGCTGCTGAGGCTGCTCCAGCAGAGGCAAGCCATCATAGACTACTTGTACGAGTACGAGGCAAGATCAGGCTCTGGGGACCTGGGTTTGCTGTTACCCAGGCAGTGGCTGCTGATTAGCGATGCCTGCCATGTGCTCTCGCCATTTGAGGAGGCCACCAGGATGGTAAGCCGCAATGATGCCACCATCGCGGATACCATCCCACTGGTGTTCCTCCTTGAGCACACTGACAGGGCACTCGCTGTCGAGCAGCAGCTACTGGAAGAGGAGGACGCCGACACCGTGATGCTTTCCGAGCCCAAACATCATGGTGCAGAGCAGCCGTCCGATGACGAGGAGGGGGATTTAGGTGACCTGGACCAAGGGGAAATGGGGCATTCCTCTAGGGGGACATCTCAACCCTGCCAAGTACCACATGTCATTCGTGGTATGGGAGAGGTAGAGCCCGACACTATTGTCCTCAGTGACATCGAGGACATGGGGTCCTCTGCGGCAGGCAGTTTGCGGCGCATGGGTTCGTTCATGCTGCAATGCCTGCGCAAGGACCCCAGGATTAAGGCCATCAAAGAGAAGGAGCAGTACTGGGTGGCCACCCTTATAGATCCCCGCTATAAGGGTAAAGTGTCGGAGTTTATCCCCTCATCTCAGAGGGAAGGTAGAATGCAGCACTATGAGGCAACACTGCTACGTTGCCTCTGTTCTGCCTTCCCAGGTGCTGGCAGGCCTACAGCACCTGATGTTGGGGATCAACAGGGCTCATGTCCCTCTGTGCCTGATAGGAGGAGCAGCAGTACTGGAGGCGGCCTCGCAGCCAACTTCAGGCTGTTCAGTCTCTGATGTGTAGCCACATCAGAGACTGAGGATCCACTGGACTACTTGGTGGCAAGGCTTGATATCTGGCCCAAGTTGGCACAGTATGCCATCGAGGTCCTTTCATGCCCGTCATCCAGTGTTCTTTCAGGGGGGACCTTCAGTGTGGCAGGGGGTGTTGTAACGGAGAGGATGACCCATCTCTCCACTGAGAATGTGGACCGCCTTACATTCATCAAGATGAATGAGGCGTGGATCACATCTCAGTACAGCACCCCTATTGCTGATGCCCGTAACTGAAGGCCTCCTGCCCCTGGCCACCCGTACTGCTCCTTCCGCCTCATTTTCCACCTAGAGGCTTAGCTGATGCCAGCTTAGCTGGCAAATGGCAATTTTTTCTTATTGGCAGGGCCATATATGGTCCTACCTTGCTCTACTGCATTCAAGTTGTGAAATAACAAATGCTCTGCGACAACAGCTACTCTGTGGCTAATTTTTCTAAGATTGGGTCGATCCTACTTGGCCTGAGAGCAATACTCCATATTTGTTCTTCCTTCTCTCTCCACGAGGCACCTTTGTGGTCTCACCTACTCTGACCATCTCATACAGCCGCAACAGCTACTCTGGTGCTAATGTTTTCATCTCTGGGTCAATCCTGCCTGGCCCAAGAGCAGTACTCCATATTTGTTCTTACTTTTCTCTCCACGAGGCACCTTTGTGGTGTCACCTACTCTGACCATCTCATACAGCCGCAACAGCTACTCTGTGGCTAATGTTTTCAGCTGTGGGTCAATCCTGCCTGGCCCAAGAGCAGTACTCCATATTTGTTCTTCCTTCTCTCTCCATGAGGCACCTTTGTGGTGTCACCTACTCTGACCATCTCATACAGCCGCAACAGCTACTCTGTGGCTAATGTTTTCAGCTCTGGGTCAATGCTGCCTGGCCCGAGAGCAGTACTCCATATTTGTTCTTCCTTCTCTCTCCACGAGGCACCTTTGCGGTGTCTCCTACTCTGACCATCTCATACAGCCGCAACAGCTACTCTGTGGCTAATGTTTTCAGCTCTGGGTCAATCCTGCCTGGCCCCGAGAGCAGTACTCCATATTTGTTCTTCCTTCTCTCTCCACGAGGCACCTTTGTGGTGTCACCTACTCTGACCATCTCATACAGCTGCAACAGCTACACTGTGGCTAATGTTTTCAGCTCTGGGTCAATCCTGCCTGGCCCGAGAGCAGTACTCCATATTACAAAGTGTGGGCCTGCTGTAACTCAATGGTGCGGTTCCTACAAAGCCTTACCCTTTCACCTGCTTTCCCTTGCACGAAGCATACTCTTAGGGAGAGAAGCCAATGGGGTGAGGGGTATGTCCAGTGGGGCCAAGCCTACCTCGCCCCACAACAATGGTGGCAAACCGCAGTGGGCCTGCTGTAACTCAATGGTGCGGTTCCTACGAAGCCTTACCCTTTCACCTGCTTTCCCTTGCACGAAGCATACTCTGAGGGAGAGTAGCCAATGGGGTGAGGGGTATGTCCAGTGGGGCCAAGCCTGCCTGGCCCCACAACAATGGTGGCAAACTGTAGTGGGCCTGCTGTAACTCAATGGTGCTGTTCCTACGAAGCCTTACCCTTTCACCTGCTTTCCCTTGCACGAAGCATACTCTGAGGGAGAGAAGCCAATGGGGTGAGGGGTATGTCCAGTGGGGCCAAGCCTGCCTGGCCCAACAACAATGGTGGCAAACTGTAGTGGGCCTGCTGTAACTCATTGGTGCTGTTCCTACGAAGCCTTACCCTTTCACCTGCTTTCCCTTGCACGAAGCATACTCTGAGGGAGAGTAACCCAGTACCCCCATCGCCTTCTTCCCCTTGTTGTGTGCAAACTACTATATAGGGGAATGTGGCCAATGTGGTGTGTGTAATGGCATTAATGGTAAGGTATATACAATTATAATTACCAGACATATAGCTAGCTAAATAGATATGTGTATTGTAATTTTTCAAATAAAAATTGATTATGAATCTATCTGAATAATCTGATATATCGAAAAATAAAGCCCAAAAACATTTTTTTAACAATAATTTTTATGATATATAATTTTTTTTGTCTTTATTTACAAAAATAAAACATAAAAAAAAAAATTCATTGTCTTCAAGCCTGGTAACTCTCCTCTCAGTCTGGTCAGGCGGCGGTCCAGGCGCTGGCCCAAGTGGCGGATTTCCCACCTCAAGCTGTGCCGGAATTCCCGCCGCATGCTCTCGAATTCTGTGGAGGAAAATATTGCGAGAATTTTGTTGAAGATGTTCGAGCACATTTCCTAAAGCACCATGCGGGTGATGCAGTTTTGCACCTGACAGCTACTTACACATACATGGTACTGCAATGCAATAATGTTGCGGTATGTCATAAAAAGGAAAGCTCAGTATAAAATATCATTATTTCTAAAATTCTTAGTTTATATAGAATTGGGGGCCATACGAATCTCTGCTAATACAGCTGGTAAATAAATATCCCATTTACTGAAAGAACCTGCAGTAGCCTTCCTAAATTTCTCTTTTATTGTCCGGTTCATTCGGTCAACAACACCTGAACTCTGGGGATATGAAACTTCTATTCAATCAACATCAATTACACAATCTGCTGTAATACTTTACAAATAAAAGCTTGTCCTTTATCTGAATCTATCCTAACAGGACAACCCCATCTAGGAATCATTTCCTTACACAAAATTTTAGCAACAGTTTTCACATCTTCTTTTTACTAAATCTGTCCACAATCACCAGTAAGTATATACATTTGGGCAATAAACATTGTGGCTAAGACTTTTATGAGCCATATCATTACTATAACTATCCCCTCTTTAATAAAGACCCAAAAGGTCTAAAAACAATGCTTGGGAAAAAAAATCTTTTTTAAAAAATGAATTGGGAGAAAACAAAAACTTAAACTGAAATAATAACATTCTCAGGGAAACATGGGAATGCAGGAAAGAAAAAAGAGTAGCAACTTAACACATATATGAGATAACATTCCCTTAAACAACATGAAAAGAATTCACAATTATTTAATTTAAACAACCAAAACATAAGGAAGATAATAATCCACAAATTAAATTAATGTAAAGTCAGCTCACCATTCTCATTTATAAACTATCTACTGCTAAATTCTATCAAAACCAACTACATTAAAATCAAACCTGGAATCAGTGAACTAACAGCTTAAACAAAACACAATTACGGGTTAAAGAAAAGATTAAGCTAAATAAACAAAGCACGGTACCGGACTAAATTCTAAACAGAATCTGGGAATTGAAGATCTATATACACTATACACAAACACTTACAACCATACCAGCTCTAATTGGTAGAGAATCAAATCGGACTGGGGAGAGATGCGAAACTGCAGCAGCTTTTGAGGAAGGCCCCAGACGAACCCATTTTACACCTCCCACAATCAGCAGATCCCGCGTAAAGGTGCGTGCAATCAGCTGTACAGGACCGGCAGTCGTTTTAAATAGCTCTGTGTTATCCATAATTATCTATGGGGTATCAGTAATTATGTATGGGGTATCAGTGTTATCAGTAATTATCTATGGGGTATCAGTAATTATGTATGGGGTATCAGTGTTATCAGTAATTATCTATGGGGTATCAGTAATTATGTATGGGGTATCAGTGTTATCAGTAATTATGTATGGGGTGTCAGTGTTATCAGTAATTATGTATGGGGTATCAGTGTTATCAGTAATTATGTATGAGGTATCAGTAATTATTTATGGGGTATCAGTGTTATCAGTAATTATCTATGGGGTATCAGTGTTATCAGTTATTATGTATGGGTATCAGTAATTATCTATTGGGTATCAGTAATTATCTATGGGATATCAGTAAGGGCTAGGCCACACTAGCGCGTTTTTCGCGCGTTTGCGCCCGCGTTTCGCGCTCGCGTTTGCGCCCGCGATTTTCGCTAAAATGGAAATCGCGGGAACGCAAAAATTCCCGCGATTTCCGATGCGCATGCGATTACGCGTCCGTTCGCGTTATGGTAACGCATGCGTTCACCATTTTTGGTGCGTTAACGCATGCGTTTCCATAACGTGAAAAGGCGAAAACGCACGTGCAAAACGCGAACGCGAGTGCAAAACGCGCAAGAATCGCGCACACAATCGCGTGCGATAACGCTCGCGATTTTGTGCGTTGCAGTGTGGCCTCACCCTAATTATGTATGGGGTATCAGTAATTATGGGGTATCAGTGTTATCAGTAATTATCTATGGGGTATCAGTGTTATCAGTAATTATCTATGGGGTATCAGTAATTATGGGGCATCAGTGTTATCAGTATTTTTTCTTGTAATTACACTTGTGCATGTGTCCCATTTGAGCTAGTTGGTGGCCACGTCTCTGTGTGCACCCACACATATGGCATACCGTTTGATGCAGGATATGTGGGAGATTGACATTTAGTGGGTTTTTTTGCTTGTCAAGTTGGTTTAGGTAGGATTTCAATCCTTGAATCATCTTATTTTATTTTTTACAAAACCTCCTAAAAACACAGAGTTCTTTGGATCACTGGGTCTGGAATTCTTCGTGTATGTATGAAAGCATGGCATCGTAACATAGCTGAAGGTGTGTAGATTCCAAAAATATATAGTTTGTGGGGGGGAATTTCCATGTTTCTGGACTGTTTCCTTAGAAAAAGTGTAGGCTGTTCAAATTACAGAGCACTTTGATTTTTTCTTGTAATTGCATTTGTGCATGCGTCCCATTTGAGCTAGTTGGTGGCCACGTCTCTGTGTGCATCCACACATAGGGCATACCGTTTGATTCAGAACATGTGGGAGATTGATATTTAGTTGGGAGTTTTATTTGTGGGGGGCATTTCCAAGTTTTGGGGCTGTTTGAAATTACAGAGCACTTTGATTTTTTTCTTGTAATTACACTTGTGCATGCGTCCGATTTGAGCTAGTTGGTGGCCACGTCTCTGTGTACATCCACGCATATGGCATACTGTTTGATTCAGAACATGTGGGAGAGTGATATTTAGTGGGGGGGGTTATTTGTGGGGGCATTTCCAAGTTTTGGGGCTGTTTGAAATTACAGAGAACTTTGATTTTTTTCTTGTAATTACACTTGTGCATGTGTCCCATTTGAGCTAGTTGGTGGCCACGTCTCTGTGTGCACCCACACATATGGCATAGGGAGATTGATATTTAGTAACTTTTTTTTACATTCCATGAGGTTTTGGCATGATTTCTACCTTTTGAAGTTGTTTTTTGTTCATTTTTCAGACAAATGCGAACTTCTACGAAGAACTGCGCCCACACCATTGATGGTATGAATGAACAAACTACAGTGTTACATAGCTGTAGGTGTGTAAATTTCAGGAATATATAGTTTGTGGGGGTTATTTCTAAGTTACGGAGGTGTTTTGTTGAAAAAACTGCAGACTGTCCAAATTCGGAGTTGGCTAAATATTTTTGCCGTTTCTGAGCCATCGTGCATTGTCTCACTTTGTGGCTTTTCGCTTCCACGTCTGCGTGTGTAATCGCACATATGGCATACCATTTGATTCAGGACATTTGGGAGATTGATATTTGGTAACCTTTTTTTACATTCCATGGGGTTTTGGCATGATTTCTACCTTTTTCAATGTTGTTTGATGTTCATTTTTTTGGAAAATCTGGTAAAAGTGCAAATTTCTACGAAGAACTGCACCCACACCATTGATGGTATGAATGAACGAACTACAGCGTTACATAGCTGAAGGTGTGTAGATTTCAGGAATATATAGTTTGTGGGGGGTATTTCTGAGTTGGGGGGGTGTTTTGTGGAAAAACTGCAGACTGTTCAAATACAAAACTGGCAAAATTGTTTTTGCTGCTACTGACATTTGGCACTGGTCACGCTCTGGGTTAGTTGGTAGCCATGTCTCTGGGTACACCCATGAATGTGGCATACCGTTTTATTCGGGAGGGGTTAGGCTTTCATATTTGAGATGCGTTTGAACTTTCCTCCACAGTTTTTAGCTGAAATTCGCATTTGATTTTGTCTCTGATTTTACAGTTGAGGAAAAAAGGAAAATGTGAGAAAATAACTTACAATTTGACGAAGAGCTGCGTCCGGGTATCTGCATTTTGATCGAAACTTACCTCACTCATAAAATCCTGCGGGTGTGTAGTTTCTAAAAATATCTCACTTGTGGGGATATTTTAGTCAATTTGGTAGATATTCTATGTTAACTGTCAGTAGTGGTTATACATTTTAATTTGGTGTAATATTCTTGAAGGTGCAGTTTTAGTTTGGGGGGGTCTCCTGTATAGGAAAAGTCAGGTACCTACATATATCTGGTATCGTTGTACTCGGGAGTATCAGAGCTTTTAGAAACCGTAAGATTTTTGTGCGTAACCTTAAGATAACTATAAGTAAAAATGGGTAAAATCCATGAAAATTTGCAAATTTTTCATTTTTTTTACATATTTTACCCATAATTCCAGTAAAATTTCCAGAAAAGTTACAAAATTTTGTTACCATATTAAAGTAGACTTTGTGCTGAAAAAAACAATGTATAATATTCCTGATTTACTGCAAGGTTTCCTACTGTAAAATTAGTCTAAAGCGATTAAGGGCAAAATCCTGAAAATTCTTCTGGCAGTTAACGCAAAAAAAAATGAAAATCTCCTGGCAGTGAAAGGGTTAATAGTGAGGGAAGAGGCCGTCCATCTCATGCTTTATATTAAAGCTTAAGATACACAATTTACTTAATAAATCCTGTATTAATAAATTAATGGGGTAATCTGGTAATAATTTAGAGGAAAAATAAGACAATAATGATTGGCCATTATCCCTATTAGTGTATACAAATACAAATTAGTGAATACAAAATACAAATATTTTGTATTCTTAGTCTCTGCAAGTACCCCAATAAATCTCTACAAAAGGCTTGCAATCAGCTGAGGGACCATTAATATAAGGAAGCTTTGATAGAGAAGCACATAGTCCCTGTATCATCAATAAAAAATTAAACAGCTTACCTTGTATATGAAGAACACAAATAGGACTACACATTCTGTCCATGAGCTGTACCACAGCAAGGGAATCACTTGTGGGAAAATCCATTACAACTGCCATCATAGAGGATATCTATCTGTGACTGTATTTTCACATCCTACTTAGCTATATAGATATAATGGGCACTAGTCTCACTAATGATCTAATTTATTACAAATAACTTCTCTAATATTATTAAGCTGATCATTCTGATAACTCCTCTTTGAAAACCATCAGAAACGCTACCACTTTCTAAATCTTCACTTTCTCAAAAACCTCTATAATATAAAAAAAAACTAAAAAACTTCCGTAGATATTTCTACCTCTATTGGCAATTATATAACTCCCATTAAAACTAGTTAGACATGAAATCTACTTTTGTTTCCCACAAGCCAAAAGAAGGAGGGGGAAGCGAGGGAGGGGGAAAGAGGGGTTTCACTGTAGGCAGATAAAGATTAGACACAGAATTTTACCTTACTTGATACAGGCAGGATGTAGTAAAAAGCAATGAATCATCGAAGTTCCGGTTCGGGTCCGTATTTCCGAAGAATCCGCATATTTACGGAAATCCTCGTATTTACGGAAATCCTTGTTTTTTTCGGAAATCCTCGTATTTACGGGAATCCTCGTATTTTCGAAAAATACCGTATTTTTAAATTCACGCTAGCGGACTGTAATTTTTAGGTATTGTAGGCATTGATACGTGTTTCCAAGGTCATTACCCAGGTCCCTGAGTGATTAAGTGTACGTTACCAAGGCTATTTAGACCACTTCTAATGTGGATTTTGCCGAACTGTCCTTTTAATACATTTTAACGGGTCCGCTCGTGGATTTCCGAATTTTCTGATTTTTTTGAAAATCCGCGGATCCTCGAGCGGACCGGATTTTGCGAAGTTCGGATATCTCTATTCCTTAGGGATCATGAAACATTTATAATGCATGTTGCAGACTGCATTGATTTCAATGCAAGCGATTAGTTTTTATTGATTAATTAAAGGCCATGTCTAGCAATAAAATATTTTACCTATAATTGCAGCACTACATAATGTTGGATTCTTCCCAGGTTAAGGTGAAACTATAATTTGAGTTTCTAGCATTTCAGGAGGAAATAGGCAATAGAGGATATTTTTCTGTAGGATTTTGTTGAAGCGTGCAGAAAATCCATCAGGGTCGGGGTACTTGCCTATGGAGAGTTTTAATTGCTAAACGGCTATATGAACAAGAAAACAGGCAGTGCACGCTGGAACTAACCGCGTTGGATCCACGGTTGATTATGAATAAAAACTTATTTATTTCATCAGTCACATTCAAATGCATCATACCTTCTGACCTGTTTCGGACTATGGCAGGCCCTTAGTCATAGGCTGGTTATAATCCATTTGGCCACGGTAAAAGAAGACCTCACCCCTCTGCCCCTTCTCAAAAGGGGAGGAGTCAGAGACGTCAGGAACCCCCGCTGATGCACAAAGGTAACACTTTAAAACATTATACATTTAACCCAATAAAATTTGTGAACATTTACAATTGTATCAAACAATGCATACAAGATGTGACTGGTATTAAAGGACTGTAAACTCCAATACTTCTTAAAATGACTACGTGCCTTCGTTTCTATTATTCAAAGGGAGGTGAGAACGCTTATTCTCACCTCCCTGTGAATAATAGACGCTCGGGGGCCAGGAACTTACCTTACCCCAGCTCCACTCGCAGCCGCTCAGTCTCTGACAGCCGCTCTGTCCCGACCACGCGCCTATCTTAGGCATGCGCGCCAATTCAAAAGATAGCGCACGATCGACAGAACACTGTTCAGAGGCTGAGTGGCTGCGAGTGGAGCAGCGGGTAGTAAGTTCCTGGTCCCCCGGCGTCCTATTATTCCAGGGGTGAGAATAAGCTTTCTCACCTCCCTGTGATAATAGAAACGAATGGCACTTAGTCATTTTTATGTGTTTAGTGTTCCTTTAATTCATATATTGCAGTTTCTGGTTAATCCAGGGATACTTTCCGGTTGCAATTTAGAGACGGAAGGATTTTTTTTTCCCCCTTTTTAGCTGTTTTTTTGCCTTCCTCTAGATCAACTGTTAGGTAGGGTTAAAAAGGAGGGACTTGATGGGTGCATGTCTTTATTCAACCTCAATTGCTATGTTACTAGCTTTATAACTAAAGCCTCAGCTATCCAATCTCCCTTTTACAATATCAGTAGTAAAAATTATGAGGATCATGGAAATTTTTGAAAATAATAGACCTCAGGCAAAGATGTACAAAGTATGTAGACTTTTTTTTTTCATTGAATTTTTATTGAGAGAAAAGAATTTGACAAAGAATTTGTAAATTTAAACATTCTTACATTTTACATTATTTTTAACTGGAGCAATCTTATATGTAGAAACAGTATGAAATCTTGTACATTTTCTTTTTAACAGTGATAAAAAAATTTAACATTAAACCTTTGTCATTGTGGTAGCATTTGTCCACTGTAAGGTATAATTTTTGTTTATTTATGTACCTCTAATATATGTCATTAAGTTCCACTGGGCTCTCCCCGGTCGTCCATTGGGCATAAATGCTGTGCCCGTCCCTTGACCACATCTTAGTTGAGTTTTGGAGAGTGTGGGCCATAAATTCGTTGTCGTGTACCCTCCAGATTCTACTAATAGAAGTTGCCCTGGATGGACTTGGTTGTTTCCAAGAGAATGGTAACATTGTTCTAGCTACTGAACATATATACATTATAAGTAACCGTGCATATTTATTGTAACCTTTGGTTGGGAGATTAAACAGGGCGGTGAAAGGGGATAACGTAAAGGGCTTGTGGAATATTTTTGAGATTAGTTCCTCGCAGATCCCCCATAATTTTTGGGATTCCGGGCAGGACCACCAACAATGCTCTTGGTCTGCTATTGCGCCACACCCTCTGAAACATAGCGATGGTATTTGTGGGTTTAACTTATTCAGACATTGTGGTGTTATATACCAGTCATATAGGATTTTATATGATTTTTCTTTTAAGATTATATTAGCTGAACATTTGGAAGAGTAAAGATAGATTTGGAGCCAATGAGTTTCAGAAAGACTGGAGTGTAATCTGTTCTCCCATTTTGAAGTGGGTATCGTTCTGGTATCCTGCAGTTCATGCCAGAGTAATGAGTACATTTTTGTAATTATTCCCTTTGTGGTTTCCCTATTCATACACAATTTTTCAAATTTATTTGGAGACAAAGTATGTAGACTTATACCTCGTAATCAAATATTACTTTTACTACGCTAGGCTATACTAAACTAAAGACTGAACTAAACTAAATGTGACAGGACACATCCCAAATTGCATTTAAACCTTTGGGGATTCTAGTGTGTAAAGTCCAGATCCATCTGGCTTCGACTTTAAATAAAGCAAACTTCCTGTCCCTTCCTCTGCTGTCTTTATTTACTTGTTCAGTCCCTTGCACCTTAAAGGACAACTAAACTCAAAATACAAAGGCAGCTCCACAGACTCTATAACTGTCACTTCGTAAAACCATTTGTCTCACCTCTGAATTCAGCCGCTTAGTGTAGAAATAATTTATAGAACATTTCTGAGTTCTGGCAATCTATGATGTCAGGGGCGGCTTCTAGTGTTGCCTCTTCCTGGTGGTCCTGGACACAAAACTCCTTCTGCACATGTGAAGTAGCTACCTTGTGTTTGTTTCCCACTCCCCTTATGCTATGCTGCATGTAAGAGTTGAACTCAGGAGTCCCCACTTGCCAGTGTCTCCCAGCCAATCATCAGAGATAGCAGTGAATATTATTACCTTACAGAACCCCTATAAGCACTCCCTCCCCTTGAAACCCAAATTGGCTATGATGCAGTCACATAACCCCATGCAATATAATAAGACACGGAAATAGCGAATAAGGACAATCTAAAAACGACTTTATTATAAACACACATAAAATATCACACTTAAAAAACACATCGGGCGTCCCCGATTACAGCCTAAACTGCTATCCAATAGTCTGATACCGGGATAGGATCAAGCAGTCCAGTCCTATGTAAGGTAGTTACAATATAACTAAGCACTATATCCAAAGTAACAGAAGATAGCAGGATATTGATATCCCATAACCATTGGACGTAAGATGTGCTTCCAGTAGGTGAATGAAAGTAATTAAATTCACAGATTCATATAGGCAATTGTAACATTATCCAGACCAACGGTATACGATGGAGCCAAGCAGAGGTAAGTATATTAGCTGAGCGATATCAGACAACAAAGTTAGTAAAGCGTACAAAGATATACATAGCAGGCATAAATGCAAGGATTCAGTACAGGGTCACTTATACTCATGGACCCCACACAGCACTGGTGCAAATTGTCCTGGGTTGCTCCCATAATCCTGTGTAGTCTCTTTACCCTAGCATTTCCAACCGTACGTTTTCAATAATGGATCCTCCGTCTCAGTACACCTCCGTTTCTATCTATATCACTGGTCCTGGTTACGTGACTGCTATCACGAAGTTCCGTTATACAAACTCGAAACCGATGCACTTTTCGCCAAACTCTCGCTGCTTCTTCAGGGTCTCGTGATAGTTTGTGACCACTGGCCTTTTAAGCTCCTGTAAATCAGGAAGGGGGTGTGCCATTCAACCTCCTAATAGTTAACCCTATTATCACTTTTTCCAAATCTTTATCATCTCTTAACAGGTACCAGTATTGTTAAAGGATATTATTAATTTTCCACGAATCTTTATGGTATTGTGATATGAACCGAATTTTTTGAGAGTCATTTGTATTACTCCTCCTCTGTTTGTATAGAAGCTCATCTCTAGAGGCCCTTTTTGCTCTATTATAACCCCTTAGAATATCTTTCTGATCATAACCCCTCTGTTCAAATCTCATCATGAGTTCTGAGGCCTGTCTTTCAAATGCCTCCGTGGTTGAACAGTTTCTGGGCACCCGCAGGAACTGTCCAACCGGTATGCTTCTTTAAGGGCTCATGGGGTGATGGCTAGGTACCTCCAACAACGAGTTGACTGCCGTGGACTTAGCGGTGAACCTCTGTAACCAATGTACCTGTTTTTTTTAGTGATTCTATTTTTATTAGCTGGTTTTCCTGCTAAAACAGAGTGGGGGAAGGTGTTAACCCTTTTCAAATGTATTTAGGAAGCAACTTGTTAACCCTTTATTTTTGTGAGCACTTCTGCAAGACTGTGTTTTTATGTGGTTATTTCTGCACTCTACCATTTATATTAGTGTGTGTATTGCTGAAATGTACATTGGGCAGGGCCACACTGCAACGCACCTGAATCACACACACAATCGCACGTGCTCAATATATGTTTTAAATTTGTACATTTTCATTATGAAGACGCATGCGATTGCCCAGAAAACGGTTGCGTTACCAAATTGCTGACGCATGGGCGAATCGCAACATACCCGATATCACAAGATTTTGGTGCGTTGCTGCGTTTTTAATACTGGAAATTGGAAAATAGCAATTGCCTAAAAAACGCGCTTGTGTGGCCTAGCCCTTAGACGTGTAATGCAAGCTGCAATGATTTCAGTTTAGCCTTACAGCATGTATTAAATACAGTGGAAGGGAGGACGCATGTTCCCAATAATGTGTGATCATGCTCGCTTCCGTGCATGGGTGTTGCGCTTCCACCATTGGACCCTGCAAGAACACAGGCAATACAGACCAAAAATGGTGATTGGATGCACTCCCACTAGCACAATCGGATCACAAACCGTAATCCAAAACGTGCTAGTGGGAGCTATCAGTAATTGAGTCTTAAAGGGAAAGGTGGCAACCCCAGTAGAATTGAACTGACCACTTTACAAGGTACACTTATTAATACAAAACAGCTCAGAGCTGCAGGTGCAGCATGTTGACGTGAACATGGTCTGTGCAATGCATTTTAAAGGGGAATGTTGGAGCCTGGAAGTAGTGTAAAGGCAAAGGCCACCTTTGCCTTTAAGACCCAAACACGTATTAAATCTACATGTTGCAGTGCTAAGTACCATTGCATTAACTTCAAACTCTATCAGCCTGCACCATGCTTCTAAAGAAAACACTAACAACCATTTGTTGTGTAGATATTATCAGGCCTATGTAATAAAAGTTCTTATGCTAACATCTGATTGGTTGGGGCAAAATATGCACCATTTTTAACGATAGGAACTTTTAATACATAGGCCTGTATATGTGTTCGGGTCTTAAAGGCAAAGGTGGGAACCCTAGTTGGAAGATTTTATTTATGCAAACTTCCCACAGGCAGCCCTCCTGCTGCATTAATTTTATAGAACATGTTTGCATTCCCTATAACAGTGCCCCTTTAATTGGCATTCCCTCCAATAATTCCTATTAATATGTACATTTATATAAACAACATGGTGCAGAGCTGCAAGTGGCATACCCCCCGACATTTCCCTTTAATACGTACACTGATTAAATACGTACATTGAACATGGTGCGGTGCTGTAGGTGGAGGATAATATAATGACCCTGATCTTAGCACAGCTCTGTGCAATGCATTTCTCAGTGTAATGCATTTCTAAGCTTAGCTCTGTAATACAGTTTGTTGTTTTTATACAGACAGCTAAATCAAAAAACACACTCTTCCTACCCTCCAACATTCCCTTTAATAAGGTACACTCAAGAGAAATGCATTGCACAGAGCTGTTCACTTCACTATCCTCCCCCTACAGGTCATCCATATGTGGGGGGGTTCGACACCAACTGTCTGCCATGTACAATGCTGTTTTAACACCTTACTCTGGGCGTTCCTATAACACCTCTTAGCCACTTTCTAATCACACCCTTAACACCTGGCTGTGATATGCTAATTGGGATTTTCCAGGGTACATAATTGCCACAGATTCTTGTACAAGTCATTCTGAATTGAGAAAGCCAGTCGGATGACTAGCGAAATGTCTTCAAGAACTAAACTTCAAGTCCAGTTGATCTAATTGAATACAACAGATATACCATGACTTGGATGAATGAGAACCTTCACAAGTACTGGCCATTGTTTGTGGTATTCAATAGCAACACCTTTGGATTTAGCTTTAGGGTTGTTGCTAAAGTAGCAGGTAGTATAATATATATCTCTAGTGTAAGCACCTTTTTTGAAGTCTCAGGATATCCACACGTTTCTTATGCATCGAATATAAGATTTTTAATCTTTTCTATGGGGTATTGAAATATTTTACATTAATTGAGCAGATCCCTAAAGCTACCCATACACAGGTAGATGTTCTTCCGATCATATTTCTTTTTTTTTTTTTGTTCATTTGTTTTTTTTATTATATAAGTTTTTTCCGTTTAACATTGAACAGGTAGGAATAATGCAAGATATAACAATACAACATTGTGTCTATGGAGTAATTGATATTACATTTTTAACAATAAACGTTTTACACATTTGTTTGTGTCTTGTTCATTTGTGTTTGGAAGAGCTCGCAAGCTGTGATGTCCTTGTTTAGCTGTTTCCTGTGTTGAGCATTTACTTCTGTTTTATACAATGGCTTTAACGCCGACGTTCTGATAACATTTGTTAAGCTAGTTTATTAAAGGGCATGTCCACCCCGAAATTTAACTTTTGATATGTGGTAGGGCATGCTCCCCCAGCCCCAACCGCATTAATATAACTGTTAGAAAGTCCCCCGATTCTTACTTACCTGCCCTCTCTTATCCGCTGCAGTGTTCAGGCCCTCTGTTTGCATGGAATTGAAAGCAGGGGGTGGGACCAGCAGTCGCATCCGTGATTGGCTGAGAGGCAGGGAGGGCTGCACTGAGCATGCCTCAACCTTGATGAAGTTGAGGAAGTCTCAGGCACAGCATGAGTCACACACTGCTCCTACACAGCAGTTTCCTGGACTTTGGAGGGGCACAGAAGGGGAACTATTTTGAGCAGGAATGTAAGGTAAGGATTGTTTTAAACTACTTGATGTGGCCAGTAAGGGGTTAAATTTTAGTTTTGGGGGTGGACATGCCCTTTAAACATATGAACCAATATCATTGGTTATACTGCTTACCCTGTAGCTGATCCAGCACCGCAGGCGCGTTGTCATTTCATTGGTATGTTTAGCACATGTTTAATGTTCTTTTGGGGGGGCTCATCTGCAGGACCCAGACGTCCCAGACCTCCGACCACAGTTTTAAATTATTTCTTAAACTGTAAGCTAGATGTTCATTGTCATGTATCCACCATATACGTTTAATTAGCGTAACTTTGCTGGGGCTGGGTTGTTTCCAAGTGGCTGCAAGCAGGCTTCTGCTAGCGGCGCAGATATGGGAAACTAGTTTGTTTGCTTTGCTGTTCAGGTTATTCATAGGTAGGTTGAATAGTGCCGTGAAAGGCGAGAGCTCTATGTTTTTAGAAAATAACTTAGACAGTATGGCTTCGGTTATGTTCCACATCTTTGTTACTTCTGGACATGTCCACCAGCAATGATATTGGTCTGCTGCCGTGTCACAACCTCTGAAACATATGTTGGGTGAGAGTGTGTTGATGCGTGATATATATGCTGGGGTTTTGTACCAATCATATAAAATTTTATATGATTTTTCTTTGGCTATGACATTCGCTGAACAGTTGTTTGAGTGTTTAAAAATGGTTGTCTATTTTGAGTCCTCTAGTGTATATTGGCATCTTTCTTCCCAGTTTCGCATAGGTTTAATCCGATCATATTTCTGATCGAGTTCAACAAATGGAAATCCGATCGTACGAACCTTTGTCTTCTATGTGCATAGGTCGCGCATTCACATAGAAGACAGAGTTCGTCAGGACCTGTAAGACTATGCGCCAGGGGAGCAAGCAAGTGGGTAAGTTCCTTGCCTTCTCTCCTGGCTCCTGATTGTTTTATTGAAGGATGGGAAGTAAGATACATCTCCTTTACCTCCCGTTCTTCAATAAAACTACGGTAAATGGCAAACATTTGTTATTACGAGTGGAGATACCCTTTAACTTTGTCTAATTGTTTCCGTACCATATCCTCTGTAAACTAGAGTGAATATTCCTCATTTACACTCTTCATATTATTGGAGTCCTTGTTATAAGGATTAGGATTCTCTATAGTGGATACAGAGGGGAAAAAAACATTATTTAATAGTCCCATATACTCAGTCCTCATTTTTTTACTATTGATATATTTAAAAAAGGTTTTGGGGTTGGACTTGCTTTGTTCTGCTATCCATATTTCATTTTCTATTTTAGATAGTTTAATGGCTTTCTTGCACTCCTTATACTCCCTGCAAGCATGTTTTGTTCCATCTGATTTCAAAATTTTAGCCTTTTTTTTTTTCCATTTCCCTTTTTACCTAAGCATTAAGACAGACAGGAGTAGACCTATTTTATTTTTTACACTTGTTCTGTAAAGGTATACATTTAAAAATGTACTGTAAAACTTGAATACCCCTTTACAAGCAGTCCACGTCTGCTTAATTTCTTTACCTAGGAACAAATCCCCCCAGTCTATGAGCAGGAGCGATTCCTTTAACAACATAAAATTAGCTTTCCTAAAGTTAAAAGCTTTTGTCAGCCCAGTGCACTTTTGTTTTTTGCAACCTATATTGAATGACACTATATCATGATCACTATTCCCATTACCTTCATTATTAGATATCACCCTGAGCTTATTTACTTTCATACTAAAGGTAGCCGCAGGCTTGTTGAAATAGACTTTAGGTGCACGTATATTATGAAAGAGCAATTCCATAGATCACAGGTTATCCATTGCAGGTCACATTTTAGCATCGCTTTCCCTTCTTTCTGGGGCCTCATCAACATATTTTTAACTTGCTGAAGGTTATCTGCACCTTCTTATACCATGCACACTGGTTTGATTGGCTGCACTACAACAAACACATACTGTATAGTAATTGAGTGATAGACCCATCTTATTTTCACTGGCCACTATAGACAATTCTATGTTAAACAAAAGAACTTTAAGTATATGTTCAATCCCTTAGAAAGAGGTTAATTTGAAGCATGATATATTTGTCTCTGAGACAAACCATCCCCTATTGTAGAGCTGGACAGATGCCATGGAAAATTACGTTTTGTTAATTTTACTGACAAAACAACAGAGCATGAAGTATATCATAAAATATATTGGCTGGATACTTGACACTATTTTTGTACACTGAAATAAAGCTCTCAACCAGGTACGTGTAACTTATTTCCTTTTTTGTGCAAGTTCACAAATGTGCCTGATAGATGTTCAGTATAAACAGAAGCATTACTGTGGAAATCTGGAACTGCGTAAAAGCCAACTTAATTTCCTTAAAATTGCCATTTGTTTAAACACATCAGTAGGTCCGAGGTAACATCATTTTAACATTTTAGTCTTTCTTTTTTTTCTTTTTGAGTATTTCTCTAGTACAGTCCACTTTATAAATTAAAATAATTTTTTTTTTTTTAAAAAGGTTGTAAAAAAATAAATAAATTATTTTTTAAATATTACCATTTCTAACCAGCCTATTCTTATTCATGTGCAGAGAAAGGGAAATTATGCCCCCCATCACCACCACATCACCCCTCCCCTCTCAGTTTATAGAACCCAAGGGTGAGGACCTAAACTGTGTGGTCCTCATCCCTGGGTCTTACATTTTTGCAGAAAACGAACACTACAATTTCGCTTCATGAAGCTGCTTGCAGGGCTCCCCTGCTATAGTCCCGGATTCTGGCAGGGCTGATCAGTGGAAAGACACGCTCTGCAATGAGCGCATCTTCCCACTGGCTAAATGGAAGTTATGGGGGTTTGTCTGGAGCCGACTTTTAGGAGCTGGCTTTGAGGGGATCAAGACCCAAGTGTTAGGGCCTATGGGTTTAGGTCCTCACCCAGGGGGGAACATGGGGGGGGCACTTTTGCCTGTGGTGTTGGATGTTAGCAAACTTTTTTTTAATTTTATTTGTCCGCTAAAAATGTATCACCTGATTGGTTGCTGTAACTTTAAAGGGGAACTATGGATGAACTAGGGTGAACCGTGAAATAAAAAGCCTTCAAAATGAAACCTAAATCACATCTCCAGGGAACATTTTATGAAAAGATTCAGCAGGATAACTTTCCTGAACACTGTTGACACTGTTTCTGGAGACATTAACATCATATGTACAGGATACCAGAGATGTCCTCAGGATAAAAATATGTCTTTAATCCACTCTCCCTCATAATATTGGTCTACAGGCATGTTAACATTTTCTAAATAGTCACAGTAAAGGTATTTTGCATTACACCAATTTTACCCTTAACCTTCTGAAATTTGTGTTAAAACAGAACGTTTTGCTATTTGATGGACCCTTTTACAGGCAAACAAAGGGGTTGGCTATGGGGGCATCATTGCTTCCCCCTCCATCTAAGCCCCTACCACTGCACTGTTTATCTTCCCTTCAATTGGTTAATCCCTTTACTTGCCCCCTAACAAGCTTCACCACTATAACAGAACAGGGACTTTTATCTCTCCTATACACGACACGTCTCACTACCTGCCCCCTCAACCACATTCCCTCTCATCTAATTCTCCAACTCTCCTCTTCCTACATACCAGCCGTAACCTCTCTATCCACTGTTACTTTTCCCTCCGCATTTAACATGCCGTGGTATCCCCTATACTTAAAAACGCTTCCCTGGACCCGTCCGTTCTTTCTAGCTACCGCCCTGTCTCCCTTCTACCTTTTGCTTCCAAACTACTGGAAAGACATTCAATACTTATAATGGCACCACTGGTTCAGTGCTTCTTGGTCTCACTCCCCTGCTCCCATTTGTGCAGGTAATGCAATTAGACTTTTATTTAAACAGGAGACACACACGCAGCACTTCATCTACAAACAGGTTTATTGCGACATGTTTCAGATCATGTGTAATTCTTTCATAAGCCTTCAATCAGACATAATCCGAAACAAATTACAATAAACCTGTTTGCAGATGAAGTGCTGCATGTGTGTCTCCTGTTTGAATGAAAGTCTAACTACTGGAAACACTTTTCTTTACTGACCTAGCTCGTCACCTGTCTGCTAACTCTCTCTTCTACCACCTCCAATCAGGCTTCTGCCCAAACCACTCCACAGACACTGCCCTCACTAAAGTGACAAATTATCTACTTAGTGCTAAATCTAAGGGGCCACTACTCTTTGCTTATTCTTCTTGATCTGTCCTCTGCTTTTGATACTGATAACCCTCTACTTCTTCAGACCCTGACCTCCTTAGGTATCCAGGATACTGCACTTTCTTGGCTATCTTCCTATTCTTTTCTTCATCTACACCTATTGCCTTGGATGACTCAGTTAATTTGGATTTCAGTATCACCTATATGTGGCTGATACCCAAATTAACATCTCTTACCTCAGATCTCACTACACTAACATCCCAGGTCCCTGATTGCTTTAGTGCCATCTCTGCCTTCATGTCCTCCTGCTTCATCAATATAAACATAGACAAGAATGAACTTGTCCTTTTCCCACCCTCATGATCTGTTCCCCTCCCCAGTCTTACTATTAATATTAACAACACATGTCTGCTGCCTGGGAATAACGCTAGATTTGGATCTTTCCTTCAAACCCCATGTCAATTCACTTGCCAACTCCTAAACATCTCCCACATTCGTCCCTTCCTCTCGAAAGAAGCTACAAAATTCGTAGTCCACGCCCTAATCATATCCCAGCTAGACTACTGCAACACACTACCAAACAACCACCTGGCACCACTCTGCTGCCCGGCTCATTCATTTCTCTTCTCATTTTTCTAATGCCTCTCCTTTCTGTCAGTCACAACACTGGCTGCCCATCACACAAAGGATCTAGTTCAAGCTACTTACCATATCCTATAAAGCACTTTCCAACACAGCCCTTCCATATATCTCAGAGCTGATCCACTGACACCGTCCTCCTCTCATCCACATTTGTTAGCTCTTTCCATGCTGCCCCTCTGCTTTGGAACTCCCTTCCTCCATATGTCCATCATTCACCATCCCTTAATACCTTCAAACATAACCTTAAAACCCACCTTTTTCAGGCAAGCATATAGTCTGGCCTAGAAATTACCCCTCTTACTACATAATATGATCCAACCCGCCTTTCACACTCCACTGCCATTCTATTTACAGCTTATCTTATGTCTCACTCCCATTTCCTCTAGACTGTAAGCTCTTTGGGCAGGGTCCTCTCTCCTATTGTATCACGGTATTGCTGTAACTCATCACTGCGTGCTTATATTATGTATTACCTGTGTAAGTAATATATAACTACTTTGTATAATATGTATTACCGTGTATGTAATGTATGACTATGTAATTGTAAAGCGCCACAGAAGATGTTGGCGCTCTATAAATCAATAATAATGATTTAAAAAATTGCCACCCCAGCCCAACAGGCTTTAGCTTATACATTAGTTGACTATGGGGGACAGTTTCAAAAGTCCCAACAAAATCCAAATATACTACATCTACTGCTATGCCAGAGTCCAAATTCCTACTCACATACTACTTCTTTATAAAAGCCAAGCAAGTTTGTTTGACAATATTTGTTCCTCATAAATCCATACTGATTACTACTTATAATGTCATTCATTAAAAAGTACTCTAGAATATGTTCCTGTATCAAACTTTCCAGTATCCCCACTAGAGATGGTGGGGTTCGACTCGGACCTGGAACCCCTCAGTTCCGAAATCCAAATGTTCCATCCGAAACAGTGCGGATCGTTCATATTTTCCGGGTCTTCGGAATGCATTTCCAATGGTTATCGAACGTTCAAGGCTATTTTCGATAATCCTCGAAAATAGACTTGAACATTCGTTAATCCTCTAAAATACGATCGGAAACTCGAAAGTAGTTCCGATCGTATTTTCTAAGATTATCGAATGTTCGCTGGATAAAACTGAATTTACTTAGTTACTAAGGATCCAAGGATGTATTTTATCCAGTCCAGGAGCTTTATTAACCGTATTTAGTTGTTTCTCAACCAAATACTGAATTAACCAAAGTGCCATTGTATTTTTATGCCATTTTATTTTTTATACCATTGTTGTTAGTATACTTTATGCTATCTGGAAAAAAAATTTCAGATAGCATAAAGGAAGTCAGCCGAAACGTATGTTTGGTCGAGCATCGTTGACGATTCGCCCAGTAGATCATCAACAAGGCCTCTCCGAATG
The DNA here is from genome assembly GCA_019447015.1 of Hymenochirus boettgeri. NCBI lineage: Eukaryota > Metazoa > Chordata > Amphibia > Anura > Pipidae > Hymenochirus > Hymenochirus boettgeri. Next base: position 138,472,330 of record CM033471.1, on the reverse strand, counting down.
TCCATTTTGGCCATCAAAGTGCCCATACACTGCACGATTGTCTGCCAAAACAGGTGCTCAAACACATTTTGCGTCCCGGGTAGGCCCCTTGAATGAATTAATAAATGGCCCCACATATTTAGTCCTCATCCTCTTGCTATTATTCTTATTATTAATAAATTTTTAGGGCTAGGGTCATTATTTATTTTAGCTAGCTTAATTGGTTTCTTACAATCCATGTTACAGTGTTATAGTTCCTAAAGGCCCTTTCAGTTCCCTCTGACTTAAAGCCATTATCTCCCTTTCTGTTTCCCACATCTGATGTGGACTTATTTTTTTACATTTATTTCCCAAGGGAGTAAATTTACATGTGAAATGGTTTAAATCCCCTTTAAAAACAGTCCACTTCTGATCAGTATCTTTACCAGAGAATATATCATCCTAGTTAATATGCTGATGAGCTATATCCAGGGAAAATTTGCTTTCCTGAAATTAAAAGACTTTGTTAAACCAGTGCACATTTCCCTTTTGATAACAAACATTAAATGTCAATATTTTATGGCCACTATTCCCTAAGCTTCCAGTTACCTTCATAACTATAATACACTCTGTGTCGTTAGATATTACCAGATCCAACAGAGCACCTTTTGTAGCAGGAAACTCAGCCACCTGTGAGAGAAAAAAATCATGCAGCAAATTCATGAACCAGTCACCCTTTTCTGTGTTGTTAATTCCACTACGCCAATCAGGGTAATTAAAGTTCCCCATAATCAGAATGTTTTCCAAAGTTAAATTTACCTTCAACTCTTGCTAAACATAAATACATAACCTCCCCCCTTTCCTATTTTCTCTATCATGCCTAAACCAGGATTATCCTTTTAAATGTACAGTACAGCCCAGTCTTGAGAATTGTTCAACCATGTTTCTGCTATACCTATTCCATCATACTTTTCAGTCTGATGATAAAGCCTGACTGCTTGTGAAGGTTTTCATTCATGCAGGTCATGTTATATCTGTTATATTCAATTAGATCAACTGGACTTGAAGTTTAGTTCTTGCAGACGTTTCGCTAGTCATCCGACTGGCTTTCTCAAGGGGTCTCCGAGAAATTAAGAAGAATTTTCAAAAAACACTTTATCCCTGTCTGCTTTAAACCAAACAACACACTGAGGCAGCAATTGATACATCCGAAAGACCCAATACCGAAACACAAGATAAGCGACATCATATACGCAGTGCAGTGCAGTGAAGAATGCTCTGATTTGTATGTGGGGGAGACCAAACAGCAACTGCATCAACGTATGGCCCAGCGCAGAAGAGCCAATTCCTCGGGTCAGGACTCAGCCATGTAGGACTCAGCCGTGTACCTGCATCTTAAGAATAAAGGACATACCTTTGAAGATTGTAATGTTAACATACTGGCGAAGGAACGTGACTGGTTCAAGAGAGGTGTTAAGGAGGCCATTTATGTGAAAATAAAGAAACCAAGCCTAAATAGAGGTGGGGGGGTTCGACACCAACTGTCTGCCATGTACAATGCTGTTTTGACACCTTACTCTGGGTGTTCCTATAACACCTCCCACACGCCACTATCCAATCACGCCCTTAACACCTGGTTGTGATATGCTAATTGGGTTTTTCCAGATTTTGCCACAGATTCTTGCACAAGTCATTCTAAATTGAGAAAGCCAGTCGGATGACTAGCGAAACGTCTTCGAGAACTAAACTTCGAGTCCAGTTGATCTAATTCAATACAACAGATATAAAGCCTGACTATTTTGCAGCTTTATCGCCAGTGTGTGTAGCTCATTTTACGAATGAGCGCGCAAATGTTTCTGTCGGCCTTACTGTCGTTCAGAAAATACAGATAATTTCCCTCGGCCACAGGAAAGTCTTCCTATAGGGGAGTTGGCCGCGGTCATAGGAAACACACAGTCCTGAATGTTTTCCCTATGCTGTGTATAGGGAGTACGCTCGGGCTGTGTGCTCCCTGATCTTTGAAAAATCTTTCATGTGTGTACCCAGCTTAACACCAGAGAAAAAAGTAAAGTTGCCGCCACCTCCAGGGCTATGTGATATCTGTGGAGGGTGAGGTGGTCAGCCTCAATCAGGAACTGGGGTTATAATTTAACCAGTATCAAAATTGTTATGAAATCATATTTACTTGTCCTTGTTCACAGGTTCCTAAGGTAATTTCGGTTGTAATGAGCATTTCAGGCTTACTTTGGTGTTAAATATTGTGTAATACTTAACAAATGCTACAATTTAATTGTCAAGAAATTGTCAATTCTCTAGACATGTTGACAAGTGAAGAGGCACAAATTTGTTTTATCCCCTATATAATTAAATTAACAATCATATTTATGATAATGTCAAAACATGACCTTGATACAAAATTAAAAATGTATCAATACATACAAGCAAGTCTTTTTCTAAAGACCTTTAAGTGCATGTTAACTCTTGCCTTCTCCTTACAGACTAACAGGGTTATTCAAATAAAATTTCTTATCGTTTAAAATGGTGCTAATTTTGCCCCAACCAATCAGATGTTAGCTTTCAAATGTTAAATAAGATCTGATTGGTTGGGGCAAAATTAGCACCATTTTAAACTATAAGAATTTTTATTGAATAACCATGTTTATACACTGTTTACGCATTTTACAGATTGAATTGCACATTTTACACTGACTTCCACTATTCCCTCTGTTGCTTAGTTTTGATCTGGTATGCATCTGTGCTATCATGTTCTGGTGTATATCATAGTCTAGTCTGGTTTGTTTATTAGGAAACCACCATTTGTTCACATTTGCACTTTCAACTTAATTGAGTCTGTCTCTTCCTAGCCACACTCGAGCTGATCTTCATTCCAAATTGTTATCTGTATATATTCTGGTGGCCTGGTTAGTTCCAGACCTTGGTCAGATCCTGCAGCATTCTTTCCAAGTACAGCATTTTTCTAAGTGCTGAATTAACACCAGAATTAATCCAGATTTGACCTGCCTTATAACTCTGCCAACACCCCTCTCCTGTGCTGCCTGTCTACATCCTACTTAAATATGTTCCAGAATCTTATTCATCACTATCCTGCCATCCTACTCAATCAAATCTTTTGCCACACTACAACACCCTATTGTTGGTAAGACCATTTACATTGCACACTCCATTTTATCCTCTTTTTATCTCATAATACACTGCTTGGCATTTTTAAATCCTCCTCTGTTTCCTCAATAATTACCAGGCAATCGTGCTACCAACTAAAATCCCACTGTCGCCTACTGTCACTTCCCTTCTTCTCCTTTCTGCTGGAGATATTTCCCCAAATCCTGGCCCTTCTTCCACACTGCCCATGTACGCTCAGCCCATCCCCACCCTGTCTTCTACCCCATGTTCTTATACGTTAAACCAAGGTAATATTATAATCATCCCACTTTCCATAGTGCCCCTTTTTTCTCTAGCTCCCTTATCTGGGGCACTATGGATTGCACGCTCTGTTTGTAATAAACTCCCAGACATAATGACCTTTTCATTTCTAACTCCTTTACCTTCCTAGGTAAACATAGCTGTCTCCCTCTGACACTGTCTCACCTGCTGCGCTCTCGTATGAAGGACTACACTTCAGCCACACTCCACGGCCTGGAATCAAACATGGTGGAGGAGGAGGCATTCTTCTGTCTGAGCGCTGCAGTTTCAAACCCATAACTCTTTTACCTGATAACGCACCTGATAACGCACAAAGATGAAAATGCACTCTGTCCCAGCAGGTGGGTGCAGACACCTCGAATAATCCTCCCCTGGGAACCGGAAAATCAAATAAAGTATAACACTGAGTGTCGCACTCCAAAGTAGTATTTGGTTTATTGTGAACCACACATCACATGTAACACAACCTGAATAAGGGGATAACCCCCGAATAGTTGTGTTACCTGTGATTCACAGTAAACTAAATACTACTTTGGAGTGTGACCCTCGGTGTTAAACTTTACCTGCCCTGTCCCAGCTTTCTTTTGAGTCTCACTCATTTCGTATTTATACTCCCACACACCTACAGATTGCTGTTATTTATCGGCCTCCTGGCCCAACCACTAGTTTTTTCTACCATCTCTCTGCATGGTTATCTCACTTCCTTTCCACAGACATCCCTAATGTAATTTTGGTGGATTTCAACACCGTCATTGACATCAACAACTCTGCTAACTCCAAACTTCTCCCACTTACCTCCCTTAAACTCTATCAGTGGTCATCCACAGAGACTCACTGTAATGGACACACACTTGACCTAGTCTTCATTCGGCTATGCTCCTTATCTAACTTTTCCAACTCTCCCTTTCCGCTATCCGATCACAGCCTTCTCAAATTTAATCTTATTTCATCCACCCCAGCCACTACCCCTACTCATACATACACACACAGATGCAGAGACTTGCGCAACCTTGACCCCTTTTCACTATCCCTTCCTCTCCAACCACTCATCAATATGGCCTCCTTCTCTGACCCCGAGCTTTCTGCCTTCCACTACCACAACACTCTCCTCCGTCCTGGATAACGTTCTTCACTCTCCCTTCCAGTCCAACTACTAATCAATATGGCCTTCTTCTCTGACCCCGAGCTTGCTGCCTTCCACTACCAAAACACTGTCTCCTCCGCCCTGGACTTCTCTTCACTCTCCCTTCCAGTCCAACCACTCATCAATATGGCCTCCTTCTCTGACCCCGAGCTTGCCTTCCACTAGCACAACACTGTCTCCTCCGCCCTGGACACTGTTGTCCCCTTAACCACCTCTCGCCTTAGTCACATTAACCCGCAACCTTGGCTCACAGATCAGATTAAAAAGATGAAAAGGCAGTCCCAAGTAGCTGAGTGTTAATGGAGCAACAAGACCAATGACTTTCTCCTTTTCAAAAATGCTCTTTATCAGATCAGGAACGCTTTGTCTTCAGCCAAACAAACCTATTGTTCCTCCCTTATTTCCAAACAATCCAAAACAGCTTTCAACTCCCTACTTTGTCCACCACCTCCTCCTCCAACACTCTGTTTATCTGCTGATGAAATTGCCTCTTATTTCACAGAAAAATTGTTAATGTAAGAAATGTTTTTTCTGCATGCTTCTGGCTCATCTCCACAGCTTCCAGTTCCATCTACATTTCTACCCAGCCTCCCTTCCACCACCTCCATCTCTGTTCTGACCAACTGTTAGGTTTTTATATATTCTCTATAATCACTTAGCCTAATAGCAGCCATTTTGTTCTCTAACTCCATTTTGTGTTCATATTATTTTGTCTTATATTATTGTTGTGTTATTGCAGATGTTTTGTTTCCCCAATGTCCTTTCTCATTTCATGATATTGAGAACACTTGAGCTTCCCAGTGAGCTCAAGGTCTTTTGCCTCCAACATTGTGTGTCAACCTGACTCTATCCTTGCATTCCAATGGATGTTTTACCTCATCTGAAGACACAAAGTCTGGCAATGCCCTCTTTTCTGGTTTGTTATATTCCAATGTATGAACTGAGAAAGAGAATTCTGCTACATCTGATGTGTGGTGCAATTCTTTCTCCTGGCGCTGTAAGGGTCTTTTATTGGGTCTAAGACAGGCATCAGGGTCTGGCGTGGCTAGTGCAGGATATTTATTCTAACACCAACTTTTCCAGTATTACAGAACATACAGGGGGATGCGCTCAGAACATCGCTACCTGGCGATTTTCTATTCTGGCATTTTTAATGCCAGCTATTAGCTGGCGTTGAAAGTGCCGCAATAAAATGCAGATTTCGGCATATAACATTGCTTGCGGCAGCTGCGCTATTAACTTTCGCGTTAGCCGCGCAGCCGCCGCAAGGAAGGAGTTAAAGTCACAAGACTTTTCTTGTGACCCCCCCAGCATGTGTGCTTGCTTGTTTGAAGGTAGAAGTGTCTGAGATAGCAGCAGCAGCAGCCCCTCCCCCACCCACTATCAGCAGCATGTACTGGCCTGTTAGAAGAGAGGGAGAAAGTGTCTAACACAGCAGCAGCCCCACTCTCAGCAGTGTCAGGAAGATATGTTAATGAGCTGTTTAGTGTCGGACTGTGAATGCTCTTTATTATGTAAAGTGGGCAGTGACTAAGGGAGGTGGGGACAGTTGGGAGCAGTTACTAAACATTGAAAATTCAAAGCAGGCACAGACACACATGTAAGTAACATCATTTTTCTACCCTTACATTGTACTTTCAGATTATACAAAGTTGTTTCAGTGAGTATAGTGACCCTTAAAGCATTTGATTCAGTGGATCACCCTTTACTTTTTCACATCTTATCCTCCCTTGGTATCCAGGGTTCTTCACTGTCTTTGCTGTCCTCCTACCTCTCAGGTAGGATGTTCAGTGTTTCCCACTCTGGTTCCAACTTCACCACTCTTACCCTCCCTGTGGGGGTACCACAAGGCTCAGTACTCGGCCCTCTTCTCCATTTACACCTTTGGGCTGGCTAGGTCAGCTCATTAGTTCTTTTGGATTCCAAAACTACATGTATGCTAATGCCCTTGACCTCATTTCTCTGACATCCCGGGTTCCTGACTGCCTATATACCATCTCAGCTTTTATGTCCTTCCGCTACCTCAAACTCAACATGGATAAGACCAAACTTGTCATTTTTCCACCCTCTCAATCTACCCCCCCCCTTACATAGCACTACTATTAACATCAATTACTTACCAATCTCCCCAACACCTTACATGCGATGCCTGGGAGTAACCTTTGACTCAGAACTTTCCTTTAAACACCACTTTAATACCCTGTCCAACTCCTGTCGGTTACAGCTCTAAAACATCTCACGCATTCGTCCCTTCCTTTCACAGAATGTTACCAAAATACTAGTTCATGCCCTTATCATCTCTTGGCTGGACTTCTGTAACACCTTCCTGTGTAGTCTACCAAGCAACCGATTGGCACCCTTTCAATCAATCCTTAACTCTGCTGCCAGGTTCATTCACCTCTCTTCCCGCTTCTCACACGCTGCCCCTTTCTGCCAATCTCTCCACTAGCTTCCCATTACCCAAGGGGTCCAATTTAAAGAGGAAGTTCAGAGCAAATACATGTACTTTTCAGAAAAAAGAGCAGTATTTTTTCATCCTAATGACCTTAAGCTGCCAATTCAGTATTTTGAATGTGTATAAACAAATGCAACCAAAATACTGACTTTCTGTTTGCAGTACCCCTAGTAGAGTAGTAGTTTTGCCCTTGACCCAGCACCTGGGTATATTCAGTTGCTCAGAAGAGATCTGAGCATGTTTGACCCATCCAACAACCAATCAGTTAGGAACATTCCAAGGATGTGGTGCATCCTGGGAAGAAGAAGGACCGTTAGACCCTGAAATGTCAGCTCACTAATGTCAACAGCAGGGAACAGCAAAGGGTATAAAATCAACTGATTTTTCAAAATGAAAGAGAATATGTAGAATAACTAAGTATGCATTATACAAACTAAAAATGTAACAAATATTTCTAATTTCCACTGAATTGTCCATTAAAGCTGCTAACCTTATCCTACAAGGCTCTCTCCAATACAGCCCCCCCATACATCTCTAATCTGATAAACAGATACTACCCAAGGCGTAACCTCTATTCTGTTAATGATCTTCTCCTCTCATCCACTCTAATCATCTCTTCCCATGCTGTATTCAGGACATTTCTCGTGCTGCCCCTCTGCTCTGGAACTCCCTTCCTCACTAAATACGCCACTCACCATCACATTTCTTTAAACACAACCTCAAAACTAACCTCTTCAGGCAAGGTTACAACCTGGAACTAGACACTTCTACCCCTCTAATTGACTCTAGTTATAATCCACTGACAACTTGGTTACATCTACTGATCTGCTTCATCTTATGTATCATCCCCATCTCCTCTAGACTGTAAGCTATTCTGTGCAGGGCCCTCCTTCTTATTGTACCACAGTAATGCTACTTACCACACTGAATGCTGCTGGACCAGCACTTGAACTATTTGCACTTTGTATTACTTGCACTACCCTTGTATGTAACATGTATGCTTTCCTTATGTATATGAATGACACTGTAAAATGCCACGGAATATGTTGGTGATATATTAAATATACAATAATAATAATAATACACAATTTAAACTGTATGTATATTTCTTCTGAGAATGAGAATGTTGGGGTACTTTACCAACAGAGAATGAGAATACTTTTAGAAGATCTGCTGTATTTCAGTTGCATACATTCAGTATTTTCTGATTGCCATTCTAATTTTGCAAGTACAACCCCATTATACCAACTGTATTTTATTTATTGTGGCAAGCAGCCATTAGTCATCTCATTTACTGAAACAACATATCACAAGACATGCTTCCCTCATTTTAAGAATACCAAATAACATTTGGAGCAAAATCTCGGGAGTGGAAGGAATCATTCATTTAATATGTCACCTCTAGAAAAATGTCCAATGAAATCCAAGAGATGTCTACAAAAAAGTGTCTTTTCTTGCCCATACTCCCCATAATGCAAGCAAAATAATCATTGTAATTAGTATGTATGTGGTTATGTCTTCAATACAACATTGTTCCGTACAGTTGCAAGACTGATTCTGCCAGCTGTCCACATAGTTGACAGGAATCCTTTTCCTGTGGGCACGCAGACTCTGTATTCTGGTGAAAAAAATGAAATACACTTCATCTTTGCTAATTGCATGTTGGGTTATTATTATGTACTACAATATAGATATTTGTATGGTAATTATATTCAACAGGGCTAAACTTTTTGAAGACACTTTTGCCACTATAAACGGTTACATTTCACCATGGTCCTTAAGATATTAAATATAATCTGACAGCATTCCATACCTTCCTGCTATTTTCCTTTTTTGCTAGGTGCTACTAGTTTTTTATATAGTAAATAAATATATTTGCTTGTATGCAAAGTGAAGTGAAGTACAACTGTGTCTATGCATTTTCTGGTATTGCAGGTACATAATAAAAAGGGAATTGGAATAAACAGGTGAATACATTACTGCATTACTGAGTAGGCCCCTGTGCTACTGGAAATTGGCAGCACTCTCTGAATAATGCTACAGGAACAGAAAAGTAAATATTTACCACTAAGTAGTGTACAGACAGTTCAGAAGTCTAGGGAGTTTGCGTCCTACTATTTTCTTCCTCTAACCTATTATCTTTTATTCTAATTTACGGTAATATTGAAACTTACATTCAGAACACGTAGCACAATCTTTCTCTCCTATAACTAATAATGAACACATTTGTTTTTAGGGAAATTTTATAAGTACATTGTAATACCATTCTTTATACATTACATTTCTGAAAACGCTTTAAAAACATAACAAAACAACTATTCTTTGTGTTTCATATCTTTGCCAAAAAGAGAATCCTGCTTTAAGCTACACTTACCAATTTATAGATATCACTTTGTATTCATGAAAAATTCTCAACACTTTCAATTCCTGCAATAAACTGTGCTGGATGTATGAACATTTCCCAGCAGGCTCCATCATACTTTACTTTCATTTCCCAACAGGCTCCATCATTCTTTACTTTCAGAATGTTTAGTTCCTCTGCACTTGTATGACAAAATCATGCAAATCCATTTTTTGCAGTAGTCGGAATTAGATCATTATTACCCTTAATGATAATAAAGCTTGCAAGAAGCATCTGCATATTCGTGGACAACATATATTTCTTTCCTACATAAACAAGACAGCTGTATTATTGTTGGAATCTTAGAAACATACCTTCTTGAAGAATTCATGATTTCAGTATTCTCAGATATTCATATTTTCAAGTTAGCTTTTAAAACCATGGTGAACCTGTCAATTAATTAAGAGAGTTTGCCTTTTAACACATCAGGGAGAAATATGCTTTTGCTGGTCACAGCCAAAGTGTACAACAGAGTTACCAGGAATCAAATGAGCACTCAGCACTACACTACTCAACTAAAACTCCTGCTGTCTCTTCTCTAACTTCTTAAATAAACATTCAGACAATCTCCTGCAATTCATGTTATTAACACAAGAAAAAACTGAGATCACATTTAGAAATTAACCAATCATGTACAAATCATATTTGCATATTGAGTTACGGAGCAGTGAAAGTACAAACCAGAAGTAGAAAATATAAGCTTTATCTTGTAAAACGTTCAATGAACATATTTCTTGCCAACTATGGAGAACCAAATAACCCAGCTCACAATAATAAGTTACTTTTAATCATTACTAGTTCTGTTAGTTTTCAGATATTAAGCATTTACAGAGTGAACCACCTTATCCCCTTACGAACATAATTTATTTAAATGTACTTAAGGGAATTCTATATACTTAGTTCTATACAGATCATAGCTTTAGGCAGTGAAAAATACTTCATATTGCTTCTCAGTCAATCACAGATGCCATTGCCGGTCTGGCCCCTTCTGCTAGCTTAGAAGAAAGCAGAGGCTGGTAAGTAGGTTTATCAGCACCTTTGAAAGGTAAAAACCTCATGAGGTTGGGGTTTGGGGGGGCATATTTTTTGGGGGGTTGACATAACCTTTAGCCACATATAACTGTTAACTGAGATACACAAATTAAAGGCACATTATTCCATTATACTGGTAGAAAACTGGCAATTTCAATATATACTTGTAGCAATCGGGACATTTTAGTATATAATGGTAGCAAACTGGATATTCCAGTATATACTGCGTCTGCTAGAAAACTGTCATTTTCATTATATACTGGTAGCAAACCTGCAATTTCATTATATACTGGTAGCTAACTGGCAATTTCAATATATACTGGTAGCAAACTGGCATTTTCATTACATGCTGGTAGCACACTGGCAATTTGATTATATACTGGTAGCAAACTGGTAATTTCATTATATACTGGTAGCCATGGGAAATTAATCACATACTGGTAGCCATGGGAATTTCATTTCATACTGGTAGCCATTGGCTTTTCATTACACACTGGCAGCAAACTGGCAATTTCATCATATACTGGTAGCCATGGATATTCCATCACATACTGGTAGCCATGGGAATTTCATTACACACTGGCAGCAAATTGGTAATTTCATTATATACTAGAAGCCATGGGAAATTAATCACATACTGGTAGACATGGAAATTTACATCACATACTGGCAGCCATGGAAATTTCATTACATACTGGTAGTCATGGGCATTTCAACACATACTACTAGCCATGGGAATTTAATCACATACTGGTAGCCATGGGCATTTCATTAAATACTGGTGGCCATGGGCATTTCATTAAATACTGGTGGCCATGGGCATTTCATTATATACTGGTGGCCATGGGCATTTCATTACACACTGGCAGCCATTGGAATTTCATTACATATTGGTAGCCATTTCACTACATACTGGTAGCCATGGAAATGTCATTACATGCTGGTAGCCATTTCATTATATACTGGCAGCCATGGGAATTTCATTACATACTGGTAGCCATTTCATTGCATACTGGCAGCCATGGGAATTTCATTACATATTGGTAGCCATGGGAATTTCCTTACATACTGGTAGCCATTTCATTACATACTGGTAGCCATGGGCACTTCATCGTAATGACCGCAATTTCATCATATACTGGAATAGGCTATTACATACCCCATGTTCAGGGCAATCCGCTCATTATATTAGTGCAGGCAGTGGGCAGCATTGCCTCCACTAATATAATGAGTGGATTGCCCTGCACATGGGGTAAGTAATAGCCTAATAGGGCTTTGTGGCTATCACCTACCCATGATGTGTAGTGGAACAGAGCAGCTGGAGGCTGGAATTCAAAGCAGAGACATTGCAGAGCAGCGTAAGGGAGGCAGTTCCATCTTACCACTAGTACAATGAGCCCGTTGTGCACGGTGACGTTGTTGCGCAGCTGCGAAAGTACTACTGGGAAGTTGGAGATTCGGGGCACCTTTATTTAAATCACTTCGCTCTGCTGCTCCTCATTATATTTCCTCTCTAGTCTCCCCATATGTTCCTGCCCGTACCCTCTCACCTTAAACCTTTTTCTCTTGAGGCTCCCATCCTCTGGAATTCTATTCCCGTCAAGAAACCTCAATTAGCTGGTTTAAATCTAGCCTTACACCCTACCTATCTGGTAACCAGCACAGTATATGATTGTTTAATTTGCACTGCATACATCTGCAGAGGAATAGCAATGTGGGAGTGGCCTTCATAAGGGGGGCAGCATGGTGGCTCAGAGTTTAGCACTGATGCCTTGCTGCGCTGAAGTCCTGAGTTCAATTCCATCATTGGACACATCTGCAAGGAGTTTGTATATTCTCCCTGTGATTGCATGGGTTTCCTCCGGGCACTCCGGTTTTCCCCACAATCATAAAGATAGGTTGTATATGTAAATGAAGTGATTAGATTGTAAGCTCTTCAGGGCAGGGCCACGGAATATGTTGGTGCTATATAAATCCACACTAATAAAACCCCATGAGGACAATCACTCCCTTGGAAACCTGGCCTGCTCCTGCTGGTACCCTGTACAAGTACAAAGGCTAAAGTGGGTACACACGATGAGATATTTCGGTCCGATCGACGATAGTTCAGTGCATCGGTCGAACGGACCGAAATTATCGCATCCAAATGTGGCCCATGTCCGACCGATCGTTTGTCCGAATCGGACATGGTGGAAAACCTTGTCCGATCGTGCGGTCCTCTATGGTCCTCTTATCGTGGTAACTGTCGGACGCGGCTGCTTTTGCCACGACCGACAGTCCTTTCTCCTGGCCGACCGGTCGAAAGTATCGAATGGTCAGTCAGGAGGAAAAATCGCTAGGTGTGTACCTTGCTTAAGGATGCTACAAATGTGACCAAAATAAATAGTTAGTGCACGTCTGCATGACTTGCTTCTGTTTGCATTGTTCCATTTTTCTTTTGAATTTCTTGTTCTGCTGGATAAAGGTAAACTAAAGGTTCTACACATGGTAAGCCTCGCCCACTAACTGCATCATTAACGCTAGCTACCAGATTTAAAAAAAAAAAAAAAAAAAAAACTACAATTCCCACAATCACCTGGAGGTGGGCGCACGCTTTGAGCGTGAACCTTTGGGTCACGTGACCGAGGATTTCTTTAAACCACCCAATAGTGGGTTTTACGTGGCGTGTCACGTGATAATAGGAGGTCAGCTGGAAATTTGAATTTCAGAGTTCGTTTCCTGTGTGTGCGAGGCTGGCACTGGTGTTGGTGAATTGGCGGATACGGGTAAATAGCATTATGCTCTTTTCTAATGCCCGGGGTGGGAACATTAGAACTTTCCTTGGCCACATTACAGTGTTTCACAGACCAGGTAATGTCCGGCTGCCAAATGTTTCACAAGGATGTTCCACTTAACATATCGACTCCCATTGGGTGTTGGTGAAATACAGGGTAGCAGTGGAACTGTACTATTGTACGATAAGCAGAGTGAACTAGTTTTGTGGCACAGCCTTCCTATAGGATGTGTGTTAGGACCAGTGTATAGATACCCAGGATTATAAACCCGATCTTCTGTATAGCTGTCCCCTAACATAAACTGTCACTATTGTCCCCTGCTACAACTGCTTGCCTCCCACTTGTCCCCCCTTCTCCATAGTAATATTGCAGTGGTGGCGAACCTATAGCACGCATGCCAGAGTTGGCACTCGGAGCCCTCTCTGTGGGCACTCATGCACAGCAGATTTCACCAGAGTTTACCAGAAAGCCAGAGAGAAAGTGTAGCGGCTGTCTGTAGCAGAGAGCGGTGACATGGCTATAACATTCAGCTCTGCTTGAGTCCTTGTTTTAGATCTCAAACTCCTGTCTAATAATGTAGGGTTATTGGTCACTGTTTCAGATCTCAAACTCCTGTCTGATAATGTAGGGTTAATGGTCACTGTTTTAGATCTCAAACTCCTGTCTAATAATGTAGGGTTAATGGTCAGCCTCATAATCCAGCAAGTGTACAAAATTTTTACAGAATATGATGCTATGATGCACATATATTCACACTCCAATGCAAATAGTGAATTTATTCCAAACCACACATCAACATACACAACCTTTTGAGGGTCTAGGCCCTCTTCATCAGGTGATGGGGGTGCAACAGCAAACATTCAAGTGCATGTACATAAAGCATAAGATGAATAAATTACTCACAGGGTGTCATATATAAATGTTGCCCAGTATGTGAATTTGCACTAGACTCACCCAGGAAGGGGTGTCTCCCTTGTTTACACTAGGGTATTTAAACCCATTTGCTGTTGCACCCCCATCATCTGATGAAGAGGGCTTAGACCCTCGAAACGCTGTGTATGTTGATGTGTGGTTTGGAATAAATTCACTCTTTGCATTGGAGTGCGAATCTGCATCATATTCTGTCGATTTATACCATTCCCTTAGAAGTTGGGAATCAGAAGCCTGCACCCAGGTGGACAGTGTGCATATGGACTGCTTTTATATACTGTACAAGATTTTTAATGTGATTGAGCAGGAATCATTTAAAATGTCAAATGGCTACCCTTAATTTTAGGCGATAATTGCCGATACATGGTACAAAGCATTAAGAAACACAAAGGTCATCTGCTTTTGCCGATGAAACTGAAAAGTGAAGATACAGATCACATTTAAAGTTTAAGTCATAAGATCAGAGTTTGTCATCTTTGAGCAAAAAATTCACCCATAAATTTAGCTATTTCAATGCCCAATACTTTTTAGCCCCTTTAATTGCTACTAAAAGTTATATTAACCATAACAGCCTCTATGATTGAATGAGCAAAATTATATTCAAGGGACTTAAATGGAAAATAATTTGTGATCAATTTTAACTACCATAAGGGTTCTCAACACTTTCTGTTTCTGAGGCAAAATTTTACTGCATGCTTGTGCAGTCAGGGTCTCGAATGAGGCAGAGTGAGACATTTGTCTCAGGCGGTGCCTGTGTGGCAAATGTGGTAAGAAAAAGAGAACTGCCCCTTTAAAAAAAAAAAGTGTGCGCTTGGAGCGCACTCCCGAGGCATCATTCAAGTGCCTCCTCGATCTGAAACTGATGTGGTAATTTACTAACTGGTAATTTACCCCTAGTGCTGGGAGCCTGATTGTCTGCAGAGCTCCAGTGGTAAGGAATTGCCTGTAACGTTGGTGGGCTTCCTCTGATGCTGGGGACCTCCCCTGGTCTTCCCCCGAACAGCCCTGGTGGTCTAGTGAAGGAATAGAACTTGAGTTCACTTCCTGCTATAGTAAACCAGTGTTAAACTGAACACCAGCTTACTATAGTATTTGTGAATGGATTAAAGAGATCCATTCACAAATTGAACTTCCCTGGTGGTCCAGTGTATGGTACTGAACTGCGATCTCCATTCAGATCGCAGTTCTGTACCTGCTATAATACCGTATATACTCGAGTATAAACTGAGTTTTTCAGGCTGAAAAATCAGCCTGAAAACTCGGACTCGGTTTATACTGAGTCACCCACCTTTGAAGATCAGTGTCCTCTTCATTCCGGCAGCAGCGTCTCTCCTCTCCGGCAGCCGCACGATCAGTCCATGTACTGGCGCGCCGGCCGACGTCACAGCCCGGCGCCAATTAGTGACGTCAGCTGGCACGCCAGTACATGGAATGATCGTGCGGCTGCCGGAATGGAGAGGACGCTGCTGCCGGAATGGAGAGAAAAACTTACCAGACACAGTCCCAGGAAGCCCTTGGATGGAGGAGAACCCACAGATCCTGGATGAAGAGAGCCCACAGGTACAAACTTACTGGGTTTGAGGGTGGTATTCAAGATTTTTTGGAAACTACAACTCCCAGCATGCTATTAGCTGGGAGTTGTAGTTTCCAAACATCTTGAATGCCAAGTGAGGGTGGCATTCAAGAGTTTGGAAACTACAACTCCCAGCTAATAAAGCATGCTGGGAGTTGTAGTTTCCAAACATCTTGAATGCCAAGTGAGGTGGCATTCAAGATGTTTGGAAACTACAACTCCCAGCTACTAAAAGCATGCTGGGAGTTGTAGTTTCCAAAAACATCTTGAATGCCAGGGGGGTGGCATTCAGATGTTTGGAAACAACTCCCAGCATGCTTTATTAGCTGGGAGTTGTAGTTTCCAAACATCTTGAATGCCAAATTTCTACCCTCGGTTTATACTCGAGTCAACAACTTTTATTAGATTTTTAGGTGAAATTGGGTACCTCGGTTTATACTCGGGTCGGTTTATACTCGAGTATATATAAGCTATCAGTGTGACAAAACGTCAGAGCACCATTTACAAATAGAGCAGGAGCACCCAGGTGGTCGAGTGGAGGTACTGCACTGTGATCAGCTCTGTTGACAGTTCAGTACCTGCTATATAGTAAGCTGTCACACTGACGGCTTACGATAATATTTGTGAATGGACTAAAAAGATCCATTCACAAATAGAGATTTTGCTATTTAAAGACTTAGAAAAAATTTAAAGGCACAGATCAATAGAAGGTGATCAATTCTGAAATGGTAAAAAAAATCACTTCCTAGAAAACGCTTTCTGGAAAGCTATTTTTACAATCAGATTTCGACTTTGAAACTGGCATTGATGCTGGTATTCCAACTTCGTTCTTTTAAAGTGAAACACATTTACATTTTTTTTTTCAATAAAATTATGAAAACTGCCCTTTTCTAAGCTGCACAAAAACTGCCAACACTTGTATTATAATTATCTCTGTGGGGGCCATTTCTATTACAATTGTCTTCTTTACTTTCCCCATTATTCACCAGGGTCTCTTTCCAGTTATTCAACTGTTCCTTTAACTGTTAACCACCAGCTTCCCAGTTATTCCCTTTCTATCATGCTTAGAGTTTCTCCTGGAATTTCTGTTTCCAAACTCTTGCTTTCAATGTTTGTACATTTTCATGTCTTTTTCCACCAACACTGCTAGAAAAAACATTCATTGCATAATGTAAGGTGTTGCTAGTAGCTACTGTTCTTGTATTTTTTTTTTCATGTGTAAATCTTACAATTCCCTTTCTATCATTATTTTAGGTGTCATTAAACAATAAACATTTTGCAGAGGATTTATCAGAATGGATGCTGGTGGGAGTAAGGCACAGTTTAATTTGTAAATGTATCTTTTTTTTAATACATTAAATGTGTAAATGATGAAAATTATAGTTATGACTTTATATTATTATTTCAGATTAAAATGCTAATGGCACATGAAATTGAGATTACATGATAGATATAGTGGGAGAGTAAAATATTTCTTTTTACAAAGTTTTAACATACGGTATTCTTTGTGCATCTGAGAAAGGTAAAACAAAATATTATTTGTATTTCCCCTATCCCCCTCAAAAAAATTTGTAATCCACTGAATTTCCAGAAAATCAAACTAACAACTCATGTAAAAGCCTAGTGTATGTTTCTTTGAATACAGGTGTTTTAATTGAGGAGTATATATTTTAAAATCTAATTTTTGTTTTCATGTGCAGATTTCGCCCTCCTGGCTGATGAAAAGTTTGATTTTGATATTTCTTTGTCTCCTACAAGGTAAAGCATATAAAGGAATCTTCATTACAGTCAAGGCAATAAAAAATGCTGTTTTTCCATATTTGTCTAGCAGATATGGGCCACTTAAACACAGATACTTACTGTTTGGTCCAATAACTAAGAAGGCAAATTATCTATTGTTTCAGCACTAGGTGGGATCAAAAGGCAACCTCATTTTATTTTTAAGGTAGTGTTGTCTTGATTAGAATTTTCCATTGTCAATTAGGGAATTTATTATTGGGCCACACTACGCTGGACGGCAACACAGGATCTGCAAAAAATGATCGCATGCTCTCAGAAAAGTGCATCACAGCACATCTAGTGTGGCCAGATCAATTAGCCAACACTAGCATGCACTTTTTAATGCGCAGTCGAATTGCAAGTTAAGATATGTACGCCCTATTTTGTCCTAGCCCTTACTGAGCATTTTCATGTCATAATTTGTGTGTGGTGAGATGCCAGAAAAAGGATGTGGCTGCCTGCTCACTGGAGCAGTTATCACTGGTTCACCAGAGAACTGAATTGGGTACAAAGTATTTTTACATGCATCTTAATGTAAAATGTATGATGCCAAAGTTGTATTTAAAATAATTGTATTTTTATAGAGACCTCAGTTCTCCTTTTAAAAATTAGTGATAGACAAGACAACTAAAGGTGGCCATGCATATTCCCAATATTACTTACCCGACCGAGCGCTCACGGGCCGTTCGCTCGATCCTGGCGGAACCGCTTCTTCCGATCTTGTATGCAACCGACTTGCAATCGCAAAATCCCATTCATTTTGCAATGCAAATGCAATACTAAAAGACAGTTGTAAATACACAGATGCTGGACCCTGCTGCTCATGCACACCAGAGCCATATACAATGTAAGCACAAAGGTGGGTCCCTGCATACCCCCCAACCCCTCATGGATGTGCCCGGGGTGTGTGTTAGAACACCCAGGGTGGGGTGGTGGTGCGCCGTGGGGTTGCCGATTCTTAATGAATCGGGGGTTTACTAGTTTTTAAATAAAAAAACCAACTTCCATGTTTTCTTTCTGTTAAGAAAACATTAGGTGACGTTTTGTTCTTGTGCACACAGGGGCCACTTAAGGACCACAAACTGTTCACTCTAACCTAGGTTACATTTAACAATAGTGGGATTAGCCAAGTCAAAATCAGGCCTGAACAGTAAACTGGAATTGAGCATTAAGACTCGCAGTGTGAATGTAGCCTAAGTGAGATGACGTAATGAATAAATGTCATAATTTCCAACAGATGTACCTCCCAACTGTCCCAGAATGTCTTGAGACATTCACGGATTTCATCCTGTGTCCCGCTGTCCCCGATCGCTCTTAAATGTCAAGGCTTAAAGGGTATGTCCACCCTTAAAATAGTTTTTATATGATGTTCCCCCATGTCTGCCAGCCCCAACGCCATATATTTATTTTCCAAAAGCCCCAAACTCTTACTTACCTCCCTCGTTCCTCCGCCGCATGCCGGCCCTCTGCTTGCGAGAGCAGAGAGGGGCGGGACCGGCGTTGCGTCGTGATGGCTGAGCGGCAGCCAATCACGGACGCGGCTGCCGGTCATTCAGTGCAGCGGAGGAAAGAGGAGAGGTAAGTAAGAGTTTGGGAGCTTTTGGAAATAAAAAAATATGCGGTTGGGGCTGGCAGACATGGGGGAACAACATATTAAGGGGGTTTTATGCTAGGGGAGGATAGTAGAACGGGAGGGAGGGGAGGGGAGGGAGGGGGGAGAAGGGATGCAGTACGCATGACAAAATCTACCGGAGGCAAGGTAGCAGGCAGAGTCCTGCTAGCCTCCTGGTGGACAGTTTTTGGGACTTTAGGGGGGGTCTACAGGAGAACCCTATGGAGCTGGGATGTGAGGTAAGGATTACACTACACTACATGGTGGGGCCATTACTGGGGGGATTATAGTTTTGGGGGTGGACATGCCCTTTAAATTAAAGTCCATTTTGCTATTGTGTCGGTATGAGTAAAGTTCTGTCTTTAAACTAAAATAAATTACTTTTACTTGTACATGACACTGCCGCCGGAAGCAATTACTTTGCATTCAGGAACCTCCTCTGCTACTAAGTTAACTCCAGTAAAAGAGGAATGCAGTGGAGGAGGAGTAGCAGGTACAGAGGGGTAGTCATGAGGGAGCATAAATGAAAAGGATCCAGTTTGTTTGGGAGCAGAGGTGATGACACAAGTCAGTGTATGTGGTCTGGGAGAAATGATCACTGTTTAACATTTAACTAGTAAGACAGCACATAGTTAAATGTTAAACGGTGGCTGACAGTCTGGAAGATGCGGGGGTGGTGGGAGCTGCTTATCTCTAATACCACCATACATTGTTCTGCTCTGGCTTCCTACAAAGTCATGCCCAGACTGTAAGAGTAATAGAAGCATCACAGCATATTCAGTTTCTTAGTTTGTCTGACAGGCTGGGCAGCACTTTGAAGGAAACTGAAAATGTAAAAAGCAATGTATGGGATTTTCGGGGATATAACTACATTCAAACAGTGTTAATTCTTTAGAGTTTAAAGCTATCATCCCTTCCATTATTAGCCTTTGTTAAACCAACCCTTCAGTTCATTAGGCAGTGTTGTCAGCTCTCTAGTTCATAAGCAGAGTTGTCAGACCTCAGGTATATTAGACGGTGTTGTCAGACCTCACGCCTAATTGCCTGACAGCCACAAACAGGAAGTAGGGTGGTTGTTGGCGCAGAGCCTCTCTGCGCCTGTTTTTGCTTGAAACAGGAGCAGGGGGCAGCGCCTAATTGGGGAGGGGCTGGGCCAAGTAAGTCCCTTCAGAGGCATCTTTTAAGATTTCTAAATAATGAGAAAATGGGGTTTGTGGATGTCCTCTACCAGAACAATTACATTTTTTTAAGGCTGGACATGCCCTTTTAAAGGTAGTAATGTGCTCTTTTTAATAAAAGGCACTAGTATGGAGACCACAGCTACCCAGTTACATCTGGTTAATAATAAATCTAACGCTGGATCTAGGATAAGCTTTCCCTGGATGCTCAAAAGGCATTCGATTCGATCGAATGGCCTTATCTATGGGAATGTCTAAGAGGGTTCGGCTTCGGCCCCAGATTTATCAAATGGACACAACTGCTATATGCCAACCCCCAGCAGCGATCAGAATAAACAGTACCACAATCTAGCACCTTCCCCTTTTCAGAGGCACCAGACAGGGATGCCTCTCTCCCCCATACTCTTCGCAATCGCTATTGAACCACTCGCCATCAGACTGCGTTCGCACCCAGATGTACTGGATTCACTTCGCGTCAACACTCCTCATGTTTGAGCCTATACGCAGATGACATGATAATTATTAGCGGACCCGGATCGCCTCTCTCGCTCTGTGTATGACATAACAAAATTCGGCACCCTCTGGACACATTAACTGGGATAAATCCTGCTATTCCCCCTGGATAAAGAGTGCACCATAACTGCCGTTTTGCTAAACACCTCATTCCAATAACCAGCACTTTCAAATAACTTGGATAACAAATCACACACTCCCCCCTCAATTTTTTACACTCAATGTTGCCCCTCTGACAGATATGGTAAGCAGAAAACTCAAACATGGCAAAACCTGCCTATTAACCTTATAGGGCGTATTAACCTAGTGAAAATCATCCTACTGCCAAAACTCCATACATTTTTCACACACACTAAGCTACATTCCGGACAAATTTTCCAAAAACTACATAGCCTGCTGCTCCCATTTCTCTGGAGCGCTGGAAGGAACAGAGTCCGCCTCAAAGCGCTGCAAGGACCCAAAACCTCCGCAGCGTTAGCAATGCCCAACCTTCAAGTCTACTATCTAGCATCACAACTTAAATATTTTAACCTGGCTGCTGCCCCAACCAGAATCCACAAATACACCCTTCACTCTCTATGATGCAGAATCATTATATTCGCCTACCTACCCACACACCCTTGGTATTTCTAGAACAACGCACCATCACTATACCTGGGGGAGGTACCTCCCTCCACTCCCAACCATTTAAAGTCTGGAAAAGAGTCAACAAATAATCGCATTCCAGGATATCCCTGAAGAATCGCTACTCTGGCAAAACCCCCAGTTTCCAGAAGCCCAAATCCTAGAAAGAAAAGGATCACTCAATTCACACATATTATCCAAAACCAACACCAATTCATTCACTGATTTTAATCTAAATTCAATCTACCAGACCCCTTCCTATCAGATACCTACAAATCAAATACTGTCTTATTTCTGAATTCAGTCCTCAACGTACCAGTAAAACCACACCCATCATTAGATTAATAAATGAGATGGAGAATCTCGCTTAATTTCCCATTCCTACACTATGATACTGAACACCCAACTCGCAAAGTCACCATACCACAATACATAAATGGACCCAAGCTATCCCTTGATAGAATCAGACAGTACTGGGAAGAACTGGGTGAATCCCACATTAAAGCATCCACCATCAGCACCCAACAGACTTAGCAATTTACATAATACATCAGACATATATGACCCCAGCAAGGAAAGCCAGAATATCCCCCTCACTCAGCTCGAATGCCCGAAATGCCACAACAGCAATGCTGACTTCTGGCATATGCATGGGCGTGTAATAAAGTTCAAAAATTTTGGGGCAAGGTCACCGCGTACCTATCGGATCTACTCGGATCCACAGTACTACCGACCCCAAACTCTGTATTCTAGGCATCCCAGAAATAGACTGCTGGAATAACCGTCAGCTCACATTTCTTAGAGAAACTCTCTTCTATGCAAGGGCTCTATCATACTCACTTGGATCTCACAAAACGCCTCCCAAATTCAGAACCTGGAAACAATGTTCCAACATGCTACCAATGCTCAGGTCTCTTTAATAAAAGAGGCACGATAGACAGGTACAACTCAATTTGGTCACCATGGCATGAATGATTACAATATACAGACAGCAACAAGGCATCCTGGACGCGGACCACCGGGGAAAAAACCCTCCCCACGCTCTGACTTCCCCCCCCCCCTCCTCCCTCTCACTCATGAATACACATGAGCATATTTGTTTCTATCTTGCATCCCCCCGAAACGATTGGTACATAATCCCCCAAACATTCCTGTAACCTGAAATGTAACTATATACTGAGTTCTAACCCATGTTAATTTTGGTTAAAATGTCTGACAACCCATTCGTACGGAGTCCGACTTCATCGACCCTGTATTACAATCCTTCTGTAAAATGCATACACTGATGTACAGATGAATGTGTTCGTACCCCTCCTTGTTGTTTTATTGTTCACAATAAACAGTTAAAAAAAAAAAAAATAATAATAATAAATCTAATAATGTGCTGAAAATTCCAGTTGGGTTTGGGGGCAGGTAACTGACAAAATAAATGTCACTTAAGTGTGGGCATGTAGTTAATAACAGGGAAAAAAGGTGCTCATACTCCACATATAATCCATATACTTTTCATGAAACGGTGATTTAATTTTTGTGAATAAACTCACTTGTATTAAGTGATGGTTCGGGTGCTCATGCCCATGAACCCTCCGCTTGAGCAATATTATCGATTCAAATATATGACTTATAAATGGACAAAATCAGCTCACCGTAACAATCCGATGTCATCCGTACCATTGAATGTATAGAAGAGGGGCAACTGCCTGACCATACATGAACTCTTTTTCATAAGTTTCAAAGGTACTTTGTTTTATTTCAGCTTGACGCGTTTCGGGCCACGCATGGCCCTTAATCATAAGCAAGGGAATAACATATGGTAACACACACGTTTATATATGCTATGTGGTGATGAGCACACCCCCCGGAAAACCAATAGTGATGAAGTAATCGTGACACACCTCCAAACTTCCAACACATGAAGGGCGTGAATGAGTGACTTACAAGTAATTAAAACTAGTAGAATGCAGAAAGTGACTGCTTGATACCTAGGTTGAGTGAAGATAGAGGATACATATTGTATCTTTACAATATTAAGTTCCTGTGAGTATATAGTGCGCATATATATAAGGAAAGGAGACATATCCAGTCCTAATAATCAAATATATTAAAGGGTAAGAAGTGCTAGTGCAATAAAATATATATGAATAAAAATCCGTGATTAAAATGAGTTGGTATAAACCACTTATATAGGATATAGTTCTAAGTGAAATAAATGAATGAATAAATAAAAATATATGCAATATAAGATAGAAAGTCAAGTATGCAATATTGCAACATGGATACGATAACTAGATATATGGACAGATAATAAGTAGTACGCATTAAGAGCATAATCAATAAACAAAAAGATTAATTATACAGTAAAATTTGCCCAAGACATATATATTAATACCTATAAATAACATGTTTATTTAAAAATTGCATCTATTCAAAAGCAATTGGGCAAAGGTCCTAATGATACATAAAATACCTATGTTTAAAAACAATTAGTTAATTTAATTTGATTTGTATCCCGTGAAGCAATTAATATCAAAAATGGAATTAATACCTTGAGGGTATCTGGTATTTAGATGAAAAATCCATTTCACTGCTTGTTTAAGTAAACTAGTCACACGATCTTTATTGCTATTGTTGAAGGGAATATATTGGATACCCTGTATTTGAAACATTTTAGTACATCCTCCGTTGAAATGTCTACCTATAGGGCTAATTGTATCCTTATTTTTAATTACTCTGTGTTCCCTGGCCCTGGATTTAAGCATACAAGTCGTACAGCCCACATATTATAAGAAACATTTTTTGCAAGTAATTAAGTATATAACCTATTCCGTTGTACAATAAATATATTCACGAATATGATAAATTTTATTAGTAGTACGGCACCAATTACTACCTGTTTGTTTAGTAGATTGTCTATACTTGCTGGGATATAGGAAGTATTTTAAAGTGCAGGCTTTTTTGGGGATATAGGAAATATTGGAGGTAAGTATTTTGTCTAGTTCTCTATCCATTTTAAGGATGGGTAGATGTTTCTGTATGATTTTGACGATTTCCTTAAAGGATGTCCACCCCCAAAACTATAATCCCCCCAACTACTGGCCCCACCATGTAGTGTAGTTAATCCTTACCTCACATCCCAGCTCCATAGGGTTCTCCTGTAGTCCCCCCCAAAGTCCCAAAAAATGACTACCAGGAGGCTAGCAGAGTCCATATAGGACACTGCTGCTAGCTGGCCTCAGGTAGATTTTTGCATGCGTACTGCAGCCCTTCTCCCCCTCCCTCTCCCTCCCGTTCTACTATCCCTCCCCTAGCATAAACCCCTCAGTAATGATTTCCCCCATGTCTCCCAGCCCCAACCGCATATTTTTTTTTTTAGAAAGCTCCCCAAACTCTTACTTACCTCTCCTCTCCTCCGGCGAAGTGAGTGCGGCAGCCCGTCTGTGATTGGCTGTCGCTCAGCCAATCACAGACGCGGCTGCCGGTCCCGCCCCTCTGCTTGCATTTCCTTGCAAGCAGAGGGCCGGGAGCGCGGCGGAGGATCGAGGGGAGGTAAGTAGAGTTTGGGGGGCTTTCTAAAAAAAAAATTATAGCGATTGGGGTGGGAGCCCAGGGGGGACCTTATATGAAAAAAAATTTTTTAGGGTGGACATAGCCTTTAAATTGACTATAGTTGGATATAAAAGACTCTAAGGTCTTTTTCATTAGCAGGGTTTTTAACCTTCGTAATGCCATGTGAATGGAAACAGTCTTGCTTTGACATTTTCTAATCTAGAGTTGGTACATTGGTTATTAATATGTTCCTCATTAGTATTAATATTACTACTCATCCGTCTTTGGAATCTTTGGGTATGAGCCGTAAAACTATTTTTAATATAAGTCTTTTCTGGTTCAGTACTCTATTGAAGGCTTTATCAATGTCATGCACTTTATATCCCCCATCAATGAAACGTTTCATGTCCAGGGATTGTTGTAAAAAATCTGAGATCCTCCCTTATCAGCTTCTGTAATAGTTATAGTATCATCCATCTTTAGGGACAATAGTACTTTATATTCTGCTTTTGAGAGATTTTTACAATTCTTATTAAGATGTACAAAACTATGTAGGTCCCTCAAGTCTTGAGGGACCTACATACTATTGATATTTCACAGGATAAAAATTAAATTCTTTTGCCAATACATTGCTAATCTTGTAGAAGTATGTTGATTATTTTCAATAGCTAAGGATTCTAAATTCTGTAAAATAGTTCTATTTCTATCGCAAATATCGGGATAGTTATCCTCATTCAAATTATCTACTTAATTATGAACACCTGTTATAATAAATATCATTATCTGTTAAGCTATAAAAGTACTTTTTGAGGACAATTTTGCGAACAAATCTATTCACATTAATAATGGTTTCAAATAAATTGAATTCATTAGTGGGGGAGAATTGTGGGCATGCCCTTTAAATAATATGCTCTGTCTTTCAGATGACTCATGAGTAAAATTTCATTTATTTTAGTGCAAAGGAAGAACATGAGGAATGTGATGACGAAGTGTTTATTGGACCTGTTAAGCACAAAGAGAAATGCATCAGTGCTGCTTTTCATAATGAGGGAGTTCCAAATAAAAACCCCAGTCCACTCAATACTGAAGTTAACTGGAGTCCTCTAAGTGGTGATAAATTTGTTGAGATCTTTAAAGAAGCTCATCTTGTAGCACTACAGTTGGAATGTCTTGCTGCTGATGATCAAAAGAAAGACCAGTTGACTCCGGCTGGGACAAAGCCAGCAGTGGAGAAATTTGTTCAGGAGTCCAAATCAAAATTAAAAATGTTTGAAAACAAAGACGATAATAAAACTCCAATTGTCCTAAAAAGGGAGACTTACTGTGTACAAGACAGTCCTTTTCACCAGCTCCCGCCATCAATTCAGCAGAGAGTTGCTTCTGGCACAGGAGAAACAAAGTCTCCAAAAAACACAAACCCTCCTAGTCCTGTCCAAGCGCATAAACTATCAAAAGGTCTTTCAGTTTCCACTAGCACAAAAAAGTAAAGATGTACAATTAAAAGAACTGCTCCTGTGTCAAGTTCAAGCAGACTGCAGCCTTTAAAAATTAATTCTTTGACGGCAAGAACAAATCACCTAACTATAGAAAAGGTAACCTGCCATGTCTAAATATATTGATTTATTTATCTAATGTTTGTGGAAATATAAAAAGCATAAATCATATGATTAGTACTTTTTTGCTTTTTCAGTAGGACAATGATCAATGGGCAATGACAAAATAACCTTAAAGGGCATTTCCACCCTGAAAACTATCTTTTCTCCTAAGGTAGGTGCCAGCTGCCCACCCCCAACCGCCGTGATATTTTTTTAAAAAAATTAAAAAAAAGCCTCAGATCGTTACTTACAAAGCCTTCTCTCCGATCCGGCTCCCTGCTTGCGGAAGTTGCAAGCAAGGGCCGGACCGGCAGCTGCGTCTGTGATTGACTAAGACGCAGCCAATCGGAGACGCAGCTGATGTCATTGAAGACGCTGTGGGAGAGAAGGCTCTGTAAGTAACAATCTATGGCTCTTTTTTTTTTTTTTTTTTTAAGAAATATAATGGCGGTTGGGGGTGGGCAGGGGTCACTTATCTTATGCCAAAAGGAATTAACGCTAGGTACCATGGCTGCAGAGGATGGATCCAGATAGTGGGAGGAAGGGGGGGGGGGCTCCCCTGTGCATGTCACTGCCTTGTTGAGAAAGAAAGAGGCACCGGATGAATCATTAACAGCTTCTACTCTGCACTTTCCTGGAATATAAAAAGGCATAGCAGGAGAATCATAAGGTGCAGACGAAAGGTTTATTTTAAAGGATAAGTACACTGGAAAATTGTTATGCTCAATTGGAAGCTGCAGCTTTAAAAATGCTTTTGGCATTTTTTTCCCCCCCTAAGCCTCCACAGAGCCTACCTTTTTAGATTTAAAGTTGCTGACATATTGTTTGTCCTTAGGTGCATGTTTAGGCCCTCCCCGCCGAGAATATCATCTACCTCCTGATTGGTAAGGCTTGTGCGCTCCGTGTGTGCGCACATGACGCATGCAACGGAAGTGTGTGCACGGACGTGTGCACACGTGACGAGATTGCCGTCACTCGCACACGTCCGTGCACGGCGGGAGCACATGCATGGAGCGCACAAAGGCTTACCATTCAGGAGGTAGATAAGGGGAGGACCTAAACAGGGTTTAAACTACAGAGTGGGGCCTGTATGGGGTTAAATCTTAGTTTTGGGGGTGCCCATGCCCTTTAAAAAGATGTTCTGTGATAGCCTTGTCAAAGCCCTGATCTTTCTCTTATTTAGAGTATCATCCAGCTAACCTAAAGAAAAACAGTCAAACAGTGGTTTATAAACAGCATTATGACTTACTGTGGTGCAAACATTTACATTTAAAGTTCTTTTTATATACTTTATTCCAGCCTAAAACGGGTAGGAAGATCAGCCCTGTTAGAAGGAAAACAACCTCAGTTAGTGAGTGATTCTTCAGAAGATGTATTTTCTGACAAATCCAGTGTTGCATCAGATATTAGTGATTCTTCATTCAATAGCAGCATTGTGGGGCAAAACAAAAGGGTTCTTCCAGCCTCAAGCAAGGTAATCAGAGAAACTACAAAATCGAGGTAGAACAGTACCATGATTTTTTTTTTTTTGTTGATATTATTTCACCTTTCCTTCAGGTTAGTTTGAAAAGAACCCAGTTTAAAGCTCCATCTAGTAGTGGAACATTCAGGAAAAATACATCCTCTTCATCATCCTCTCATTCCAGCTTAAACACAAGTTTAAACTCCAGTTTACCCATGTCCTCACCTGGAAATGGTAAGTTAGTTTTTTTAATTACAAAGATGTACTATTGTGCTTGTTATATTCTCAGTTTTCATCCATCATGTTAAGCATGATTATAAATATATTGTATATATTTCAGCCAAACTTAATGCTTCCCTGAATGTCTCCATAAATGGCTCAAGAATCAAATCCAATTCAAGCAGATTAATGATGGGCCGTCCTAGTGGATCTATCTCTTCTGTGAAAACTGTTACTGAGATGTCAAAAGGTCTGCTTAGGCCAAGCAGTGCTGTAAAATTGGCTACTGCTGGAAATGCCAATAAATCCTCTTCTGTGTCTGTGGCTCAGCCATTGACACCAGCTGGTAAAATCCAGAGGCAGACTTCAGCACCAAATTTACACAGGTTACCTGTTCCAAATAAACCAGATAGTTTTGTTAAGAGCACAACAAATTCTAGACCTCAAGCTAGAGTATTGCCAACTCCAACAAGTCGACTTAAACTGCCCCAGAGGATGGGAGGTATGTAATGTATTGCTTTTTAAATTTTTTCCTTTTGAAATGTGATCTTAACATAAAATACACATATGCTGTTAAATCAAATATTTTTTTTAGCTATGCTTCTTTCATTTACTCTATTCTTTTGTACTTATCGAATACTGTAACAAAAAGCCAAATGTGGCCTAGATAACATTGATTGCATAAACCACTTTGTATAATTTCAAAGGTTTTCTTTTTTAGGAGTATCGCCTGATAGACCTGTCCTAAAATCAATGCAGCCAACTCGCTTAATGTCTTGCAGTGAAATTGGAAGGTAATTTTACACAGTGTATAGTGACTATAAAAATGTTTCTCTATCCCAGCAATGCTATTGGGAAAATGTACATCGTTGTCCCTAGTTTTGTTCACTTGTAAAGTGTTATACAGTAGAAAATATGCGAAAATTCTTTGTAAAGAGTTCTCTGCATGTGCATCTCTAACATCAGCAGAGAGACGACCAGTCTGGGAATTAGGACGTTTAGACAGGGCTATTATGTATGCCACGGAGCAGCTGTTGGTTCTCTCATACAAATAATCTGTAGAAATGGTGTTCCCCTTCATCTGTATATATTTACACTCTTCGGCGTTAAACTGCAATACTGTGTTTTGTGAATTTTAGCAATGGTTTAGCTGGGAATCTTTTTTTCTCATAGTATTGACTTGAGGAAAAGTGATTTCAACTTAAGCAACATAAATGGTTCTTCACTGTGAGGGCAGTAAGTTTATGAAAAGCTGAAAATGTGTTGGCTGAATCTCTGAACACATTCAGTAGAGGCTTAGATGTCTTCTTGGACAGGCACAACATCCAGGGTTGCATCTTGTGGTCATGTGATTGGTTGTATCCTTGCTTAGTTTTTGGTGTACTGAGGGGCATGCACCAATTGTTAATGGGCTGATTAGGTGATTAGGCTTGTTTAGAGCTGTTCAGTAATTTGGCGAATATATGCTATTCCTTTTATAAAAAGTAATACACACAAATTTGCTTGTTGCCTTCCTCAATGATAAGGTTACCAATGTTTCCTCTAACTTAAAATATATTTGCAGTGCACATTCAAAATGCCATACACAAGTTAATAACAGATTCCATATTTAGAAATATGCATACTCCATTGATTACGCTGTTCCCTGTATAGAGAATGATCCTACAGGTGATTACGCATACTGCAGGAGGGTTGTCACCTTGGTTGACACGTAGGAACACCTTTTAAACACATGCAGCATAGCTGAATTAGAATTAATGTTTAATTACAATTGGTGCAGTCTTGCTAAATACATTGTGTCCTTACTAGTTCAAATGATCTGGCATCCCAGTTGTCAACTTTCCCTTTAAGACACATGCTAAAAGGCTGGTTTGTATTTACATTACAAGCACAATGCAGGCTGCATTGATTGCAATGTAGCCATATATCATGTCTCTAATGAACTGCTACACAGCCTTGTAGTTTGTATCACCCCTCTACAATCACGCTTCACAACAGTTATAAGTTTTGTGCTGATATGGTGTTTATTTTTCAACAAACATGACAGTGCATTATATTAAAATATTTCCTCTAGTCTTCTTTGTCCAATGGACATTCTTCTGGAAGTGGTTCATTCATATGCCACTTTGCAATCCAAAGTTGTGTTAACCTGTTCTTAGAAGGAGAATTTGCCTGGCAACCATTTTATTCTATTAGGCCCACCCAAATCCACTCTTTGTCTCCCAGTCTTTGCACACACACCCCTTTTTTTTTTTCTTAGCATGCATAACAGTGGTTGACATGGCAGGAGCAGCAGGCGAGCAATATAGCTTTAAAATATTGGCAGCTGTCAATCTTGTGCAGAATGATTAACTTTAAATTGTTTGGAAATTAACTTCTAACCCTACCCAGTTTGGTGGGCAACAGCAATTGCTTCTGTTACTCTTTTAGCCCATACATGAATGTTCATGCTTCAAAAATAGCATGTGGCTGGTTTTGTTTGTGGTTCCTGATGGGTTTTCTATCAGGATAAGGGAAATTCTACATGAATCATTTTTCTAAATCACCAGAGAATCACAAACAAATTTGGTTTTTCTGATTGTAGCCTTATGGAGGTGGTCACACTTGCTCATAATATATTAATCCAAAACGTTCATTTGCACCTGACACTGACTGACTGTTGGAAACTTTACAGAATTCCTGCAACATCTGCTCCTACCCCAGTGGAAGAGACTAACATTTTTTCTCTGTCACCTCAGTGGCAGCCATCCACCAGAGTGGGATATCTCTGGGCCAATCAGGAAACACACAGTATAAAAAGCCCTCCCATAGACTCCTCCTCGTCTTTTGTGTGTTTCCTGTGGCAATAGGAGGCATGGCGTTCTCAGGAGGAGCTTTCAGGCTTACCTGTAATTGTGGCTTTTCCAACAGGAGTTCTCTCTCTCTCCTGGCTGAAACTTACCTGTTGCAGCGTTGCTTGCCTAGGGGATGTGCAGGATGGATTTGTCATTCTTATATGTACAAGGTGGTTCAGCGGCTGTTTGATTGTCCAAATTGATTCTGTGCGTGCACGTGCGAAAAATAGCGCAAGATCTGCTATTTAAAGCTATGGAAGCCTGTATGATTCCTGTTTGACAAACCCAAGGAGTTTGGCTGGAATACTATTTTTGCTGCCAGTATACTTCTGAGACAAGATTATGTAGGTATGCTCGGTGTACCTTTTTATTGTTTTGTTACTGTTTCTCTGCTGCCACCTTGCGATCGTTTAGCATACAGGTTTATGTTTGGTTTATATCTATTTAGTTTCGTTATTTGAGACTATGGAGCCCACTTCAGTGAGCAAAGGTCATCCTCCGTAAGGAACTAGGTAAGCCGAAGGTAGGTTTTGCTGACAAAGAGATGAGTTATGTATCTAGAATACAGGATACTTTGCCTATTTTTGCAGAGACTCTGCCTCGGATAAATCATCTAAGAGTACAACTTCAAAGAGGATTCCAATATAGAGGATGAAACTCCAGTCCAATTACCAGAGAAAATTATTATGGGAGGCTTAATGAGTCTTAAGACAACAGATTCTATGCAGTCCTCAGAAGGGAGAGAGGAAAAAAAAAAAAAAAGTAAAAAAAAAGTCAAAACTAAACATCTATCAGGCGTGTCAGAAACTAAAGACTCTCTTTCAGAGGGGAAACAAGAAGATCCTTCAAAAGAGGAACAGGAAGACTCGGAAATCCTGTTTGAGGAGCCATTAATAAAAGCAAAAAAAAAAGCGGTGACTTTTCCAGTGCTCAAATCGTCGAGACATATTCAGGGTTATTCAATAAATGTTCTTATCGTTAAAAATGGAGCTAATTTTCCCCAACCAATCAGATGTTAGCTTTTAAATGTTAAATAAGATCTGATTGGTTGTGGCAAAATTAGCACCATTTTTAACGATAAGAACTTTTATTGAATCTCCCTGATAATTTCTACAGAATGGAAGAAGGTAGAAAGAAGAGTGGATGTGGGTAATAGATTTCAGAGAAAGTACCCATTTGAGGAAGAAGACTCAGAGCCCTGGAGTTCTCCACCAAAGGTAGATGCAGCGGGGGTTAGGTTTGCTACATATACATATAAAGATCCTATCAGACAATGCTAACACAGTAGCATATATAAAAACACAAGGAGGGACCAGAAGCAGACGCCTGTTGAAGGAAATTACCCCCATCTTAAATTGGGCAGAAAAACATCTGTTTAAGTATTATGGCTTTTCATACACCTGGTTCTCAAAATATAGTGGCAGATTATCGAAGCAGAAAATCAGTACGTCCAGGAGAATGGAGTCTACACAAGCATTTTTACAAATTTGTCATCGATCTGATGGCCACTCTAAACAATACCAAATATCAAAGATTCTACTCCAGAACTCCAAATCTACAGTCAATAGGCACAGATGTTGTATATATTTTCTCAAATTTTGTTGATCTGGAGAGTCCTAAAAAAAGATACAAAAAGACAGAGCTTCTGTACTGGCCATAATTCCGTTTTGGCCAAGGAGACCATGGTCCCCTTTATTGAAGGCTTTGTTTGTGATCCAACCCTGGGTAATACAGACATTTCCAGGGTGGCTGAGCAAGGGACCACTGTTTTAAGAGGAGCAGAACAATTTAAATTTGATGGCCTGGAAATTGAGAGGAGGAAATTAGCTGCAGTCTACTTCAAAACAATACTACAGAGTGTGGGATCATTTTGTAAAATTTGTCTAGGCTAGATTTTCTCAAAGCAGGTTCACCTTCAGTATACCATGGATTTGAGCAACCGTACTCTAAAAGGTTAAGTTTCTGCACTGTCAGCACTTCTGAGTCATTCCTGGGCAGCCGATCCATTGATGAAAAGATTCTTTACTGTCCTTATCACGATAAGGCCACTAATTAAATCCGTCTGCCCAGATATGAGCCTACCGGTAGTATTACAAGCTAAGACGGGTCCACCTTTTCAGCCAATGCAAGAGTGCTTGGATTGGCTGATGACTCTTAAAGTGGCAATCACATCTGCCTGCAGAGTTGCATAACTGTCAGCATTGTCAGCAAACCAACCAGATACTATGATCTTTCATGACAGAGTAAGATTAAAACCAGCATTTGGGCTTTTACCAAAAGTAGTCACGCCGTTTCACCTAGATTTGGAAATAAATCTCCCAGCATTTTGTCCAGAACCACATTCAAAGAAAAACGGCTACATACTTTAGATTAAGTGAGGTTAATGTCTTATCACCTTGAAGGAACAAAAACTGGATTAAATCTGACAGACTTTTCATCATTCCTAGGGGCTTCCGCAAAGCCATCCCCAAAAAATGTTGGCAAGCTAATTAACTCTTGCCATCAATAAAGCTTACCAGATAAGAGTCGAGGCTGTTCCTGCAGGTCTAAAAGCTCACTCAAATAGGGAGATGGCAACTTCATGGGCCAGATAAAACAAGATTCATCCGTAGAGTGCTAGAAGCTGTTATTCAGCAAGAATAATTGTTTAATAAATGGTCAGGGTGATGCACGGAGAGATGCAATCAGCTCTCCCGTGCAATTGCTTTGGCGATGCTGCATTGGCATAGCGCCTCTCCATGCATACCGTTAAATCCCATAAAGGAAAGGCGCTATGCGAACATAGCATTGCTTGCAGCGCCTGCGTGGTTAACTTCCGCGTTAAATATGCAGGCACCGCAATGATGGAGTCACGCTAACAGATATAACCTCTTTTTACTCCATTTCCAGACGATGCGCCTCTTGGTGCATCTGGCTGTTTGGTGTCCCTCCCTTCTTTTAGCTTGGAAAAATCCCAGTCTGGTGAATGGCTGCCACTGGGGTGACAGAAAACAAGAAAAACATACCTTAATTTCTGTTTCTTGTCACCTTCCATGGCAGCATTCTCCAGGGATTTTCCTACCCTTCTCTATTATATTTATTTTACAGCTTTAGATCAAAAGACGAGGAGGAGTCTGTGGGAGGGATTTTTATACTGTGCGTTTCCTGATTCACCCGGGGATATTCCAGTCTTGGGGAATGCTGCCATGGAAGGTGACAAGAAACAGAAATTACAGTATGTTTGAACAACTTCTTGTTTGTGTACCATTAATTTGACATTGCTACCTTGGAAGTGTGGAAGGGCCCCATTGGTTAGAGGGTCAGGACCATAGGTGTCCATCCTGTGTTTGTCTCTCTTAGTCTCCCTATTTAACTCAAGGCCCTTTCAATGTTAGTTTTTCTTCAGTTGTTTATCAAAATTTAATGTGTAATGTATATCTAAGAGACATTAAACATGTATCCACCTGAGCCTGAATGCAGAGCCCAGATGTATGTAAAGGGAAAAGTTTGGCTCTGCATTTCTTTGTGTGTGTGTGTGTCTGCCATGTACGGTAAGTACTGCTCTGGAAAAAGATGCATGTTGGTGACATTGCAAATGATTATCTACCAGCTGCCATTTGGCCAGCTCCTATTGAAATACTTACATATTTATTGGTAATTATATGTTAGGGTAACGCACTTTAGAGACACATTTTAACTACATATGTCCATGGAACAAATCTAGCATGATTTTATTCTTTTTTTTCTTTTTTAGTGTTATATCTGAAAGCACCCCAATGAAATCCACACAAGCTATTGTAATTAACACCAGCACTGCTGCAAAATCAGTCTCTGCCACTCCTTCTTCAAAGCATATATCTGCCTTGCCCACTCCCCTGAGTCGAAGGACCTCTGGAGCTATAATGACACCTAGGACTATCCCTAGGTCCATTTCTTCTCTGCGCCCTACACTGTCTTTGCAAGCCTCTGCTAAATCTGCTAAAAGGCTTCCAACAAATAGGTAAGTTGCTTTAAATGCATTTTTTTAGAAGTTCTATTTCTCAAGTATTTTTTTAAGGTTTCAAAACTTCTGTACTTGTGAAGCCAGCAAAATCATTTACTACTGCAAGCCCAATTTACATTGGCTCGGGCCTCATCTTCTGTTTTAATGGGGGTGGTGAATAGAGTTTCTTCTACATATAAATTATGAATAATGTACCCCCTAATTAAACGGATGTTTAAGTTCAGACAGCAGCTTCCAGCTCAAACTTCATTCCCCTCCACTTTCCTCCCGGCTGCTGTTAACACTCGCGTGGCTGCCAGAGTTCCGGTGGGTGAGGAAGAACCGTGCACATCAGTACAGTAGTAAGTTTGGTCGGAGGAAAGGAGAGGGAGATAATATGCTGTCCACTTCCTTATTCTTATAATCGGCGTGCTACTACGTAGTTATGCTAAGCTAATTAGAACTGTGTATCTGACTGATCCATAAAAACCTGTGGGAACACTTTTCAATAGAACAGGTTGTTCAGTTTACTCTAAGTCCCCTCCCTTTTAGTACTCTATGATAGAGTAGCTTGTTGGAGGCTTCCCCTTTCCTCTAGTTTGAGGCACACTTAGCATGAAGGGAGGAGGGACGTGTAAGGATGTAACTGCAGGGCTTGCTGTAGTGTAAGAATTTAATAACTTTTGCAGATTTATCTTCCTATAGAAAGCTCTTAAGGGCAAGTGATTCATGGTTTAAATAAAACTTTTTAATGTTTTAGCTTGTAGCTCTGCTTAAAGTATGTAATACTACAGCTTTCAGTAATTCAGAGAATTGCAGTTTACCAGTTTCTGATTTCAGTAAAGACTAAGGGGCATATTTCTAAACGGATGTTAACTTTTCGCGACCGAGTTTCCTGCCGTTTTTGCCCAAATCACTATATGCGATTATTAAAGGCCGTGAAAGGTTAACGAGGCGTTAACGTCGCATCACTGATGCGCTGCTTTACTCTCGTCCGTTTCACTTTGCCACCTTGAAGGTGGCGAAAATGGCAGAGATCGCCGGGTCGGTACGCCCACCTCGCCGTGTCCCCTTTCCAGCAGCCCTTCCCAGACCCCCCTGCCCCATACTCGCAGGGAGGGACCCCTGGGAGGGGTGGAGGGATCCTCCAGCTCTGACAAGACCCTTTGGGGCTTAGGGGGTCGCGCAGCTCGAACCAGGCCCCCTCCCCCTCCCTGGTCTTATCAGGGCCTTTTTTTGGCTCCGATGAGCCCTTGCGGCCCTGAAAAGGGGCTTAAGGGATCCCGCAGCCCGTACCGGGACCTCCCTCCTGCCCATGTGGCACTAAGTGCCTTTGTTGGGGGTCCCGCAGCTCGAACCGGGACCCCTGTCGGCTCTTGAAAGAGCACTTGGGTGGTGTTAGGTTTTTATATAATCACTATAAACACTTAGCCTAATAGCAGCCATCTTATTTTTATCCGCCATTTTGTCATGTTATTGCAGATGTTTTGTGTCCAAATGTTCTTCCTCATTTCACGGTATTGATAACACTTGAGCTTCCCAGTGAGCTCAAGGTCTTTTGCCTCCCACATTGTGTGTCAACCTGACTCTATCCTTGCATTCCAAGGGATGTTTTACCTCATCTGTAGACACGAAGTCTGGCAATGCCCCCTTTTCTGGTTTGTTATATTCCAATTTACAAATGAATAAACGGAGAGAGAATTCTGCTACATCTCATGTGTGGTGCAATTCTTTCTCCCGGCACTGTAAGGGTCTTTTACTGGGTCTAAGACAGGCATCCGGGTCCGGTGTGGCTAGTGCAGGATATTTATTCTAACAGGCGGCGTCTTCTTTCTTCCATCCGGCGACACCAGCTATGCTGAAGTACCCCTGCGGCCGCCAGTGGTACCCCTGGCTCTGGTGGCATTGAGACGTGCATCACTGAAACTGCCGATGCCAGGCGTGCTCACTGCGGCCGCCAGTGAGCCCGCTGGCACGGCCGGCTTCAGCGGAGCCATTTTGCCAGCCTCTTCTTTCTTCTCTCTTCAGTACCTAATCATATTTCAGAAATTTTCAGTAGATGGCAGAAGAAAGAGGCTGGCAACATCGGCTCCGCTGAAGCTGGCGGTGATAGCAGGCTCACTGGCGGCCAGAGTGAGCTCGTCTGGCATCCGCGACTTCAGTGGTGCGGGTGTTGCCAGCTGTGAAGAAAGACTTCATCCTCGTTGAGGCCACTGGCAGCCGCAGGGTACAACTCTTAGGGTTGGTGGCCTCAGCGGAGCTGGTGTCGCCGGATGGAAGAAAGAAGACTCCTCCCAAGGGATCTTTTAAGAGCCGACGGGTCCCAGTTTGAGCTGCGGGACCCCCAACAAAGGCACTTATCAGTGCCGCAAGGGCAGGAGGGGAAGGTCCCGGTATGGGCTGTGGGACCCCCTAAGCCCCAAAGGGCCCTTGTAAGTGCCGCAAAGGCCCTGATAGGTTTGAGCTGCGGGACCCCTTAAGCCTCAAAAGTCCTTCTTAGGGACGCATGGGCACTTGTAAATGCCGCAAGGGCCCTGATAGGGTAGGGGAGGTCTCCGTTCGAGCTGTGGGGCCCCAAAAGACACTTATCAGTGGCCACGCTGGAGTGCACCGCCACCCCCCCAGCATGCCCTTCCGATCCCGCGGCGCAATCCTTTCCCAGCAGCCCCTCCCAGACCCCTGCTCCGTACGTCGGGTTTCAACTCCCTTGGCGGCGATACAGTATCGCTGCCGAGGGAGTTCAAACTATCGTCACGGTAATGCTTTTCTCGGCAATGTGGTTCGCCTTTATAAATAGGGCGAAAAGCGTTATTTTTGGTGCGGCGGTAATTTTTGGTCGGTATAAACGGCCCTTTATAAATATGCCCCTAAGTCTAGGTATACACATGAGGAGGTGATTTTTTGATTGATTGGGTTGAAATATTGATTGTATGCTTTTCAAAATTACTGCCCGATGCAGGTCGAACCTTTTTGTCTACATAGAACATAAGTCTTATCCGACATGTCGATAGTTTCAGCTGATCATGCATTCTTCTAAGGACCTACAAAAATTTTGTATGTATTATATTTTTGGTCTCTAGTTGTTCTGTTCTGTATATTGTCTTCTGAGGACCGCAAGATCAGTTGCACCAAAATATTGGCGATTGCTATTTTAGTTACCTCTGACTATTTCAAACCAGCTTACTGGTAGATTAGATCAAAATGTCCTGTGTGTACCAAGCCTGAAAGAAGGAAGTCAAGTCTGTGTGAAATTACAAAGCAAGAATGGTGCGATCTGAGATTTGTGGTAAATAAAATATTTTGCTTCCTCTGCAGCATGTAGGATCAGTCAACAGGTTAGGGAATAGCAAGCAGCATAAACAGAATTTAAAAAAAAAAAGATAATGGTGCTTCCATTTTTTAATTTAAAATATTTTTTTTGTCCAATGTTTAGACTTGTAGAATCAAAAGCAAATGGTGGTAAAGAGACTACTAGCCCAGGCTCTTCTAATGAAGAAGATACTTCTACACCAGCTGTGATTCCTTGTTCCTTAAAGTTTTCTCCAGAGACCAAAAATATCCACATTGAAGAAGATCTTATTGAACCACTGTCATGCCCACTAAGCAAAGAGGTAACAGTGTTAAATATGGAATTAGTAGAATTGTATATTTTCCCTGTTTACTTATATAACTCCTCCTTCACAAATGTACACAAACTCTTGTGCACATTACACATACTTTATGAACCTTTTAAAAGATTCCAATAATACCATAGCTATAACGGTCTGACTATTACTTTCTTCTTTAATTCCACTTCACTTTGGGCCAATGATCGTTCAGAAAGCAACTGTTTTGGCTGATAACGCCAGTGTCTTTGTGATCGTTGTTCTGGATTAATGAATGTCTCGACCCATACAATTGGCGGGCAAAATGGTCCTTTGTCGCTGTAACCACTGCCATAATTCTGATGTTTGAACAGGCCTTGCTACAATTTGC